>OY986964.1:28097250-28458485 GCA_963920575.1 Narthecium ossifragum | reverse complement strand
GATCTTTCAAAGATATCTGCAAAGTTTAGTTTTTATCCAAGATATTTTCAATAGGATTTGATTTGTTTGTTAAATCTTAGATTTTATCGAAATAGTAGGTTTTGATCTATTTTCGTTTATCCGACCGATCCCGTTTTTAGATATGTGATTTGGGGTATACTATTGAGTGGGCATATCAAGTTTCATGCCAATCGGACGGCTAGATTGCAAGATACGATTTTCCGAGTTTCGTGATATAATTGGTTTGATTTCTGTAATCGATTATTTTAATCATATCCTGGATATATATTATTTTAAGCCATGCGTGGTTTGTGGTTGAACCAGGGGAGTCGCGCCTTCCTGGGATGTGTAGAATAAATGGGCATTGAGTACGCCCTCAACTTTCATTAAAATATTATTATATAGTTGTCATTGTTGTTTGATAGTTTAGCTGGGAATGTATCCCGTTTGTAGGCCTGAGTGCCTACTTCTTCCACTTTATCTAGACCAATGTTATGCTTACCCTTAGGCGAGCTATGTGCTGCACCTGGCCTTTTATATAGTATGGCATCCCGTTGCATGCTTATACTTTTGTTTGTGCATGAGTATTGCATGCATCTGACTGCATTAGATGCATAGAGGATAGGACGTAGGCAATAAGTTGATCGCCAATCCGAGGCTCTCGGGCAGCTCGGATCTAGCCTTAGGACCAAGGCTGAGTAGCAAGGTCTAGGATTTAATATGTTATAATAATATGATGATTTGAGGTTATTGTCTAGTTGGCTACAATTATGCTTGATCAAGGTTTAGAGGTCGTTCTAGGTTCCAGGCTCAGTCTCAGTTCCATTGTTAGGGGGAGTGACGTATCGCCTTGTGTTATACCCCTGTTGTTTCAACGTTGGAGTCGCTTGGTTGAGAGGGACGAGTGATGACAGTACCAGAGGTCATCAGGGTGTGTGTCCTGAGGTAGACGGAGTACGTGACGTGAGGTTCCCCTAGAAATGAGTTGGAACCTGGGACTTTACTGTTCCCTTCATTTGTGAGTGTCGTAACATAGGATCATGCTGAGCTTATTGCTCACTCGTACCCGGGCTGTATTTTGCAGGTGCAGGCGTCAGCTCTTCTTCTATAGCATCCGCTAGACATGCACTTGGTGGCGCGTCAACTTATGGAGCTATTCGAGAACTTGGAGTTCATTTCATCATGTTGGATGACTTAAATGTATATTTTCCTTCTGTAAGGATTTTGAGGATTAAATATATTGTATCAGAATCTTCGATTTTATTAGATATTTTTATTGACCCTAGATCAATTATTAGTTTTGTTGTATTTATTTTTATTATAAATACGCCAGTGATGATTGAGTAGAGTAGGAACCCTCACGCTTAGACCCGAATGGAATTTCTGGGTCGGGGTGTGACATTCATACACAAGTGAACTCATGAACAATGGGCAAACCAAGATGTAACATTACATGTTTGACAATAAATTACTTAATGCGATGTCTGGTGTCCGAAGATAGGAGCACCATAAGACCCAAGAGAGACGTTATCCGTTGAATCATCTTCTCGTTGTAGTAGGCTTGTAAATTCACCAAATACCGTGTTATTTGGAGGGTTATTGTTGACTTCGATACCAATTTTCACCAAGAACAATTGTATATGACTGGATAGAGGCTAAGAATGCCATCAGTATCACTATCAGTCTTTATGTCTACACCACAATACATGCTTTCTCCCATTGGATATTTACAAGTTATATGAATGTCGAAATAGTTTGGATTGTATACAGTTAAATCAAATATTAAAGCCTTTAAATCCACATAACTTGCATTTTCCGTATCCCACTTGGTTTGATTCGGCCACCTATGTACTCAATATCATCCGCATTACCCTTTAATTCCACCTTTCCGTCCATCCGACACAATAGTGGAACAATGCCACCATCCATCACTATAAATAACACAAATATGATCACAATTATGAGTCGATTATAAAGAAATTACAAGTTAATAGTAAAAATCCCTATGGGAAACATGTTTCATATATTCTAATTGAATTAATACTAGAAATTTATGAAATTTATCGCCAATGCCACTACCCAAATCACCATTCCATAATGATTAAAAAATGAATTTTCTAATAAAAAATGGGCATCTCAATTCCTATAAAAAACCCTAATTTGACTATATAAACCCCAAATCTCACACAACAAGCATATAACTAAAATTTTAATATAAAAACTCACTGGAAAGCAAGATGGAGAATGGCAAAAGGATATTGGAGGATTTGGCCGGAAAATCGCCGGAAAATTTTCAAGATATAACTCCTCTTGAAGGAGTGGATGGACGGGGAAGGAGGAGGGGAGCCGTGGGCCGCGCGCGGAGCACCGAGGAGATGCGCTTGAGAGCGTCGAGGAGATGCGCCTGAGAGCGTCGGAGATCGCCGGAAAGAGGAGAAGGAGGAGGGCCTGGGTGGGGAAGGAGGAGGGACCGGGTGGGAGGTCGGGTGGGGAAGGAGAAGGGCCCGCGGTGGGGGGTAGATGATGACTATAGACGTATGTTGAGTTTACGTCTTTATTAATATAGACGTAACTCTAACCTACGTCTTATAAGAGCCACTCTCCTATCCGCCCTTGGCCTCCGTGCGATGGGGGGAAAGGTTAAAGACGTAACTTCAAGACGTAAGTTACGTCTTTATCAAAGTTACGTCTTCATTGGCAGGACTAAAAAAATGAAAGGCCACGCCAGCGTGGCGCTGACGTGACCAAAACAAGCATATCCCCATCAATATTTTTCTCTATAGGTATATTTTAATAATATTTTATTAAAATAATATTATTTAAATTAATTTTCCATTAATTAGCACATGTCACATTATCAACCTTATAAGGAGCAATAACGGTTAACCTGCATTAATTCATATCCCCTAAGTTTCTTTATATATATTCTCTAAGTTTGCTTTATATAAACCTGCATTAATTTATATCAACCTAAGTTCTATTAATATTATTTTATGCAATATGCAAAGACTTATATTTATATTTATTTTTATATACCCTAAGTTAGACTTATAATATTTTATTTTATATTATATTTTATTTTATTGGCTTTGTTTTATGGTGGCAGTGAACAAAAAGCTATGACCAACCTTCGAACCCTGGACCACCTACGAGTCAACACAGCCGTCTAACCAAACAAAATACAGGGAGTTTGTTAAAATTTTATATTAACAATAACTAAAAACTGTGCCAGGGGCACAGGTGAGTACTAGTATAATATAAAGTAAAATGTCCAATAATTGTGCACAAATATTGACTATACAAAATTAGTATTGGGCCACATAATTCTAACAAGAAGCGAGGGGGGAGACCCTCGTCGATGTTGGGGGACCTTGGGGAAGGTTGCGACTTCGATTGGGAGGAGCAGGGGACGTCGCGGCGGCCGCCACTTCACCAGGGAAGGAGGAGAGGATGACGGGAGTTGCCGGGATGAAGGGAGGAGGGATGCCGCGGCTTCAAGGTTGGAGCTCTCTGGGACTACTGGCGAATGGAGCTCGCCAGGGTTGATGAGGGTTGTGGAGACCGCGACGGGATGTGAAGGGGGTGTTGTAGATGGCCACGACGAGAACTGGGCGGCCTGGGGTCGTCGCAGCGGAGAGTACGGCCAGAACCAAGGCGGGGTATGAGCTCCAACATGTTCGCCGTGCTTAATGGAGGTCCGCCGGAGGTGGTTCTTCGCCGGGTAGTAACGGAGGTGGTTGCGGGGTCAGTGGCGAGCTCCCAAGCACAGGGAGATTGGGGGCGATGATGAGGACCATGAGTAATATGGGCAAATTAGTCATTAATTTTTTATAACAAACAAAAAGATCAATCAATCAGTTCGGTTGTGAGATACCGATTGATTGATTTAGCCCATTGGTAATTCTACCTATTAGTTGATCAAGTTCATCGGTATCTCATTGCCGATTCGATCATTGGTGCATTTAATCGGTAATGAGATATCAATTAGTTGATTTAGTCTATCGGTATCTCATTGTCAATTCAATCATTAGTACATTCAATTGGTAGTGAGATACTGATTAGTTGATTTAGTCCATACATTAATCGGTAGTGAGATACCGATTAAGATGCCAATGGACTAAATCAACTAATCGGTATGTCACTACCGATTCGAGGGTGTGTATAATGTACATAATCTGTCCATATATACAAATCACGACTCCAAACAAAAACTGTTCTTCATGGACCTATTGCCCCCAAAAATAACATATGGACTATACATTGATTAATTACCTAATTTTGGACCATATGTCAATTAATCGTAAAAAAAATTTGAGCGTGATGCACCCAGCAAAACTCGGTGGTGCGTTTAGAATTACCCATAGTAGAAACTGTGACGCATTTAGAATTACACTTTTAATAATTTGACCCCAAAACCATCCTGGTTAATGAAACTGCGATGTGCTATTTGGGGCTCATTATTTCCCAAAAAAAAGAATGAGAGTAAAATTCTTGACTAGCTAGATATATCATACAGTTCTCAACAAGACTTGTTTAAATAAGCTACGAAATCCAGATCTAACCAGCCCCATTTGCACCATTTGCCGTTGCCAATTCACTTTGTCAGAGTGAGCATTTTCTCAGTTGAGATTTGAAAGCAGCACGAGCCTTGCTCTCTCATATGCTCAGCATATGGATATATGATTTAAGTACTCTTCCTTAGCTCGTGGAGATCATGATCACCTTTATTAGTCTATCCGAAATCACCCAATCCTTAACTAAAAGCTTGCTAAGCTTGCTGTCACCCTTCTTTTAGCATCACTTTAGAGTTTCGATCACTCCACTACTAATTTCCAATCTAGATGCTAGCTAGTCCAACCTAACATGCCTACCTTAATGATCACAAGCTCTAACTTAAGCTTATATTAACCTCTATTTCATTGCAGAGATCATCTAAAGGTGGTGATGGACAAGAACCAATTGGGAGCAAGGCTCCTGCAGGATCTCCTCCAGAAGGCGGAGAGTTCGCCGGAGCCCGTCAACCGGAGGAGCCTGCTGTGCTTTTGGCGGCGGAGGGGAGGTCGTGATTTATTCGAGGAAAGCCGAAAGAGGATCAGCTCAAGATGTGTGGTGGTTTGCCTCCAAATCCACAACATCGTCGGCTTGCCTGCGGCCATGGACCGCCGTGTCATTATCGTGGGATGGAGGGCCAAAGGGTGGAAAGGAGAGCAGACGCTGCCGGTGGACGTGCGCGACGGCGCCGCCGCATTCGACGAGATCTTCCTGCACTATTGTGACAGCGACGTCCGTAGTCTGCTGAAGAGCTTCACGATCTGCGTCTCTCTGGTGGACGCCGCCGACTGCGATTTGGGTACGTTTGACGTCGATCTGAGTGATCTGGTGCCCATGGATTGTTCCTCGGATGCGAAGCTCGATGGGAGGACGCTGTGCTTTGATCTTGTAGGAGCTGCAACTGGAGGGTTTATGAGTTTGAGTGTGTACTGCAGGGTGATGGAAGAAGCAGATCATGAACTCATTGGTACGCTCTTGAAACCTATTTAGATGATTTGATTGCCCTATTTTTGCTTTGATTTCAAGTCGGCAATCTGAAAAATATGCAGACTATAAGCCGAGCAAGATCAAGTGGTTCTTCTCATGCCTACCTGATATGAGTTGTCTCAAGAGCAGGCCGCCGGCGAGGGTCTCCGCCTGGAGAATCCCATCTATCAAATCAGATCCCGGGTTCATAACCATCGAGAACCCCATCGAGACCCGCCGATCCCCGGCGGATGACGGAAGAGAAGCAGCAGGCTTCATAACACTGGAGAAGGGAGCCGTCTACGCTCGATCGCGGCGGCCGCGGCCTCCTTCCGACGATCTCATCAACAGCGACGAGGACGAGAAGCCGTGCCTGGCGATGGATGCCGAATGCGATGTGGAGAAAGTGGAGGACGAGTTCCTTAGATTGCTGGAGGAGAAGTTCTGGAAATCGAAGAGATCGCTTCTCGGGGATCATCAGGGGAATTTGAGCTTGGATTTGGATTTGGAATCGCTGATAAGAGAAGCGGAGATGGAGCTGGCGAAGGCGGCGGAGATGTGGAGGAGCAGTAGTAGTAGTAGGTCGGTGGCACGGGGAGCTGTTTTGGAGAAAGAAGAGTACGAGGAGCTCATGATGAAGAAGAAGAGATGGGAATCAAATGAGACTACTTGTGTTTTGGGATCCTCTTCTGGAGGACATGGATTTGGCAGCCCCATTTGACGTCTACCTCTAATCAAAATTGATTTCGAGAGCTTTATCTTCATTGATAAACGTGTAGATTAAGATTATTGTTTTAAGCCATTTTTCTGTAGATAGTTATTTATTAGTTTGTCGCACGCAGTTTTAATAAGGTTTATTGAATTTGTTGTAGTAGGTTTAATTAATAATAAAGAAAATAGAAAAATAGAATCTAGGAAATTGGACTTTCCCATCCGACCCGTTACGTTTGATACCCGATAGCCCGGTTACCATTTCAAATAAAAAAATGCCTCTCGCGCCGACTGATTGGATCGGTGTAAACACCGATCCGATGTGGTAGGATAGAATCGTAAAATCCACCATCCTAGGTGGCATGAAAATTTAAATAAGGTCGGGTTTAGGGTTCATCTTCTTCCTTCACTCCCGACTCCCGAGAGAGAGATCACTCCCGAGAGAGAATCTTGAATTGATCGAGCTGTTAGGCGTTCCCATCGATCTCGTGGCCGGGGAAGGTGACTGGGTTTATGAACAGCACACCGGTGGTCCTCCTCATCGAGCTCGCGGCTGGGGGTCCTCCTCATCGAGCTCGCGTTGGTGGTCCTCCTTCTCATCGATCTCATCGCCGGTGGTCCTCCTCCTCACCGATCTCACGGTCGCCTCCTCCTCATTGATCTCACAGATGGCGTCCTCCTCCTCATCGATCTCGCAGCCGATGGTTCTCCTCAACTTTTGGTCTTTGTGGCTACTAGCAAAGTTCACCGTGTCATTCTTGGGAAGAAGATGAAGGTTGATTACTTATCGGATTGCTTCCATCGATCAGATTTTTCTCCTATTTTGTTTTTCAATTTTTTTTAAAATGTTCTGATGGGATGCAAGTTACTGATCATTATCTTTTCTACATGCCTTTAGGATTGGTTTAGTTTTAGCGTTGCCTATTGTCATACATTCGGTGGCACTGGAGCGGATCCCTCTGGTGCCTCGACAAAGGCTTGGCCTTTGGAAGATGCATCAAATTCTTTGGCTATGGCCAAAAGAAGAAGTTAGATTAAATGATTTTACCCATTGGTGGTGGCTATAGGATAACACCTGAATAATCCATTCTATATCTGAATGGTACAGTGCGAGGCAATTTTGAATTCCTGAACAAGTTGGGAGTTGATAGCTGGTGCTTCCATGACAGGGATATTGCTCATGATGGTAAAACTTTGACGGTATGTGTGGTATTCTTTATATGCTTTGGATGAAATTCTGGTGACCTGAGCATGCATGAAGAGAGCGAGAGATGATCAGCTATCATGCCATCCCTAAGTTATTTCGTTGGCTAATTATGTTGTATTTGTAACATGAATCTAATGCAAACTTGGATGAAGTGGTAGCCCTTGCAAAAGAACTTCAAGCGGTAGTGATGTTGTGCTATTAAAATATTAAGCAGGCTAATAATTATGATTCGGATGAGAAGAATACTTGTTATTCGCTTTGCTGTTATGATGCAATTGTTCAACCTGCAATCATCCAAGTCATCATTGTTTGATCTTTTTTAGGGGACTGGTATTCGTTGTTTATGAGGAACTGCTCAGGTGTTCATGCACCCTCGTTGCATGCCGCTCTGCTGCAACCAGGTAATTGCTTTGTATGTTAATTTTTTTTATTCCTTTCTCTAATAGTGAGATCAAATTTGTGAATTTTTGGTTATTGGTTTTGCAGCCCTGAGTTAGTTGTGTATGCATATGATGTAGCGCAAGTCAAGAAAGCCATGGAGGTAGGTACTTTTGGTGCTTTATTGCTCTACATGAAAGATCTGGTGTTTTCCTATTTAAGTAAATATGAGATTCTTGCTCAAAATAGTGGAAACACTTATGCATGTTACAAACTACTTGGGAGGAGAAAATTTTGTATTTTGGGGTGTCTCAGAGGGATACTAGACTCTTTCGAACACATATATACAAAGGGAACTTGATCATTTGGTTCTAAGTTGTAGTCATATTTTTGCCAAGTAGGTAAGATATAAATAATATTTCTTCGTAACATAGATGCTAATACTGGTGACCCACAAAATGGTATGCATCGAATCTTTTGAATTCTTCATGGTTTGCATATTCCTTTGTCTTACTGAGATGTAAAAGTACATATAAGTCAATTTTCTGCTTGTAAATCTTCACTTTCCTTGTTCTCAATTAAGCACTTGAGTTTTTTTGCAGTCGACCCATTTAAGGCATGGTTGATGATGTTGGAAAAAGGTGCTCGTGTAGGAATTATGACCTCATCCAGCCTAAGGTACTTGCTGCCTATCATCTCTACTGTTTTCATCAATACCATTCCGGACCTTCAAGATTCATAGCTTATGTAATGCGGTCTATAATTAACAGTATAATGCGCGGCAATGTTAAGGATGGGAATGAGTTGATGCCTCATCGGACAGGCACGTCCAACTAAGGATGTCAATCAGCATGTAGACGAGCACGTCCAGCTAAGGATGTCAATCAGCATGTAGACAATGTGAAATATATACTAATTTTGGAGTTTGGCGGCAGGTCTTGACAACATACTATAACTTTTAGATTAGATGAACGAGTGCTATGTCTTCGATCAACAAGGTACGTCTGACTTATGTTTTCATATTAAACGTATATATCACGGTTATAATTCAGTCGTCATCATGCCATGTATCACTTGGTTGGGTAGCAATACATTGATCTATGTCGGGATCCTTTCTAGTTGAAACAGTTAGTAAAATTGAAATAAATCTCACCCTTGCAACAATGATGGATTGATGAAGCTACCTGTACGATATCAGATTGTAGCTTTCATTACACGAGTGCAACTGTAAGTATCTTATGTGAATCTCCTTGATGGTTTTTGGTTGCCAATTTAAGCACTGATTTCGTGTTGACATGTCAATCAGTCAGTTTATGACCTTCAGATCATGACACTTAGAGATGCAACGGCTAACAGTTGATAGACCGTTGCAATGTGGCACCTGTGAAGGCCTTAGAAGAATTTTAGCATGTCACCAGTCTAGCTTCAAGTGCGTTGAGGCAGCTTTATTGTATTCAAATTCAATGTTTGGGGGAGTTGTGAAATTTTCGCTTTATAACTGTCCGTTGCGTCTTAATTCCTTGTTTGAAGAACTGGAGTGAAACACATTGGTCCTCATTTTGAATGGTGGTGTATAATTATTTTTCCCCAAATAAGCAATTTGATGTTTGAAAAATTATCACCCGACAATGTGATTTGTTCGAAGAACTGATCATTAATGTTGCTTTGTCATCCCAGGAGAAAATGTCTTATTTGTACTGCATTCTTTGAGTTAGCTATCATCAATGTTGGATGTCCGCTTATATTTGCCTTAATATTAAGAGGCTTTAAGTTATCATCAATTTAGCTATTTTTTCTTATTAATGGATCACCGCTTATTTGTCATGGAGAGTCATTTAGCTATTTTGAATGATGCCATCTTGTTTGGAGAAATTGTCTGTCATGTACAAAGAACTCATTTTCGTAAAAAGATCGGCGCATACGTGCACAATCTTTCAATATAGGTGAGAAATATTTCGCGGCTAACATTGATACAATAACACGATATAAGAAATCAATACGCGTTCAATGATCAGAGAACTCACAATCCCTTAATTGACAAGCAACCAATTTTCCATTTCAATGCTAGATACCATGTACACAACTCTTTTTGCGCAAGAACATGGGGACAATCACATAATAACATATACACAATCACACAATATGAGAATTCTATGGCTGGATGCCATGTATCACATATCATAGGCACAATCGCAGAATAGCATAGGCACAATCGCACAATAATATAGGCACAATTGCACAATACCATAGACACAGACACAATCGCACAATATACGGAGAATGTGCTCGTGTAGGAATTATGACCTCATCCGGCCATGCATCATATCCATGCACAGAGAACTCTTTCCGCGCAAAAACATAGGCACAAGCGCACAATATAAGCAACCAATACGCGCTGCATGAACAGAGAACTCTTTCGCACAAAAACATATGCATAATTGCACGATATAAACAACTCTTTTGCGCTCAAGGTGGATGTCATGCATCAGCATGCATGCACAGATAACTCTTTCGCGTAAAAATATAGGCACAATCGCACAATATAAGAAACCAATACGCACTCAATGTATAGAGAACTCTCTCGTGTAAAAACATAGGCACAATCGTACAATATTAGTAACCAATATGCCCTTAATGCTGGATGCAATGTACACAACTCGTTCGCTGACTAAACATAGGCACAATCACAGAATACCATAAATATAATCGCACAATAATATAGGCACAATCACACAATATCATAGTCACATAGACACAATCACACAATACCATAGGAACAATCACACAATATAAGCAACCAATACGGGCTCAACGGTGGATGCCATGCTACACAGTAGATGTACGGAGAAGGTGCTCGTGTAGGAATTATGATCTCATCCGGCCATGCATCATATCCATGCATAGAGAACTCTTTCGCGTAAAAACATAAACACAATCGCACAATATAAGCAACTAATACGCACTGCATGAACGGAGAACTCTTTCGCGCAAAAAACATGGACACAATCGCACAATATAAGCAACGAATACGCACTCAATTGTGTATATTGCTATGCATGATGTCCATCTCCACGCTGAGAACGCGCAAAATAATAGACAACATCGCACAATATTTTCCAACCAATATGTGGTTATTGATACGCCTTGAAAAGTGTCGTAGTCTTAACAAGTACGTCAAAATTATAAATTTATAATCCGAATCACTAACTAACTACTTTAGGGGTAGTGAGCAGTGAGTCCGAGTCGATCCACAGGGAAAAAGAGTATTAAGTCTAATTACCTTGTATAGTTATATATCAAAAGATTGAAAAAGCAAAGGATTTTTGGGTTTAAACTACTCTTAACTAATGATTAAACCAAACTGAATAATAATATGATGAGAAAACGCCAAGAGATTTCTAATCCGTAATAAAGAACTAACTTGGTCTTCCTAGGATGAGAGTAAATCAATTAATCATCGATGGTTTTAACTAGTTGATAGGTGAATGGCTAGTTCCCCCTATCACTCAACAAGTTCTGGTTAGGATTCCTCGTCGGCAATGATATCAAAGAATGGATATTGGTATATAATCAAGATGGTTCTAGCATCTTGAGGTCACCAAATAGAATGTATTAAGGATTAGCGGTTAACCTAGTGGTTCTAGTACTAGCGTAGTGGTACTAGCACTTACGAAATCCCTAATCTTGAATTAAGATGAATAACGGATTAAGAGTTGGTCATAATGGTTCTAGCATTACAAGACTCTTAATCTTGAGAGAAAAATTCTCACATCCATGGTTCTAGCATGAATACTTTAATGAGAATATCTAATCTCAAGCCCTAACATGCTCAAGATCTAGATCTAGTGCATATAAGAACAAATCATTCATCCACAATAATAGAAATCACACCAATAGTTATAAAGAGAATAAGAATCATCCATTCAAACCATCAAAATATATTTACATGCTCAAATCTATAGGAAACCCTAGAAAGATCTCTTATTACATCATAGAAATCCCTAGGCTAGGGTTTACTTACTCATCTTAGAGAGGAGATCCATTGATGAAGTCGGCTACCCAGCAAAAGTCCCTAAGCCAGCCCCCCCAATTCGGATTAAATAATCATATATATAGGGGAACTCCCAAAACTAGGGTTTAGTTGAGTTGCACTCTAGTGTAACTCAGATTTCCTGAATTGATCCTAGCAGCCTATTCCGGTCGCAACTGGGTCCAATCCGTCCCGAATCTGAAAACGAGTCCAACACGAAAGATGTAGATTAGGAAGTCTTCTGTCAGATTCCGAAGATTTCATAATATTCAGAGCTATCTAGAATATTTGACGAATATTCTCTTGAGCTTCGACGGTGTAGCTTTCCAACTTATGTCTCTTTATGTATTCTTCAAATCTGCTATCACACCATCAAGAATCTCGAAAAGTGTCCAACTGCAAAGTTGTAGATCTCTTAGTTTTCTACAATATCCCAAAGTTTTAGAATATTTGAACCTTTGTGAAATATCTGACGAATATATTACTGACAGTCGACGAAGTAGTTTATTTAGCCATTTTAGCCGAATTTCCTGCATTTCTTCTCGAAGCATGATTAAACCTGAAATCAACTTACAAACTATCAAATACAAATACTCTCGGATACCAAAGGTAATTTAAGGGGTTTAATTGTGAATATTTAGTGGCTCATCAGTTATCGATGAAAACAAATAAAATATTATTATGTCCACACCGGGGTAGGATAAAAACAGAGGCACATATCATATATATGCATGTTGTTAATACGTGGCTAATGCTTCGTTGCCATTTATCACATATCCCCACGTCCAGACAAGGATTGCACAAAAACACGGGTACATTGGAGAAAATTTTAGCCGGACAAATACGTGGCTAATGCTAGAACGTCACATATATCGCATAATCATAGTGGATGCCCGTGCCTACGACACAAATACTTATGGGTCTATGTATAAAATTTCGGCAAACCCCACCTGTACCGAGGGTTAACCTGAGACAATTCTACAACATTCTCCAAAACCATATTTAATGGGCGAACATTGTCCCCGGGGCAAACCTTGTGCCCACAAACCACACAAACATTTGCACTTCGTCACAACTACATGCTAAGTAAACAGTAAGGTTTATACTAATTACACATGCTGCAAAACAAGTAATTAGCTATCTATAAAACACCCAAAAGGAGCAAGCTAATCCTAGATGTCACTAGGAACCCTAATTGCATGAATCCCGAAAAATCAAACACGATAAGCGTCGAAAATCCACTAAAGAACTAAATCCAGGATTACTACAGTAACTATAATTAGAGGCGATGAAATCTTTGCAATTCGACGTCCAAACGATGTCATATTTCAAATTAAACTTGCGCTGGTGTAGATTAGCATGCTAGGAACATGCAGCCTAAGAAATGAATTGATTTAATGGCTAATCTTCCCAGAATTCACTAATCAAAATCACTAATTGTTGTCTTGTTGCAGATTCGAAGAAAAAACACCAAAAGTCGTAGAAAACTCCAAAAATTATGAAACCGGGTGGATTTGAAAGTAGATCCATGGATCTATAACTTTCCTGTTGATGATCAAATGAGATCATGCACGTACGAATCAAAAAACCAGCTAGAGCGCGGCTGTTGAGATGAAAGCAGAGTTTCGACAAAATCTGGGAAGGAAACTTGCATAAAATCCAGCTTAAATCCCCATAAAATCCAATGAAACTCAGATCCATAATCAAACAACCTAGAAGTATCATATAGCAAGAAGAAATCAAAGAACAAACAACCTAATCCACAGATCTAGCTTAAACGTAAGATAGACGCAATAACCCTACCTCTGCTAAGCTAATCCGGCCTTAATCCTTGCTAAAGATGACTTCCTCCCCGCTGCCGTTGCCTCCAAGCTCACCCGGGAAGCTGTCGGATCTCCCACACCCACAGCTGTCATCGGAGAAGAAGGACGGAAGTCGCCGAGGAAGAAGAAGGGAAGAGGGGGGGTCCCTCACCGTGGAACGCCTCCAAGCTCGCCGGAGCTGCTTCCCTCTTTCTCGTGCGTGCGGAGCTGTCGATGCGACTGGTGAGGTGGGGTGGACCGGGCTATTCTTGTCGACGAGTGCCGAGAGGAATGAGGGAATGGGTGAAATTGCATTCATTTGCGACAAAATTGAGGTCACATCGAATCGGTATCGGTATCGTTGTAAAACACCGACTGACTTAGGGCGGTGTGAATATCACGGTTCTTTCGAATCAAAGTCGGACCCGTTAAACGGCCGTGGAGCGAGGGGGGCTGCTCCTTGCTCGCCTTCGTCTCCTCTCACAAGAGCAAGCAGAGACCAAGGCAAGGGTGTGGCGTATAGCGGTATAGATCGACAAGATGACGCTGCGAAGGCTGGCGTCCCTGTCCTCGATCCTCGCCAGGAGACCGCGTCGTCCCCACTCTCTAACAAGGTATTCCGACCCAATCCGATCCCATCCGATCCTTTCGGTTCCTATTTAAACCCATTGGAGGGGGGTTTTCCGTCCATCTCGCAGCAGTGGCAGCTGGTTCTCCACTTCATCCTCCGAACAAGCTAGCTCTGGGGGAGACAGGAGTAAGAAGAAAACCCCCTCGTTGGTACGTCGGGCGGTGCCGATTGTGCTGCTGAGCCTCACGGGAGGCGTCACCCTCAGCGCCGTGAACGACCTCGCCATCTTCCACGGCTGCAGCAGGTGTCCATATTCCTATCCTTTTTAGTGATTCTATTGCTCTGCTTTTGAATAATAGTTGTTTCTTGAGTGTTTGATCGTGCCCATTTTATGGGTGTGCTACTTCAGTACTTTACTAACTTCTACTTAATCTTTTTATGTTGCTTTTGGACGATCTTTTGTATCTCAACTGCAATCGGCGATTCTTTAACCTTCTTGCTGATCAAGTTTAATTTCCTAGAACTTTGATGATACCTGGTGGATTGGTAGTCCTGTCTTGTTAAAGATCTTATGTTTTAATGTCAGGCAACTCTCATTCCTGATCTTCTGTGTTAGTGTTGGGGAACTCTCATTCTTGATAGTATCATCATATTGGGAGTTGCATTCTCGAAAAGTCAACACTGCTAATCAGAAGACAAAAGTTTAAGAAGAAAACTGAAAGGGCTCATTATCTCCTAGTTCTGCTTTCTTCTTCCTGTAATTTCGTTCTTCTTTCCAGTAGTAGGCAATTTGTCAGGCACTTGATGATGGCCAACGAAAAATGGAGTTGTTTCTTCTGGTGGTCTTGCTGATCTCTCAAGGATGGAGATGCCCAAGTAAGGGTTTTGTTTGCTTGTTGCTATATCGTCAACAAGACAGGAGGAGTAATGGCCGAAGTTGGATCCAAATGGGAACATCCTGCCATCGGTATAAGTTTTCTATCTCTTTAGAAATATTCTTACCCCTCTAATCATCAAACATTGTCACAATCGCCGCAGCGCACTTCATCGAATATGCACAGTAGCCAAAATTTTCTCCCTCTCCATCGACATTCACCGATGAATGTTTTTGCAACCTTTTTCCTTTTTAAAGAACACAAAAGACCCCTTGCAATGATCCGGTTTGTGACGGTTTTTGGATGAACCCATCACTAAGATCCATGGCCTTTGCCACCATGGACCTAGTTACTTTGATCCTTGAGTCGATGGAGGCCACCAAACCAACAAGACCTAATTAGGTGAAATAGAGGGTTTGTGGCAGAGATTGGATTTTGGTTACGTATCAGAGGTTTTGGTTTTGGATCATGTCTTCCTAAGGGATGGGTTCACCCATGAACCAGTAAAATCGAATCATTGGTTGGGGGTCTATTATGGTCTTTAAAAAGGAAGAAGGTAACAAAAACATTCATCGGTTAATGTCGAAGGAGAGGGTGAGGTTTTGGTTTATTGTGTAAATTCGATAGAATGTGCTACGATGATGGCTGTAAGGATGGGTTTGATGGTTAACGGTTAAAAACATAACTAATGTGATAAGAAATTTACAACAATAGAGCAATGTTACCAACGAGGTTCATCTCTAGCAACCCAAGTCCTGGAGATGGCTACCATTGCAACTTCTACAGAGGAGTGGTGTCTAGGATTTGGGTTTACAATACTGGAACACATGATGGGAAACATGACTTTGGAACATTACATAAAAAAGTCCATTTAACTATGAAAATTGCATAAGTAGATCTGCATATAAGTGTAGGAAAAGGCTTTTTAGAAAACCACTTCAAGTTAGAAAATTATGAAGAGACGCTTTCGGTTTAATGGTAATGCATGGGCTTTGATCTCTTCTTTGTAGATCAAGTCTAGTTATAAAGAACATGTCAGGCTTCTAGGTTGCTTTTTCGTTTTACCTCCTCTTGTGTTGTTTTTTCATTTTACCTCCTCTTGTGTTTCTTTTCTCGAAGATTTCCTGCTGCCAAGTTATATTGCTTGTTTTCTTCGGTCGGGGTTATCGAGCGCAGAGGCACATGTATTCAATATGTTTAGAGAGCAACATTTTGAAGAGACCGATGAGTCCGTTGGTCACTGAGAAATTCTGATTTAGGAAGGGTAATTAAAGTTAGTATAGTCGGAGAAATGTTACATGTAACTTTTAAGTTCCAAGTCCACGAGTTGCATATGGCTTTGAATGTTAACTAATTTTTGTCAACTGAAAAGCATTGAGGCTTAGGTTGATCTTATCTTAAGCTAAAATACTAGCTAAACCAAACTCTTGATGTGCATTTCTCTTAACAAGCTTAATTCTAACTTGCAATTTGGGCTTCATCTTTAAGCATGAACTGAGATTGACTTTCAAGCAAAGGAATCCAGTCAAATGTAATGTCTGAGTTTATATGTTCTCCTTCTTATCGTAGTCTCAAATTGTTGATTGGTTTCATATATAAGCTGCAAGGTACACTGAATTCATGATACATAGGATTTTCTTTTGTCCTAAATTGAATTTCCAGCTCAGATCAGTGATCATTGTAATTCTTAAGCATTTAAATCTAAAAGTTAGTGCTTCTGTGAGAATCCAAACTAACAATGGGCCATCTGGAATTCACCGCTCGTAACTCTCATTCTTACTTGGTTTACCCGTACACTTAAGTGATAAGTCAGAAAAGGCATTGAGATACGGTAGAAATAAAAAAGGAGAATGCAATAATATTTCTAATACTAGATAATCTAAATGCAATAAGCAATTAAGCGGATGGGTATTTCTTGATCTTTACATGGATCCCAATCTGTGACGGCGGAGCAATGACATTGTGCGAACTATTAAATTAGCTATTTGTGCATATTTTGGAAGCGTTGGTAGATCAGATATTTGACTTGAATAATTTTGTATTGGTTGGAATTTGATGTATTAGATTACTTATGCTTTCACACTAACTCATTTTGCTCTTAGGTTTAAACTGTCTTTTGTGGACCTGTTTGCCAGATGCTAAGATCTTCTTTGTCCTAGTTTCCTAGATAAGTAGAACTTCTCGAACGATATCTCAATATTCCATGGCTGGAATTGGATGTTCTAATATTTTTCCATGAATAACAGCAAGGCAATAGAGAAGGCTAGCCAAAATAAAAAAGTAATAGAGGCTATTGGTGAGCCAATTGTCAGAGGCCCTTGGTATGATGCAAGTTTAGCAGTCGGTTACAGGAGGAATACGGTCTCCTGCAGCTTCCCTGTGTCTGGGCCACAAGGATCGGGCATTTTCCAGTTGAAGGCAATTAGACAAGGCGGTATGTTTTAGACAATGAAACTTGTTTATAGTGAGGTTTTAGATAGCATTTATTTCTTATTAATGATTGATGACTACATTCTTTTTTATATCTCGAGAAGTTTCTCAACCATGTATTAAGTTTTTAAATTATTACTTTGATATTAAGAAAAAGAGCTGTTCAATGTTAGAGGAAAACTGTTGTTGGTGCAATTCAATTACATCATTGATTTAAAAAACACGTGTTCAAGCATCTATAAGAAGATTTTTACCTGCTTGTATCCATGTAAGAGTTATCTAGTGGCTCACAACATCTAAGGCATTCCTTATTCATGGCGTGATGGACAACTTGAAGCCAAGTTGATCCCCTATATTCTCTTCCTCGTAAATATTGTGTGATTGCTGTCTGTAAGGCCTTCTCCATAGACTTTCCATCTTTTCTGAGCTCTATTATCAACTACTTTTGGACAGAAAGTTAAGAGCAAAAGAATTCTGATCTAGAAGAGGCTAAAGGGAACAGTCATGGGATAACATGTTCCTTGACTGTTACTTATTGTAGTTAGTTAAGATTTAACTTGAATTGTACTCATCTTCCTACTTTCATTCATACTTTAGTTGCGAGAAAGAAAATCTAACTAATTGGACGGGTCAAAAGGGCGAAAATGAGAGGAGAGGAAAACAGGGGAGACATAAAAAAAGAGTGGATGACTGCAAAAAAAAAGTCAAGGGGAATTCGGAAAATCCAATGGAGCTTGATAAGGAAAGCTAACTCAAAAGGCAGATAGGTAAAAATGTGGATTAATCGATTAGGTGACTAAAGTCAGAGTATATAGTATTGGGGTAATGATTCCTTGTGACAGATTGGCTATAGATAAGTTTAAAGTTTGTAAGAAAGAATGCCAGTTCGCTTTCTTCCAGCAGGGGTGATTATTATACATTTTAGTTGACGCAACTCTCTCATTGTTGCTACTTTCTATCTGGAATTAAAGTGAAATGAGCATATCGTGATGCTTCTTGTACGATGCATCTTGCAGTAGTCTAGTAATCTAACTCCAAGTTGCTTCTATAGTTTCGTATACTTTCTCGCTTACTGTGATGCTGAGCTCGATTTAATTTGCCAATCTGTGCATGCATGGAGCCGGGCAAGTGAAAAATTTCATCATGACATGGAAAACTTTGCTTCATCACACTGGAAGAGTAGATTTATCTGACATTAATCTGTTTTACTTATGTGGCAGAGGACACTTGGTTTTCATTTCTGCGCCACCATGACTGGGACATACTGATCATGGAGGCTCTCCTTCATGTCCGATCAGATGATGAGAAACAACAGACACTCCGAGTAAGTGTCACAGGACATGCACCATCTCCGGACTCATTCGTGGACTGCAAGGATTGCATGATTCCACCTCCTGAAGCTACAAAAAAGTGATCCATAATATGTTTCACCTCTGCATCGTTATCGTCACATACGCCATTACAGGCAGAAATTTGAAAGTGAGAAACAAACTGGTAATTGGGCTCTTTCTGCCATTCTTAATTTACGTCTCTTAGAGAAACAACAAAAACATAGATGATATGCAGCCTAGATGTGAGTGCAAACATCTTTCTCCTGTTCAATTTTTCTCATTTTTATTTGGAACATTTCATTTGCATTCAACTATACAAATCAGCTGTTTTTAATGTTAGTGTACCAAAGAGGTATGTTTGAAATTATTGCTCCTTATATATGTCTGGCTTTCATTCATTGGGCAATTTCCTAGTAATGTATGAGTTGCCACTTCGAGGCACGGAAATTTGCTAGAGACGGGGGTGTCAGGACAGTGGTGTAAATGAGAACTTGCTAAAGGGTGGCCCTTCCTACCGAACTACTGAGCTACCGGCCCACCTAGTTGAGAATTATGGTAGGGTATTTGGCATCTTTCCACCGTTAGCGGAGGTAGCAGTCAGATCTAGAGGCTTTAAAGGCAGGGTTGAAAGGGACAGTTACTAGATGGATAACTAAGCATGTGAGTGCATGTTGTGGTGATTAAAATAGCTCGTGGCCTCCTGTGTGAGGATGGTTTTGGAGTCGGCAAATTATGTACAAGTACGTCAGGGAACATCAATGGCAAGGAAAAGTGAGCGTGGACTAGGATGCGCATGCAAGCTCAGCGCAGTAATTTTGTCAATAAGTATGTTATGTGAAGGGCATTTGTCCCCGAATAGACTCAACTAATGAGCGGCCAGCTAACAATACCATACATGTTGAGATCACACGGCCCTACATCAACAGTTTTTAACAGCCTAGCACGCGTTTGATCAATGATACTTGGACGCTGATTGGGGTTACATGGGCCATAGCATGTACATTGCAATTCCTATTCGATCAATAGTTATATGTCGATTGATTGATCGAGTTTATCAGTAGAACCGTCAATCGGTATATAATTATCGATTGAATCATCGGTAAATGTGGTGACAGTGGAGAGTAAACAAAGCTCTCTGTATTTTCCAGAGACTACCGCTACAAACAAGCCTACAATACATTCGCAATGCCACTGCTACTAATCTCCACTCTCCATACTTCAAACTTCACTACCACCGTTTCCAAGAGACCACCTTCCCGAAATGACTACTACCAGCGCTTTCTCCTCCTCCAAGGGCGTCTATAGGAGCCCATGGGATCCGCTCTCACTTCCCGCCGACCCATACCTCCCCCTCCCCGACTACCTCTTCTCGCTATCCCCTCCTCTCTCCAAGCCCGCCTTTGTCGACGCCGTTACTGGCGAGACGCTCACTTATGACGACCTCCGCTCTCTCACAGCCGCCGCCGCTCGTGCCATCCGCTCCCTCGGCATCGAGCGTGGCGATGTCGTCCTCCTCGTCGCTCCCAACTCCCTCCGTTTCCCACTCCTCGCCCTCGCCGTCCTCTCCCTCGGAGCCGTCCTATCCACTGCGAATTTCCTCCACACCCACCAAGAACTCCGATCCCAGATCAGAGATTCGAATCCTTCTCTCATCCTCACCACTCGAGAACTCCTCCCCAAGCTCCGAGGCCTGATCGCTAGGGATCCTGTCCTCATCGAGACGTTCGTCGCCGGCCTCGATACGGGACCGGGATCCCCCGCATGGACCCCGGAGCGGGTCGGCCGGGACGAGGCGGCGGCGCTGATGTACTCGTCCGGGACGACGGGGACGAGCAAGGGGGTGGTGAGCACGCAAGGGAACCTGATCGCGATGAGTGCGGCACTGCGGCACGTGTGGGTTAACGTAAGTAAAGAAACAGAGGAGGTCTACCTCTGCGCGGTGCCGTTGTTCCATACGTTCGGGTTCTCGGTGTTCGTGTGCGGGGCGGTGGCGGCGCGGGCGACGGTCGTGGTGATGGGGCGGTGGGGGGTGAAGGAGGCGATGATGGCGGTGGAGGAGCATCGGATCACCAGGTTCCCAGCGGTTCCGACCATGGTGGTACAGTTGGCGCGATCCGGGGGCGTGGCGAGAGGGCACGACCTGACGTCGCTTAGGGAGGTCATGTGTTCTGGAGCGCCGCTGGGGCGGGAGCATATGGAGCGTTTCGTGGAGTGCTATCCCGGAGTCACGCTGTCGCAGGTGCGTCCTTCGAGCACTCTCCCTCCCTCTCTCTCTCTCTCTCTCTCTCTCTCTCTCTCTCTCTCTCTCTCTCTCTCTCTCTCTCTCTGTGGTGACGAAGGTTGGAAGG
This sequence comes from Narthecium ossifragum, assembly GCA_963920575.1. Lineage (NCBI taxonomy): Eukaryota > Viridiplantae > Streptophyta > Magnoliopsida > Dioscoreales > Nartheciaceae > Narthecium > Narthecium ossifragum. The sequence goes on along the minus strand of OY986964.1, from coordinate 28,437,285 downwards.
AGTTTTGGCGCGTAATATTGAGCTCGAATTTAAAACAAATTTGCAGTCCCCCTCCAAATTTTGAAATCCATACATTTCTCCTTATATTTTTGTCGTAATTATAATTACAAACATATCCCATAATCTTTGAGATTATATTGAAAAAATATACATTACGTTAATTTTCAAGGCGGATTTTCTGAGAATATTCAAAAGTCCTATTTACCATTATCTCAACTAGTGGTAGTTTAAGTTTGAACCCAAAAAAATTGTATGAGAGTAATTTGCAGTTGAAGATATTTTATCTACACTAGTTAACTTTTGTTGCCGGGGTTAAATTTACTGGACAGAGGTTGTCAGAAGGGTATTCTTAAATTAATATAATTCCAAATTATAGGAATATTTTCGCAATTACAAAGTAAAAGGAGAAATGTGTAAATTCTAACTTGTTTACGTACGGATACAAATGAGATTTTCATTTAAATTAAAAAAATTTGGACGAAGAGCTTAACGTGTGTGTTTGCATGAGTGCGCCCGTACGTGTGGCTTGATCAACTGGATGAGTGCTCGATCTAATAAAAGTGACTAATTTAAAGCTGTTCTCTTTGTAGTGTTACGGATTAACGGAGACAAGTGGACCTGTAACACTTTGCGATGGGGTCCAATCTAGGTTCCATGTTTCAATAGGAAGGCTAATCCCCACCGTAGAAGCCAAGATCATCGACGTTCGCACCGGGAGCGCTCTTTCACCAAACAAACATGGAGAGCTCCTAGTCAGAGGGCCTATAGTTATGCAAGGTATATATCAATATATGTATAATTATAAAGCCCAGCCTGGTGACTTTATACACATGCATGACATGTGAAGTTAACCTTAATTTCTGACAGGTTATTTAAAGAACCAAGATGCGACGTCAGTTGCCATTGATGAAGAAGGGTGGCTACACACAGGTGACTTGTGCTGCATAGACATGCGTGGACTGGTCTACATAGTTGACAGGATCAAAGAGCTCATCAAGTACAAAGCCTATCAGGTAATTAATTAGAATAAAAATTTATGTATATGATAACATTGCATGTACATTACACATGCTCTTTATTTTATAGATATCTATTAATTAATTGATCTATTCCATCAGTATTGTTGTATGAATGAACTAGATTAACAAATCGGTATATACTTACCGATTTGATTATTGATATATTCAATCGGTAGCTATATACCGATTGATTCTACCTATGAATCATAAATCACGACTCAATTAATTATAAGCTCATGGACGCGTCTGTGAGATCTGTAGAAGAATGTGTGAAATTAATTACACATGCTTGAGTTGAGCTGTTTATATGTTGGTGTTTCTCGAAATAATAATAGGTAGCCCCGGCGGAGCTGGAAGAGATCTTGATCACCCATCCTGACGTCAGCGACGCTGCTGTGATACCGTAAGCCAATTATATATTTATTTATTTTGATCGTCACTTCTGTTGTGCCAAATTCCAAGTGCCATGAGATGAGAATATTTACATTACCAATCAAAAAGATGTGTTCGCAAGCATATATACTTTCGTTTATTTAGGAGGCAGCAAGTAAATCATGATTTCTCCGTCATTGGGCATTTGTGTTCCTCATTTTAATTGAAAGTATTGTGCTGATATTTGATTAGTTGAGTTAACAACCTAGGTATCCAAATGAGGAAGCAGGAGAGATCCCTATGGCATGCATAGTAAGAGAGGCAGGAAGCAATACTAAAGAAGACGATATCATCACCTTCATGCAAACTCAGGTACATTACAAATAACAATTTAGGTTATTTAGCCAAAATAAACCTTCTCCGAGGTTTTGAGTACCACTCTTTTGTTTGAACTGCTTTTTTTTTATAGAAGAAACAGATGGCATCACCATAAAATTAAAATTAAGTCACTGAGTTTTAGTAAATCACTATATATATAACATTTCCTAGGAACAAGTTCCCCACAATTAGAAGAAACAGATGCCATCACCATAAAATTAAGTCACTGAGTTTTAGTAAATCAGACCACATATCCTCTTGATGTGACTGTTATCCATGATTCCTTTTTACATGCTTAACCAGTGTAAGATAAATGTAATCTGACTAAATCTGGAAGGACCCTTCATGCTAAATTCTAATTTCATGGACTCAACCTTCCTACAGTTCATTAAAACTTAAGTTTTATCTTCTTGGTAATAGCTTGGTATGTGACATAAGCTCTCAAAGCATTAATTCTTGAACTTGTAGGTGGCTCCTTACAAGAAAATTAGGAAAGTGGTATTTCTGGAGTCTATCCCGCGATCGCCTTCCGGGAAGATCCTCAGGAGGCAGATCAAGGCAAGATTTGTGAATCTCCAGGCACGATTATAAGATCAACTACTCTCTTGCATCAAAGTTCATTGTAAGCCTTCAATTGTTAATTATCTAATGTGGTGAGTTATATGACATGCTATAGTGATTTCATAGCTGCTCAGGCAAAGTCAGTACTGTTCTTTGTACCTGTGGTATACTCGTCTCGAAATGTTCGGAAGAGAATGATTCCTAGACTAAAACTAGTGGATATACTACATAATCAGATCTTCTAATGGCCTTCATGTGCATTGAAGTCATAAATTTTCCAAGTTGCTTGTTTCTCTTATGGTCCTGCCTTCGCATCCAGCTGGGCCATCCTTGTTAGATACGGTTAATCTTCCTGTTAGTGGAGTGTTCCATCTTCCACAGAGCCACATAGTAATGAAAATTTTCTCCATTTATAGCACTTGAGCACAAGACCTTGCTAGTAGAATTCCACAGTCCACAAAACCTGCTAGTAATGAAATCATCTCGGGCAAGTATGCTACCAAGTGAAGTTTATCTTTGACAGCCACCTATATAGGAAACCCAGCCTTCGGGCTCATCTAAGCGGGGGGGGGTTGGCAATATTATATCTTATTGCAATATGAATGGCTTATAGGGATCATTCCTACGTACGTCCTAGGATATAAGTGCTATTTTTCTTTTAGATTTCTAAATTGTATCCCACCAAGGATTAAACTTCTATAAACTCATTCCAGATCTGATATTGTGTTTCCTCCGACAATAGATTTGTACCTCGAATAGTGCTATACAAACTCATTCATTTTTTCTTTTCTTTTTTTTGCTAAGTTATGCCAAAAGACTAAGTGAAACAACAAGCCACACTGGTTATACAATTATGAGGTCCTAACACAGGGTATCCCTCATCTAGCTCACCGCACAATGTCATCAGCCACCACGTTCACCTCGCGTGGTATAAACATAAAGATAACTCCACTAGAAGAGCAACTAAGCTCCAGACTTTCCGCATGATGTTTTCCATTCTTGGTTGGCAAACCTCTCTCCCATTAATAGAATTCGTTGTATTCCTCGAATCTGTCTCGATGATGATATCACTAATTCCCCGTGCTATCGCCTCCTCTAAGGCTCTCAGAATTGAAAGCAACTCTGCCTCAACACTACTGTGGGCCAAGACCCTCTCCGATAGTACTAATGCTGGTGAATCCCTCCCTTCCTCCACACATACAACTGCTACACCACTTCCGTAATCCCATGAAGCCAAGCTCCATCAATCTGCAAAACAAGACTTGGTTGCTGCCTAGTTATGTTAGTCTGATGCATCCCACAATCCCATCCTCTACTTCGCCAATACTCACCAGCCCTTTTCCAGCTAAGCCATGCCAATGCTTCCGGTGAACAAATGTTATTTCTCCAAACCAAGTCATTTCTTTCCTTCCATAAAAGCCAAGCACCATATCCAACAATGACTTTGTTCTATCTTTTAGATACATCCGTTGAAGAGGAAGCTGCAAGTATTAACATAAGATCATCAAAGCACAATCCCCTCCTTGATGGCAATAAGAACTCCCAAACCTTCCGTGCAAATGGACAATTAGCAAGAATATGATTTATAGACTCATCTTCTCCGCATCCTCGTGGGTAGGTTTTATCATTGATCAATCCAATCTGCTATAGAGAAGCTCGAGCAGGTGCCTTTCTATGCAAAACTTTTCAAATAAACTGTCTAGGTTGAAGTCCAACCGGAGCATTCCAGTAATTCACTCAAACCTCCCTTTGGATCAGCGAGGTCTCGCTACATTCTTGTATCAACAGCCATGAATAAATAGATTTAGAATCGGGTTTCCTTGAGCTGTTGAATACATGAAATTAAATAGACCTCACAGATTATCCGAAATACGCGGAAGCAGATAAATGAACTAAATCAAGCACACACAAAAAGGAAGACACACGATTTTTAACGTGGAAAAACCCTCACGGGAAAAAAACCACGGGTCCAACGCAGGACCATGCGAAACCAATCCACTAAAAGCAAGAGTACCGTTTACACAAGTCTAGCATATATATATTTAGCTCCCCCTCAAGTCAGCAACATATTCAGCAACATATATTCATCATTGCATATAATATACCACTCATCCATACGATATACCACTCCCCTTTTTGTCACAGATTGACCAAGGAGCACTAAAAAAACATGAAGGGAAACTAGTGATCAAATTTAGCAAAGAAGATAAAAAATCAGCAGATTAGGTCAAATCATGAGTGTCGCTCAGTGGACAAAGGAAAACAGAATTCTCTCAAGCACTTGCTTTGTATGCAGGAAAAATAAACATTGCCTTAACCAAAGACTGAACCACTTTTCAATCATCACAGAGACATAGTATGCATAAGAATAAGTTGCCATAGGACAAAATACTCAGAAAATTGATACATATAGTGGACAGCCAGACATGAGTGTGTGTGTGTGTGTGTGACTTTCAAATACACAATGCACTGTCCACAACTACTTGAAAAATAAAAACTCGGGTTATCGACCAGGGGATTGTAAGTAGATTATGGAGACCTTGACTAATAAGGATTCTAAACTCAAGGCAGAACCCTTTATGATCAGTGTAAAAGGCCTTAATAACATTGTGACTGCTTCACCCATGGAGAGGTAGCCTTCTCCCTTTTTTCTTTTCTTTTTCTTTTTTTTTGAATAACAAGTGAAGTGATCATTGCACATTCACATAATTGGAAGGTTCGCTCTCATTTCTCGGTAACCTTTTTCGCATACATATAGGGTTAGCCTTAGCACATAGCATTAGGGGCTTGTCTTAAGATTATCACCCTAAGAGTTTCAATCCCCATAAAATGTGAACATAATAGGGTGGATGATTGAAAATGATACAAGGAGGGTAACCCGATTTTCTATCCTCAAGGTTGTGAGCAAGGCACCACATACAAAAGTTGTGCTCTGGATTAAATAGCATGAACTGAATGTCCAGAAAATAAGTATCAAAATCCGAGTACCGCCATAAGACCATCAATTCTACGCACATCTATCCCATAGATGACAAAAAGTTTCCAGATATAAGGTATGTTTATCATTTATGCAATCACGGACCCAATATATATATATATATATATATATATATATATATCTATTATATAAAGCACAACGGTTTTTGAAATGTCCCCCCTATAAAACATAAAGAGTGGTCAGGATTTGCCTACAAACACATCTAATGGCTGTGATTCCATGATCAGCTTTAAGATTCCCCCCAAAATTTTATCCCCACCAAAAACTCCCGCCCAAATTTCCTTCTCTCACCCACTAACCCGCACACTCAAATTTTCTTCAGCTAAGAGAGAGAGTCCCATCCCTCTCTCCCCCGTCCCGTCGCCCTTTATCCATCCCCATCCCCCGTCCCGTCGCCCTTTACCCATCCCCGCCCCCTCTCCCTCTCTCCCTCTCTCTCCCGTCCCCTCCCCGTCCCTCTCCACCTGCCATCCCCTCTCCAGCTCAGGACAGAGAGAGCGAATGGAGACAGGGAGCGGGTACCATAACCCATCCCTCCCCTTCATCTCCAACCTGCTCTCTCTTTGCCTCTCCCATCCCTCACCCATCCCTCCCCTTCATCTCCAACCCGCCGACCTCGCCAAAGCCGCCATCGACGCCGACCTCGCCCAGGCCGCCGACCTCGACCAAGCCGCCATCGACCACGCCCCACGTTCCACGCCGCCGTCGACCTCGCCCTACCCGCTGTCAAACACCGTCGACCTCTCCCAATCCGCCATCGACCACGCCCCGACCGCCGCCGACCTCGCCCAGCTGGCCATCGAGTTTTGAAATTTTTTGAAGAGAGAGAGAGAGGAGACGGGATGTGACTGAAAACCAGCCATCCTATCCCCTCTACTCATCTCCCAGCTCACCTTACCTATCAAACCCTCTCTTCCCTTTCCTCTCACACCCTCTCTTCCCTCTCTTCCCGGCTCCTCGTGGATGGGTATGAGATCGGCGCTCAAGCCTTCGCCGGCGGCTGCATAGAAGGGGACGTAGACGAAGTGCAAGAGGTGGGAGAGGAGAGCAAGGGAGGAGACAGCCACCACGTCGCGCACACCAACCCCACCTCTCTGGCTCTGTAAAGGCTGCAAGCTCTGTTTTTTTTCTCTATATATCCGAATCCAATGTGAATTTTTCTCACACACCCAACCTCGCTGGGCTCTGTAAAGGCTGGAAGCTCTGTTTTTTTCCCCTTAGAAAAGATCCTATTTTTTTGGATATCAGATCTTTTTGGATTAATATCTTAACTAACTCCGCTGTTTCATAGTGGAGAAGATCGTGACCCCGAGATCGTGCCTACCTCTCATCGCATCCTCTGCGCGTTCCTCCGCCATTACCTTTCCTCTTCCAAGCTCTGTTGCTATTGGTCTCCTCCCTGTCGCCGGAACCGGCTGATCTCAACATCCCCGCTGTCATCTCGCTGAACCCAGCGGTGCCAAACCTACGGTGAGCTTTCCCTCTCCTCTCCTCTCTTCACTTCTGTTCATCTGTTCAGCTGCTTCGATTTGCTGTCCTTTTTTGCTTAAATTTTTCTAGTTTTTGCTTCAATTTCCCTTTCTTCTTCCTCTTTTATATGGCTGAAACTGATTTAATTTCCCTGCAAACTGGCTTTTGGTCGATTTAATTTTCAAGGGCTTCTGTTCATCTTCTTTCCATCTGAAATGATCTGCTTCATGTATGAGTTGATCCTTTGACGTTGATAGCATTTATCTGCAACCTGTGATAAAAATGGCAGATCTGAAAAAATATTCAATTTTTCTATTTAGTGGTAAACATGATTTTTAGTACGATCGGAAAAAATGGCAGATCTGATATTTAGTGGAAAATATGATATGCTTCATGTAATCTTTGATCCTTTGAAGTTCTTAGCATTTATGGCATATTTGAAATGCTGTAGACTGCTGCCACGATCAATTTATTCGGGGAGACGACCCCGTAGCAATTTCCTAGGAGGAGGAAGGAGGAGATTGATATTTATACGGTGGAGATTAAGGTACAATTCCGCCGATATCCTCTCTTTCATAAGCTATCTCTATTTTCGACAAATTTCTTCATTTTTTGATTGTGTTTTATTTATGGATCTAAGGATGGCTGATGAAACTTTGTTGTCTATATTTGAGAGTCATGTTTGATGCTTTAGTGCCTTTTATAACTGTCCTCTATTTCCAATGTTTGAGATCTATCATTTAACATAACAATTATAGCTATTTTGGACATCTTAACAATAATTTCTCTAATAGTAGCCAATGACACAATTACTGTTTTCTTGAATTTCATTCTAAACAGTGGACTTACAGAATTCTTATGAATAGTTTTTCTGAGTCAGATCTCCTGGAATATGTCAGCTACCTGAGCTGAAAGTCGCTGATTTCTCTTACAACTTTTTTGTTGGAAAGATACCTAAATGCTTAGAATATCTTCCAAGGTATAGTTTCTTATTTTTTTCCAGAATGCATGATGTCCTTAATAAAAGCCATACATGCATGTTCTTTGTTGTGAGCTCCCTGTGAGAATATTCAAATGCATGCAACTTATTAGCTGTTGCTTAAAACCCTTATCAAGAAAATGACTACTTGATTACTTTAAGTAGATGTTTGGGTCCATCATGTCCCTTTCTTTGATTTCTATTTAAGAACTTAATTATAGGCTAAAATTTAGCTATTTCTATATCAAGAAACTTGGATTTATCATCTACAGATACAAATCACTGACTAATGATCCTAGGTTCTCAAAATTTGATGTATAAAAAGCAAATAGTAAACTGAAAAAGCTACTCAAACAAAAGATCCCATAAGTATCTACTTTCATTTATTCTATGTACGTATTGCATTATGCAGATATTTTATACGTAACAAATACTAGCAAATATAATGCCTAGATATTGATAAAGCTGACACTCAAAAATGCGAATGCAATTTTTGACAGCCTCTTTAAAACTCTTCAAGCATTGGATACTAGCAAGTGACGTTGTCTCTCAAGTAATTTCAGCTGGTTTTGATAAGTCCAGATCTTAGCATGGATTGTAACTGTTATGAGCTGATTAGTATAGTATTATAAAATTTTCAGTAATTTAGGCATGCTGATTGAAATGTTCACACATTGAAAAGTCTTGACATGTAGGGGTTTTGAATTTGGTAGCTGCATCTTTTATTTCCATCCTTAGATGTATTATTTTTTTATTGGGTTTACTTCTTTCATGTCCATGTTTCCTGCAATGCATGACAAAATACTTTGTTCTTGCATATATACTGGATAATGATATGTGACGTTAAAAATGGTAATATACTTCTTTCTTGAGTGCTCCAAAGCAGTGGTGCTTAGATTGGTCTTATCTTTGCCTACTCCTATATTTCATACCATTAATGTATGTTAGTGATTTGAATTTCATAAATGTGAGGGTCACTGGCGGATGATTAGCAACAATTGTATTTCTCAAAATTATATGGAATCATCTATCCAAAGATGGTCCTATGCTACTCTTGCCAATGTATGTGATGCATGTGCGATCCATTGCAAAGTTCATCGTTGTCACATGAATACTCTGAATTTATGTAGAAAAGTTTTAGATTTAGGGAATTGTTTTTGAGAAAGGTTATTCAAAGTCTGGATATTATAGCTTTTTATTGGGCATCGTTGTCACATGTAAAAAGCATCTGCTACAATATTAGAGTACAGTGTCTGTACCATGTTGTACTAAATGATGGATTTTGCTCATTAATTTCCTAAGGACAGTTAGAATACATGCCCATTTTATGTTAGATCCACTTAAGTTATGACTTTTCATGAGCATGCTTCCTTGGAGCGAGTTTTCATACCCTTGAGAACCTATTATATAGGTTTGCTATCTGCCTTTTTAAGCTCTCTTTTAGTACACATCTGAATTCTAAGTAGGTGTTTTTGACAAAGCTTGATGGAAATGCCCTAACTGAGGTAGCTAATTACCTAATTTCTTGGTCTATTAATCTTCATGGTATATAGCAATCACCTCTGCATTTTCATGCAAATCTTTTTTTGTTGCTCTGCCTTTTTAAGCCCTTTTTTAGTACACATCTGAATTCTAAGTATGTGTTTTTGACAAAGCTTGATGGAAATGTCCTAATTGAGGCAGCTAATTAGCTAATTTCTTTAGTACACATTTGTTTTCTATTTTCTGGCTGACAACCTTAACATTTAGTTGTAACCTCAGTTTTCATAGGAAGAAATTAACTTATAGTGTGATGTTGCTGACAATAAGTTCCTAACTTTTGCAGGCATCCCTCTTCATAGACACATTTGCACCATCTTGAAGTCTACTAATAGTAATTGATACCACCGTGTCATAGATGGTATGCACCAACTTCTTCATCTGTTCTGAAATTTTCATGGATTCACCAAGATTACAAGACTGGGTCATCTAAGCTAATCTGACCTACTTTTGTTGTATTACATCTATTTTCTTTAATTTCATTACAAGAGATTTCCTATCACTACCATGAGATGAGCTCACTTGCTCTCTCAATATGTTTGTCTCAGATCATTCATGATCATGCTCTCTCTAAGTAGGTGTTGTGGGAATGCTTGGAGCTAGAGCTAAAAAGAGAAAAAACCAACGGTTAGATTTTGCTAGCCCTGTAGTTGGATTATTGTGAAATTAGAATATCTGTATTTTTGTTTTTTCTTTGAAGTTGTGATTTGTGAGGGATAATGTTGTATTTGAGGATACTATGGTTTGTAAAGTTTGTGGGGACAAGGTTTGCCCCGGGGACAAAGTTTGTGAGGGATAATGTTGTATTTGAGGGATAATGTTGCACTTATAAGGTTTGCCTCGGTACAGGTGAGGTTCTACCGAATTTTTTTGAAAAAACTCTATATATCCGTGACGTAGGCACGGGCATTCCCTAGTATGTATATATATATATATATATATATATTATATACTCGTAAAGCGAACTACACATGAAACACAAAAGAAAACAAAAAATAGCATAGACTGGGCAAATATAAGCATTAATACAGCCTAGTCTATGGCCAGACGAGGACATCAGTCAATGAGAGATACCCCCTGAGCAGTCCTACAAACATCAAGGGTATGTATGACAGAATTAGATATGAGCCTCTCAAATCACTCTTCCTAACCCAAATTGACCTCGTTATGAAAGTACTGAGTTTGCCTCACAGGCACATGCTTGGTGAAATTCATAGAAGTAGAAAACCCAATAAGCTCATAGCACAAAGGCCTAATGTGTCCTACTTTACCACAAAAATGACAAGTAGGAAATTTTCTTTTAGGCATAGCATGAGAAGAAACACTCATCGTAGGTAAACTATTTTCAGCTCTAATAAACTTAACTGTGGGAGAGTTTAATTTACCTTTGCCTCTAGAATTAGAGGACTCACCAACATAGCCCAATCCAAATTTTGCAGGGCTGGTCCTTTGAGCTCCCAATATTCCATCCAATTTTTGTGTACATGCATTCATCTTCTCGACCAATTGATTAGAAGCATTGAGTTTTTCTTCAGAAGACTTAACTTTATCAACTAGTTCAGTTATTGACACTTCATACTCATGAAAATCTTTTTGACATTTTTCAAGTTCAACACGAAGAGAGTCATTATCAGATTTAGCTTTAGTCAACTCACGTTCAATAACTACTCGTTCTTTTTCAGAAACTTTAATCATGCTTTTCAATTCAGATCTAGATTTCTTCAACTCATCATACTTGTCAAACAAGTCATTGTAAGCATTATTGACTTTTCTATATAGGGCACGAATAGTCTCAACATCTTTATCCGCTAAATCATCATCAGACTCAGAATCAATGTCATCAATAGAACAATAAGCATTATTAATAATAGCAGGAAAAGTAGTAAAATTATTTGAATCATCATCCTCATACTCATCCTCATTAGAGTCAAAAGAATCAGTGTCATCCCAAGTCACTTTCAATGCTTTACCTTTCTTGTCTTCGTATCTAGTGTCATTTTTACTAGGACAGTCCTTAGCAATGTGCCCCATTCCATAACACTCATAGCACCTCACTTTCTTTGCTTGAGATTTCATGTCAGGTTTCCTATCAGTATAGTTTTTCAAACTCTCGCTTTTGTCATTGCCTTTATTTAGCACGAAGGTTTTTATATTTTTCTTTCTCATAATCTCCTTAAGGCGTTTGATTAACAAGGTCATTTCCTCAGTGCTACTAGAGTCACTCTCAGAATCCCTATAAACCTTTAAAGCAAGATTTTCTATTTTTTAGGACGCTCAAAGATAGTATCATAGGTCTGTAGTGCACCAACAAGATCATCAACATCAGTATTGTCAATATCTCTACTTTCCTCAATTGCAGTAACTTTCGGCCTAAATCTTTCAGGCAAAGACCTCAAAATCTTCCAAACAATTTTGGATTTTGACATAGGTTCACCAAGATTATGATAAGAATTAACAATATCACTCAACTTAGCATAAAATTGATCAAAAGATTCATGTTCATCTATACGCAAAAGTTCAAAAGAGGTAATGAGACGTTGAAGCTTAGCAATTTTAACTGAAGAGGTACCCTCATGGGTAACTTCAAGTATGCGCCAGGCATCGTTAGCAACCGTACAAGTGGAAACTCTCCTAAACTCTTCAACTGTCAAAGCACTATGAATAGCATTCATTGCTTTATTATTCCATCCACTCTCTTCCAATTCCTTCTTCTCCCAGAAAGTAAAAGGTTTAGGTCTAGTCACATCATCTATAGTAATAGTAGGGTGAGTCCAGCCTGACACAATAGACATCCAAACTTTATCATCAAGGGATTTTAAAAAGATGGTCATACGGGCTTTCCAATAGGCATAATTAGAGCCATCAAATAAAGGTGGTCTACCAGAAGAACCTCATTCTCGGGGTAAATCCATGGGTGCTATATGTCGCTAGGATCACTTTCTGTCTTCTAGCCTTAAAGTCTAGCAATTATAGAAAGTACTGCTATGATACCAATTGAAATTAAATAGACCCCACAGATTACCTGAAATACGCGGAAGCAGATAAATGAAATAAATCAAGCACACACAAGAAGGAAGACACATGATTTTTAACATGGAAAAACCCTCACGGGAAAAAACCACGGGTCCAACGCAGGACCAGGCGAAACCAATCCACTAAAAGCAAGAGTACCGTTTACACAAGTTAACATGACTCACTGTACTGACTCCTTAGATACACGTCGTCGTCCTCCCACTTGCTCGACTCCTCGAATCACGGTCCGCAACTCCGCTTTTCTTGATTGATCGCCTCCACCTGGTTATACTCGTCGGCTCACTCGGTCTGACGAATACCTTTCATCTGCATTCACCCCCACTCTCACCTCACAACCACCTCTCTCTTCTTCTCTCTCTTCTTCCTTAGCCGTTCCTCTCTCATTCTTCTCTCTCTTTTTCTCCCTCAGCCGGCCTCTCTCTCTCTCTTCTATCTCTTTCCTCTCTTACCTCCCTCAGCCGGTCTCTTTTTTTTCTCTTTTCTCTCTCTCAGCCGGTCTCTTACCTCCGTCAACCAGCCTTCTCTCTCTCTTCTCTCTCTTTTCTTCTTTCCTCCACAGCGGCTCTCTCTCTTCTCTCTCTTTTCTCCCTCACATGGTCGTACCTCTCCTCTCTATGTTTTTCCGTGGCAGCCTGTGGAGCACATCTCTCTTAGCAACATACCTTTAAATATATGTAAGTAGCAGCTAGGTTATCTATCCAAGCCGTCTGATTCCGCCTCCCTCCAATCCAGCGATAGCGATTAATTCTTTGTATAAACTTGATCAAATTTGATGTGACTTGAGCCAATTTGATCCCACTTGATCCAATTCGCTTGAATTAGTCTTGTATGAACTATATACCCAATCTAGCTAATTTAAATATTAAATCAACAAAATTTTCCAACTTATATGAAATCTTAACAAGATTCCTTACAATACCCATCTCCACTTATCCTTGCTCAACCTTTCATCTCTAGGATATGTTGTGCCATATCTAGATAGAATTGTTCCATGAGGTTATTCCTACACCAATCCCTGTTGACCATCAAACTGCCAAGGTTGGAAGTCTCCAACTCCCCCCTACTCTTATCAGCATTGATAAGTCACTAAATGTTCTTGATTCAACCCCTTAACTTAGCTTTGTTAGGCCTAGAGTGTTTGTATTTAATAGTTTGTTAGTTGATTTCAGGTTTAATCATGATTTGAGAAGAAATACAAGAAATTCGGCTAAAAAGAGGAATTTATGTGATAAAGACTGTTTCGTCGTCTGTCAGGAGAATATTCTCTAGGTATTCTGTATAAGTCCAAATATTCTGGAAATTTAGTAGGTGATAAAAGACTTCAAGAGCTACAATGTTCATGTTGGATATTTTACGAGATTCCTGATGGATTGATTCCAGTTTTGAAGAAGATCAAGATACAGAGCTGCTGGAAAACTGATCCGTCGATGCTCAGGAGAATATTCGCCAAATATTCCACATAAGTCAGAATATTATAAACGCTTCGGGATATGATAGAGGACTTCCTAATCTACAACTTTCGTGTTGAGCAAGTTTCCAAATTCTGGCTAGATTGGACCCAGTTACGCTTGGAATAGGTCTGCCAGAATTAAATCAGGAAATTCGAGTTGTAGTAGAAGTCCAACTTAGCCCAAACCCTAATTTCGGGAGTTCTCTTATAAATAGGGTTATTCAATCCGGGAATAATCATCTTTTTGACTATCTTTGGAGAGGGAATTAAGGAGAAGACAGCAAGGATACGGATGGTGACAGCTTCGTATTCCAAGCCGACGGCGTTCATCCAAAAGATGAGTTGCTAATTGTTGTACTTAGGATTATTCATGAAACCCTAATGTAGTTTTCTATCTACTTTGGTATGAATCTTGTAATCTTCTCAAGACATGATCTTATGAATATGATTTTTAATGTTAATAGAGTTGAGGGAACAGAGTTCCTTGACGTATTTTAAGTCCTACATGATTTCTGTGATTGATTGTAGAGATTCATAGGATGGTTTTCATGTGGTTTTTGGTTTACCTTTGAGATAGTCTATGCTACTTGAAGATAAGTCATGCTAAGGTCATTAGGAGTAGAATAATTTAATGTAATCGTAGTACCAAAGATGATTTATGCTAAACAAAGATAGATTATGTCGTTAGAAACATAAACCTTATTTTAGGGATTCATGTAAGCTTAAGAAGCTGTGGATTCATAATGTTTAGAGAAGGGAACAAGAGGATAACTAGAGAAGATTGAAGGTGAAACTAGGGCGGATTGAGTAATACCTAAGTCACCTATCCATTGATTCAAATTGATCAACATTTTATTTCTTTTCTTTATTAGTTTAGATAACTCTATCCTATCTTTGATCCTTTTGCTTAGTTTTAGGGTTTTGAGAATTGATTTTGATTTCCAACGTTTTCCCTGTGGATCGATTCCGAACTTCACCGCTATATCTACCTAGTAGTTTAGTGATTGAATAAGGATTATAAATTTAATATTTGATTGAGTTTGCAACGTTTTAACGACACGTTCGCGAGCGATCAAGCATCGGCCTAGAAGAGAGAGGATCATCGCCACACCACCAATCATCCAAAGGGTGTAATTTGCTATTAGGAGCTGGTGCGAACAGCACCCCAACCCGAATTTCCCCTTCATCCCGGCTAATGGCTCTCCATAATGTAGAGCATGGTCGCTGGCAACTCGATGGAGGAAGAGGTCCCGACCATCCATACTTATCCCTCGTCATCACAACCCATATTGATAGCTGGTCTTCCATCAAGCTAGCTGCCCTCCTCATATGCAAAGCTCCTTGCCATAGAACCAAGTCCCTAATGCCACGGCCTCCACATTCAATTGGCTTGCAAACAGCTTGCCATTTTACCCTTGAGATAGATCCAGCCTCCTTCCATAGGAACATGTGACGGAGATCCTCCAACTGACGTAGTAAGGAAATTGGTACACAAGAAGACATCATGGAATGAACTGGGATGGCTTGTAGTACTTGTCGCGTCCTGACCCGTGAAGGCCCAACAGGGCCGGGTGACGCGAACCGGAACCTAACTAAATGCGGAATAAATTTGAGCGAGGGTTCCATTTAGCTTACTAGTCTCCCTAAACATATCACAAGTACCCGTAATTAACAATAATTAACAACCTCAAAAGATATAATATAATAAGATTTCAAAACCTCAAGGGTACATTCATATACATCACACTCCCGTAGGAGGCTATCTAACAAAAAGGTAAACAGACGATTACCGCTCCTCAAGCACCGGCAAACGCCGACGTGCCACCAAACACCTGCCCTGTAGGGGCCACCGAAGAAGAGCTAACGCCTGCACCTGCAAAACTCAGCTCGGATAGGAGTGAGCACTAAGCTCAGTAGGGTTCTACACTACGACACACGGAAAGGAGGGAACACAACAATATCGTCCCCAAATAAGGTTTGGGTGTACACATGGGTCCCATAACCTCACTGCGTGTCCCTGAGGTCCACAATCATGATCTTCCAGCCGAGCTGGTTAGACGACAGGTCACACTTAGTAAGTAGGAAACCAACACTGCTGACTCGAAAGCAGGAAATCAGCACTGCTGGCAGGAAATCGCACCGCTGAGTAGGTGCACCCTCTATTCAAGAGTCGTTATAACCGGACACCGGCTACACCTCAGAACCCGACTCGAGACCGACACGACTTCTAAATCATCGATCAACATGTATTCAGGTCATCTAAGCCTATCATCGATATCGACTGAATACTACCATCCAAACTGGACCACGCTACCCGCCATGGTCCTAGAGCTAAATCCGAGCTACCCGAAAGCCTCGGATCGACGATCAACCCATCGCCCACGCCCTATTCTTATGCATCTAATGCACAATAAAAAAAAATGCATGCTATGATCATGCGCAGGTAAGAAGTAAGCATGCAACAGTATGATAAAGTAACAAACAAGTCCAACTGGATTGTTGTAGTAATATTACCGACCGCTGTCAGCCAATCCGTAGCGAGTCCCAGCATTACGACGGTACCGCGACCATCAACCGCGGACCCCTGCAACGGGAAGCAACCCCAAAAACTCAGATGAACATAAATAATATAATATTATATGTTTAGAACATATAATATTATTTAAACATCAAAATGCTCTAATTAGAGGCTAAGCGACCTTGTCGATCCGACATCCAAACGATGTCGGATTCGAGATCCAACTTAGAACAATGCAGGAAAACATACTGGGATCAACATATTCAAAACCGGGAAACATCTAACGGCTCGATTACCGGGAAAATGCTAATCAAAACCGCTAACTTCACTAATTACCTTTAATTGCTGCAACGCATCCCATCCGTAGGAAAATCATAACAATTCATAGGAAACTCAGAAAATTAAGAAACCGGTTGGGTCTAAGCGTAAACTCAAAGATCTACAACTCTCATGTTCATGATAAATCAAGATCATGCATGTACTGACCGGACAACACGTCGTAAGCCGGTTGTTCTTCAAGAACAGAGAAACCGGAAAATCTGAGTTTAAACATGCTAAAATCATACTAAAAACTCAATCAAATCATATGAAACTTAAAACAGTAATTAAGCTAACCGCGATGCACACAATAACACCATGAACACCTAGATCTACAGGCTAGAGTAAGAGAAAACCCAAAATAAACTCAAGTAGGAAGAAACCTACCGAGCACCCAAACCTCAGCTGAATCCTCATTGTACGAGCACCAAAAGGGCTTCAAACCAAGCCAAGGATCTTCCTCACGCTGCTAAGAGTCCAATGAGCCCTCAAGTACTCAAAATGATGGCAGGAGGAGGGAGAACAGAGGGGAAGAAGGAGAAGAGAAACAAACCGGAAAAACAGAGGAGGATCTTTCGATCGCACACGGGCCGCCAGCTGCCCTAAAAACAGGCTTCTGCGCACCCGAGCTTGGATCTTTCGATCCCAAGCCCACCTAGGGTTCTAATAAAAACATAAATCAAATATAGGTGCTGTGTGTCCACCACGCGGGTGTGAAACAAACCGATAAGATGTAATTTACCAAATTGCCCTTGCGGTCCACAACGAGCCACAAGTCCGACCCAAGCGGTCGACCCAGGAGTAGAGGGACATGTCCTCACAGTACTGATTTCAGCAAAGTCACCCTACCAGCTTCCGATAAAAGTGATGCCTTCCATGAGGATATCTTATGGATCATTTTGTTCAACAGCTCCCCAAAATCCGATGACTTCAACTTCTTCCTGGACACGGGGGTGCCTAAGTATCTCCAAACTCCTTCCGCCTCACCCATCCCCAAAATTCTACATATTGCCACGCGACGATGGAACCATCTTAGAGAATTGCACACTTGACTTCAAGTCTGATGAGTCACAAAATATGCATAATTCATCCATTTAACTTGGTTTTGTTAGCTCTCAAGCAATGCATTTCTAATAACTTTTCATGTTATTTCAAGTACAATAGTTTATAAAGAGAGTTGCATCCATTCCGGGCTTAAAAGACATAAATTGCACAAAATCTGACATATTTGTATTGATCATACTCAGTTCGGATCGATTCAGAAAAGGTCTAGATCGATCCAAACCTATTTCAGATCGATCCAAACCTATTTCAGATCGATCCAACCAAGTCTGGATCGATCTAAAACCCTTTCCAGAGACCGTTTCAGCTATTATACAGTGGATCAATCTAGACTCAGTTCGGATCGATCCATAGCTTTATTGGATCGATCCAAACCAGTCTGGATTGATCCAAAACCCCTTTTCAGAGCCTCTTTTGAAGTTTTGCACATTGGATGGATCCAAATTTACAGTGGATCGATCCAATCCTTTAGAAACCTCAAGACTGACAAGACCTACAGTTTGGATCGATCCAAACATATTTTGGATCGATCCAAGACCGGTTGACGGGTAAAAATGGACAGTTTGGATCTAATCCGATGGTCTACGACTTGGGGCCTATAAATAGGGGTTTTAGCTCTTATTTTTGGATCTTTTTCCCATCTCTTTTCCAGCTTTTCTTCAGGCTTCCTCCCTCCTTTAGCTTTTTAGATTTCTCCTCTAATTCTTAAGGATTTAGGGCTCTAAAGGTGGATTTTGATGGAGAAGATGGGTCAAGCTTCCTCTTCCATGGATCTTCTACCTAAGATGAGTAGCTAAACCCCTTCTCCTTGGGAATTCCTTGATGTCTTAGGGTTTTTCTTAGATTTCTCTTGTGCTTCTTGATGCAATGACTCTTTTGAGATGACTTTTGTATGAATTTACATGTAATTCCATATTTCTTTAATGAAATCCATTGTTAATTGGTTGGAATGCCTCTTCTTACATATGGTTGTTTGAGAATTAGATGCTTGATAGGTGTTTGCTTAAATTCCTCAAAGAAGATGTCATGCTAGAACCACGGCCAACTCTCTTGGAGTTTTGTGGATCTTAAGATAAGATCTTGAGGTGCTAGAACCACCCTATTCTTATCTTAGATGTGGAATTGGATTGATGTATTAAAGACACTCAATCCAAGACCTTATTCATACGAAATCTAGATTTGTTTTCCGACAATTTGACTTTAAGCCGGGAATTGTTGAGTGATGATCGAATTAAAGCCTTGATCATGAATCTAACCTTCTAATACACGCAATAAGGTGATCCTAACCCGACGCCTTATTAGTGGTGAGCGATATTAATCCTACACTCATCGACCTTTGATGATTGGTTGTCTCAATAGATGTCATTCATCTTGATTCATAGAGAAACATTTAAACTCAAATTCGGATTGGAATTCCTAGCACTTCTTCCTTGATAAACCTTAGCCTTAATTTCTTTTAGAGTATTTTAGTTAGAATAACCAAAGAATCAACCCTATCGTTTTCAACTATTATAGAAAATTATATCGCATTTACTAATTCGACCATCCAATTCCTCGAGAACTCGATCCGTACTTCCACTAACAACGTTGTAGTTAATTAGTCATCCGGTCATTTGTTTTGACCGCTCGTGATATACTTAACGACACATTTCAAATCGCGTCTTCCAATAAACGCCCTAAAGAAAATCAGAATTTGCATTAGACGACGGGCTTCCATAGGGCATGCATCCGTCACGAACAAACGATCATCGGCATAGAGCATATGTGAGAACCTCCCCCCTCCACGTCGCAATTGGGCTCCCCTCATGTCTACACTAGTCCTCATTGTAAGCCTCGAAAGTACCTCCTGTATCAAAAGAAATAAATAGGGTTAGAGTGGATTGCCTTGCCGCAATCCACGTTGAGGAATCACTCTCCCAAAGACCCTTCCACTGACAATGAGCTGATATTAATTGCAACATCCGGACCTGAGGTGTTGAATCGCTTCACAATTTTATGCGGCCTGGATGATAGTGTAAACATCTTGCTCCTCTTAAGTTCTTTTTATCTTTATTTGGAACAATTAGTCTACTAAAGAGGTTCATTTTTTAATAAATATGTTAAAGAGAAACACACACTAGACATTAAGGAAAGTTGAGAGAGAGACAGAACAATAGCCATTTGAGGAGGAAAGTCCCCTCCACCTTATTTCCTTACTCTCTCATTCATTCCTCATCTCATGTCAATCCCATCCTTATATAGTCATATGGGATGGAAGATGACAAATCACATGTGTATATCATATGCATCCGTTGTCTACATGTATTTATGATACTGTCAGTAGTTGGTCATCCACTTTTGCAAGGAACACATGCCTACATCCGGTTACATCACATTCACAACACTCCCCCTCTGGATGACCATTAAAGAACATGTTTCGTTAAAAATCTTACTAAAAAAAATCCTGTGAGATAAAAACTTAACAAAGAAAAGAATGCACTATTCCTTTAAAGAGATATCACGTTATCAAGATTGCATTATTAAAATCTTGTCAAGAAAAATCCGGTGAGAAAAAACCTTAATAAAGAAAAAATAGTGTAGTATTTGGATATCTTCTAAATTCATTATCCCCCCTCATGAAGATATAAGATAAGCTTAAAGTAAGCATGTGTAGATTGAAGCAGAAGTAATTTCCCCTGATGCATTAAACGCCCAGCGGCCTTGGCCGTGTTGAGTATTGTGATCAATGTCAATCAACAGTATTTTATTAATCATCTATTCAGTAAACACAGCAGAAAGCTTGTCCCTACACCAACCACCATCATGGATAAAATGTCGTAGATGACGATCGCTTCCAATCCCATCAATATTAATTAACCCATGAGTAAGGGAGAGAGGGAAGTCGCTTACCCACCAGTCATACAAGAAATCAATATTGCTGGCCATACCATGAGTAAAATGCACCGCTGTTCGAAGCTCGTTTGTAGCATGCACCACCGACTTCCATAGTGTCGAGGCACGAGTAGAGCAAGTAGGAGGTAAATTGGACTGCCAAGCAAATTTGTCTCTGAATATAACATACCAGATAGTGTCCTGCCCTTCCAACAAGGATGCAACTCACCGCATTCTCAATGCTCGCTGCCATCTACCAAAATTCTTGACACCAAGGCCACCTAGTTCAGGAGCATAACAAACTGTGTGCCACGCAACTCTGGAGAAAGATTGTCGGCCACTCCATAAGAACATACGACATATGGAATTAATTCGGCGCAACAAAGAAGATGGAACAGGGGTAGCTGATACGACTTGAAAAGTGTCGTTACTTAACAAGTCTAACCAAAATTACAAATTTATAATCAAACTAATAACTAACTACTTTCAAGGTTCTAAAAAACGCTAGGCGCTGGTCGGGACAAGCTCCGGAATCCAATCCAAGCCCTAGCGTACACAAGCTCCGGAATCAAGTGCAAACAAGAACAATCCATACATCCAGCAAGAAATCGACACCAAGGTATAAAAGAAATAGAAATCAATCCATATAAGCCAATCAATAATATATACAAACCCTAGATCTAAGAAATCCCTAATAGAAATCTTAGTTACATCATAAGAATCCCATGGTAAAAGTCTAGCTACTCATCTTTAGGGCTTGATCCATAGATGAAGGTTGATGAAGCTCTTCCGCCATAGATTTCCTCCCAAAGATCTCTAAAGAAAGTTAAAAAGAAGAAGAAAAACGTTCTCCCTCTCCAAAGGAGAAGAAAGACCCTTAAAAACCCTAAAAGATGCCTATTTATAGCCCAGGTATCCACCTTAACTCAGATTAGATCTGAACTGTTGATTTTGCTTAATAAATATCAAGGGAACGGTCATTTCCGAGTCCGATCGATCCGTCTCTGGGTGTCAGATCGATCCGGTGCATAAAAATCTTCAATTTTTGGCTTTTCCCGAGTCCGATCGATCGGACTATAGGTGTTGGATCGATCGGACTAAGTAGGAGGGATAGCTGATCGATCGGAAGATGAATAGCTGAAAAAAAATACGTTCTGTGAGGTTTATGCATAGTCCGATCGATCGGACTCCAGGCGTCGGATCGATCGGACTTTCTAGCGTATTCCATTCAGACTGCGCCATCGGTACTAAAATTGCCGTAACTTCCTCTAGGAAACTCGGAATCACGAACCGTAAAATTTTCCTGAAACTAGACTTCAAGAGCTTTCCAACCATATATGACACATCATATGGTTCTTCTTGAGCAGGTACAGGTTAATTTTCAAAGCTACTCCATCTTCATTCCTTTGCTCCTAGCAGGTCTTTATTTGTTCATTTTAGCACCAAACATGATCTAATCATCATTGAAGACTCTTATTGTGAGGACCTGCCCCTCTTTTTCCTTTGGCTTGTTTTTGACCCAAGGGCAATTTGGGAAATTGTGCCTTAGCGGTCGTTTCACACTGGGTGTGCACACACAGACCTTGTTTGGTGCTTGTGTTTGTTTAGAAAGGTTAGGTGGAACCAAGTTTGGAAGTTCTGGGCTTGGGCCCGTTTTCCAGCCCAAGTTGGCCTTTCTGGGCAGAGAGGATCGATCCTTTGGTCGAGGAGGATCGATCCTACCTGTGCCTGGAAGTCGTTGGCGGTGGCTTTCGAAGGACAGCCACGGCGATGGCAGTCGCTTCCCCTGTCAGGGGAGGGGAGACTTTTGCTCCCCTCCTTCGCCTTTCCCCCGGCTTCGCCGGCTTTTCCCCGGCCTTAGCCCTTCCCCTCTCCCTCCCTTTCTTCCCCTGCTTCCTTCGTCTTCCTCGCGAGAGCTCTGCTTCCCTTGTTTCCGGCTGAGCTTTTCTTCGCCGTTCTTCCCCCTCCGGCCACCTTTCCTGGAGCTTGAAGGCTCGTTGGGTTTGTGGCAAGGCGAGGAAGGTCCTGGGTTCGGCCTTGTGGATCGAAGTTGCGTTGAAGAGGTAGGGTTCTTCCTCAAAACTCCGGCTTGCTTTGAGGGTTTAAATCCGGTTTTGTTTCTCGTTAGATCTCCTTATGGAGTTGTTGTTTCCCGATTTTGAAGCCTTGAGTAGCTTCGTGATGCTTAGATCTACCAGCCCCTCAAGTTTGGTGAGGTTTGGTTGCGTCTTCCGGCGGTTCTCCAGCCGAAAGTGCGCCGGAACCCATTAGGATCGATCCTCCTGGGAGGAAGGATCGATCCTCTTGTGCTAGCTTGCTGCGCCCAGCAAATGATCGATCTTCTTATGGGGGAAGATCGATCATGAGGCCTGGGTTAGCATGGTTACCCTTCAGCCCGAGAAGTATCGATCTTCCTGGGAGGAAGGATCGATCTTCCTTAGTGCGACTGGAAGGGCGCCCTCTATCTCGAGAAAGATCGATCTTCCTGGAAGGAAGGATCGATCTTCTTTGTCTCGACAGCGAGGGCAGCTCACTGTTACTTAAGTGATCGATCCTTCCTTCGGAAAGGATCGATCCTTTAGTCGCAGCGAGGGTTTTCAAGGGTTTTGCCCGCAGGGCTTTGTATGTAAGTAGTTTTTTGACGGTTTTGCCCTTGGGGCTTGCTATGTTTTCATCATGCTTGAGTGTTTACTGCTTTGTGGTTAACCGAGGAAGTAATGAACCCTCGGGAATGCTTAGGATAGCGGGGCCATGGGTTATGCCCCTTTATCGCTTTATGGTGAACCGAAGAAAGTCATGATCCTCGGGAGTGCTTAGAACAAATGGGCCGAAGGTGTGCCCTTGCTGTGTTACATGTTACTGCTTTATTAAATATCCTGCCATGCTCCTGTGCATTAGACATGCTAGGCTAGACTGGGTGGGGTTGACCCGTGAACTCCGGTGATCAGAGGCTAAGTGGTAGATGCCTTTACCCGACTCGTGTCCCCATGTTGTTGCCCAGCATGGACAAGGGTGTCCTACAGGTATCGTCTGGCCCACCCTGTGTCAAGGACCATCGGAGGTAGTCCAGTCCTCGAGCAGTGGCCATCGGAGGGACGTACGTGGACAGGAAACCTTGGGGAGGGAAACATCGATGGGATCGATGGACGCCCTGGCTAGACTTAGTCTTGGGTCAGGAGTTAGGGGTCCTGTTGACTCTGTGGCTTGGAGTACTGAGAGGTGGTAGTCTTAACCTCGGTCGTTCCGCCAAGTGTGGAGATCCTGCTTGGAGGAGGATGTCCTACCAGTAGCGTCATGTCCACCCTGTGTCAGGGATTGTCGGAGTTGCCCACCCCTGAGCAGTGGTTGTCGGAGGGGCGTACTTGGGACAGGAGTCCTTCGGGTTATTGACGGGATTTATGGGATCCTTGGCAAGCCTCAGTACTTGGCTTCAGGGTTGGTTCGTTTGGTTTTGCCTTCTTAGCGAGGATGGTAAAGTAGGACCCTGCTGAGCTGTTGCTCATTCCTACCTGGACTGTGTGTTGCAGGTGCGGGTCCCCGTTCTCCTCCGGTGCTTCCCCGTCGGTAGTCTCGTGGCAGCGCACCGGCTCCTGACCATGTCTGAGGGTCAGGGTGGTTTCGTTTGTGCGTTCGTGGAGACCCCGGTGGGTGATGTAGCTTCTTTTTGGGGACTGTTGATCCCTCGTAGCCTGTTGTACTAAACTCTGTTTAGCTTTATTACTGTTTTGTAATAGTTGTTAATAGATGTTGTAGTGTTCGCTTCCGCCTTGTGCGTGTCGACAGCTGTTTCCGCCAGCTGTCTTTTAGTCTCAACTGTTTCTGCCAGTTGAGGCTAGTAGTTGTAGGTTTTTCCCCTCGTGTCCCGGCCCGGTCTGGGTCCTGCAGGTCGGGGCGAGACACTTATACCTGAAATACATCATAAACTATCAAAATAGCATTGTCGGAGACTAACGAGACCTAGTTAAAATGGTGATTTGTGCACTTTTCAAGTCTTATCAGTAGCCAATATTGTGTACACCGGGAATGCTTGCATGACAGATTTGAGAAGAACTAAATGCCCTGCTTCTGATAAGAGCATACCCTGCCACGAAGAGACCTGCAGAATAAACTTTTCATGTAGAAAATTCAAGGTTGTAATCCTAACCCTTTTACCAATGATTGGAACTCCAAGATATTGTCAAATGCCTTGTGCTTCCGGAATTCCAAGGATGCAGCACACCACCAATCTGTGTTCTTTAGGTGTAGAAGGGGAAAACCGAACACTTGACTTCATAGCATTCATCTCAAGCCCAGTGAGGTTTGTGAAATCAATCATGAGGAGCTTTAATTTCCTTGCTTCCAACGCGCTCACTCCGTTAGCCAAGAGGAAATCATCGGCATAGAGTAGATGCCAAAATCGTGCACCCTTGTGACACAGCTGAATCCCCTCCAAACCGCATTCCTTACATTTAAGTAGTTGCGAAAACACCTGCATCAAGAGAAATAAGTATGGGGAGAGGGGGTTCCCCTGGCGCAGCCCCCATTGAAGGACTACCCTCCCGAGTACTCTGCCATCCACTATAAAAAAGAAGCGGACAGTAGAGACACAACACATCACCCACTGGATCCATTTGGTTGGAAAGCCCATCCGTACCATCACTGCCCAAAGAGCAGCCCACTTAACTCGGTCATACGCCGACTGAAGATCAATTTTGAGCGTCATCACCAACCGGGTCTTAGGGGCAGTCTCCATGGAATGAAGGATCTCTTGTGCCGGCGCCACGTTGTTATGAATTGATCTTCTTGCAACAAAAAGGCTGACTGTTCCTTCCCAATCAAAATAGGCAGCACTGATCCTACCTTGCAAGCCAAAATTGTAGCAATGACCTTATAGGAAACATTGCAAAGATTGATAGGGCACATGTTTTTGACTGTCCTCGGGTTATGGCACTTGGGAATTAAGGAAATGAATGTCTCATTCCAGTGTGGGGGCAACGTCCCAGATGTAAAGAAGTTGTGAATGAGAGCACATAAATCAGCTTCAACATTAGCACAATGCTCCTTATAGAACTCCATAGGGAAACCATCAAGCCCGGGGCACTTCGAATCACACATCAGGAACACTGCTGCCTTGATTTCTTCATTTGAGTTAGCTCCTACCAATTCTGCCTGCTGAGAAGCAGAAAGTAGCGGAAGATCAAGCATTCCCATGTCCGAGTAAGTAGGGCCATCATCCCATAGTGTTTTAAAGTGATGAGAGACCAACTCAGATATCTGCTCCGACGAATTCGCCACACTGCCATTGAGGCTGTCCAGCTCTTTAATCATTGAACAGTGCGACTTGGAAGACACGATTTTATGAAATAGACCGGTATTATGATTTCCAACCAAGACCTAGTCCTTACAGTACCGTTGGGAAACAACTGCTTCCTAGAGAGAAGTTAAGGCGGCTTGCTGATTCTCCAAAGAGTGGAGTTGCATTTCCTCCTCCAAAGAGTGAAGTTTGTTGATAGAGTTGTACTACACATGACTCTAGATGGGATCCTCACTGAAACAAGTCACCATTCCATTTTGAGTTCCACCGCTTCACACAACCTTTAACAATCTTCAGACGAGTTGCCAGTCTATACTGCATGGACCCCCGGATGTTCTTACTCCAAATACGACGAACTAGAGTTTTGAAGGACTCGTCTATAATCCAATGTTGTTGAAGCCGAGATAATGATGGCCTTTTGCGTTCCTCCCCCTCCAACATGGTGACCACCAAAGGAGAGTGATCCGACTTCTATCTACACAGGTGTCGAACCTCTACCTTCCTAAACAGGTCATTCCAAGCAGCATTACAGAGTGCTCGATCAATGCGCTCCAAGATCTGACGACAGCCAGGTTGCCATTAGACCAAGTGAATGTAGGACCAATAAAACCAAGATTAATCATATTATTCTCAGTAATGAAGCAGAGAAAGTCCTGAACTGATGGAGTAAGGTCAAATCTCCTCCCTCCTTTCTTCTCATTTGGAGAGGTGCTAGCATTGCAATGCGCCCAATCAAAATGATTGACCCTGCTAAGGATCTCCCAAAGCTCCCGTTGCTCTCGCAGTCTGCGAGCACCATAGCCCGCAGAGACGAGCAAGTGAGAGTTGTAATCTGTAGTAATAAGTCCATGCAAAGCTTGATTGGAATCATGCATAAAGGTAATGACCAAAGGGGTACCAGCACGGGCTGCCAATCTGGTCACAAACTTTCGTTTGTACATCATCGCTGGGAGTCGGGGGAAGCAGCGCATCCAAACCGGAATCGTATTGAAACGAGCAGGAGTAGGCTTGAATGAAGCTTCCATCCCAGCGGATGAGGGACATCATCTATCCCTGTACTGACCATGGACCATTCGCTCGAGCATAGCTGCAGTCCTCTTCGCTTTCAAACCGGAAGACGTAGATCCCATCAGGCATGCCGGAGACATGAAAAGGGGCCTTCGTCTTCCACATGCGCGCCAAGCGATATCTCAAGGCCTCAACTGGAATCTTCCTCCCAACAAACTTGCCGTAGAGCGTATTAGCCCACTTTCTTCTACACTTGTGAACTTCCTCCCTAGTAAAAAGACACCGTGTCGGAACACAGGGCCTGGAAATCCTCCTTCTCTATATCTTTGATACATGTTGACCGGTGTTTGCCTCCCGTGGTCACCTGTGCCTAGGGATGGCAATTTGCCCCGCCCCGCCCCGTCCCTAATGGGGCGGGGTCGGGGGGCCCTAAATGGGATCGGAATCGGGGTTGGGGGAAATGTGTAAAACCCCGATCGGGGTCGGGGCGGGGTCGGGGTAGGACACCCCCGTCCCGCCCCGCCCCGATTAGATATTTATAATAATTAATATAGTGATATATTACCTCACAATAATTCATTTTCCTAAAAAGTATTAACTTAATCATGTATGGATAATATTTTTGAGTTATTATTGATACAATTTACGTTCGTATCATTTTATAGAGAAAATTTTTGTTTGGATTGTTTTTTAAAATGATAAATCTTTAATGTATTATTAAATATAATATATTCAATGTGTCAAAAAAAATTTAAACGGGACGGGGCGGGGCGGGGGCGGGGTGGGGTTGTGCGGGACGGGGTCGGAGTCGGGGTGTAGTCACTATCGGGGCGGGGCGGGATGGGGTTTGGGGTTGGGTTGCGGGGTCGGGGTCGGGGGAAGGGGGACCCCGCCCCATCCCTGCCTGTGCCCAGGTCCGGCCAGTCGGGAGTGCATGGGTTGGGTTCTATAGATCGGCCGGTCAAAACCAAGCGGCCGGGAAGAAGTGGAACTAGTCGCCCGGTCGTTGGCTCACCTTTTCCTCCGTCACTTCAGCTTCCCAGTTTTTTTCACTACTGCTAGATACACGATGTGGCCGCGAGGCGTCTTGCTGATTACATCCTTATCTAGTTCAGAGGACTTTGGAAATTTACCCGGCAACTTTGAAGAAATGGATGGGTTCAAATGGGCGTTTATCATGAGCTAATGCATCTAAATTCACTTTGGAAGACAGACCTAAAGCCGGATCAAAAGCTCAACTATTAATAAATTGAGGGGGGGAAACTATTCAAGTGTGAAACCAGTTGGGAAGTGTCCAAGGAAAGTCTGGAAGGAAGAAAAGATATGCTAGTCTGAATGTCTGATCAACTAGAAATTTCCAGGTTGCTCTATGATATAAGTAAAAAACCATCAGAATTTTATTTTCTTGTTCATATCTTAATTACCAATACAAGTGGTTCTCTCTAAAAACCTAATACGCTCTGCTTTGCTTGGCCATTCTAGCAAAAGAAATCCGTTGAAGAAATGGTAGATAATGCAATTTTATTTTATTTTTATCGTGACTTGTGGTGTGTCAAATTCCAAGTGCCATGAGATGAGAATATTTGTATTACCAATCAAAAAGATGTGTTCACAAAGATACTTCATTTGTTTAGGAGGCAGCAAGTCAATCATGTTTCCTCATCATGCTCTAAACAATAGATTTGATATTGTATACCCTCAAACAATAGATTCTCATCCCATGTGTTTCCTCCAACAATAGATTTGTACCTGGAATAGTGCTCTACAAAACTCATTCCTGAGCTGATATTGTATTCCCTCAAACAACAGATTCTTATCCGAAATAGTGCTAGTTTACATACATAAAACTCAAACAGGAATGGGTACAGATTTGCAGGCACAAGGTCCGTGCTAGGATACACAAATGTACACAGAAAGTAATGCAGTCAATTTGCATTAAGCTAACCTAAAACTGGAAAGATATATGTTGAATCAAAGAATTATATATAACAGATGTTGTCATCCACTAGAAGGAAGACACAAAACGGCTTTGTTGCAAGTGCTACTGGCTCAAAGAAGCTGTTAAGACTTGAGTATATTCATCTAAAAGCAAGGCGGATATTAAATATGGCCAACGCCCATATCAAAGATAAAAGAAAGCGCTTCGCCATACTTTTGAAGTTTTGCCTATTGATGAAGACCAGCTTTTGAGTTATTCTGGGATGTCTATATAATTATCCAGCTCCCATATCACCACTTTACCATCTAAGCCTGTTGTAAATAAAGCCAAAAGTAACATATGTCCAGATCCAAGAATGGTGAAAGGAATAGAAAAAAAGGAAAATATTACAACATCCGAACCTGAGGTGCTGAATCGCTTCACTATGTTATCCTTGTCTTTTCTTAAAGGCACAATGCAACTGAAAGCAGCAATTGGATGAATAAGACCATTTTCTAGAAGTTGCGTTTGCAGGAATCGTCATTCAGAAAGTCAGGCAGATAATAAATAAAAAAAAAGTTCAACATTCATGGTAATATGCTTCTACGGAGACAAGGAAACATACTTAATGCAGTTCTCATGAGCACCACCACGAGGCTTGGAAGCTTCAACTGTATCGTTGCCCACACCATGTTTTGAGTGGCCATAAAGCTTCCCAAAAGCTTCAGAGAACTGAGAAAGAAACACTTTTCAGTACTGATAATAAGGGTAATTCTGGGCCAAGTGATGTTGACAAAACTTCAAGGCAGAATACATAAGTTGACACACTGCAATTGCAGCGGGGCTTTTAAGTCTACCTCATGTTAACTTGTCATTACTGTATATGGGAGCTAAACCTTAATTTAAGCTTTCCAGGTGCTTATTAAGAGCTACAGATGCCAAGTACTGACAAATTGTTTGGTAGAAGTGCTTTGGGCAACAACCATGGACTAAACAACATTATATGAAACTTGATAGACCTGCAACTACTTTTTTCTTGTACTTGAGCCTTTAACGTTGCTTAGGGAGGCCATATGACATTACAAGCTAACTATAGATCACCAAATGAGGAGGAAGACTTAACGCAGAAGGCTTTAACCATATAGGTGGTAACCACACAAGACCTCAACCTTTAACCCAGACTAAACTACTCGATGTAATTGATTTCATCTCTTATCATCTGGAATGTCATCTAAAATCCTTCTAACAACGGAACAAGAGAAAAAAGGAATTCGAGACAAAGAAGCACCAGTATTTCTTGCTTGTGACAGGAGCTACAATGTGAACTTTGAAAGGGTTTCTAAAGTCATTCAACTGCTCCTATATAGCAAGATTAGGAAACTGCATTCTTGCACATGCACATCTAACAAAGAAACATCTGTTGCCTTTTGATACCACATTGTACCATGACCTATGGGTTTATACTTCACACATAAAAGTTTATGTAATTGACGTGCTCAAACATAATACGTCAGATATCCGGAAGATAAATTGCAAAATATCACAAATTAGTTCTACAATTCTCAACTTTGGATTTAATAGAGCTGTTCAAAGGCCTTTTGTAAAAAGGATGATCGACTTAGAAAGATCTTCCACAACTGGACACAATATGTACTTATCTACATGTTAGTCAATTTATGCTTCATACCCTGATAAGATTAACCACCTCATGTTCGAACAGATACTATATGCTAAGCTCAAAAAATATAAATTTGCGACTTGAAGGTAAATAAATGAGAACAAAGTGAGGTTATGTATATTGTGATGCAATTGGTGATGGATCCCAATTTTTGCAGGGAAACATTGCCTACTTCTTTTGCAAGATCATGGAATTTAGTGCAAGAACAAATTTCACACCATAAGAGGTTTTGCAAGATGAACAATAAATTACCTGTGAACCATACTTTGAACTTGATGGTGCCATTTTGCTTTCATCTAGAAATTTGACGAAGTTCCTACACAAAAAAACAAGATCAACTTCAAAAAATAATTTCCATTACTTAAACGTACCACTACATATAGGCTAATTAGGAGTTTGTCAGGTGGATGAGTTTGTCATCTCAGACTAAAAGGCACATATTTTGTTATAGACACCTGCTAACCAGCTTAAACCTGTCACTTAATTTGTGCTTTAATGACAGGTAAAAAAGAACAATAGGCATCTGAGCTATTCCGAAAGAAAATTTGATGCAGTCAGCAGCCTCGGAAATTATATGAACTTCATATTGTTTTTGTAAAAATATAAATTCTTTTAGATTGATATTTTTTCATTAAATGTAGAATTTGGTACACCAAAACGATTGCCTCATTTCGTCAGACCATAGCATACCAGTTTCCGCTTTCATCTGATGTGAAGACCATAGGGTTGCAGTCAAAACCCACACCAACTACCATTCTCTCAGATACAAAAAGGACCTGTAATTCAATATGGATCAGTCACACAAATTCTAAAGTCTCAGAATTATAACTGCCAGATTAAGCTAAAGAAGAACAGAAGAGAGGATGCTGACCCACATCACGAAGAGGCAGGTCACGGAAGGCTACGTTTTGTGCAAGAGGAGAAGGGCCAACATCATCAACAAAATATATGGTTGAATTATGACCTGATAAGTTATGGAACATAATGTCACTTTAAACTATAGACAGGAAAATATAGCCCAAAAGCTGAATCACTTGGGTGAATATGCGTTTAAAACCACAAACAAAAGAACAGAGTGTAGGCATGGAAAAATCCAAAACGTCTAGTTGCAAGAGCATAGAAAGAAGGTGACGGTCCCATAAATAGGTGAAAGAGCAATGTCCTAGCATCTATAAGAAGACGTTAATGCCAGGTACAGGAAGCACAAAAATAAATGCCAAACACATCCATGAAGGAGCAAGGGAAGAATAATCACAAAGATTAATTCTTGAAAAGCTAGCCATAAAAGGGCGAGATAAAAAAAGAGAGGCTTCGTGTTTCTAAAACTAGAGAAATCCAAAACTGACGAGTGACATATATATAGAGAACTACGAGGAAATCTCCTCTTCCACGAAAGGTACTAAACCTTACAGCCAACACAAATGCCTCCGTATCTGACCATCAAGTGAGTGATCATACATGCGATACAAGCTCCTTATGAGATGGACTTTAATCATGAACACAAATAATTTTAAAAAAAGAATTGCCATGTGGAAGAAAATTTCGTTTACCCAAGAAATGAATATGGATAGAGATATGACCTGCATAAGCCAAGGTATTGCCGCTTGGAGACCACTTTACACCGAAAGTCCAAGCATACGATAGATCAAGTTGCACAATTTGCTGATTTAATTGACATAAGTTTTGAGACTTCAGTTAAAAACCAAACATAAAGATATGATCAGGCATAAAACCAGACAAAGATATGGAACAAATGAGGGAAGTGTACAACAGAAGATGTTTCTGAGTATTGAGCACCTAATGTCTACAGCAAAATGAGACAAGTATGCTTATGTACGAACAGGATTTCTATGCTATTACCAAGTTGAGAAGATAGACGCCAGAGCTCTCAACTTCATTTAATTGAAGCGGGCAAGTAGGCATCATCACCTTCTTTGAACATAAATCTGTGGTAGCAGATCCGAAGGGTGTAGTACTGGAATGTCAGAATTATAGCAAACTTCTTGTAGTTTCGTAACATCTGAAGGGAAGACCTTGTTTAGCTAAATCTGGAAACATGATCACAGATCTCATAATAATGCTGGTCTAGACCTCCTATTTTTCCTTATATGGCAGAAGAGGGTATCCGCAATAAAATTAGTTATCCAAAAACTAACAGTTTCCTAACTATTCGTGTACTCATTACCATTTCTCACAAGCATCTGATAGACATCACACTCCTTGGAGATATACGAAAGAATGAAGAACAGGCAGGCAGTGGCATCAAGTCAACCCCGCATCTTTCATAGTAAATAGAAGCATCTGTTATTCTCAAGACCCACCTTATCAGTAGTCCTAATGATTGCTAGCAGAAGAGATGAAAATATCCTGATCTGTGATCTTCCAAGATGAAAATGACAAAAACAATGTTCAAAGGAAAACATATTGCTTCAGTTGACATCGAATGGTTTCTGTGATACGCGCTATGGAAGTCAACTGTCTAATTTTAAGGGGAGAAAAGCTTCCAGTGACCAATGGTCATCAAAAAAGGAGCAACAACTGCTAATCTGTGCATGTACTATTTTAGGATATCATAATAAATCATTTGAAATCATATATATAATTAAGATAATAAGCA
Source organism: Narthecium ossifragum (assembly GCA_963920575.1). Lineage (NCBI taxonomy): Eukaryota > Viridiplantae > Streptophyta > Magnoliopsida > Dioscoreales > Nartheciaceae > Narthecium > Narthecium ossifragum. The sequence goes on along the minus strand of OY986964.1, from coordinate 28,404,203 downwards.
TACAAGGTGTGAAAACACAACCAAAAGTGTCACCCCCCCCCCCCCCCCCCCCCCAAAAAAAAAAAAAAAAAAAAAAAAAAAAAAATCAAACCTCTCCAAACTTTTGACTTTGTGAAGAGCTTGTTCCAGACTCCCTATTTACAGGATGAAAGAAGAGATTTGTCATCTAACAAATTCCAATTGGATTAGTAGGAACAAATGATATAAATTGACTCACCTGGAATCTATACCCTTAATGAAGGTGGAGAAAACTCGACATTTACCATCAGCAGAAGTTGTTGCTAGAAGGATCTATTGATAAAAACAGCCAAACAACAAGGATTTACATGAAATAGATTTTGGGGGACCAAGCCAAACCAGAAAGAGAACAAATAAATCACAAAATTCAATCCACCAAAACTGTTTTAGATCACAAAATACAGGCTGGTATAGTGTTTCTTAGTAATTGAAAATCCTATGAGTAATTCTCCATCAGCCGATTGCAACGTAAACATAATGGAACTCGTGAAGCTAATGTTAGAGGTGATTGAGGATTGAGAGTTTGTGTATATGCTGCCGAAGGAAAGAATCTATGGGAATGGTTAGTATGGGAAAAACAGGACCCATAGTTATGACATAATTAATGATGACTATTAATGAGATGCTAGCTGGTTTGGTAGAGAGTTATGCATTTTGGGCAGGTTTGATTATGCATATAACCATTATTGTGAACGAAGGTTAATTACCTCTCAAGCAGCTGATTTACTAGATGGGGTTGTAGATACCGGGGGTTTCATACAAGCCTCAAAGAAGGCTGATCTCGTAACTAAAATTTTGCATCTCACCTAATCTTCAACTTTGCCAAACAAAAGAAGTTCACATAGATGTGATCTCACAACAAGCAGGGAGAATACATGCGGAAAACCACACAGTTATATGCGAAAAACATATTAAAATGTTTGTCTTCATGTTGAAACAAGTGAATAACCACAAAATCTTAAAAAAAAACCAAGGGTTCTTGCTAACATCATTACCAAAAGGTATATGTGAGTTGGACTATATGGTCTTCAAAGGGTAGTCATGAAACAATAGGAAGGTGGAAACAAACTCACATTGTTTGGATGCCAAGCAACACTTGTAACAGAAGAATCATGCTTCTTCCGAATAACCTTACTAACCCACCTGGCGGAAGAGGCAAAAAATAAGTTAGAGCTCAGATTGAGACGAATACTTGACGGACTATGATCAATCTTTGCGTAAGTGATAAACAAAAAGAATTATAGTAAAAGTCATATGAGATTATAAAGTCGATTTCTGAAAAGATACAAAATGTACCTATTCAGAATAGAATAAACACTTTTCCGTTGTTATCTGGTAGATAGGACGTGGTTCTTGGCAATTAATAAGATGTTTATGAGATCAATTTCAAACGATGACTTAGAAGTAGCACAACGCAAAACAGTCTTATACCACTGTATGACAAATGACATATCAAGCATATTGTATCATTGACGTACTATAGTAGCATATATGTTGTACACTTTAATTAGTCCACTGCCAGTTTGACTCTGTACAGCGTTCTCTCACCCTGGACTGTAAATTGAGCACAAAATGGAGGAAGACTAAGGGGGTGTTTGGTTGCTTGCATCAGTTGATGCAGTGCATCAGTTGATGCAGTGCCTGTTTGTTTGGTTGCTTGTATCAACTGATGCAGTATTAACTCATTTTATGTTTGGCTGGTATGTATTGCATCAGTTGATACAGCTGCTTCATATCATTTTTTTTCTTTAGCTTTTTTTTATTTAGCTATATTTTTTCTTTGACTATATTTATTAAATTATTGAGCACGTGCTAACTTAATAATTTCTTAATTATTAAAGTAAAAAAGATCAAGCAGGTGTGAGTATTAACCTAAAATCGTCTTAGCAAACTTTTAACTACAAAGTATTAACCAAATCTTGAACAACAGTGTCCAATTCTTTACTTATCTTCCGGACTTAATTCGTTTATGATAATTTTTTTAATAAAAATCAACAAAAATACAAGCAAAAATAATATATTCATGTAAAGTTTTTTTTCCACGAATTTTCGGATTTTCTGGTTGGGTTTTCAGATTTTTCGGAATTCATATATTGATTTTTCGGATTTATTCAAGGTTTTATTAATTCCGAAAATAATATTTTAATTCATATAGTGATGCATCAGCTGATGTTGCATTAGCAGAAATAGCCATTTTGGCTGCATCAGCTGAAGCATCTGAGCCTCTTTTTACATCAGCTGATACATGCATCAACTGATGTCAAGCTGATGCATTTGACCAACCAAACACTGGTTTGTATCAAAAGGCTGCATCAACTGATGCATGTATCAGTTGATACATGCAATCAAACAGCCCCCTAAGGGATCTAACAGCATAACTTGTAGTCACAAAGTTCAGTTTTGGTGGCATGAACACCATCAATGACAGAATGACTAGATTCTAGAACGCCCCAACAAAGCCTCAAATTTCACAGGCAAGCACAAGACATTTTACACGAGTCAAAGTTTTTCTGATGGACGTGTTACATATGCCTAAACTAAATAAGAACAGCGTGAGCTTGCAAAGAATGATAGTGTAAGAAAAAATATTATTAAAAACAGGAACACTCTGATGTATCAGAAAAAGATCCTGAGCAAGGTTCTCAACAAGTTCCTTAAATGAGACATTTAGTAGTTTAAAGGACAAATAGCATTAACTGATTGCAAATGCCCTAAGAGGCTGATTGGCTTTTAGGATAAGGGGTTTTATCCACAGTTTAGACCCTCCTTATTCTAGAAATGCTCTAATCCAAATTGAATAGAAAATCCAAATGACAGTCTTGGTCACCAAGCTAAAAGTTAGATCCAGGTTGTTATCACAAAAGCTTTAACCAGGTTCCTTATCCAAATTAGAAGATTACTTCTAATGCCCTTCACTTTATCGTTTTCCCCCCTGACATGTGAGAATTAACCGCCAAAGGATGCGAAGATAGCAGTTAATAAACATTCAGATTAATGTGTGTGCATAGATCTCACAACACACGAATCTCAAAATGGCTCAAATTCCACCATCCCGCTTTGTGCTCAAAACAAAATTATTGCAAATGCATAAAAAAAGCTGATTGTATACCCAGGGCTAATTTGGCTATTCCACCATTAACATTAGCTATCCTTAACGTTACTCGACATTGTAAAACTGAACCCATTTTCTTATCCTGTAACTCAGTACCTGTATATCTATGTTTCTTAACCAAACACCAAAATTAGAATAATCATGCCAACCTACTTATACTCAAATGGGGGTAAGTTTTCTTTGCAGGTCAATCTAAACCAAAAAATGCATACTGTCTGGATGACAATGATTTGCATTACCCCTAAATAAATTGAAGGAAAGTGCAAACAAAGAAAAATCCAAAAAGTTAAATAAGATGTATGAAAGGTAAGAAATTAGAGATCAAGTACCAGTTATTCTCTTGCTCATAGTAACATATGCAAACAGTTTTAGCCCCACTTCCAACAGCAAACTTGTTTTCTGAAAAAACGAAGTCAAGCATATCATAACTGATTAAATGAAACAACTTGTACAATTCCTACTTTAAATGCAAATAGTGTGTGTGTGATCAGATCAGTACGCATAAACTATAAGCTTTTCTGTGTCTATAAGCCAAAGCATAAGAAGTAGAAGAAGCAGGAAAGAATAAGAACTGGTGCAAACAAACTACGAAATTTGACTAGCTACTAATGGCCGATGCTAGAGATCTGTGTGTGTGTGTGTGTGTGTGTGTGTGTGATCAGATCAGTACGCATAAACTATAAGCTTTTCTGTGTCTATAAGGCAAAGCATAAGAAGTAGAAGAAGCAGGAAAGAATAAGAACTGGTGCAAACAAACTACGAAATTTGACTAGCTACTAATGGCCGATGCTAGAGATCTGTGTGTGTGTGTTTGTGTGAGTGTGTCTAAAAAGCACCAGCACCCATTGATTTTGGGAAGGGGTTATGCTGATGTAGGTTATAGTGGGCATGAAACCTGAAAATATAAGCCACATTTTCAATCCACCATCATGGATTAAATTAGAGACAAACAGGAGCCCAGGCTTCCTCTCTCGCTGATAGGACATTGGAATATTCCCCTTCTAAGCTTTTAGCAAAGATTTCGGAGGCAACTCAAAAGTGACTAGCCAACAAATTTTGTTAAGCGCTCCTCATGGAGAAGCTTGCACATAATTATAGTATCTTTCAGGACATTCTGCATGCAAGCAGACAGTAAAAGCAAAGGAAAAGAAAACCACCAACAAATGAGTGATGCAAAACACCCAAAGGCAATGTAAGTCATGCATTAAGCAGACAAGCAGAATCGAGTCCATGAAGGCAGCTATATCCTCATACCGTTGGGGCTCCATTGAACACAAAGCGCAGCACGATTTAGCCTCAGAATTACTAGGGTAGGTACCCATTCAGTTGTTTCTTGGTTCCAAACATAACTGAACAGAGAGCCATGATATAGAGGAAATGTGAAGGAATTATTAGCAGCACTTAAAAATAATCATCTATGGTGACAATAAAATTCATATAGGTAGGAACTTACGAATTTCGATCATGTGAAACTGTAACGATCTTATTGGATCTTATACTCCAATCTATCCCAGAAACTATTTGATCATGCTGTCAAACAAATAAGCAGAGAAAATGACAACCAATCAAGATATGATAGATCACACATCCATGCCACTTAGAACTAAGAGCAATAGCGTCCAGATAGATAGGCACTGAACTTGTTCACTTATGTCTCAGATGGAAAATGATGCCCGTGCATCACTTGAGGGGAAGTCCTCAAATTAACCATCTTCAAATGTTTCAAATAGATTGTACATCAAGAATTCACAATAAAAAAGCAGCACATTATCCAAATAGTTTGATACCATTCAGAAAGCAATGAAAGATGTCGAGGATACCTTGTAAAGGACATGCAACCTCTCCCACTTGTCAGAAACCAATTTGTAGATGTGTACTTCACTATTATTCGGACAAAGTGCTACCACTACAAGAGAAAATAACAAAAAGTTACATTCCACAACTTGTAGACCAATCAACTCATTCTTAATAAAATGATCAATCTCGACTACAAATATAACCAATCTCTCTGAAAAAAACAGCTTTCTACATTTGTGCCAGTTTACCATCGCAAGAAACAAAGGAAGATTGGAATAAAATGGGCGGCCAAATGGGACAATAGTGCTCAGTATAGATCATTCTTGATAAAGAGCATAAACTTAAAGCATATTGGAGATCTCTCATCATAATTAGAGGATCTTAACCAAGACGAATACTCTTCCACTGAATTAGCCAAAAATTAAATGTCCACACAGGAAAAATAGCCATTTTCAAACAGATGGATGGAATTGGAACCAGGTGAATTCGCACTAATTCAAAGATATAGCTACAACAAAGTTCAAACCAATGACCGCAAAGAGCAAAATGAGATGCCAAACGGATACCAACAAAGACTATTCTCGAAAAAAGGCTATCTTCCGCACAAATCAACAGATTCAATCGAGGAAAAATCAGACACATTAAACCGCTCTATGATCTAGAACTACAGAAGCTTCATCTTAGAATAGATCTGGCTCATCAATAGAACAAAAGAGAAGGAACATAGACAAAAGTGAAAGATTGGATTACTGGATTGGTCGGGGCTCCATGCGTGGCAGGTGATGCACTGAGCGAAAGGGTAGATCGCCACTGCTGCCATCTCGCTCTCTTCTCTAAAATATCTGGAATTTAATCCTTGCTTGCCTCTGGATTTATGAACCAATTGGTGACTATTGGAGAAGGGTCGAGTTGCTTTTAGCCCCATAATAGAGTCGTTGGGACTACGAAGGTGCAAGGATCAGCTGTTTTGATTCAAACAGGAGAGAGATTTCTCTGTGCGCTGAGCTGGCGGTACGCCATTAGATGTTCCGGATCTCGTGTGGACCCCGCTTGGAAGCCAAAGCGGGTCGGATCTTGTTTCGGATGGAATCCACATCCAAGAGGATGGTAGAGACTGGGGATTATGGGTTCGTACTTCCCAGGATATAATATTGAACATTAATGTTCTCTGCATTATACAAGATTTTTATAAAAGTTTTACGAGGATTGCTTACTTATGAGGAGTGGGCCCTCGTGGAAAATGTCTTTGTTTTGTAACGATAACACAAAATAACCATAGAATAAAATGATTTTTGACAATGTTGCGTGAGTACACACCTATTTAGCCCGCTCAAGGGGTATTAGGACAGAAACCCAAATCTAGCCCCCTCCTTACGCAAGACCCATGTTTCTTACCAAAAACCCCAAACTCATTTTTTATAGATGAATAACCCCAAATCACCTCAAAAAGACAATAATATTCTTATTTTATTTTTATCTTTTTATTCAGCCTTTTCTCTCTACTCTCTCTCTTCTCTCCCCCAGCGAGACAACCCCCTTCCCGGCGATCTCTTCTCTCCTCCGACCAGCCCACGGCTCATCCGTCGATCCTGTCGCGTCTTCGACGCCGCCACAACGCCCTCTCGGCCTCCTTCCTCGGCGAGCTTCTTTCCTTTGTCGGATCCAGCGCTGCCACCACCCAACGCCGCCACTTCCGACGTCTCCAACGCCATCCAGCACCAGATCCGGCATCCCCATCACCCTATGACCTTTGTCCGACCATTCCCCGGCTCGATCCGGCGATCCACCGCCACCCTCGACGTACAGCTCATCTTCTCCAACAGCTCCGGCGCCGCCCCCACTCCACACTGTCGCTTCCTGCCTCCCCGTCCCCATCCGCCCCATCCGCCGATCTTGTCGCGTCTTCGACAGCTCCCGAAGCTTCCTCCTTCCTCGACGCCGCCACAACGCCCTCCCACCCTCCTTCCTCGTCGAGCTTCTCTCCTTTGTCGGATCCAACGCTACCTCCACCCAATGTCGCCGCTTCCGACGTCTCCAACACCATCCAGCACCAAATCTGGCATCTCCATCACCCTATGGCCTTTCTCCGACCATTCCCCGCCCCGATCCGGCGATCCACCGCCACCCTCGACGTGTAGCTTGTCTTCTCCAATAGCTCCGGCGGCGCCCCCACTCCACACTGCGCCTCATGCCTCTCTGTCCCCATCCGGGCCCAGATCCGGATACTGGAGGTCCTTCCGACCCATCTCCACCCATCCTCGGACCAGATCCGGTAGCTGCTTGACGTCTCCCCTGCTCGCGGCCATCGTCACAACAAGCCCCCTGAGCTGGTTCAATCAGGCTCAACCACTTCGCCTAATCTCACCCTCTGATCTGATCTGGTCCAGTCAAGATGGATCCATTGTCACACCCCGACCCAGAAAACCCATCCAGGACGAGGCGTGAGGGGAAACCTACACTATTCATCTCCAAGTGGCGCGATACAAGCGGAATTATAAAAACTTAAACAAATTACAATCCAAAGGTAAACGGATATTCAATTCAACAACATCAGTTGTACTATTACAAGATCTTCCAATAAAAAAATACAATACATTAATCTCAAAAGTCCTCAAATGATACATGATTTACAAAAATCATCAAGTGTACAACTGATCATCCTCCAGCAACCTCAAGCACCTCTGGATGTACTCGCGCCACCAAAGCTGATCCGCCGGCTCTACTGAAGAAGAACTGGCGCCTACACCTGCAAACGCAGCCCGGGTAGGAGTGAGCGATAAGCTCAGTAGGGTTCTACTCTACGGCACACTGAAAGGAGGAAAACAACAACAGTGTTGTCTTCCAGCCTAAGTCTAACGGATGCCACGGGTCCCATAACCCACCAATGTCCCAAGGGCTCCTGTCATGAACCTCTCTCTTGGTCACTCTACCAAGATCACCCTAAGCACTGACAGGGGAACAGTACCATGCAGGATCACCCTTACCCGGCAGGGATACCACTGCCTGGGGACCACGTCGGGAACACATCGGTTGCATCCTTAGCACTTGGCATTGGAAGACAACACGACCTCTAAACCTCAAAGACCGATTAGAGTCAACTAGCGTGAATCCTCAAAAGACAAGAGACTTGATCAACAATCACCCTAATCCTGACTACCCAGTTGCGGTCCTAATGGCTAGATCCGAGCTACCCGAGAGCCTCGGATCGGCGATCAACCCATCGCCCGCCTAACCCCAGATACCTCTAATGCAATCAAGATGCATGCAATGCTCAGGCACAGATATCAAGATATAAGCATGCAACAAGATGTCATTAATCATACAGGTCTAGGCATAGCCTACAGCTAGCCCAAGGGGTAAGCATAGCAAGGGTCTCGAATACATAATAATCTATGTTAACCAAACAAAGATTTGAACAAAGCTATGAATCCAGATATACAATAGTCTTCAGTGCTCTCTTGCACCTGACAGATTAAGGTTCCACAGTTACCCCGCAGGTAACTGGCCACATTTATACAATAGCCCTCGGCACTCGCCGGCAAGAGGCTAAGGCTCCACAATTTCTCATTAGCTAGCACTCATGGCCAACTAATGGTTAAGCAATCCAATAAAGCATTTAACTACAATCAACCAAGTATTAAATGCAATCAAAACCACAGACTCGTCCAAAAAGGAAGATACTCGATTCGATTCTCAAACCCGATGAAAATCCTTTGAAAACCTCATCAAATCCCCCTACATGCTTCCCAACATGTTTGGATACTAATCCCCCATCAAAACCATCCAAGAAAAACCAGAAAACCATGTTCAAGGACCCACGGACGATGCGACGGTCGATCCGCCGATCGACCGTGAGGCCACGGTCGATGTCACGGTCGATGCCACGGTCGACCGTGAGGCCAAAACTAGGAAAACCCCATGGGCGACGGTCGATCTACCCATCGACCCTGGGACGCCCAAAACCAAACAGCGCCTGACGGTCGATGCGACGGTCGATCCGACGGTCGACCGTCAGGTAGATGGAGAAAAGAGAAGATCTCACGGTCGATCCATCCATCGACCGTGGGAGTCCAAAATCCCGACAGAGCTCGACGGTCGATGCGACGGTCGACCGTCAGGCCCAGGAAGAGCAAAACCTCACTTGACGGTCGATGCACCGATCGACCGTCGAGCCCCGAAAGAGCGTATCAACGTTTGACGGTCGATACACCGATCGACCGTCGGGCCTTAGGCACAGTTCATCAGAACAGTGCCGGAAATCCAATTTCTTGGATTTCAAGGATCAATTCAAGTTGGAAAACGATGAAACTTTGCAAGCATACGTAAAAGATGATGGGAAAACCAATGGTATAAAGAAATCCCACTTTTGACGGTTAAATCACCAACTTAGGTTAAAATGGCCGAAAACCGATAAACGGCGAGAATACAAGATTCAGCCGATAAAATACGGAAATCGCGAGGTAGAAATACTTGAAATCATTCACATTGCATGCTCAAAGAGTTACAAAACATTCTAATAGGTATTCCTACAGCGAACATACAATAAACCTATCCTAGGAGAACCCGATCCAAAAATCGAGGTAGAAACACCTACTTGAAGAGATAGGGCAGCTCCTCCACGCATTCCTCAACTCCGATCGCCAAGATCCGCTCCGCGAAGATCAACCCTCCAAGCCCTAGCTCAGCCGAAGAAGAGAAGGAGGAGAGAGAAAGAAAGGCCGGAGGAGAAGAAAAAGAAAGGAGAGAGAGAAGAGAAAGGGTTTAAATAGAAAGCTAGAATCAATCTCAGCCGTCCGATTCGATCTCTCCCGATCGAGCTCCGATCTTTCGATCGGACGCGCCCTAAAGGTCCTAATCAAACACATACATCAATTAAAGGCCATGTGTGCAACACGGGTGTGAAACTGACCACCAGGGAGCATATTTACCAAAATGCCACTGGGGTCAAAAGTAGCGATGCGATCAACCGATCGCATCCCAAGGCCAACCGGGCCAAACCACAAACCCAGACCCTCGACCTAACGCGGTCGGACCAGGTTGGAGGTACGAGTCCTCACATCCATGCCCTCGGATCCAACCCACCAGATTGAATCATGCCCAAATCTCGCAATCCAGACTTTACCAGATCAACTCGAATTAGATTGATTTGATCCAGCCATCTGCCAAGATCTGAGCTGATTGCAAGCCAAATCAAGCCAAATTAATCCGATTGCTGACCTAAAAAATTGAACAGTAATATAATGTTTTGTAAATAACAATTTACGCATCAAAATTATATATATAATTTGAAAAATTAATAATTTAAAATCGATAAAAATGTATTTTCATCTTTATAACTCCATTTTCATCTTTTTAATGTTCTTTCCACAATGTTACATGACTCATCATCACTTAGGATTTTGGCATAGGCATCTATGACCTGAAAAGACCAGAAAGATTTAGAAAGATGAAAATAGATCAAAAAGATGAAAATAAACATATATATGAAAATAGATCAGAAAGATGAAAAATGATCATAAAGATGAAAATAGATCATAAAGATGAAAATGAACATAAAGATGAAAATAGATCCTGCATTTTCATTTTTTTTAAACTCCATTTTTATCTTTTTAAATGCATTTTTATCTTCCTTGCATTTTCATCTTTTTAACTCCATTTTTATCTTTTAAACTTTATTCTTATATTTTTAACTCCATTTTCATCTTTTTAAATTTATTTTTATCTTTTTAAATGCATTTTTATCTTTCCTGCATTTTCATTTTTTTAACCCCATTTTTATCTTTTTAATTTTATTTTTATCTTTTTAACTCCATTTTCATCTTTTAAATGTATTTTCATTTTTTTAAATACATCAATGATTTTCAGAGGTCGAGTGAAGCACTCATCTTCCACGTTATCTTCTTTCACATATTTTCCCTAATTTTCTCCACCATTTATCTATTTTCCCACCCATTTTCCTGTCTAATCCCTATTCTTCCTCTCTCCTCTCTCTCGGTTGGCTCATCTCGGCTCCCCCTGTGCCTGCGTGGCTCACCAAGGCAGCCAGGACTTCATCGTCCCGGCTCGGGGGTGAGCCGACGTCCTCCGCCGCCATCCACCTACAAGCCGCTCCGACCACACCGTCCTTCCCAATCACCACTACTCCTCACTCCCGATCTCTTTCCAACGTCCTCCGCCTCCAACCCCTTCTCCAATCGACGCCGGCAAACTCCACCCAAACCCTCCGTTGCCGGGCACATCCGACGTCCCCATCCACTACCTCTCACCTCGATTCTTCCTTTGCTCCTGCCAATCTCCATCTTGATCTGAGCTTCGATCCTAGCTCCGCCGAAAACCTCCTCCGACTCTAACGCCTCACCCAAATCCCTTGTGTCGTCATCGTCCTCCGACAAAGAGAGGCGACGCCACCCCTCTTATGAGTCCAGTAGCAGCGATGGCGTCCTTGTTGAGCTACCAGGTAACGCCGACCATGACTCTCAAAGCCCTTCCTGTCATGGCAGTCGGGATGGGAATGGGGATGGTGGAATCCTTCTCCTTCCCCAGCTTCTCCTTCCCTAGCGTCGATCAAGCCCTGGATCGTCGGATCCCAACTCCGACGCGCCATCCGCCGCCGTCATCACCATTTCTAATAAATACATTTAGCTATCATGGGCATTTTAGTCTTTCTTTTTTTAATTACTCCAGCCAAATAAAACTATCATATGAAATTCTAACCTTAAAAACACATCAAATCGGATTTTTAGTGAAAATTTTCACTAAACTGTGTCATCACCAATTGTCTATTTTTTCTAATGTCTTCCACTACCGCTGTCGCTCATATTTTACGGTCGTTGTCAGCCACCCTTGTTTGCGGAGTGCTGGCTGGGCTTGGCCTTCGGCCTTAGCTTGGGTCGTGACACAAACAAATGAAATCACAGCTCTCTTTCCTGTTCTGATCTTATTATTAGACTTCACCTTTTGTAGCGTGGTAAACAATCAATATTTTAACCAAAGAGATTGCAGGTGTTAATCATTAGCCAGGCAACAACTTTTTTGTGTCTCCGATGCTGCACATAATGTTGCAAGGCTCTTTATTGACTCCATGCACGACTGCTGTTAAACTCCTAGCTAGTCATATCGAAGCTGCAGCATAATCTTCCGTTTGGTCAAAGCAATAAAGGCCACGACACCATGACCATGGACTTGATCAGAGAAATAAGCCCACACCCCACAAAAAAACCGACTTACTGCAATAATAAGATCTTCATCAAATTGGGAGAACAATAACGTGATGCAAGATGAAGACTGTCAACTGCATCTCCAAGTCTTAGCTAGCAGTATCATTACCCAGATAACAACGACCATTGACCCCTCTAATACATGTGACGAAAGCTCCTAAAATAAGCTGTCCAACTGAATCAAAAATTGGCAAACATTTTGCTCTCCTACTGATTAGAAAATGGCAAGTAGCATGAGACTTGCAATCCACATCTCATAGTCAAGTAAAGATTTATATTTACAGCATTAAGCAGTCGCAATCAAATACTAGTCACATATGTGTAACATGACATTCAAATTTTTAACAAGATTGTATATCTAGCAAACCAGCCAAATTGGGGTTACAACTTCCCAGAATAAAGAAAAGCAAAATGAAAGGAAACCTTCTGCTCTAGACTTGGCAAAAAAAAACTTGCACGCAGCACCTATATTCTCTGATGTTTCCTCTTCGTACGTTCCTTTTTATCATACTCACAAAATGGAAGGAAACCAGCATGTTTCCTCTTGCCGGAGCTCATCTTCCTAGATTCATGCATGCATGTCTAGCTTCTTATTAGCCCGCCAACCTTGCTTAATGATTGGAATCTAGGTGCTGCAGCAAAAAGTTGAAAAAAAAAAGATCAATACTAGAGGAGACAAGTCCATGCACATTATCCGGCTCAAACCACAATGATAATATGGTTAATGACAAATAAGGCATGCCATGCTTGAGCTCAATGGTCAGTGATGCTAAACTTATGGGCTTTTCCATGGATGTCCCGTGCCATTTTAGAATTCCTAAACTAGTTTAAAAAAATTACTGATCATAAAATTCCACCCCTGATGGCACAGATCACACAGGCAGGTTCGTTCCAATCCACCTATACCCTACTTACTGCAAAGGGTTCCCGCCAACTCTTTAACTATGACTTACCAAGCCCATTGGCATCAGAGGTCCTCATGATCCTGAGTCTCTTGACCGTGCTCAAAAACATTCTGTTGAAAGTACAAGGGAAAAAAAGAGATGTCAGACAGGAAAGGGAAAGCGAGTTCTCAAAATTATCTTCAAAATCAATGCTGCAAGATTTGTGGAATAAAAGCATAGTTATACCCCAAATGATCAGTCCAGCAACCTAAGGGATAAGTCTAACTATCTAATAGCTTATGTACCATTACCAACATCGAATTAGATATACCAACATCCAATTCCTAAGGATTTCCAAATCACCGAAACAGATCATGCTTGGTAATGCTAACAGGCTTCCACCTTTTTTTTTTTTGCTTTTTTGTTGATGAACTGTTTCCAAATTGATCAATCAACATGCAAAGTAGGATCTAAGGTAAAGCAGCATACCCCCATGGAACATCTCCAACCAGCATCCAATCCCCATCCTTGTCTTTGTAAGTGAGTGCAAACTCAGAAGAACCATCCAATAACTTCGATGCTGGGCCATCCAGAATAGACCACATCAATTAATATCTAAATCAAACCTACAAACTAATTGACATCTATGAGAATATTAAACTCCAACAACTTCCAAAAATTAATTCAAATTGTTACATTAGTTGGAGAAGCAAATAGGGTCAGAACGGCACCAATAAAAACCTTCAAACTAGGTAGTTTCTATGGGCAGCATACTTGAAAATACACTTTGACGATCATTTATCAACAGCAAGATCTACTCACATATAATCTGAGAATATATTAAAAAACAGCACAGTCAAACATAGACAGTTATGAAGGACATACTTATCGAATTTCCAAGAGCTGAGGTAGGTTTGGGAAACATGACCTCAAGCGCTATCGCAAGTGATTCATAGGACACATGTGCATTGAGATCCACCTTCCTCCCAATGGGATCCCCATCCATGTTCACCTTCACATACAAAGAGCTCCCAACAGGGTTCCCCTTCTTATCCTGGTCCTTGATGCCATTGCTTTCCTTAGTGCTGCTATTGTTCTTCTTATGGGCAGTGTCAACATCCGAGGAGTTATCTTTCGACTGGTTTACCAGGCTGTTCATTCTAAATGCTCTAATCGGCGGCCATCCAACCACCATTTGACTGATACAAATAGTAAAGAGAAATCCATGAATGTTCTATATATAATTTATTGTGCCGACCATATATTGTTGTATGAAACCGTCAACATTTCTTTTCTACTCCGCAAAAAAATGATTTTTTTAGGAAAGAGTTAGCTATTAGGAGACACGCAACGATGAGAACCAATCTTCGAGCTTGAGTGAGAAACGTAAACCCTATCGTTATCCAAAAGAATTATCCGGAAAAGAAAAGAAAATGACCAAAAGCCTGACTATGATGTAATTAACGAAGAAAAATCTGAATAAAAGGTAAGCGATTCAACAATAGAACACAACAGGGGAAAATAATTTAAGAGATAGAATGGAGAAAGAAATCCTGGGAATCACCTTGGTGGGTTAGCAGTTCCCACGGCATCGGCGCCCCTCTTAGTACCTGCTACCGCTCCACCACCACCTACTGCGGCCGCTCCGCCCCTCCCACCACCCATCGGCGCCGAGGACGACGAGACAGAGGAGGATGAGGACAACGGCGACGCGCGCGACCCCAGCGAGGGAAAATCCTCGGCGGTGAGTATCCTACAGTACTCACCTCTGGCCGAACCCTTCGAGACCCCTCCTCCTCCCACCCTCCTCGCCCCCAGCCTAAGCCCCAGCTCCAGCTCCTCCTCCTGCCCCAACTCCACCTCCTGCTCCTCCACGTCGTCCTTATCCACTGCCGACGCCACCAGAAGTGGAGGCGCAGAAGCAGAGCCTTTACAGACGGTGGACATCGAGCCCGATGAGGCCTCGTCGCGGTCGAGATCGCGAGCTGTTCTCATGGCCGGCTTCCGTTCTCTCTCAGTCCCTGTTTGAAGGTAGAGGAGCTTGTGTATATTTAAAGCGGGCACGAAGACCAGAGGTGACGGTATCCGGAGGAGGTCGAGAATGGTAGGTTGATTTTTAAAGATCCGGTAGCCCGACCCAAATCCCCACCCTTTTGAATTGACATGCTGACGACTTACCGGATACATTTCGGATCTAAGCAACCTCCGACCCGTTTCAACCTCTCAGTGTTTAGGGGCGGTGATGGCACCTTTTCGATCAAAAGGGTTTGGGGAATCGAGCTAAGCAAGCAATCAGACGGAGAAACAGTGCCTACATAAGAAATCTATGCGATCACAATATCAAGCGTTCGATTTGCCTTACGATGCGTGCGGTGATTAATCTATCCGCGATGGGCGGTGGATGTGAGAGCGCATGGGTTTTAGTTTGGGAGATGGATGCGTGAAATGATGGCACCTGGTATGATGTTGTCTGCTGTGCCGTTGGGTGGCGGTGGGACCCACGTGCTTTTTGTTGGTTCCCTATTTTCCTATCGTATATATTTTGGTACTATTACGAAAACGATTTTATCTCACCAGAAATCGTCCCGCATTGTAACGTGTCGTACAATATATCGACAACGTGTCGGGAATATTCCATGCACCGCCATCGTATATCGAAAGGACGCACAGTTGATATATATAGCTCCCACTGAAATAATGTTTCGTATATATAAACAGGTGACATGTGTAATCTAATAGATTATATTAATGAATTAGTAACTCATTATTAATTAAATTATATTAATAATAAATGTATCGATTGATGGATAGAGTCTTATTATCGATGGATTAAATGAATAATTCAATCAGTAGTCCATCAATTCATTAATCTAATCCACTCATAAATCACTATCAATAAATTAAATGAAAGAATTGATAATCTACTACTATCGATTTAGATATCACGTCAGTATATATAAAAAATCAAACACGCAGAGACACGAGATGGCGTTACCATTTACCTCGAATTCGAAACACGTGTGAGCCACACGTTTCGCCAGATGCCCGATAACTCGCAGGCGATACGAAAACATATCGCTGCTAGAGGAGGTGGGGGCCCAGCTTGGCTGGAGTTGATTCCAAGGGGGAGCAGGCCGACAGGGGCGGGGCCCGCACGCGGGGCTCGACACGTGCGAGCGGCCCGTTGTCCTTTTGCGGGGGCGACAGCCTCCCAGGGTCTCGGTGGGCCCCGGTTTAGGCTTTGGAGTGAAGCACCGACTCAGAGAGAGAGAGAGAGGAAGCCTACGAGATGCCCGAGAGCATTAGCTTATCGGATTCGGATCCAGACAGCTACTAAACGGGGGTAAGTTATGGGACCCGGTAGATGCCTGGACTGGGTGGGTGGGCAATGAGCATCGATGGGAGCGGGGAGGTGTCTCGGAGGAGGGGGACATGGCGCTGGCGCACTGCCCACGCCGGGACCCACGGAAGCAAATCCTCCCCCCTCATTATGACTCCCAGATACGCCACCCTTTCTCTTCTCTATCACCTTATCGCTAGCTGTTATTAATATATCCCCTCCCTAGCTCTAGAGTCTAGAGACCTTCTCTTCTACTAATAAAGTTTTTGATGATCTAACTCCATCCATCACAGTAGTGCCTGCCTATAGCTAGCCTAGCTATTTTATTGGTCATTTCCTCTACTATCCATCCATCCATCCATCGATTGATGTGACCAAGTCTTCATATATTCTCGTACGGCTGGCTAGCTGGTTGGTATAAACTATTTCACGTGATAAGTGGTGCATTTGATGAGCTTTGTCTGGCTTTGGGGTTTGGGAGTATGGACTAATTAGTGGCTTTGACCTCTTGATTCGCGGGATGTGCTACTTGGAGTTGGATTGAATAACGTGTCAAGATGCAGGAGATCTGGATCTCTTTTTTCCCCCACTTTTGAGGCCCAGAAATCTTCCATATATACCAACAAAGAGGCCGCCACTCCCCAGTTTACTTTCGCATGCACTTGGTTGTCTCTCCGGGACCATGATAGGATACTTTCTTTCCTTGGATTTATCTTGCCATTCAACACCATTGTTGAATGGCCTATGTCGCTATAAGGAGAGCATGTAGTTCCTTCTTCTCCTTGTTTTTTATTATTATTATTTTTTATAAATTTAGCCGAAGCTATATCCCAGTTACGTGGGCTACAAAACAAATGTGTAGCTGATAGCTCAACTAGTTAGTTCATTCAAATAATGTTGAGCTTTGATTAAGAAAATCATAGAATGCCCTTGGACGTAAATTTATGAGCAGAATGCGCGCACTCCCAACACGCATACCCAATCTTAACTCAAGAGGATAAGACATCATTCTTATATGGAGAGATAGTTATAAGTTAACCTTTGGTTGTCCTAACTGACGTCCTATATTACAGGATTTATCTTATGTGACTGCTGATGTGGAGGGGATAATAGTGAAAAAGGGGGGAGTTAGGTGGGGTTAGTGGGGAGTTAGGTGGGATTAGTGAGGAGTTATGAGGGAAGTGAGGGGAGATGGTGGTTACCTTGTCATGTGGCAGGGGATAGGACTAGTCTTTTATAAAAGAGACTTTCGTTTGTAAAATGTTTTATTTATTTTCTGTTTTTAAGTTTCTAGAAAATAAATTTGTTTCCAAACGCCGAAATGCTATTTTTTAAAATAAAATAAAAGAAGGGATGAAAATGACAATTTGGTATTTTCATATTTTTCCTGGAAAGCCGGCTTCCCGTTTTTCTAGAAAAATATTTCAAAAAAAAAACAAACAAACGAACACATTTCAAACATTGTTTTCTATTTAAGAATGAATTTAACCAAATTACTAGGAAAAGATCCTCTAATGAACGCGAGAGGGTTTGCAGCTAAAAATGAGACCTGATGGAAGAACAAGTGAATGAACAATGACGCTAGACTTCTCGTGTAGTTTGGTGCGACATCCTAAAAAGTCACATCGACGACTAGATGACTGTAAGGTTATGACTTATGACCTGGTCTCCAGATGCAACATATGCTGTGTCATGTGGAGACGGGAGGGTCTGATCACAATGACCTACACACTGACCTTCTTAAGACCTCGTTTAGACTCCGTGACTGAAAACAGTCCACATTCACCTGCTCGTTTTAGGCGAGCCAAACAACTTATAAAAAAGGCCAAAAGGGTGCCTTTTTAAGTTCTTTAGTAGTACCTTAGCATGTAAAATAAAGAACAAAGGCTTGCTAAAGCTGGAACAGTGCCTAGTTTAATGAGATAAATAAGAGCGGAGAACGGGGAACACAAAAAAGAAAAAGACCAAGACCAAGACAAAAAAAAAAGGGCTAAAGAAGAGCAAGACTACCTTTTTTTCTTTTCCTTTTTTTCTTTTTTTAAGATGGCTATGATCACAAGAATCCTTTGATGTGGGGTAAAGATAATGCACACTAAAACAGCCCTAACCTTATCCATTAGGTCTCAATATCCAGTATTGCGGACTTTTCCATACCATAATATTTCATAGTATAAATGGAAGTCTGCATCAAAGGACCAGTCTTTTATGCTTCATCTTATCTTCTGGAGCACGGCTAAATGTAGATTCATTAGAGCAGAAGCATGTCTAAAAAATAAAGTACCGATTCTTACACTTTCTTTAAAAGCCACCATTCACAAACGGGAATCAGGGCTTTCTAGTTTGATTAAGATGTTTACAACATCCATTTAAGCATAAATTACCGGCAACTTGCAGCTAATGCGAAATGAAACACATCAGTAGTCACACTTACATGACATGACAATCCGTAAAATTGATTATTTGGTAGACAATCAACTAGAAATAGTTCCAGACAATCAACTCAAGAAGTCCGTGTTCACCTGATTCACTTTGATGTATACTGGTAGTATTTGAGTATCCATTATAAAGATATATTCAACTTCTTCAGGTGAAGGGAGCTCTTATCTCGGGCATCTTGCGCCTTTTGATTTATTGCCATTATAAAGTAGGAGACTACATAGTATCCTTGGATAGAAGGTTGTTGGGCTGGATCTTTCTAGCATTCGTGAGTGGATCAATCCTATCCCCTCTTTCAAAAACAGCTGCAGCTCCCATCCCAGAACCTACAGGCAATCTGCTGTGTTAGCAAATGTACAAGAGTGGAATGTGTGAGTTCCAGATCGGTTTGACGTGGGGGGAGGGGACTGACCTATGCACATAGAAACAATTCCAAACCGGCAGTCTTTGCCTCTGCGCTTCATTTCATTCAAGAGGGTACTAACGCAGCGGGCGCCTGCAAAGAGCAGGAAAGATTCACATCATACGCAAGAAAGAATCGTTGACAAATATTCTAGGCTCACTTCGCAACTACATTGAACCAAAACAAAGTCAACTAATGGTCTCTGTGCAAAACCGTAGGAAGAAAGTCAGACTGAAAGCATCTCTGCTTCTTTTTTCCCCCCTTAGTTAAGAGCCCAAAGGCTACACCAAAGCTTCAATATGCCTTTACTCTGACATGAACATCTTCCAAATCAGTCTGGTCAAACCAAAGCAGTTAAAGTGCGCCAGCCTCAAGTCTCAACACAAAAGGTGACCAATTCTAATTCTGCACAAATAAATGTTACTAGTTCTTTTCTAACTTGTTAGATCATTGACCCTAGTTTGAATATTCTGACTAATTTGAATATTCCGACCAAATTTTCAATGATCGATATATCTGCAAATATACCATCACCACTCCTTTAGAGAATGGGGTGAACCATCACCACTCCTTTAGAGAATGGGGTGAACTATCACCAAAGTGATTGTTACAGGTGAACCAATATTAGGCTTCAAGTGAAGCGAATTTATAGCGGATAAAAAAGATATTTAGCAGAAAAGAGTACCTGAAAAATGAATAATATGCAGCAGACACGTAAAGCGCCGCACAAGAAATGAAGTTGCAGTTGTGCATTAGGCATTTTGGGCAGGACACCAAATGTTAATCATTCCAAGACTCACTTAATCAAAGAATTGAACAATAGAAGAAAAATGATCAGGTCCATGAGAACCACAAACTACAAGTTAAAATGCACAGTACTGGTTCAAACTATTAGGAGAAAGCTACCTGAAATTTCAAAAAGTTCGAAAGCATCCCCTAGTTGGCCCAATAGGGCAACTTTTGTTCTACTTTCAATATTAGCTAAAGACTTAAGATCATGCAGTTAACCCGGTCTATACAGGATAGAGGAAGTTCAAAGAGAACCACATTAAAATGTACAGAAGTACTTTGATTCATCAGGAACTAACTAGTTGAACTTTTAATAAGCTCACGATCATCAACTTGCCAAAAAGGACCACTACTTTCATTTTACTCCCAATATAAGATCCAGCAGACCTAAAATATCTCCCTTAAAACTATGCAGTTAACCTAGTGAGCAGGAGACAAGAATTTTTCAGAATAAAAGAACTGCCATCACTTGTAGATGAGAATTTATCCACTTCTCCATTGGAACTATGCACACTATTTAAGTAATGCAAGAAGAGTGAACGATTGTGGTTCCAAGATACAAACATTCTTCTTGCATTACAGACAGATACAAATTATATTGGATTAATTGACAATTGCCATAGATTGCACACAAATCTTCAATGGTTGACCAACAACCATATTCTGAACCCTGGCTAAATGAAAATTTCCATGCTCACGACTCAACCCATCCACATCCAGATTAATCACATTGTCTAGAGCATTGTTGCCACTTGCCATCATTATGACATGTAATCCTAAAGTCCAGATGAAAATAATGATCCTCTATTGCCTTCTCAATAGCTTTTACAAATTAACTAGCATAAGCCTTAAAGATCCTTCACACGATATTTGCAGAAGACCAGCCCTAGATCAATCCTTGCGCACTACTGTTCTTGGATATGCCCACAGATTAGTTTACATAATCCTCAATGAGCGTTGTTTCTGAAACCTTCCAAACTATTCCCCAAAGCAATTTAGTGAAAATAACACTTCAAACAAGATCTATTATGAAGTTGCCCGTTACCAAAAAGCAATCAGGGCTCAGAATTTTGATAATGGGGACGGAACATTAAGCTTAACATAAACCTCATTAGTTCTTGAAATGAATTCCAGCAGTTATATACTATCATCTCCGTACTAGAATCCATGTCCAGTTATGACCACTATTTCTCACAGTTCTTTTTAATATAAAACAAAATTGATTGCTACGAGCCATTGCAATCTGGCAAATAATGCACTCTCTAATAAACTCAACCTCATTGATCAATAGCTACTCAAACCAACTCAACATTTTGCAGGCGATCGTGATTATTGAAATCACAATCTCAAATCAACTATTGCATCCAATAAACACATGAAGCTCCACCAAAAATGAGATTCAAGCAAAAAGAGGAAATCTTGACGAATCTGGCAGAATTAGATAAAAAAAGGTGCTTTCAAATATCACCATCTCTAAGAGCCACTCTTTGTGGTTGGATGGAAAATAAGGATATGCTGGGATATGGGCATCATCATCAAAGTAGCTCAAAAATCTTGCATTGATGATGATCATCTAGGAACACAAGGATTCAGAATAATCTCAAATTCAGTTTTACTGGCCACAAATTTCTTAATAGTCTAGGATGCTTAGGTGCAGATTAATAGAATATCAATTGATGCTATTTTCATGTACATCATCTTGATGACTATATCCTACTATTTTGGCTGATTAGTTGAGCCTATTACCGGGCTTAGGGAGGGAAAGTGCCCTCCATGCTAGTCTCTACAAATCACCAGACATGTACTCTGTATCGCCACCATAAACCGCAGTCGCTCTCCCGCACCATACATGGGCCAAAATAATTACACGCATTAGTCACTGCCACCAAGGACTTAAACTCCACCCCGGAGGTGGCAAGCTTTTACCACTACAATGGGCACTCATGTGCAACTAAATCCTAATATAGTTTCACAAAATTGACGTATTTCTGAAGGCATTATAGCTTGTGTATAGGCTAAATGGAAAGCATATTTTTTGTCTAACGACCATTGTGCAAGTCTTACAGTCTTACCTTCTTTGAAGTTTTTCTTACTATTGCAATATGGATACCATGATCAGCCACTAAAAGCAAGTTAGCAGTAGAATCCAGATAATAGTTGCATTCCAGAAAAGCCAGGAAAATAGACACAACAATCAATCAAAGTACCTGTCGCGCCCAAAGGATGACCAAGAGCAATAGCACCTCCATTGACATTTATTTTAGCTGGATCAAGGCCCAGCATCTTGCGGCAATACACGAATTGAGAGGCGAAAGCCTGGAAAAATGCAGAAATACATCGTTCATACTTTTAAATCATGATAAAACCAATTAATCATTAAGGCAATAAGCACATTCATCCATGAATCATCACCTCATTAATTTCAAAGAGATCAATATCATCAATCTGGAGACCAGCAGCTCGAACTGCAGCAGGTATTGCAACAGCAGGACCAACACCCATGATTGCAGGATCCACCCCAACTGCAACGAAGCTCCTACAGGACAGAACATAGAATTCATGCGGATCTCCAATATATGTATGAGATCATTTCACTGATAATACAACTTGGACAGATAGCCTCATACTTCAAAATTCCTTTGATGCCATTCAAGTGGTTTGTTATACAAACATACGCATGTCTCGATACCCAACACGTGAATATGACATGTGGTGAATAAGCTGACAATTACACACAACTATGCATGCCCCTAAGAAGCTGCCATCAAGGAGACTGCATATAAACTACTTCAAAGATGAGATAAAGGAAGTGGACTCAAAAGATCAATTACAGCCTCCTGACCGGTGCCAAGATATGGCAAGTCTCTTCTATATAAACTGCTAAATTGTACCACTGGAGCAGCTTTGGCTTTCATGAACATCTATGCGTGTAAATGAAACTAGACAAACTAAATGCACAGATCTAAAAGGTAACAACAGATATAAGCATGCAGCCACCAGATCCACTCAATGAAGATTATAACATTTTGCATGTCTAAACTTGCCTTATAAACTTGGTAGTGAAGCTTCAAAAACAAAGCCCAAGGCCCATTGATTCAGAAAAAATTATAAAAAGAGAAACCAATGTGAAGACTGCTCTATCATCGGACAATTTGAAGAAAGCCACTGGAAAAAGTAACTAGTATCACTGTCATGGTAAGTAAATCATAGGATACCAAGTTAGAATAGTTCATATGGACATATTAGCATTTAGAGAATGATCGGCAGGAAAAAAACTCTAGAATATGGTCTTAAAACCCTCGGTATGCTAATTAATTTGCAAAAATTCAAAGGTTAGTGCGTCTTAACTACAAATATATGTTAAGGATGATCTAAAGGCAGGCCAAAGATGCTACTAGTGGAACATGAAGTTCCAAAAAAGACATCTTCTCACTGTAAATATGATCGTAGCTATCAAGCAAAAGCAGCATCAAAGCCCTCAATCCAATGATGAAGTGTGCAATCTTCTCTAACAACCTTACTTGCAGAACAAATCTCAACCTAATTTAATGCATCTACCATTCCAATGAATACAGACATGTCAACTTACAGACCTGAATACTCCAATAATGGGAAGGCCTTTCCGATTGGCAACATCTCGCCTCATGAGGAGAACTGCACCAGCACCGTCACTAACTTGACTTGAATTACCTAAGGGAATACAGGTAAAATGTTAATTGTCTACAGACTATAGATAACATAAAAACTACCAAATCACAGAAAAAGAATCCCTATGTACCAGCAGTCGTGCTCCCGTCCTTCTTAAATACTGGTTTTAGCTTCAATAGACCTGAAATCGATGCATCAGGTCGAATTCCATCATCCACAGATATTGTCACTTGTTTCTCCTCTCCAGTCTTGGGATCCACAATCTGCAGAAAAACAACGATATTAACATGAATTCTTTCTTTGCCTTCAGAAAATGACAGCATACTATCCAAAATATAAGCTTGAGAATATTAATCATGGTATAACAACAAGATTATTCCCCTGCAGAACTGCAAGCTGCAGCTTGTATTTTAATTTGTTACATTGGAGTTCATGGAATCATCACAAGGAAACTGTCCTTTTCTGCATGCCACCATTTGTTTCTAGCTCAACTATAATGTTGCCTAAGAATGAAGTTTAAGGCTCGAACATACGGGGCAGGATATTAATAGAAATCACAACAAAATTTCACCTTTGTTTTTACAGGAACAATTTCCTCCTTGAATTTGCCACCAGCAGTAGCCGCAGCAGCTTTTCTATGTGACTCAACCTAGAAACAAATATTAGGACATACTACTATGCATTTCGAAAGAAGCATGGTCACAAGGTACCCACAAGTTCGATACAAAAAGAACTTACAGCAGCCTGATCTTGCTCCTGCCGGCTTACACCAAAGCGATGTGCGACATTTTCAGAAGTAATGCCCATAGGTAGAAGACAATCTTGAGCTTGTTGGACAGTATTCACCTGAGGATTCAGCAAAATAAACCTCTCAGGAACTAATGACAGTTTAAAGCAGCCATATTACACAATGGGGAAAAACATACTCTTGGGTTAATTGAACCTTCCCAAGCAAGACTATTTACAGTCATAGATTCTAGCCCAGCCCCAATTCCTGCATTCAAGGACAACATCTATAATCCATGCAGAAGAACAATTTTTCCTACAAAAATCACCATAACTGATGGAGATTCCAATCATACCAATGTCATAGAACCCAGCTTTAATTGCAGCAGCAACATCAGCCACTGCCTGAAGTCCAGATGAACACTGCCGATTCACAGTTCTAATAGGAACAGTTTCTGCAAAGCCGAGCGAATTGGTTACATTATATGATGCACATTGTGAGCAGAACAAGAAAGAAACTGGCAGAAGTAACAAAAATTACCAGGGAAACCAGCATAGAATGCAGCCATTCTGCACTCATTTGCTCTTTGGGCGCCTGGCGCCAAGACCGTGCCAACCACAATATCACCAACTTCAGCTGGATTCAATTCAGTCTTCTCTATCAACGCCTACGATTAACATTTAACAAGCCAAATCAGCAAAAAAGAGCATGATAGCCAATCTATGCAAATTGAACTTCCAACTTAAATTAGCACTTATGACATTCACTCTTACTTCCGTAATCTGAGAATATTTTTGCTAATTTTTGCAAACAATCTAATTCCAACAGGACATTCTGGCAAATGAAATGGAGAAAACAAACCTTCAGAACTGGGGTCAGCAGGTCCTCAGGATACGTATCCTTAAAACCCCCTCGCTTGGACTTGCAAATTGGAGTTCGGTATGCACTGCGTGACAAGAAGAATAAGTAAAAGACTAGGCTACCCTCCTATCAGAAAGAAAACGCAAAGACTATGCACGAGTCCTATCCTTCAACTATCAGGGGACTAATCTCATTAAAATAGACTTTAAATACTTGCAATTTTAAGCGATCACAACATAATAGTTTTCAGCATTCAGTTTGACAGTAGTAATGTCCTTCCGTCTTGAGATATCCCTGCACCATTTTAAGCAAGGATTTCCATACCGGTGGTACGCGCCGTTCCGGTCTCCGGCCGGTACGGTACGTACCGCCGGTACGGTGCGTACCGGACCGGTACGCCGGCAAACCGGTCATGAAAGGCTTGTTTGGCATGTTCTAGGGTGTTTTGGTTCGTTTCTTATTTGATTTGAAATACATTGAAGCTAATTAATGTAATTAACAATTAAAGTTGATATTCACTTGTATTCAACATCTCCAATTGGTCAAATATCATTTCTTATATGAAAGCAGAGTGACAAGTTGTCAAAGTAGTATAATACAATACTGTTGTGCATTGGATGTCTTGGATTCTGTCGCCGACTCGACTATGACACACTACGCAGAGTGAACGGGGTCCGGGGCAGCGCCCCGGCGGGGATCGACCTGCCCGGTCAGGTCGCGGGGTCCAGGGGCAGCGCCCCCGGAACAAAAATGGATCTTAGGATTTGTTTTAGTGAATCCGGCCTATTTTGTCTTTAGACCCGACCCGGATTAGGTTATGAATATAAATAACCTATTTTGTCTCCTTCCTTATTTTTTCTCTGCTTCCCCCTCTCCATCTCTCTTCCTCAAACCGGTACAGGCCGGTTTGGATACAAACCGGCCTGTACCGGCCGGTTTGGATACAAACCGGCCGGTACACATCCGATCCCCCCAAATCCGATCCGGGGGGGAAAACCGGACCGGTTAGCCACCGGTCCGGTAAAAACCGGCCGGTACGCACTGTACCGGCCGGTATGGAAATCCATGATTTTAAGAACTAGCCTTTGCACTGTTATCAAAATCACCGTCAGAATGGGTATAACATTGTTACGCCGGAAGGCACCCCCAATGCTAAAATCCACCAACAATCGAGAAGAAAACAAACACACTAAAGAATAGAGGGAGAGAAAATAGAGAACACACCAATAACACAAGGGTTTAACGTGGTTCAGCAATAGCCTACATCCACGGGCGGCACGGCGAGATCAATCCACTAATCAAGATGAATGAGTACAAAGTAGGGCAAAAGCCTCTCTCAAAAGGCTCTCAAGCTCTCTCCAAAACCCTAGTAAATTCCCCCCTTAGTTTAGGGTTATAAAAAACTCTATTTATATCCACCAATAAATTCAAATCCGGATTAGATCTGAGCCATCGGATTTGCCATCTAATAGGGAAGGATCGATCCTTTTATTGAGGAATGATCGATCCTTTTGCTTGAGCGTCGACGGATTCCAGAATCCCGAAGAAGATCGATCCTACTATAGAGTAAGATCGATCTTCTATGGCATGGAAGATCGATCCTATTATCCATAGAGCTGCTACCTCTCAAAGAGGATCGATCGCCTGGAGAGAAGGATCAATTCTTTGATAAGTGCTCTTCTGTCTGGAAAAAATGCAAAGAAGGATCGATCCTTCATCATATAAGGATCGATCCTTTGTTGTAAAACGAGCCAATAGTCAACAAATCTCCACATTGGCGAGATTTCTAAAATCAACCAAATAACCGCTTCATCTCCAAACTTCAGAGTAGATAGGTGCCAGCCGCCTGCAAATTGCGTCTGAAGACGCCAAACCCGAAAGTATTCAAACATGCAAAATATTGGCCAATTCCAAACAATGTTGGAACTTGACCCCAGTCACCACTTTGGTTAACATATCTGCAGGATTATCTGCAATCCCAATCTTCTGAAGAAGAATGTCTCCTTCATCCAAAATCTCTCGAACAAAGTGAAAACAGACGTCGATGTGTTTCGTTCTTAAATGATGAACTTGGTTCTTTGCTAAATGTATTACACTCTCATTGTCACAGTAGACAACATCGTGCGGCTGAGAAATTCCCAAGTCCTCAATCAATCCATGTAACCAAATAGCCTCTTTAATGACTTATGTCGCTGCCATGTACTCCGCCTCCGTAGTAGACAAAGCAACTGTAGACTGCAAAGTCGACCTCCAACTCACTGGCCCTTTAGCAAGAGTAAAAATATACCTTGTGGTAGACCTGCGCTTATCCAAATCTCCAGCATAATCTGAATTCACATATCAAACTATATGATAATCAAGCTGATCATCACATCCAAACTTCAAACCAACATCTACAGTACATGAGATGTACCGTAAAATCCATTTCACAGCCTGCCAATGTTTTTTCCCTGGATCATGCATGTACCTGCTTACCATACTAACTGCTTGTGAAATATCTAGTCTTGTACACACCATAGCGTATATTAAGCTTCCAATAACATTTGTATACGGAACTCGAGCCATAAATTCACGCTCCTCATCCGTCTGTGGAGACAACAAAACACTAAGTTTAAAGTGAGGGGCCAAAGGAGTACTCACATGTTTAGCTTTTTCATCAATGCCAGAGCGCTGCAAAATTTTCTTCAAATATTGCTTCTGTGACAAACAGACTATGCCCTTCACTCTATCTCGCATGATCTTCATGCCCAAAATTTTTTTGGCTTCTCCAAGATTCTTCATCTCAAATTCATTCTTCAATTGAGCTTTGAGCTTATCAATCTCCACCTTGCTCTTAGATGCAATGAGCATGTCAAAACTTGC
The DNA here is from genome assembly GCA_963920575.1 of Narthecium ossifragum. Classification (NCBI taxonomy): domain Eukaryota; kingdom Viridiplantae; phylum Streptophyta; class Magnoliopsida; order Dioscoreales; family Nartheciaceae; genus Narthecium; species Narthecium ossifragum. Next base: position 28,376,109 of record OY986964.1, on the reverse strand, counting down.
AAATTATCTGAAGAATGCTTGACAACCAGAGAAAATACCTCATTATAATCTATTCCTTCTTTTTGACTGTAGCCTTTAGCTACAAGCCTAGCCTTATATCTCAGATTGTCTTTTGTCAATTGATCCTCCTTCTTAGTGTAAACCCACTTGCAACCAATGACTTTCTTTCCCGAAGGAAGCTGTACCAACTCCCCATGTCAAATTCTTAGAGAGAGATTGCATCTCTTTATCTATAGCCTTCTTCCATTCTACTTTCTCAGAACTCTTCACTGCTTCTCTGTAAGTAGATGGAATATCATCTTCAATAACTGAAAGTGCAAATGCTACCAAATCTGTATACCTGACAGGCTTTCGAATCTCTCTTCTAGGTCTATGGACTGCAATTGAATCTGGTTGTTGTGAATTCTCCTTAGTCTCCTCCTCATCTGAACTTGATTCCTCATTCTGAACATGTCTGCTATCCTTCTTCATTTGAACAACTGGAGCCTCAAACTTTACTTGCGGAGAAACACTCCTACTAGTATTCTCCTCTTGAGAGTTCTGCAGATTCTCCTTCAACATTGAAACATCATCAAATTTAACATCTCTGTTAATAATAACCTTCTTTGACTGAAGGCACCAAAGTCTATATCCTTTCACACCAGTCTTAAAGTCCAAAAATATTGCTTTCTTGGCTCTAGGATCTAGCTTATTTTCCCTAACATGATAATATGCTGGCAATCAAATATATGCAAAGTATCATAATCTGTAGCAGGATGTCCAGACCATACCTCAAGTGGAGTTTTTCCCTCATTTGCAGATGCATGTAATCTATTGATGAGATGACATGCATATGACAACGCCTCAGCTCAAAATTCTTTTTCCAAGCAGCATTAGACAACATACATCATACTTTCTCCAGTAAAGTACGATTCATTCGTTCTGATATCTCATTCTGCTGTGGTGTCTCCCTAACTGTGAAGTGTCTAACAATCCCTTCATCCTCACATAGCTTCAAGAAAGGATCTAATTTGAACTCACCACCATTATCTGAACGAAGACATTTAATTTTTCTACCAGTTTGAGTTTCTATCATCTTCTTCCACTTCAAAAAATTATCTAACACTTCACCCTTATGTTTCATAGGATAAACCCAAACTCTTCTAGAAAAATCATCAACAAAAGAAACAAACCAATGCATACCTCCCAAAGATGCTGTCTTGGTAGGACCCCAAACATCTGTGTGTATATAATCCAAAATACCTTGAGTTTGATGAACTGCAGTGTCAAAATTTACTCTAGTTTGCTTGCCCAAAACACAGTGCTCACAGAAACTGAGTTTGCATACCTTTGCTCCTTTTAAGAGACCTTATTTCATCAATTCATTCAAGGCTTTTTCTCCTGCATGTCCCAATCGCATATGCCATAGTCTGGTGGTATCTTCTATCTCAGAATTTTGTGAAATAACTGCTGCTCCACCTACTATAGTGCTTCCCTGTAGGAAATACAAATCCTTCTTTCTAATTCCTTTCATCACAACAAGAGCTCCTAAAATAACCTTAAGAACTCCACCTTTCATCGTAATTGTGAAGCTTTTAGATTCCAAAACACCCAATGAGATGAGATTTTTCATCAAATCCGGGACATACCGTACTTCTGTTAACTTTTTGACTGTTCCATCATGCATCTCCAATCGGATTTTACCTATCCCTTTCGTCATACATGCGTTATCATTACCCATATAGACTACTCCACCATCTAGCTTCTCAAAATTGAAAAACCAATTCCTATTCGGACACATATGATAGGTGCAACCCGAATCCAAAATCCACTCATCAGTGTCGCAAACCAATGCTGAACCAGTCAAAGCTATATCTGAATCTTTATCATCTGAGTGCGCTATATTTGCTTTCGAATTCTTATTGTCCTTGTTCTTCATCAAAACTGGACAATCTTTCTTCCAATGTCCTTTATTATGACAGTAGGAACACTCATCCTTCGCAGGAATTTTTCTTTCAGCCGATGCACCCCTCGACTTCGATTGAAACTTCTCATGTTTGCCAAATTTCTTCTTCTCTGATCTACCTCGTATGATCAAAGCTTCTGATCCTGAATCTCGATGAACTTGCTTGTCCAATTTTCGATACTCATTGTTTATCAAAGCATTAGCAACATCTTCATACTTGATCTCACTTTTCCCATATAGTAAAGCAGTAATCAAGTGCTCATACGAATCAGATAATGAATTCAACATGAGAGCTTTGTTTTCATCTAATATTTCAACTTCTAAATTTTGTAGATCAATAAATATTATATTATAACCATTCAGATGCTTAGACATAAAAGTACCTCCTTTGTATTGGAAACGAAAGAGCTTCTTCTTCAGATAAAGCCTATTCTCAATGTTTTTTATCATAAACTTGTCCTCCAATTTCTTCCACAATTCCTTTGCTGAAGTCTCCCTAATTACAAAATACTTCTGATTCCTTGCCAAACAAAGCCTGATTATTCCACAAGCCAGATGATTGATCTTCTTCCAATCTTCATCTGACATCTCATCGGACTTCTCTTCCAAAGTTATGTCTAGTTCTTACTGGAATAAGACATCTAATACCTCGCACTGTCACATTCCAAAATTATTAGTTCTATCAAATTTCTCTACCTCGAACTTTGTATTCGAAACTGTAGATCTGGTTGCCGGTGTAGATTTCGACGACGAATCCTCAGACATCTTCTCAATGTGGATGGTGAATCAATTCCAATGCCCAGATCTGAACCTGAGCTCTGATACCACTTGTTGCGCCGGAAGACACCCCCAATGCTAAAATCCACCAACAATCGAGAAGAAAACAAACACACTAAAGAATAGAGGGAGAGAAAATAGAGAACACAACAATAACACAAGGGTTTAACGTGGTTCGGCAATAGCCTACATCCACGGGCGGCACGGCGAGATCAATCCACTAATCAAGATGAAGGAGTACAAAGTAGGGCAAAAGCCTCTCTCAAAAGGCTCTCAAGCTCTCTCCAAAACCCTAGTAGATTCCCCCCTTAGTTTAGGGTTATAAAAAACTCTATTTATATCCACCAATAAATTCAAATCCGGATTAGATCTGAGCCATCGGATTTGCCATCTAATAGGGAAGGATCGATCCTTTTATTGAGGAATGATCGATCCTTTTGCTTGAGCGTCGACGGATTCCAGAATCCCGAAGAAGATCTATCCTACTATAGAGTAAGATCGATCTTCTATGGCATGGAAGATCGATCCTATTATCCATAGAGCTGCTACCTCCCAAAGAGGATCGATCGCCTGGAGAGAAGGATCAATTCTTTGATAAGTGCTCTTCTGGCTGGAAAAAATGCAAAGAAGGATCGATCCTTCATCATATAAGGATCGATCCTTTGTTGTAAAACGAGCCAATAGTCAACAAACATTATAATTTTTTTTACAACTTTTGGCATGAAAGAAAATAAAGAACTGAAATTTGGGAAAAGCTTAAAAGGAGGCATAGGGCTGAGGCACAGGTTGACTATGGTAAGAGCGATTTGCCCCTCTTCGTTCAAGGTTCCAGGTAAGTGCCCTTGTGTATACGATGATGCCTTGGATCTCCTTCTCGTTGACACAAATTCAAGGACACAAGCAACTGAGCTGACGAAAATCAAAAGCTAGTCTGACAGCAAGTTGAAAGTAGAGTGGGCAATTGAAGAAGGGAGACGGGTTACTTCTCAAACGAAAAGAAGAAGAAGAGGTATAAGAGTTTGGAGATTCCCGAAAAGTAATTTGGAAAACTTATGAGTTTAAGCGACTCCAAAACGAGCTGAACCCCTTCCAACGCTGGTTCTAAAATGGTTGCCTCCCAAAATATGGTATCCAACATTTACTTCTGTAGTAATAGAGATGAAATCTACAAACTTTTTGAGAATTTAAGGCTCTTGAGAAAAAAAAAGAAGCGACAGAAGGATATTATGATAAAAGAACTTACGCCACCACAACGACATCATCACCAAAGTTAGAGCTCCTCTGGTAAGCAGCGCTATCCCCCGCCGCACAAACTGACGCCTATCCAAGATCAAAGAATTATATATAATGAGTGAAAAGACCAAAAAGTGAGAAGCAAAAACCCCATATATTTACGATTCGTGATTCGTCTATTCAGGACAAAAGTTTAGCAGGAGACAAACAAGGAAAATTAAGAATTTGAAACGAAATAAACAATGACAACACCAAAGGTGCGAGATTTACACTCTGCAACCCGATTAAAACTCCAATCACCAAGCAGAGCCACCAAGAAAACCGCAGAGGGAGGTACAAACAAGAGATCAAAACGTCCTATAAATAAAACACCTATCGTGAACCAAAACTCTTAGAGAGAGAGAGATCACCGATAGGATGGCAGCATCGCCTGAGGACGAGGGGAGAAGATGCTGGAGGAGAACTCTTTGCCTATCGATCGCCTTCTCCATCTCCTTTCTCTAGCCAAACACCCTCGAATAGATCTCTACCTATCCTCTGGAGCTCCCGCTCTCGCTAAATATTTCCCGTTAGGATGCGGGAAAGAGACGCCTCCTGGGAGAGACGGCACGAAAGGAAATGAAATATATACACGATGAGCCGTGGGGGAGAGGATGAGACGCGGTCTGCTCCTCCGCTTAATCGAGTTAACTGTTCATGTACTCGTGCGTGTGGTTTAAAGCGATTGGCCCGTTGTACGTAATAAAGAAACGACACGTACTTGGTGCAGGTTAATTACGATGGTCTCATGAGATATGGCCGTTATCGAGATGCAGTTAACAGGAGCAGATATGGGCATCGACAGGGGAGATTACCGCGCCGAGGCCGCTGATAAAAGAGTGGGGCCCGATGAGGATGTCACAAGCAGATAAGGTCCGCTTGCAATGGCGGTGCGATCACCGCCTCTGGATGAGGTGCTTCCAGTGATCTTCTAGAAGCGAAGGACCTTGATTTGTGTGAGCCTCGGGAATTAGGCACGTGGCGTCATTACTAGACGAAGATAAAGTCTGTACTTGGAATGACCAGTGGTTTAGCATTTACGTGCACACACTTTTGATCACGTTAGGAAATTTATAAAAAAGATTTTTATTCAAATGAGGTCACCTAATATTTGAAAATCTTTTCATGGAGGAAACTATTCAATTGTTTAATGAGAGTGAATTCACGTAGCTCTATTCATAAAAATCGTCCATATAGAAATACTCATTATAACCAATTTAACATACATGTTTTGATACATAAGTATTATATCATTTGATCAGCAATACCCCGGACACAAAAAGAATTAAAACTTGAACATCTTGTGAAGAGATACAAGTCACCATACTCAATAGACTATCCACTCCTTCACTGGTATCTTCAACGCAAGAAAACAGATGAAGAGTTTGAAATAATTCTGCTTTGGCCTTTGTTGAAAGCAGTGACACATTCCACATCCGCGTAAAAGAAACAAATCAAATACAAGCTTGATCTCTCAAGAAAACATATGTAAATGGATCACAACTGCACAGTGGTTATCCACACAAATTCCCATCTACCATCGAATGTTCAATCTATTAATTGAGGAGGTATAGATATGTAAGCCTCCAAGCAATTTAGAAGTATATATATGACATGTTCCATAAGCTCATATTCTTCCTTAAGAAAAGAATAAAGAACTTTAGAAGTACAGATATGTAAGCCTCAAAGAACTTTTGAACCATGTATATGACATGTTGTATAAAAATGAAATTGTCTTACTGGAAATGGTGGCAATCTTTCAATTTTTTAACTTCTTTACCCCTACAACAAAGAAAGCTGTATAAAATTATTGTATTTGTCGAATACATAGTCTCTTATAAGCTCATATTCTTCCTTCAGAAAAGAATAAATAACATATAAAGTACATGGATAGTGAATAGCCCATTAGTTGAATATTCATTGTCAAAATAGCAAATGACATTAGATGCATATGGAATCCTAGGCATAAAATGGAAAAAAAATTGATACCCAAAGCTAAAGCACTTATGGTTAGCATGTGTTTTCCTCAACTGAAAATTATAAGAATGTCACCGGTAATCCTAGCAATTCAAATTTTGTGGTCATCTATTGTATATGAAGCATACCCTTACTATAATCCTTAACATGCAGCAGAGAATTGAGGTTTAACTAGACTCTTTAGTGGGTTAAAAAATGAAAATGAAAATTATAATCGAAGCCAATTTTAGCAGACTGAGGCCATGATGCCACTGGTTGGTAGAATTCTTGCTAATAGAATGCACATGGAAGTCCGCAAGTCCTGTGAGAAAAAGGATACCTATATTCCTGGAAGAACTAAAAGAGGTCACAAAAGAAATGGTCCGGAAAATCAATCAGATACTACATACGGCATATCATGAAACTACATAAGAACTTGTATAATTCATGGGATCAAGAAACTACATATAAACCTAGTAATGTTAACTCATCTTTTGTAGTGGATTTTGGGTCGGATGCAGATAAGGGAGAGCTGTATTGACTTGCTAACTCATCTTGATACAAGCAATTCATTTTGTTATCTTACATGTCTTAAGATGAAAGGCTATGCAGTTAATTCATGAGTGTGCTCACAACATGTGATTCCTGCCTTCCCAAATTGTCATCATCTGTTTGCTTGAGCATAAAAATCATAGAAGCATGGTCTATATTTTCTGATTCTGGCTTCATAGGAACTTACTTTTCCAAGTTTGTAACTTTATTCTTTAAACTTATTACACTCATTACTTGATTTTGTTACTCAGTTCAGAAACTTAATAATTGTATAATTTATCTCTACATATGCTTCCATCCAAAGATGTGAATTTCCCAAAGGCCTCAAAATCAACCTTAAAAAGGGGTGTTCTTACAAAGACCAAAGATTCAAGATGCATAAACAAAGAAATATCTACAAAAAGAAGCGCTAGATAAGATTTCATGGAACCTAGAAAATCATAAACAAATCGAATGAAGCATATAGAAAGAGCTCTGAGAACTCTAGAGAAGAATAGGATCCAACTTGAAACCTATAAACTTATTCCCACCAAAATCAGAGATTTATGCAGTATTTACTTTGAAAGACTTACTATTATTAATACTATAAGACAGAGAGTTTTCCTATGAAACCTCATAGTCTAAAATCCAAACCTGCGTCTAGGCTTTGCCAATTGAAACGAGCCAATAAAAGTTCTTGTACATAGATGTTGAAAATTGGAACAAAATCTGTTTAGCTGGTATATCCAAATGAGGCTAACAACAAATTCATCCTTTTTTTTAGATGTATCACAAAAGAGATAGGAATAGTCTTATACCTGGTCTCTAGAAAAATTTTCCAAAAACTTTTGGGAAACATAGACCTTAGTTAACGCTTGCGTATAGCTCTTTGGAGAAACTCTTCGAATAAGCTTTGAGAAAAAACCTGAGACCTAGTAATGTACAACAATCGGAAGCCAAACTTGATCATTTGTATATATTGCACTCATTCTAAACCATGTATGATAAAACATGTGGATATGCAAACTACCTTGGGTTCAACTAGTTTAGTATGGAGTCCGTATTTTGGGCACTTCCGCAAGCTCTCCACAAACGGCTACAAAATAACCATGTCAACTACTTCGATTTACCTAAAAAGTATAGCATGTGTGCGGTGTGCACGTGTGTATTCATCAAATATCTTCTCAATAGTACCAAAAAATATTTCAGGGGACTTAGAACTCGTTAATATCAATTTAATCAAGTTATATGCTGATTCGCATCAATGGAAGTGAAAAATAATTTATTCCCATAGAGCAGCAAATCAAGCAGCAACTCTATGGGTATATACAAAAGCTATAAGTATGAGCATACCTTTATTTCTGTCTCCTGAACACTGGCAACTTTAATGAAAGGTTCACCATTCAGAGGATCAATTAACCATCTCCAATTAGCAGACTGCTTCCAGCTACCCTGCACTAAATAATTGCCATTCATGCTCACGCATATTCCCAGTGCAGAAGGGGTGTTAAAAATGCCCTCATGCTTAATGGATTACTTCTAGAAAAGCCGACGAAAATGATCTTTGATACCATATAGTTATTCTTCATGTGAAAAAGAAGTTACCAGATGCCATGTTTTGTCTAACCCGATAGAATCATCCAAAGCTAAAGAAATAAAAACTCCATCAAGAAACAGAGATGAATCACCCAAAGGTAGAGAATTCCAATTCTTTAAGATGATCATATGATCGAGTCCAGCCAATGAAACAAAAGTATATCCAACCCTCTCAAAGATAGTGAGTAAAGCAACTAAAATCCTACAAGGATAAAATGAAATCAACTTAACCCTAAACATTACAGTGTTGCAAATCTATAGAAAATTTGTTCCATTCTGCAGAAATGCAGCAACGCCTACCAATACTAACACCAGAATCGTAGCTGCTCAATCTCTGGGCGATTCATTTCTAGTCTTGTAGCACTCATAAGCCGGATAAGTATATTCGAGAACCATCATGCGCACAAAAATAAGCAATAAATCAATAATTTTTTCCATTTCACAAGCACCAAATATCTAGCAATGGGGAATTTAAATCCCTTACACAAGGGCTCTAGTAAGGAAAGATCCCATCATTTTGAATCACTTCGCATGCACAAAACAACAAGAATTCCTCTGCTTCGCCAAAAAAACCTACCAGAAACAACATATATAAAAGGTGCATTACAACCACATGTTCCATATAATCAAGCGCTGGAACAATCGGCATCAAATAGACAGAATGAAAACTAAGAGAAATCCAAGATAAAATAAAAACCTAATGATCGCCACATTCCAAGAATCAAGCAACATAGATGATTAAAAAGAAGCAAGATTGCAAGTCAATAATAGCGAACCTTTGATTATGGGGAAGTGATGGAGAAGCCGTTGTCGTACATCGGACAACTTGCTGATGAGCTCATGGAGGAAGATCTCCTTGTTGGAGTAGGTGTTTATGATCAAGCTCAGAAGCTGGCTGATCTTAGCCTGGAAGGCGAAGGTCTCGGCGTCCTCCATTTGCAAGTCCACCATTCAGCGTCTTCGACGGATCGACAATAAGAACAGCAAGAGCAATGAGAGAGAGTTGCCTCTGACCGAAAGAGAGACGGGTCACAGAAGGGAGCCTTCGAGTAGGGCGGTCGACTACTTCCCCATACAAGAAGCGGGAGAGGCATCGTTTCCTTTGTCCAGTTGAGAAGCCCAAGGGGCGGAGGAGACGAACCAATATTAAAATGTTGAATTATGGAAAGTAGGAAAGAGAACGAGAATTAAGGAAGAAATAAAATGTTGAATTATGGAAAGTAGGAAAGAGAACGAGAATTAAGGAAGAAAAAGCCCTTAATCATTGTTTGCTGAAAACATTGGATCGGGAGGTTAGTTAAGGAAAGAGAAAGGAGGCATCCTACGAAAACTGCCTTAATTCTCCCTTTTATAATAGGAATAGATAATATATCTCACGTGAGTCACGATTCGTGTCCATGAGTCAAAGCATGGATATTGCATATGTCATCGAATTAGTATCTCGGGGTGAGATACTGATTTGGTTCATCCATCGGTAGAATAATACTGATGGATTAGATCAATCAATATATATCGATTGAATATAACAATGATCGAATCAGTAGTGAGATACTAATTGGTTGATCGAATCGGTTGAATGTACCAATGATTGAATTATGAAAAGTAGGAAAGAGAACGAGAATTAAAGACGAAAATGCCCTTAATCAATGTTTGCTTAAACACATTGGATCGGGGAGGTTAGTTAAGGAAAGAGAAATGAGGCATCCGACGAAAACCGCCTTCATTCTCCCTTTATAATAGGGATAGATAATATATCTCACGGGAGTCGCGATTTGTGTACATGAGTCAAAGCATGGATATTGTATATGTTGGATTTGGGGCCCAATTGAGTTGGGCTAAACATGGGTTGAATCAAATGGGCCTTGGAAGAGCTCATTAACAAAATAGCAAAAAAGGTGGAGAGCTCATGTGTGTAGAGTAGTTTAGTCCCACATTGGAAGTGGAAGAAAACTTTCACTTATTTATATAGAGTTTTGAGCCTCTAGGCTTTGAACACATGTGAGGACTAAAGGTGAAACACCCACACGCGCGCACCGTCGCCGCCCGCCGTGTGAGGTGTGTGTCCTTTTTGCTACACACAAGAGTTGGTCGAGTCAGCTCGAATTCACTGAACCTTTTCAGCTTCCAAGACGGTTACAGATTAATTGATTGGGTCTGACTCTTGGACTACCCATGGTTAATGGGCTGAGTCAGTTACGACTCTTGGGCTTCTGTGCAGAATTGATTGAGTCAGTTTCGATTTCAGATGAATTGATTGGAATCAGACTCTTGGCAACCCTTGACTGGTCAGCTTCCGGATGACGTGGCAGTCTATAATTGGCTGTTGCTTACTGACGAGGCGTGCCTTTTCATCTTCCCTAATGGCTGATCAGCTTCCTCCCTTAAGCCTATAAATAGGACCTATTCCAGCCCTTTAGAAGCTAAGTGACATGCATCTAGTTTTTGCACACCACTCACTAGAGGGTCTTGAAGTCTGAGAGTACCGTACCAGCAAAGGTTCAACGGGCGATCGGAGGCCGGCTTCCTTCCGTTCGCGCATGAGATCGTTGTACCCTGGGAGTTCCTTGCCTGAAGAACCAGAAGCACCGGTGGTGGGCAATACGAACTTAAGGGCACAGTGTGGTACACTGGCCTCGATCAAGCTGCGGTTCTACACCGGGTTCCTCTTCCTCCTCATCGGTGGTTTCTTCTCTTTTGGAGTTCTAACATCATATCTTGTAAGTGTTTATAATACAGTTTTCATCTTGTCGTTATAAAGGATTCTTGCTACCTTAGTAAAAGTAAGATCCTAATCTCTTTTTCTGTATTTCCAACAGTATATGCCATCGAATCGGTATCTCACTATGAGATACCGATTTGGTTCATCGGGATTAGATCAATCGATACATACCGATGGAGTAGATCAATCAATCGGTATCTCAATACCGATTAGAGGGCATGTATAATGTACATGTCACGTGGCCATATATACAAATATTTATTCATCTCATGACATAGTATATCTCATGCATGCTTTATATGGCAATTATCAAATTTACTTTGTGGATGATATTGTTACATTAGTGTGAGGCCCGCTGGGTCTACCGTGGGACAAGATACCTACGCCTGGAGGGCGGGGCTGAGTCGGGTAGCCGGGTAAGCAATCCCACAACGCCTGGGTATGATCCGAGATTCGATATAAGTATATAGTAAGCCCTTAATAGACACAACGCGTTTTAAAGCCGTGATGGCAGTGATCCGTAAGAAAACTTCAATGTTAAGCGTGCTTGTCTTGGAGTGGTCCCGGGCCGGGGCCGGGGCCCAGTGGAGGGCCGAGGCGTTACAGTATGGTATCAGAGCCGGTTCCCAGCCGGAAATTGTGCCAGCGAGGACGCTGGGCCCTCAATGGGGGTGGATTGTGAGGCCCGCTGGGTCTACCGTGGGACAAGATGCCTGGGCCTGGAGGGCGGGCTGAGTCGGGTAGCGGGCTGAGTCGGGTAGCCGGGTAAGCAATCCCACAACGCCTGGGTATTGTCCGGGGTTCGATATAAGTATATAGTAAGTCCTTAATAGATACAACGCGTTTTAAAGCCGTGATGACATTGATCCGTCAGAAAACTCCAACGTTAAGCGTGCTCGGCGTTGAAGCGATGGGTGACCTCCTGGGAAGTTGGAGGGGTAGCCCAGTTTTCGCCGGTGAGTAAAAAGTGAATCATGGTCGGACCGGAAGCCCGCGGGGCGGGGCCCAGTGGAGGGCCGGGCGTTACAATTAGCCTCGCCAATGACTTTAGCTTTTAGATTAAATAAATAGAGTTTTTTGATTGATCAAAGCGGAGATGTTATATTCGAGAGCAAAACAAATGCACTGGATAAAACATATAGCTATGTCAATGTTTGCCTTTAACTTTTCTCTTATATTTCTGCCTAATTCTTTGTGAAGCAGACGAGTTGCGTCAATCATAGGCTCAGTCACATCATCGCAGCGCTTGGATGGTCTATCAGACAATGACTGTTTGCGAGAAAGCATTTGGGGCAGAGTGGACAGGGTCAGAGGGTAATCTACAGAAAATGGAAGAGATTGGAAGGGAGATTGTGAAGAAGTGCGGCAGCGTGCCGCTTAGGGTACCGTTTGGTACGGGATACCTCATTCCGGTTTAAGGGTTAAGCGATTTTGTGTTAGAAAAGTGGAGTTAAATAATAGGGATAAATTTATTCTCATTTAGTGTTTGGGGATAGTGTTTGGGGTAGTAGATGAGATAAGCTTAGGAATTATATCTAATATAAAAATGCCCTGGTATATAATGTATTGTAAAGGAGATTAATTTAATTATGGAAGTCTGTTAATTGTATAAAAATTATATTATTACATACAGGTGATTAATAAATTAACATGACATTAATTTACATATGAGGTTTAAAATGACGTCAATTCATTTTATAATAGCACATATAATATCCCACAAATGCAATGTGTCAAAATTACACCTTGCAAGATAGTAAGCATATTTACCATGAAATAAATAGAGTACATACTACCACTTATCTGTTCACCCATAATTGTGTTACAATCATGTCCCGCGATGCATCTCCCGCATGGGAACCATGTTGGTGAGGGAAAGTTTGAGGAGCTCCTTTTTCAGCACCGTCAATAGCTTCCATTTCACATCTACCAGATAAGTATGTATCTCCTTGCTGGCTTTGTATGATGAAGTTGTGAATTATGCAACAAACCAATACTATCCTACACTGCACTTTGAAAGGATATGAGCATTGTTTGGAGTATCTTAAATCGCTTCTTCAGAACTCCAAAAGCCCGTTCAACATGATTGCGCAATTGTGCATGACGATGTTTAAATATGTCCCTATGATCATTATATTCGTTACGGCGTGTAGTGCGGTCATTGAATTCGCTAATATGGTACCGGTTTCCTCTGTACGGTGCCAGAAATTGCTCTGAGTTCGCATACCCAGAATCAACTAGGTAAAATCTCCCTGCAAGAAATGGAATTCTCGTCATAACATAAACCACCTATGAGCAAATATGAAGGTGCAGTTTACTACACTCACTACCTCGTGGAACTGTAAACTCGCCGTTTTCAATTGCCGAATTTAGGACACACATATCTGATGTTGATCCCTCCCAACCTACAATAACATGTAAGAATTGTAAATCAAACGACATAACTCCCATCACATTCTGTGATATGTACCCCTTCCGATTATGAAATCTTGGATGTAGCTCTCGACTAACAACTGCTGGAATATGAGTCCCGTCAATTGCTCCAAGAGTGCTCTGCGATATACATTTCGAGCATTTAGCCCAATTAGCATAAGCATAAGTACATTAATTGTCGCGCCCCGGCCCAGAAAACCCATCCCGGACCGGGACACGAGGGGGAAACCTACATCTACTGACAACCAACAGCGGAGACAGAAACAATAAACAAAAGGCGGAAGTAAAGTTAACATTAACTATAATAAAACATTAAATACATCAGTGTTATACAAAGTTACATATACAGTTATCAAAAAGAAATAATACATCGCTAGAGGTCTCCGCAAAAGCGCAACAAAAGCCCTCCTGGCGCTCAAACATGGTCTGCCGGCGACGCGCTGCCACATGACGAACACCGGGGGCCCACAGGAGGAGCGCTGGTAACTGTACCTGCAAACGACACGGTCCATGTAGGAATGAGCCAAAGCTCAGCAGGGTTCTACTCTACGACACTCACAATGAAAGCGACTCCAACCGCACTAACTCTGTGCCAAGCGCTGAGGCCTGCCAGGGACCCCATAAATCCCGTCAATAACCCGAAGGGCACATGTCCGAAGTACGTCCTCCGATGGCCACTGCTCAGGGGTGGTGTCGCGCCCCGACCAGCGAAAGCCCAACCGGGCCGGGCGACGCGAACCGGAACCTAACCAACGCGAAAAAAAAGAACGGCGAGGGTTCCCTCTAACCTATTGGTCTCCCTAACAGTTCACCAAAGCACCCTCAATTAAAAAAAATAATATAATAAGCAAAACCTCGAACCTCAAATTAAAAAACTCAAGTGTTGATTATACAAATCCTCGGAGAGGGGAAGATTCAAAAATACAACATCACTCCTGTAGGAGACTAACTATCATAGGATAAAAGCTGTAAAGGATCACCACCTCTCAAAAGCCACCAGGCGTCGCCGCACCGCCGACCAACTGCCCGGAAGGGGCCAAAGAAGAAGAACCGACGCCTGCACCTGCAAAACGCAGCCCCGGGTAGGTGTAAGCACTGAGCTCAGTAAGGATCTACACTACGACACACAGAAGGAATAAGGAAACGCAACAGTGCCACCCTCAAGCCAGACTCGAGTGAGCTACAATGGTCCCATTACCATTCACCGGTGATCTCTAGGCATATCCAACCATGGTCACCCCAACGGACTGGGCCCATCCTGGATACACCTAGTGTCGCAGGGTTCCAGCTGTGGTCACCCGTTATTCACTGGGCCCACACTGATGCCCCTGCTGGCAGGAACGGACACTGCCCAAAGAATAAGACCCGCCACCGGTGGCATCCTCAACACCTGACTTGAGGCCGACATGACCTCTACAATCATCAAGCACGAGTGCTCCAGTCATCTAAGCCTATCATTGAATCGACTGGACACCACAATTCAAACCGGGTCCAAACTACCCAACCCCAGTCCTAGGGCTAAGTCCGAGCTTCCAGCCTTGGGACGGCGACCCAAGGATCACCCAGGCCCTAACCAATGCAACTAATGCACAATCAACAATGCATGCTATGACATACACAAACAGGAGGTAGGCATGCAACAGTATGACAAACATCATATAAGTCTACTGGATCGCTGCAGCGGTACCACCAACCGCTGCCAGCCGATCCGCAGCGGGTCCCGGCATTACGATGGTACCACGACCGTCAACCGCGAACTCCTGCAACGGGAAGCAACCCCGAAAACCGCTGATGAACAGTAGAAATATAATATTATAATTCGACATATAATATTATATTTTAAAACACCAAATGTTCTCTACTAGGGGCTACTTGATCTGGTCGATTCGATATCTAAACGACGTCGGATTCGAGATCCAACTTAGCCACCAGTATAGCTACATGTATGGATCAACATATCCAAAATCTAGAATCATCCAACGGTTGGATTAACGGGAAAACGCTAATGAAAACCACTAATCAAAACTAACTTTCTAATTAATTGCGGCAACGCAGCCCTCCAGAAAACAATTCATAAGAAATTGTAGAAAAATCTGAAAATTACGAAACAAGATGGAATGGAAATCTAACGAATAGATCTACAACTCTTGTGTTTATCAAAAGCTAAGATCATGTACACGCCGGCCGAAAAACTCGCCGCAAGCCGGCTGTTTCTCAAGAACAGCAGAAAAACAGAGAAACCGAGTTTAATCATGCATAAAACCTACTCAAATCTAAACCGATTTACATGAAACTCAAATCAGTTATTCTACTAGGTAAGATGCATCTAATAGAATGAAGATCAACAGATCCAACGGCTGGATCACGCGAAACCCACTTAAGAACACACGTAAGTAGAAGAACCTACCCAACTGCGCGTTCCTTGGTTGATCCCTCGCAAACCCGTCACCAACACGGCTCCAAACCACCTCAACTATGTTCCTCTCGTCGCCACGAATCCAACAAGCTTTAGAACACCCAATTTGATGGTCGGAGGAAGGAGAACGGCAAAGAAGTAGCTCGCCGGCGGTAAAGGGAAGAAACAGAGCACCGTGGGAAGAAGAGAAAGAAAGAAGAAGAAGAGAAGAGAAGACAGGGGAAGAAGAGGAAGGTAAAGCCCGGGGAAAGCCGGCGAAGGCGGGGAAAAGCTGGGGGAGGGGAGGGAAAGTCCTCCCTCCCCTGACAGGGGAAAACGACGGTCGGCTGCCGTCATCGCGGAAGAGAAAAACCCACCGACTGGTTGCTCACGAGCCCGATCGGTCGCTCCTTCGAGCGATCGATCGCTCAAAGACCGTAAGCTGCCCAAAAGCAAGCCTCCGTGCGCCCGAGCTGGGATCTTCCAATCCCGGGTCCACCTAACCATTCTAAACAAACACAAACACATACAAGGCCAGTGTGTGCACACGCGGGTGTGAAACAAACCAACAAGGCACAATTTACCAAATTGCCCTTATGGTCCAAGAAACAATGCGATCCACCGGATCGCGCGCTCGACGCGAAGCAAACCAACGAGCCACGGGCCTGACCTAGCCGGTCGACCCAGGAGTAGAGGGACGGGTCCTCACATCCTAATACCCTTAAAGGAAATCTCGTCCCGAGATTCGATAAGGGTAGGGCTCGGAAAAGAAAACAACGCCTATCAGGATACTACAAAGCGGTAAAGGGTACCTGCTGATGTGACGCTGATGCTGGAGCCAACTCGGCCGCCTCTACTGGCCTCCACTGCCACTGCCACGGCCTCCGCCTCGCAGCGTCGTGCACTCTCGGCGAAAGTGACCCGGCTGGCCACACTGATAGCACGAACCCGGCACTGGGCCTGCCTGCATCCTGTCCCGCCTGGCCCACGCTCTCCGCAAGGAGCAGTCTCTCCGATAATGCCCCAGCTGCCCGCACTCAAAGCACGTCACAGGTCTCCGCTCTGCCTGCTGGGTCCACCTAACCATTCTAAACAAACACAAACACATACAAGGCCAGTGTGTGCACACGCGGGTGTGAAACAAACCAATAAGGCGCAATTTACCAAATTGCCCTTATGGTCCAAGAAACAATGCGATCCACCGGATCGCGCGCTCGACGCGAAGCAAACCAACGAGCCACGGGCTTGACCTAGCCGGTCGACCCAGGAGTAGAGGGACGGGTCCTCACAGGTGGTCCTCCTCCGACAGTCCCTGACACAGGGTGGATATGACGCTACCCGTAGGACATCCATCTCCAAGCGGGACTTCCGCACTTGGCGGAACAATCGTGGTTACGATAACCATCTCTCAGCACTCAAAGCACAGAGTTATTACAACCCCTAAACTCCAAATCAAGAGCTAAGTCCTACCAGGGTTCCCACACACCCCAACAATACCCCCAGGGTTCCTGTCCATAGTACGTCCTCCGATGCCACTGTTCAAGGGTTGGGCTTTCTCCGATGATTCCATACACAGGGTGGACGATGACGATACCAGTAGGACACCCATGCCGGGATAACGATGGCCAACACTTAGCTATTGATACTGGAGCACTAGGGACGACCCCAAACCCACGATTAGCCTAACATGCCTCTAATGCACAGGAAAGCAAAACAAAAAAATAAAAATAGAATAAACAGGCAGATAATTAACAATATTAACAGACAGACAACAAAGCAGTAAAGCAGATAAGTAAAACAGTAAAGCATGCAACAAACAAGACAGTATAAGCAAGCAAATAATATAACAATATAAACAAACATCAGTTATAGCAATAACACTAACAGATAGATATAAAACAGAATAGACAAGCATCAAGAAGGGACACACCTTCGGCCCATTTATACTAACCACTCCCGAGGGTCATGACTCCCTCGGTTCACCACAAAGCAGTAAACAGCAACAGTTAATAACTATGCTAACTAACATGTCAGAAAGCGGTAAACAAAGCCAACATAGCAAGCCCCGCGGGCAAAACCGCTAAAATCGCATGCATACGAAGCCCCGCGGGCAAAACAACCTTAAACATGCGATTTGTGGTGAGTTGGATCAATCCAACACCTTTGGATCGATCCGACTTTCCCTCGGATCGATCCAACTCACCCTTGGATCGATTCGGCTAGAAAAACCAAGAAAAACCAACAAGGCCAATCGATCCAGCGCGGCCTTCGGATCGATCCAACTAACCTTGGGATCGATCAACTAGGAAAAACCAAGAAAATAGAACAAGGCCGATCGATCCAGCTCGGCCTTCGGATCGATCCAACTAACCTTGGGATCGATCCAACTAGGAAAAACCAAGAAAACATAACAAGGCCGATCGATCCAGCTCGGCCTTCGGATCGATCCGACTAACCTTGGGATCGGTCCAACTAGCCCTTGGATCGATCCGGCTCCCACCAATGAACTGGCACGGATCGATCCAATGGCTGTTGGATCGATCCCACCCAGCCCTCCGGCCAGCTTCCGACGGCGACTACGGCCGGAATACTGATCCAAACCTCACCAAACTTGGTGAGTTGGTAGAGCCGGAGCTCACGAAGCTGCTCATGGCTTCAAAATCAGGAAACATCACCTATTCATGGAGATCTACACAAAAACACATCCATAGTCCGGTGAAATCAACGAAGAAGACGCGAAAACCCAACGGTGCCGTAGGTAGGAACCCTACCTCACAAGAGTTGCTTCAATCCACGAAACAACGCCTTGGATCTTCCTCTCTCCTCCCGAGATTTCGCCGGCAACGAGCCCCGAAGCGTCGAGATCGGGGAAAAAGAAAGAAGAAGTCGGCGTCTGCTCTTATACAGACGCTCAGTGCGATTCGGATGGATCCGAACTCCACCTCGGATCGATCCGAGTCCCACTGGCGGCAACTCTTCCCTAGTGCGAGTCGGATCGATCCGAAGTGGAGTTCGGATCTATCCAACCTGCGCTGGGAAGGGAAATTGGGCTCGGTTCAAGCCCAATTTCGGATCTCTCGATCCCAGGGTCCACCTAACCATCCTATTCAAACACATACACCAAAACAAGCCTGTGTGTGCACACGCGGGTGTGAAATAAACCAACAAGGCGTAATTTACCAAATTGCCCTTGCGATCAATGACGAGCTACAGGAATAGAGGAACGGGTCCTCACAGAGGATGTTCCCTATCGCGAGTCGGATCGATCGTCCTGGGAGGTCGGATCGATCGGACTCGGCACGATATGGAGAGTTTGCTCTCTGTCATTAGAGGGATCGATCTCCCCTTGGGGGATCGATCCGTCTACGGCAGAGAGAGAAATCCCCTTTTTTGTTTTGCTCGCGGGGCTTTGCATGTATCGTTTTCTTTACAGCTTTATATCTTGTACATAAGTTTAAGCATGTTAGCCCTATAATAAGGGCAGTGGTGAACCGGGGGAGTGATGACTCTCGGGATGTTTAGAATAAACGGGCGGGTAGCCCTACAGCTTTTCCTAGCCTTGCATGCCGGCGTGCGCCGAGGGCTTTATCTGTGATATCTGTGAGCTGTTGTTTGCGGGGCTGCTTCCCGATGCAGGTGTTGTAGTGGACTGCTGGCAGTTGGTGATGGTACCACTGCAGCAGCTCCTAGACCTTACTTGTCGCGCCCCGACCCGCGAAAGCCCAACCGGGCCGGGCGACGCAAACCGGAACCTAACCAACGCGAAAAAAGAACGACGAGGGTTTCTTCTAACCTATTGGTCTCCCTAGCAGTTCACCAAAAGCACCCTCAATTAAACAATATTAATTAGCAAAACCTCGAACCTCAGATTAAAAACTCAAGAAAACCCGAAAAGAACACAGTAGGTATAACCCTACCTAGCTACGCTTTCCTCGACTGATTCCCCATGATTTGATCACCAACAAGCCTCCAAACCACTTCAGGGATCTTCCTCTCGTTGTCACGAATCCAACGAGCCTTAGAACGCTGGAACAGATGGCCGGAGGAGGGAGAACGGAGGAGATGAAGCTCACCGGCGGTAAAGGGAAGAAAACTGAGTACCGCGGGAAGAAGAGGAGAAAGAAGAAGAAGAGAAGGGAAGGGAAGGGAAGAAAAGGGAGGAAAAGCCTGGGGAAAGCCGGGAAAACGGGGAAAAGCTGGGGGAAAGGGAGGGGAAGTCTTCCCTCTCTGACAGGGGAGAGCGACGACCGACGAGCCTGGTGAACCTAGCTGCATACTGTGCCACTGACTGCGTATCCTGGGAGATGCTGAGGTACTCCCGAACCAAGGCCTGACGGGCACTCTGAGAGAAGTACGCGTCGAGAAAAGACGAACGGAACATGTCCCACGAGGGGTCACTCCCGCTCCTAACGGTCAAGACAGCACTCCACCAGTCCAAAGCGTCCCCGTCGAGCTGGAACGCCGCCAGTCTGACCCGAACCCGGTCATCCTGGATGAACAAAGCGTCGAGAACACGACTGACTCCTCTCAGCCAGTCGTCCGCTACTGCCGGATCACCCTCAGCACCACTGAACCTGGGCGGGCTCAGCTCCTGGAAGGTGATCACCGCTGCCGTCACAGCGCGTTCGCTAAGTGGCGGAAGAACCCTCTCGACGAAAAGAGAGGTGTTTTCTCCCACTGTGAACTCGACACTCGTCTCTGGTGCTGGTGCAGAGCCTCGGGGCAAAGCCGTCGCGGCTACTGGAGCCTGACGGGCGGTGCGCTGTACATGCGACCAGCCATGACTCCCAACGGAGCGATGTACCCGCCTCCTCGGCATCTGCACACTCACCAGAAACAACAAGTATCCACTTGTTAGAAACCGAGAAACACCCAGTACAAACAGGAAGCAAAAAGCACAACACATCACAGAAGAGCATGCACGGATGTTCTAGACATAGAACTAACCCATTCCACCCTCAATCTCAACCGAATCCTAATCCTAAACCCTGGGATCTACAACCTATGCTCTGATACCAAGCTGTCGCGCCCCGACCCGCGAAAGCCCAACCGAGCCGGGCGACGCGAACCGGAACCTAACCAATGCGGAAAAAGAACGACGAGGGTTCCCTCTAACCTATTGGTCTCCCTAGAGTTCACCAAAAGCACCCTCAATTAAACAATATTAATTAGCAAAACCTCGAACCTCAGATTAAAAACTCAAGAAAACCCGAAAAGAACACAGTAGGTATAACCCTACCTAGCTGCGCTTTCCTCGGCTGATTCCCCGCAATTTGATCACCAACAAGCCTCCAAACCACTTCAGGGATCTTCCTCTCGTTGTCACGAATCCAACGAGCCTTAGAACGCCGGAAAAGATGGCCGGAGGAGGGAGAACGGAGGAGATGAAGCTCGCCGGCGGTAAAGGGAAGAAAACAGAGTACCGCGGGAAGAAGAGGAGAAAGAAGAAGAAGAGAAGGGAAGGGAAGGGAAGAAAAGGGAGGAAAAGCCTGGGGAAAGCCGGGAAAACGGGGAAAAGCTGGGGGAAAGGGAGGGGAAGTCTTCCCTCTCTGACAGGGGAGAGCGACGACCGACGAGCCTGGTGAACCTAGCTGCATACTGTGCCACTGACTGCGTATCCTGGGAGATGCTGAGGTACTCCCGAACCAAGGCCTGACGCGCACTCTGAGGGAAGTACGCGTCGAGAAAAGACGAACGGAACATGTCCCACGAGGGGTCACTCCCTCTCCTAACGGTCAAGACAGCACTCCACCAGTCCAAAGCGTCCCCGTCGAGCTGGAACGCCGCCAGTCTGACCCGAACCCGGTCATCCTGGATGAACAAAGCGTCGAGGGCACGACTGACTCCTCTCAGCCAGTCGTCCGCTACTGCCGGATCACCCTCAGCACCACTGAACCTGGGCGGGTTCAGCTCCTGGAAGGTGATCACCGCTGCCGTCACAGCGCATTCGCTAAGTGGCGGAAGAACCCTCTCGGCGAAAAGAGAGGTGTTTTCTCCCACTGCGAACTCAACACTCGTCTCTGGTGCTGGTGCAGAGCCTCGGGGCAAAGCCGTCGCGGCTACTGGAGCCTGTCGAGCGGTGCGCTGTACACGCGACCAGTCATGACTCCCAACGGAGCGATGTACCCGCCTCCTCAGCATCTGCACACTCACCAGAAACAACAAGTATCCACTTGTTAGAAACCGAGAAACACCCAGTACAAACAGGAAGCGAAAAGCACAACACATCACAGAAGAGCATGCACGGATGTTCTAGATATAGAACTAACCCATTCCACGCTCAATCTCAACCGAATCCTAATCCTAAACCCTGGGATCTACAACCTATGCTCTGATACCAAGCTGTCGCGCCCCGACCCGCGAAAGCCCAACCGGGCCGGGCGACGCGAACCGGAACCTAACCAACGCGGAAAAAGAACGATGAGGGTTCCCTCTAACCTATTGGTCTCCCTAGCAGTTCACCAAAAGCACCCTCAATTAAACAATATTAATTAGCAAAACCTCGAACCTCAGATTAAAAACTCAAGAAAACCCGAAAAGAACACAGTAGGTATAACCCTACCTAGCTGCGCTTTCCTCAGCTGATTCCCCGCGATTTGATCACCAACAAGCCTCCAAACCACTTCAGGGATCTTCCTCTCGTTGTCACGAATCCAACGAGCCTTAGAACGCCGGAAAAGATGGCCGGAGGAGGGAGAACGGAGGAGATGAAGCTCGCCGGCGGTAAAGGGAAGAAAACAGAGTACCGCGGGAAGAAGAGGAGAAAGAAGAAGAAGAGAAGGGAAGGGAAGGGAAGAAAAGGGAGGAAAAGCCTGGGGAAAGCCGGGAAAATGGGGAAAAGCTGGGGGAAAGGGAGGGGAAGTCTTCCCTCTCTGACAGGGGAGAGCGACGACCGACGGCCGTCCTCGCGAAAGAGAAAGAAAGCACCGACTCGAGCAAAGGAGATCGATCTCCAAGGCATGTGAGATCGATCTCCTTTGCAATTGAGATCGATCTCCTTGAAATCCAGATCGATCTTCTTTGCAATCCAGATCGATCTCCCTAGCCATCCAGATCGATCTCCTTTACTCAGAAAGGCAAATTTGGGCTAAAACACAAGCCCAAGCTCAGATCTTCCGATCTCGGGTTCACCTAGCCATTCTAAACAAACACGAACACATACAATGCCAGTGTGTGCACACGCGGGTGTGAAACAAACCAACAAGGTGCAATTTACCAAATTGCCCTTGTGGTCCAAGAAATAATGCGATCCACCGGATCGCGCGCTCGACGCGAAACAAACCAACGAGCCGCGGGCCCGACCCAGCCGGTCGACCGAGTAGAGGGACGGGTCCTCACATTACTTACCTGTTCACCACCCCGGGCCGACAGGGTGCCGTGCCCAGACCTTGTTATTTATATCATCACATACTGTTGCATGCTTACATGTATTATCATGCGCATGTTCATATCATGCATTGTGTTGCGCATTAGTTGCATCTGTGTAGGGTGCTGGCGATGGGTTGATCGCCGATCTGGGGCTTCCGGGTAGTCCGGATCTAGCTCTAGGACCGTCGCGGGTAGCTTGGTCCAGGACTCGATTTGTAGTATTCAGTCGTTTTTGATGATAGAGTTAGATGACCTGAATACATGTTACTTGATGATTATAGAGGTCGTGTCGGCCTCGAGCCGAGTGTTGAGGTGTAGCCGGTGTCCGGTTCACTGTCTCATGGGTAGAGGTAGTGCCTACTCAGCGGTGTTGGTTGCCCGCCTTGTAGTGTTGGTTTCCTGCTTGTGAGATGGCAGTGTTGGTCTGCCTCGTTGAGGGCGGTCCAGTATGTGACCAGTCCGACTGGAGAACATGACTGGAGTCTCCTTTCAGGGACACGCGGTGGGGTTATGGGACCCCTGTGTACACCCAACCTCTGCTTGAGGGCGACACTGTGGTGTTCCCTCCCTTGTGAGTGTCGTAGTGTAGTGTCCATGTTGAGCTTAGTGCTCACTCCTATCCGGGCTGCGTTTTGCAGGTGCTGGTGCTAGCTCTTCTTCGGTCGCCCCTACCGGGCCGGTGTTTGGTGACGTGGCGGCGTCTGGCGGTGCTTGAGGAGCGGTGATCTATGTTTCTTACCTTTTGTTATAGACAGTCTCCTACGGGAGTGATAAATGTATAATTTCCCTATTTTGAGGACATGTATCTATCAGTTTCAGTCTTTGAGTTGTGAATGATTATATAATACAGGATGATTAAGAATTGCTAGGGTAACCACTACGATTAGAGGGAAACCTCGTCAAAATTTCCGCAGTAGGTTAGGTTCCGGTTCGCGTCGCCCGGCCCGGTTGGGCCTACGCGGGTCGGGGCGCGACAGTAGTCTTGTCAAAAAGCGAAGCAATTTGATATTTATCCAAGCCATTTTCAATTTTCTTATTACTATTTGCGACAAACAACTTAAATCCTCCATCTCGGATCACAAACAAAGAAAGATAAACCTATATCCACAAACAAAGAATAGGACAATTCCTGCAAATCAATTGGCACCTAGAGATCAACATTACAAACAAATTATACACAGATGAATAGAACCAAATCATATAAAAGAGGGTCATTTGAGGAACATAGTGTATAAAGATTAGTGTGAAAAAAGAGGATTTCAAAACAATAAAAATCCAAGATAAGATCTTACTACACTTTGCATGAGACAAAAAGGAGCCAATAGATTACATATGTGAGAAAAAAGGGAAGCAAGAAAACCTCTTTCTTCCTCTGGATACTCCAACTACAACTACCTCCCAAGAGCTGGCGTAGGTAGTCCAAAACCTCTCCTCTATCATATATATAGAGAAGTATCACCTAGGCATAATTATAATATATGTCCATCATGTCACATCATCAACACATAACAACAACACCATGTGATGGCAGCAGCATCACATCCCATCAAAACAAATAAAAAAAGTTAACATGTCGCACCCCGACCCGCGAAAGCCCAACCGGGCCGGGCGACGCGAACCGGAACCTAACAATACGCGGAAAAAGACGGCGAGGGTTCCCTCTAACCTATTGGTCTCCCTAACAGTTCACCAAAAGCACCCCCAATTAAAGATATAATAATTAGCAAAAACCTCGAACCACAGATTAAAAACTTAAAGTGATTTAATATACAAAACCTCGGAGAGGGGGAAGTTCAATTACAACATTACTCCCGTAGGAGACTATCTAACATAAGGGTAAAAACGGTAAATGATCACCACCTCTCAAAGTCCACCAGGCGCCGCCGCACCGCCGACCAACTGCCCGGTAGGGGCCACAGAAGAGGAACTGACGCCTGCACCTGCAAAACGCAGCCCGGGTAGGTGTGAGCACTAAGCTCAGTAGGGATCTACACTATGACACACAGAAGGAAGAGGGAAACGCAACAGTGCCACCCTCAAGCCAAACTCGAGTGAGCTACAATGGTCCCATTACCATTCACCGGTGATCTCTAGGCATATCCAACCATGGTCACCCCAACGGACTGGGCCCATCCTGGATACACCTAGTGTCGCAGGGTTCCAGCTGTGGTCACCCGTTATTCACTGGGCCCACACTGATGCCCCTGCTGGCAGGAACGGACACTGCCCAAAGAATAAGACCCGCCACCGGTGGCATCCTCAACACCTGACTTGAGGCCGACACGACCTCTACAATCATCAAGCACGAGTGCTCCAGTCATCTAAGCCTATCATTGAATCGACTGGACACCACAATTCAAACCGGGTCCAAACTACCCAACCCTGGTTCTAGGGCTAAGTCCGAGCTTCCAGCCTCGGGACAGCGACCCAAGGATCACCCACGCCCTAACCAATACAACTAATGCACAATCAATAATGCATGTTATGACATACACAAACAGGAGGTAGACATGCAACAGTATGACAAACATCATATAAGTCTACTGGATCGCTACAGCGGTACCACCAACCGCTGCCAGCCGATCCGTAGCGGGTCCCGGCATTACGATGGTACCACGACCGTCAACCGCGAACTCCTGTAACGGGAAGCAACCCCGAAAACCGCTGATGAACAGTAGAAAATATAATATTATAATTCGACATATAATATTATATTTTAAAACACCAAATGTTCTCTACTAGGGGCTATTTGATCTGGTCGATCCGATGTCCAAACGACGTCGGATTCGAGATCCAACTTAGCCACCAGTATAGCTACATGTATGGATCAACATATCCAAAATCTAGAATCATCCAACGGTTGGATTAACGGGAAAACGCTAATGAAAACCACTAATCAAAACTAACTTTCTAATTCCAGAAAACAATTCATAAGAAATCGTAGAAAAATCGGTAAATTACGAAACAAGATGGAATGGAAAGCTAACGAATAGATCTACAGCTCTTGTGTTTATCAAAAGCCAAGATCATGTACACGCCGGCCGAAAAACTCGCCGCAAGCCGACTGTTTCTCAAGAACAGCAGAAAAACAGAGAAACCGAGTTTAATCATGTATTAAACCTACTCAAATCTCAACCGATTTACATGAAACTCAAATCAGTTATTCTACTAGGTAAGATGCATCTAATAGAATGAAGATCAACAGATCCAACGACTGGATCACGCGAAACCCACTTAAGAACACATGTAGATAGAAGAACCTACCCAACTGCGCGTTCCTTGGTTGATCCCTCGCAAACCTGTCACCAACACGGCTCCAAACCACCTCAGCTATGTTCCTCTCGTCGCCACGAATCCAACAAGCTTTAGAACACCCAATTTGATGGTCGGAGGAAGGAGAACGGCAAAGAAGTAGCTCGCCGGCGGTAAAGGGAAGAAACAGAGCACCGCGGGAAGAAGAGAAAGAAAGAAGAAGAAGAGAAGAGAAGACAGGGGAAGAAGTGGAAGGTAAAGCCCGGGGAAAGCCGGCGAAGGTGGGGAAAAGCTGGGGGAGGGGAGGGAAAGTCCTCCCTCCCCTGACAGGGGAAAACGACGGTCGGCTGCCGTCATCGCGAAAGAGAAAAACCCACCGACTGGTTGCTCACGAGCCCGATCGGTCACTCCTTCGAGCGATCGATCGCTCAAAGGCCGTAAGCTGCCCAAAAGCAAGCCTCCGCGCGTCCGAGCTGGGATCTTCCGATCCCGGGTCCACCTAATCATTCTAAACAAACACAAACACATACAAGGCCAGTGTGTGCACACGCGGGTGTGAAACAAACCAACAAGGCGCAATTTACCAAATTGCCCTTGTGGTCCAAGAAACAATGCGATCCACCGGATCGCGCGCTCGACGCGAAGCAAACCAACGAGCCACGGGCCTGACCCAGTCGGTCGACCCAGGAGTAGAGGGACGGATCCTCACATAACATGTCCAAAACATCACTTCCACTAGACATAACAACAATTTTTCACTTCTTTCCAAGAGATGTAACCCCAGATGTAACCCCACCTGCCAAAGAAAAAACAATAAATTTGATGTGTTTGACCCCGCAATCAACATTCGATTCTATGCTACTACAAGCAACTTATGCAACTTATGATAACATAATATAGTCTTGTAAAGCAAAAGAGCATGGAAGAAATATACAACTAATTCTAATGCTTCGGATCACCTTCATAAGGCAGACCTCCACTAGGCATATTGAATCCAGGAAACTGTGTACGAATAAGATCTGTGTATGACACCTCGTTGTAAGTAGCCCACATATTTGGCTGGTATGATGATCCAGATGGGTTGGGCCCAACAATTTAATCCACCCATAATTTTCGTAGATAGTCATTATTGTAGGACATGAATACTTGCCTTTCATTACTGTCCTTGAATATCTTACCTAGCTTGAGCAATTGATAAGGGGTTATATTCTCCACTGATTGCGCCAACTTTATACAGTGTGGAATTGAGTAATCACCGATTCGTTGGTGCACTTCAGCTTTCATGTCTAGCCTCCTTTTTAGTTGATCGGCAATCATCACGGTATCATCACCCCCAGCAATGGCCATCTTTTTCTTAGCCTTGTTTGCTAAGTCACGAGGGGGACGCTTGATGCCTGAAGAACCAGACCCATCCGTACCAGTAGTACTCCCCCCTCGTGTATATTGTGAATGTTGTGTGCTGTGCGCTATCGGGTGATTGGATGGCGTATCTTGCAGCTCATCACCGTAATCAGAGAGCACTGATCCTCCCACATAGTCGTGTTCGCCATCAATGTTTAGCGTAGACACACGAGATGGATACACGGGAGAAGGGGGTGACTGGGCATCACATGCAGTATCTGATGAGGCACTGCTCTCAGTACTAACCACTGCCTCTTCTTTCTCTGCTGTCTTGCTGTTGGAGGAAACGTGAAACTCTCCGGTCGCAGTATTCCTAGTTGTTAGGAGATTCATAATATCGTAGAAGATATAAACTTTATTTCTGAGGATCGCAAACTTCCGTTCCTAATAGACAGAAAAATGTAATCAATTTCATGTAATAGGTGTTATTACACCGAAGTTATGAATAGGGCAATAGTTCTCCACCTTAACTACTTCATCCCATGCAGCTGCATCCGGTGGATCAGGCATCTTCGATTTAGGGCTCCATCCCCAACCACTTTTGCACATGAGGTCTTTATAGACGGCATGTTTTTTGAGGTTTTTAAATCTGTTTTTCAGGTTCTTTAGGTCCTGTTTTTGACAATCTTCACGGTCCTTGTTGAAGTGATCTATAACCCACTGTCATGCATGCTTCGTGAATTGCCCGCTTACGATATAATTGTTGACATATCGGTCCCTCAATAGTTCTAGCATATCGTTGTCCTCTGCTTGAGACCAATTCCCTCTCCTAGGCATATTTCTATACCAATCCAACAGTCATAATTATGTCGTAAAGGAAATATCACCCTACTAGTATATGCGGAAATGAAGCATATCAATTCTACTGCAACCTACAACAAATTAATTACAAGTACTTGTAATCATCTACATCACAGTATGAAGGATGTCCAAAGAAACAAAGTAGAAAATGTAGGTTGGCAGTAAAACATTTGTTCATCTCATTGTAACTCTATGATACTATATATTGGTGATGTGCCAAAATTAACATTCCAATCGCAGGAAACTAAATCGAACACTTCTTTGTTCATATATATAATGCAGTATGAGCTAATTGCCCAAACGCATGCAATTCCATGGAAACCCGTTGAACAAAATACAACTGATAAAATTTATCCAAGATACCATCAAACTATGGACGAAATGCCACAAAAAATCCATGAAGATAACCTATATGCATGCATTTGCTGAAAATTATTCAAGCAGTTCATCCTAAGAAGCTTGCTAACCAATGAACACAAAAGAAAAGAAAGAAAAGAGAAAAAGCAGAACAGACACCAAAACCAATACCACATCTTGCAAATCCAGTGTAGAAATGGAT
The DNA here is from genome assembly GCA_963920575.1 of Narthecium ossifragum. Taxonomy (NCBI): domain Eukaryota; kingdom Viridiplantae; phylum Streptophyta; class Magnoliopsida; order Dioscoreales; family Nartheciaceae; genus Narthecium; species Narthecium ossifragum. Next base: position 28,347,104 of record OY986964.1, on the reverse strand, counting down.
GGCACGAGAAAGAAAAGCTTACAATGGGGGTATCCTTGATGCTAAGATGCAGAAGTGGATCCCCACTGCTAAGACGAACCTGAGCAAGGAGACGGCTCGAGCTGTAGAGCCGGATAAGATCCAGGAAATCGAAAATCAGAGTTGGTAGTCGGTAGTGTCGGGCCCCGACCCGCGAAAGCCCAACCGGGCCGGGCGACGCGATCCGGAACCTAACGAAACGCGGAAAAAAGTTGGCGAGGGTTCCATCTAACCTACTGGTCTCCCTAACAATTCATCAAAACACCCTCAATTTAAAAGACATAATTAAATTACAAGCATCGAACCTCAGATTACAAAACCCAAGTGAATTTAATATACATATACTCGGAGAGAGGAAAATTCAAATACAACATTTACTCCCGTAGGAGGCTATCTAACATAGGTTAAAAGCAGTAAAAGATCATCACCTCTCAGACTCCGCCTGGCGCCGCCGCACCGCCGACCAACTGCCCGGTAGGGGCCACAGAAGAAGAACTGACGCTTGCACCTGCAAAACGCAGCCCGGGTAGGAGTGAGCATAAAGCTCAGTAGGGTTTTACACTACGACACACAAAAGGAAGAGGGAAATGCAACAGTGTCACCCTCAAGTAAGACCTGGGTGTATACAGGGGTCCCATAACCCCACCACGTGTCCCTGAGGCCCACGATCATGGTCTTCCAGCCGAGCTGGTCACATGTCTAGTCACACTCAGTAGCAGGACCAACACTGCTGGCTCACAAGCAGGGAAAGGCATTGCACGCGGGAAATGGCACCGCTGAGTAGGCAACTCCTCTACTCAAGAGTCAACACAGTGGGACACTAGCTACACCTCAACATCCGACTCAAGGCCGACACGACCTCTATAATCACCAAGCAATAGGTGTACCAGTCATCTAGGCCTATCATCAAGTTTGACTGGACACCACAACTCGAACCGGGTCCAATCTACCCAACCCCGGTCCTAGGGCTAAATCCGAGCTTCCAGCCTCGGGACGGCGACCCACAGATCGCCCACGCCCTAACCATGCAACTAATGCACAACAGAGAATGCATGCTATGAACATACACAGATAAGAGATAGGCATGCAACAGTATGATAAAAGCAACATACAAGTCTAACTGGATCGCTGCAGCGGTATTACCAACCGCTGTCAGCCGATCCGCAGCGGGTCCCGGCATTACGACGGTACCGCGACCGTCAACCGCAGACTCTTGCAATGGTAAGCAACCCCGAAAACCTCGATGAACAGTAAAATATAATATTATATGTTTCAAACATATAATATTATTTAAAACACCAAAATCCTCTACTTAGAGGCTAATTGACCCCGTCGATCCGATGTCCAAACAACGTCGGATTCGAGTTCCAACATATACACCAGTAAATCAACATGCCGGAATCAACATATCCAAAATCGGGAAACATCCAACGACTAGATTAACGGGAAACCACTAATCAAAACCGCAAATCAAACTAACTTACCATTACTTGCTGCAACGCAGCCCACCCGTACGAAATTCATAACAAATCGTAGGAAAATCAGCAAATTATGAAATCAGTTGGGTTTGAGAGTAGATTCAAAGAGCTACAACTCTTATGTTCATCATAACCCAAAATAATGTACGTACCGATCGAAAAACTCGCCGCAAACCAGTTGTTCTTCAAGAACAGCAGAAATTGGAAAATCCGAGATTAAACATGCTTAAATCCTACTAAAATCTCAACCAAAGCTTATGAAACTTAAATCAGAAATTATACTAAGTTAGAGACATCCAACAACACAAAGAACATCAAGATCTAACGGCTAGATCTAGAGAAAACCCAAAAACAACTCTCGTAGGTTGAAACCTACCGGAAACGCAAATCCTTAGCTGATTCCCCACTAATCAGTCACCAACAAAGCTCCAAACCACACTAGGGATCTTCCTCACGTCGCAACGGATCCAACGAGCCTTCAAACGCTCAAAATGGTGGCCGGAGGAGGGAGAACAGAGAAGAAGAAGGAGGCTGCCGGGAAAAACAAAGGAAGCAGAGCTTGCGGGAAGAAGAAAGAAGAAGGAAGAAGAAGGAGAAGGAGAAGAGGAAGAAGAGGAAGGGGAAGGGGGAAAGCCGGGGAAGGAGGGGAAAAGGGGAAGGAGAGGAGAGAAAGTCCTCTCTCCCTCTGACAGTGGAGAGAGACGGCCAACGGTGGTTGTCCTCTCAAAGATCACCGCCAGGACTTTTTGGCACAGAAGGATCGATCTCTTCTCAAAGAAAATCGATCTCCTTAGCAAGGAAGATCGATCTCCTTAGCAAGAAAGATCGATCTTCTTGCCCAGAAACACAAACTTGGGCTAAAATACAAGCCCAAGTTCGGATCTTTCGATCCCAGGTCCACCTAACCATTCTAATCAAACACTAACACAAACAAGGTCAGTGTGTGCACACGCGGGTGTCAAACAAACCAACAAGGCACAATTTACCAAATTGCTCTTGTGGTCTACAACGAGCCACAGGGGTAGAGGAGCAGGTCCTCACAGGTAGGGCACTGCCTACCCTCCATATCCTTTTCAATGTGGTGAAGACGCCACCGACAGGGTCCAGATCGGGTTGTCGCTGCCAATCGCACCGGTTTGACGAGAGAGGAAGAGATTTGCCACCGTGATTTTGCTCCAGATCTGCTCGCACGCAAAGGAGAGGGGATGGAGAGATCTTCGATGGAGATGTGCTTGGGAAGAGAAGGGCTGGAGATATCGGGGCTCCAGATCTGGTCTCACGTGGTGGAGAGGGGAAGGAGAGTTTGGAATGAGAGGGGCTGGAGATCTCGGGGCTCCAGATCTCAGATCTGGTCCGGAGCACATGAGAGGGGAAGGAGAGCTTCTCCAAAGAGCGACTAGAGATGCTCCAGATCTCAGATCTGCTCGACAGGGGAAGGAGAGCTTGGAAAGAGAGGGCCTTATGATATCGGGGCTCCAGATTCCAGAGCTGGTCTCACACGAAAGAGAGGGGAAGGAGAGCTTCTCCAGAGAGGGGCTGGAGAGGCTCAAGATCACTCGAAGGAGAGGGTGAGATCTGCTCTCGCGAGAGGGAGAGGGGAAGGAGAGAGGGGCTGGAGATACTCCATCTCACAGATCTGGTCGCGCTCCGGAGAGGGGAAGGAGGGTCTCGCGCAGGGGAGAGGGGAAGGAGAGGGGTTGGAGATCAGATCTCAAATCTCTGATCTTGCGTGAGGAAGAGGGGAAGGAGAGAGGGGCTAGAGATACAAGGGTAGTGTGGTAATTGACATCGAGTGGGGTTTTGAAAACCGGGTTTGCTTAACCCGGGATAAACCACTAACCCCACCTAACCCCATTTCTTAACCTCATTCTTATTTGGGGATGTGCCAAACGTGCCATGTCGTGCTGGCCTGGCCCATGAAATTGAGGCCCATACTGTGAGGACCCGTCCCTCTATCCCCGTGGCTTGTTGTTTACCCCAAGGGCAATTTGGGAAATTGTGCCTTGGCGGTCGTTTCACACTGGGTGTGCACACACAGACCTTGTTGGGTGCTTGTGTTTGTTTAGAAAGGTTAGGTGGACCTGGGATCGGAAGTTCTGGGCTTGGGCCTGAGTCTCAGCCCAAGGTTGCCGTTCTGGGCAAGGGAGATCGATCTGCATGGCATGGAGATCGATCTCTCTGTGCCTGGAAGTCGTTGGCGGTGGCGTTTGAAGGACGGCCACGGCGATGGTCGTCGCTTCCCCTGTCAGGGGAGGGGAGACTTTTGCTCCCCTCCTTCGCCTTTTCCCCCGCCTTCGCCGGCTTTCCCTGGCCTTATCCCTTCCCCTCCTCCTTCCTTTCTTCCCCTTCTTCCCTCTTCTTCCTCCCGGTTCTGTTTTCTTCCCCTGTTCCGGCAGCCCCCTTTCCTCCTCTGTTCTCCCTCCTCCGGCTACCGTTCTCGGAGCTTGAAGGCTCGTTGGAATCGTGACGGTGTGAGGAAGATCCTAGGCTAGGCTTCGTGGATCGAAGCAGCTCTGTGGAGGTAGGGTTCTTACTCAAAGACTCTGGTGGCTTTTAAGGGTTTGAATCCCGATTTTGATTTCGATAGATCTCCTTGTGGAGTTGATGATTTCCAGTTTTGAAGCCATGAGTAGCTTCGTGGTTCTTGGATCTACCAGCCCACCTACTTTGGTGAGGTTTGGTTGCGGTTTCCGGCAGCGTTCTTCGCCGTCCGCCCGCCGGTGAACCCATCCAGATCGATCTCATGGGATGAGATCGATCTCGTTTGGGGTGGCACGCTCCGCCCGAGCGAGAGCGATCTCCCTAGGAGGGAGATCGATCTCTTGGCGGCTGGCGTCAGTGTGTCTTACGTCACCTACGAGATCGATCTCCATATGGGTGGAGATCGATCCCGCGGGGGTGACCAGGACTGGTACCTATCGCCTCGAGGCAGATCGATCTCATTTCTACATGAGATCGATCTCCCTCGATGCAGAGGAGACTTTTATTGTTTTAAATGCAGTTTTGCCCACGGGTTGCGCATGCAAGTGGTTTTGACGGTTCTGCCCCTAGGGCTTATCATGTTACTCATCATGCTTGAATGCTTATCGCTTTGTGGTGGAACCGAGAGGGTGATGCCTCTCGGGATGTGTAGAATAAATGGGTTGACGGTATGCCGTTTACCGCTTTGTGGTGAACCGAGGAAGTCATGATCCTCGGGAGTGCTTAGACTAAATGGGCCGAAGGTGTGCCCTTGTTGTGTTGCCTGTTACTGTTTTATATTTATCCTGCCCTGCTTCCTGTGCATTAGACATGCTAGGTTAGACTGGGTGGGGTTGACCCGTGGACTTTGGTGATCAAAGGCTAAGTGGTGGATGCCGTTACCCGACCTGTGTCCCCATGCTGATATCCAGCACGGGCAAGGGTGTACTACAGGTATCGTCTGGCCCAACCTGTGTCCGGGACCGTCGGAGGTAGCCCAGTCCTCGTGCAGTGGCTATCGGAGGGACGTACGTTGGACAGGAACCCTGGGGGGGGCGGGAGAACATCGATGGGATCGATGGACTCCCTGGCTAGACTTAGTCTTTGGTCGGGATTTAGGGGTCGTGTTGGCTCTGCCGCTTGGAGTACTGAGAGATGGTAGTCTTAACCACGGTCGTTCCGCCAAGTGTGGAGATCCCGCTTGGAGAAGGGTGTCCTACTAGTAGCGCCATGTCCACCCTGTGTCAGGGATTGTCGGAGTTGCCCACCCCTGAGCAGCGGTTGTCGGAGGGGCGTACTTGGGACAGGAGCCCTTCGGGTTATTGACGGGATTTATGGGATCCTTGGCAAGCCTCAGTACTTGGCTTCAGAGTTGGTTCGTTGGGTTTGCCTTCTTAGCGAGAGTGGTAGAGTAGGACCCTGCTGAGCTGTTGTTCATTCCTACCTGGACTGTGTTGTTTGCAGGTGCAGGTCCCAGCTCCTCTCCGGTGCTTCCCCGTCGGTCGTCTCGCGGTGGCGCGCTGGCACCTGACCATGTCTGAGAGTCAGGATGGTTTTGTTTGTGCCTTTGCGGAGACCCCGGTGGGTGTCGTAGCTCTTTTGGGGACTGTGTTGATCCCTTGTAAATCTTGTTGTATTAGAACTCTATTATATCTGTTTGTAATAGATGTTAATAGATGTTGTTAAGTTTGCTTCCGCCTTGCGCTTGCTGCCAGTTGTTTTCGCCAGCTGTGCGTTAGTCTCAACTGTTTCCGCCAGTTGAGGCTAGTGGTTGTAGGTCTTTCCCCTCGTGTCCCGGCCCGGTTTGGCGTCCGCGGGTCGGGGCGCGACACATACTGTGCTCATGCTCGTGCCGTGCCGGTCTATCAAACTAACGTGCCCGTGTTTGTGCTGGCTCAAGAAATTCAACTCCAAACCCAACCCGGCCCACGCACTAACGTGCCTGTGCCGCTCATGTGCCCCAGCATTATGGGCCAGGCAAAGGCTCACAGCCCTTGGGCCACCAAAATTAGAAAAAAAAAATGTAAACAAAAAGAGAAAATTGAGAAACAAAATTATAGCCGTTATATACTAATATTTTTTAATTATTTTCTATCCCATAGCAACCTGCTGCTAGTAGTGAGTAGTCTACTATCACCTAATCACCCTGACCGTTGGATCAAAACGGTCAATCAATCCCCACCAACCATCTTACCACGTCATTAATATCTGTCTGCAGACTCTTCATTCTTCCGGCAAAAATGATACATTTACAACGCTTAGCTCCAAATTGTCTCCAACACGGTGGGACCCACCCACTTAACCCAGCCCAAAAAAAAAACTGAATTTTGGTGAACCCAGTTTGCTTTCCCTCCCCCACCCACATTACGTTTCACCACAGAGAGTGAGCGAGAGAGAAGCGAGCACCAACCCCAACCGATGAACACCAGCACCGGCGAACCTACCGGCGACCCACTTCTCCAACAACCCTCTCCACCTCTGGTGACCGTCGCCGTCGCCATCAACGCTCTGAATTAGACGGCTTCCAGCGATCTCCTTTCGAAAACACTCAGAAGGTTGATCTCTCTCTCTCTCTCTCTCTTTCTCTCTCTCTCTCTCTCTCACACACACACACAGCTTGTTCCATTCATAGAGATAACCCCAATTGCAAACCCTAATTGTTTGAAAAAAACTAGGTGAGGCATTTTTTGCCACACTTCTCTAGTACCTGAAACTTCAAATTGTTTTTTCTACCTATTAAGAATGATTTACTTCTCTAGTACCACACACATTTTATCTTAGTTGTTTGTGTATTACATGTCCCATATAACTAATTATATTCTATTTGTTCTTGAACCAGTGGATGATGTTGCCGGAGTCTGTTTCGTCGGCAATGCCTCCTCCTTTAGTAGAAGAAGAGGTATGGAATGGAGATAGCGATGACGAAGTAGAGGTGCGGAGTGGTCCTCCAAACGAAGAAGGTGATGAGATAAATACTAATGAGAATGGGAAGGAGGCAAAAGAAAATTGTGAAAATACAGTTGAGGAACCGAAGATGGGAATGACATTTGACACCTTAGACGAAGTTTATTTGTATTACTCAAGATATGCTAAACAAAAGGGGTTTGCTATAGTTAAAAGAACATCGAGAAAAGGAGTAGATGGAAAGTTGAAGGATGCGACTCTTTCATGCAATCGTGGGGGAAAGGCAAAGGTGAGAACAAGCAACCCAGTCAAACCAAGGCCACAATCAAGAATTGGTTGTCAAGCTCACATTACGGCTGTTGTACTCTCAGATGGAAAGTGGGGGTTAAGTCGGGTTGTTTTGGACCACAATCACGAACAAAGCCCGGGAAAGGTGAGATTTTTCAAGAGCAATAGGGTGCTTGATTCAGACGCAAAAAAGAAGCTTGAAGTGAATGACTTAGCCGGGATCAACTTGCATAAGACTTATGATGCACTTCAAATTGAGGCTGGGGGACCTGGTGAGGTTCGATATCTTGAGAGGGATTGTAGAAATTATTTGGACAAACTTCGGCGTTTGCGACTTCAAGAAGGAGATGCCGAAGCAATGCATAGTTATTTCATGAGAATGAAAGCTGACAATTCTGAGTTCTTCTTTGCAATGGATCTGAATGAAAAGGGTAGACTGAGGAATGCATTTTGGGTTGATGCAAGGAGTAGGGCAGCTTGCAAGGAGTTTGGTGATGCTGTGACATTTGACACAACTTACTTGGTAAACAAGTATGACATGCCTTTTGCTCCATTTTTAGGCGTGAATCATCATGGTAAGTCGATATTATTAGGATGTGGACTTATTTCTCATGAAGACACAGAGTCATTTGTGTGGTTATTCGAGACATGGAAAACATGCATGTCGGGTCGTGCTCCGACCGCAATTCTTACCGATCAATGTCAGGCCATGAAGAATGCTATTGAAATTGTATTCCCATATACCCGACATCGGTGGTGCATTTGGCATATAATGAAAAAAGTGCCAGAAAAGTTGAAAGGGTATGAGAAATATGAATCAATCAGTTGGTGTTTGCGCCATGCAGTTTATGAATCCTTATCAATTCAAGAATTTGAGGATGCTTGGAAAGAGTTCATCACATAGTACGAACTTCAAAGTAACAAATGGTTACAATGGTTGTATATGGAGAGAAATCGGTGGGTGCGTGCATATTTGAAGGATGTATTTTGGGCAGGAATGTCATCCACTCAAAGAAGTGAGGGTGTGAATGCATATTTTGATGGATACATTCATTCCAAGAGAACTTTAAAACAGTTTGTAGAGCAATATGAAAATGCATTGGCAAACAAGGTGGAAAGCGAAAAACTGGATGATATGAGAAGTTGGAGCACTTACATCCCGTGTATTGATGAGGATGATGAGTTGGAGAAGCAATTTCAAAGTGTTTACACGCATGCCAAGTTTAAAGAGTTTCAAAAAGAATTGACCGGGAAAATGAGGTGTCATTCGTATAGAAAAGAAGGTGGTTAGATTATTTTTGAATATGAGGTAAAACAGTGGGTTACATTTGGAGAAGAAGACAACAAAACGAAGAAACAAGTGTCATTTACTGTCCATTTTAATGATGAAACCAATGAGGCACATTGTAATTGTGGATTGTTTGAGACTAGAGGAATGATGTGTAGACATCAATTGATTGTGTACGATGAAAGGGGAATTGACATAGTGCCTGACAAGTATGTCTTGAAAAGATGGAGCAAAAATGTGAAAAGGGTCTACACTAAAGTGAGGATCAAGTACGATAACTCGGCAAAGACAATTGAGGCCCAGCGGCATGACAACATTTGCAAACTTTATGATGGTGTTGCGGATTTGGCGGAAATTTCTCAAGAAAAATATGAACTGGTGATGAGACGGGGACACGAGCTAAAACAAGAGTTGATTGATGATTCGATTGTTTGTGAAAATAATGTGGCGCATGATACTCCTATTGATTCTTTATCACTTGGAATTGGAGTTTTACCTTCAAAACAAAGCATGAACATACTTGACCCAGAAAACCAAAGAAGAAAAGGGAGACCACCGACTAAAAGGAAGCAAGGTTTTCTAGAAAAAGAAGTTAAGAAGAAAAGGAAAGCAAAAAAGAAGACACTGTCCAATGGAAAAACCAAGGTATAAGTTCTTTTTTATTTGTTACTTATTAGTTAATGTAGACATATAGATATATTCGATGAATGCTTAGTAGTTTAGTTTATTTGCTAATTTTAGGAAGTTGAGGAGATTGCGGTTGACCATGTGGATGGGACACAAGAGAGTGTTGCAAATGTAAACGTAAAAATCTTTTTTTTTCATTCTAATTTCCTATTTCATATTAAAGTTATTGATAGTCCTTTATTTTTCTTGTTGGGCAGAGTTACCAGAGCTCTTTTATGGGGCCACTAATGTGGCCAAACATGATGCCACATAATATGCGACCAAATATGATACAAGGTGGAAGTATCTTCTCACATTCTCCAAATTTCGGCCCAACTGCATCGACCTTTAACCAATTGGTGAATTACTTTCCAAGTTCACAAGGCAACGTGCCAAGTTTATTGGGTAGTCAAGTGTCGCGAGGGCAACCATCTTCTATGTCAAGTCAAGTTTGGGCAGGACAATCAAGTTTGTTGGAAAGTCAAGGGCAGGGTTGGGGAGGACAATCAAGTTTTTTAGAATAGTTGCTTGCTTCCAATGGATAATGATGAATTTGTATAATTACTTTTGTTACTTATGACATTGATTTTGGTGCTAAATATGTGTGTAAAAGTGCAGAAAACATGATTTTGGTTACTGAAACTGAGTGTAAAGTGCAGAAAACAGGTTATTAGGTGTTGAAAATGCGTTTAAGTACTACTTCCGGAAAAATTTTGACAGCATCTCCCCTATTTTTTTGCGTAGCCTGACGTCTCAACGTCTCATTAGACAGTCAACAATAGCAGCAAACACAGTTCCTATATTAGATTCACGCCATGTCATGGTCAATCTACAACAATAAATACGTTCAAAGTTCAAACTTCATTACTTGAACAAGAACAAATTATGGAATTCATTACTTGAACAATAACATACATGAATCTAGGTTTTACATATGTCCAATAATCTAGCTCTATGTACAAACAATAGCAGCATAATTTCCTCCTCTTTCTCGTTGTCCTCATTCTCATCCTCATCCTCATTATTCTCACCCCGGCTACTCTACTCCATCACATCGTCCTGCTGAACGGTGAAGCCCTCGAGTCCCACTGAAACTCTCACCTTCAATTTGCATTGGGCCATGCTGCACAAGGGACAAAGAAAAGAAAAATATCAAAAGGTAGGAAAAGAGAGAAATACTAGACTAGCAAGAAGAATTGGAAAAAAAATAGCTCCAAAAAAGACAAGAAAAGAGAGAAATAGCAAACATTGCTGCAATCAGTCAAGGAATTATGACTATAGCATGTTTCTATCACAGACAACTACGGAAGTTCAGCACATATTTCCTGCAACATGGTACATTATTTTGTTGAAGACTGTAACTTTGTACTCAAGCTCCTAATTTGTTTATTTTTGTCCCTTCTTGGGTCTTCTTGTCTTTGTTATATGGAAATTAAATTTAACAAAAGATGCACCTTTTGGCCAAAGAGTCAAGGATATTGAGACCCTGTAAAATCCATATGATAGAGAAACTAATGTTGGATAATTAGACCTGGTTGACATAAGGCTCCAGTTGATGCAATAACTCATATCCCTGCATGAAACAAAATGTTTAAAATTAGAACAGCATAACTTAGCACAGTCAGATGAAGTCGGAGGACTTTGGTATTGCTTTAGTATCATATACCTGATTGAAGTAACGAAGATGAGCATCCATTGTCCCATTAACAACCTCCACCAATTCAAAACTCTTTTTTCCTTCAACTTTAGCAAGAGCAGGGAGAGAGAAGACCTAACTTTTGAAAAACAAATGTCTCCAAGTATATGTAATCATACGTGAATCAGAAGTGTAGGGAGAGAGAAGACTTACCTAGGAGAGAGGAGCTGTGGGAGGGATGGAAGGAGTTGAATCTGAGCTCGCCATTTCGAGAGAGGAGAAATTGAGTTCTAGGGTTTTGTGGGGGCGATGTTTGATCTATTCTGTCTTCTGTTTCAGAGCGTGTTGGCGGTGGCGGAGGTCGCCGGAAGTGGAGAGGGACGCCGGAGATCTGGGTCGCCAATGGGGTCCCCGGTGGTGGTGTGTATGGGTGGTGGAGAGGGTGCCCTGTCTCTTTGATCGAATGAAATGGTGTTAGGGGGGAGCCCATTTGGTTTTCACCAAAATTCAGTTTTTTTTGTGCTAGGTTAAGTGGGTGGGTCTCACGGTGAGTCCCACCATGTTGGAGACAATTTGGAGGCAAGTGTTGTAAACGTATCATTTTGGTTCTTCCGGTCTTCCCTGTACTCCCGTGTCCCCCACTCCACCTCTCTCCTCGGCTTCCTCGCCGTCCTCGGGGCTCGGACCTCTCACCTCTCCGGCTCTCCCACCGCCACCGGTGAGTGGTGACCGGACATCGTGGACGCCTCTCTCTCTTCCCCGCCGTCCTCGGCCCCCTCCACAGCTCCGCCTATCGCCGAGATCCGACGCCTCTATCTCTTTCCCGTCGGATCTCTCTCCCCCACCGAGATCCCCGCCGAGATCCGACGCCTCTCTCTCTTCCGGTCTTCCCCGCCGAGATCCGACGCCGGACGCCCCTCCACCTCCAAGAGTCCAAGGCTCCAAGCCTCCAACCACCGGCACCGCGCAATGGCACATCCTCTCTCGACCTCCGCCGAGATCCGACCGATTCCGACGCCCTTCCACCGCCTGCGATGAGTCCGATCAACCGCCTCTGAACTCCGATGAGTCCGATCAACCTCCGCCAGTGACGCCAGTCTGCCGAGATCCGACGCCCCTCGGCCCCCTCCAGGAGTCCAGTCGTCCACCGGACCTCCGCCAACGGCCAACACCGCCGTGCCCCCAGGCCGTGCCTGGGCTGGGCTCGTGCCCGTGCCCGTAACCATTGAAGCAATAAGCCCGTGCCCGTAACCATTGAAGCAATAAGATCATTGAAAAACATCTGCATGTATATTATTAACTTAATTTTCAGCCAAATCAGCAAAATATCATGCAGAAGTATGACATTTAGTTAGTTCAATCAGAACGACTATGTTATTTTAACCGTCTTGAATGCAAAATATAACATAAATATCAACGATTATAACAAAGTTCATGTTTGGCATAAATTAACTACAATAATCTGACAAAAGATCAAATATGTCTAAAATTGATATGAAAAATTTCATTCAATGCTTCATTCAATGCCGGTCCAGGTATTTCTTGACATATCGGGCTCTTTGTTCCATTGGAAGGCTAAAAAAAATAGAAAATAAGTGTGTCATTTGCACTCATTTTGTATCCAACATCGTCTCTCTCATCTTCATTCAATCCTTTCAATTTCTGTAGCTCAGGAAAAAAAATTAATCTTCCTCTCTAGGGGTATCCATCCGGGCCGCCCCGACCCGGGGTTGAAGGCAATACCCGATCCGGCCCGGGTAATCATCCGAACCGGGCCAGTGCCGGGGCCAATAAACCTTGTATCGCTCAAACCCCTTTAATTTTTAGCTAATAGAAGGGACTAAATACTTCAAATTTACAATCATTCTTTAGTTATTTATGAGCATTCCTTAATTATTTACGAGAGTGGGGAGAGAGAGTGGATGGAGAGAGAGAAAGCAACTGTCATATGCATTAAATGGATATAACAGTTGCTTTCTCTCTCTCCATCCACTCTCAATGGATATGACAGTTACTTTCTCTCTCTCCATCCACTCTCTCTCCACCCGATCTCTCTCTTACTTCCTCGTTCTCTCTCCAACTTCCCTCTCTCCACCCAACCTCCTTCTCTCTTCTTCCTTGAAGTATCCATTATAAATTGAATGATTCCTCAATTAAAAGTTGAAGAATTCCTCAATTAAAAATTGAAGGACTCCTCACTTCAAAATTGAAGGATTCCTCACTCTCTCCCACTCTCTTCCTCTCGCTCTCTCTCTTCCTTAACAATTTCCTCCTTCGTTCATCTTCCCGCAGCCTCCTTCCCTTTCTTTATTACACAAACAGGAACAATAAAGAAAATAATTAAGGAATTTTTCGAAATATGAAAGTATTTCGTTAAAAAATGAAGGAATTCATAATAAAAAAATGGAATCCCACCACTCTCTCTCCCTCCACTCTCTTCCTCCCTCGCTCTCTCTCTTCCTTAACAATTTCTTCCTTCCTCCCTCTTCCCGTAGCCTCCTTCCCTCTTTCTAATAGGTGACGGCGACAGCCGCCTCTCTCCCACCGGACGCCGAGTCGACGGCAACCTCGGGCTCTATATTACAAGACGGTGACATCCACTGTAAGAGAGAAAGAGAGTTGAGGGAGATAGAGTGATATCAACAGCGGGGATAGAGAGAAGAATATGGACAATGTCACATCTTAATGTAGAGAGATACCTCTCTCATTTCTCTCTCTTATTTGTGTCAGGTGAGATTAAATGATGTGAGAGAATTGACGAGAGATATTTTGGTCCTGAATTTTATAGATTTGGTATACTTTGTAAAGAAACACAAAAGTGTTCCTCCATTGATAAATCAAAAGACAAATGAATTTTTTAAAAATATATATTTTTTAATTAATTTCTATCTCATAGCTAACTGCTGTTGGAAGTGAGTAGTTTCAACCAGCTGGAGCCGTGTCAGGCCGTGCCGTGCCTGCCATGTGGTGTGCCGCCCGTGACGTGCCTAGGCGGCCCGGCCCATTTTGACACCTCGACATTAAGCAACCCGATACTATACTGCTGCAGTGAGGGCTAATCGGAGAGCTCGTAAAAAAACTGAATACATTTCATAGAGATCACTTGATGACCTTAAGGACTTAATTGTTCCTGGAAAAGATGAGAAACTATGATGCCATATATAGAAATCAAATTGCATGATATGAAAGGTGAAGCAATAACATTTATCTGATCATAGAAAATTTGATGATCAGTTAATTTCGCAAAAAAGGAAAAAGAAAAACATTCATATGAGCTCCAAACAAGATTCAAACCAATTTTAGGAGGGAAGAAAACCAGCTCTTCCTCCAAACCAAAAACATACATGCATGTTTATGGCGAAAATGGTTCAGAAATAAAAAGAAATTTTTGCATGATAATGAGAAAAATCGATCATTAATTGGTGATATCTCCTTGTTGATCGACCATCGGTCCCATCACTTGTCCTGCGTTAGAGACGAAGAGTGAGATCGATGTCATTCTCTTCAACTTCACCCTCGGCATGGCTGCGGAAACCAGCTAGGCCGTCGTCGTTCACATCATTTGTCGATGGTGGCAGCCCCTCCCTAGGTACCATTGGATTACTTGAAGAACCTATATATATGCCCATGAAATCATGGAAAATGCCTGGTTCCCCGACATTTCTAGAGCCAGAGGCCCGAGTACAAGGATGGTGGTTTGCAGCAAGACTAAGATCACCGTTGTGTTTATAGGCTAGGTGTGGGGTACTGTGAGCATGTTTTGCCTTAAAATTGGAACCAGAGTTGCCATATGAAGGGCGACAAGTACATGGATGACAGTATGAAGGGTGATGAACTAATAAGTGATGTAGAGGATTGAATTGAGGCAAACTTGATTGAGTAGCATGCATGAAAGGATGATAGGTATTTGGTGGTAACAAAGGTCTAAAGGCTAGAGGAGGTCCTGTCACCAAATCCTTTCCCTTGAGTTGTGCCTGCTTTGCTGCACGCTCTTCTCGGTGAGCATTCTGATGCCCGCCCAGCCCATGAGCGGTGCTAAATGTCCGGCCACAGAATTGACAAGGGTAAAGCTTTCGAGCAATCTTTTTTTCGTTCGACGCCTCTTTCTTCTTTCGATCGTTTGCCACTAGCTCTAGTTCATTCTCTCCTGTTGCCTCCTCTTTAGCATTCTTCTCCTGAGTGTTAGCCATGAGATCGATCCTGCTAAAAAACTGAGAGAAAATGGATAGAGTCTAAATTCTAAAGCATAGGATGGTGAGAAGGAGAATGCCAACTTCAAGAAAAATTATGAAGATGATGAACTTAAGAAAGGTACCTCAAACCCTACAAGCAATAATAAGAAGGCTATAACCTTATGGGAGAGATATGGAGAGAATTGTTGGAGAAGACACTTGTTGAAGAAGATGGCTTTGAGTAGGATGTCCTTGTTATAATCCTAAGGCCCTTTCTCGTGCATGCATGATGCATCTATAAAAGATTGTTGTCTTGATTATTATCTAGGGATATGGTAAGAGACAGGAGGAAAATTTTTAATACATGACAATCTTTTTAGTTTCCTTTTCCACAAGTTTCATCCTCCTAGTACATTAATTTCATGGTTGTCATGTTAGTTAATATCTGCTCGTTGGAGTAGATAAGGAGCAGTGAATCACTACTAGGGACACGTTGCCAGACTGGAAACAGTGGAAATAGAACAAGCAAGTTTTAAGCTGAGATTTCCTTTTATATTAATTTTGCCAATGGAGACACTCTATTACTTCAATTAGACTTGCAGAATAGGATATTCACTTGAACAAAAAGATAATAATGGCTTTTTAAATGCAGGCTTAGTCGTCCATACCGCGACAATATTTCTTTGTACTGGATGCTAATCAATTACTTTGGAAGATATATACACGAAGTTGTGAAAATTCTGAATTGAATAATACTGTACGGAAGCAAGAATCGGCTAATATATATATACTTGTGATGTTTTTAGATTAATACCATGGTTTTTTTGGCAGAAAATTCTGAATATTATCGTATTTAACTTTTTTCCTTTCTGATTTAGTTGAGACTATTAAACCTACGTGTTGTAAGCCATGCTCGTTTTTCCATGTCATAGATACTTAAATATAATTCCTTGTTAGAAACAGACTATCTAGCGGGCAAGGATCATCATAAGCCTGAACAAGTCAAGCTCATATATATATGTCCTATTATGAAGCTTAGGTTAGTTTTTGGCCTGGATTTGGATGGCATCTGCCCACAAGGGTACTGCTTTCTCGCAATACAAATTCAATCCTTATAGGAGGCAATAGTGAATGTACGTAATGTAGACAAGTAATACAACTGCGCGCCATCAACCAAACAAAAACATAGGAAAGAGGGAAGGTGTATATATATATATATATATATATATATATATATATATATATATAATAGTGAGGTCCCCTGCCACTTAACAGAGTAACTACCATCTCCCCTCATAACTCCCCACTAACCACCCCTAATTCCACCTTCCCCCACTACCCCTCCACATCAGCAGTCACATAAAATAAATCCTATCACATAGAATGCCATTGGGACAAAAAAAAATACACTTCTTAACCATCCTGCTATATAAGGATGATATTGCTGGAGCTGCTTTTCTTTTTCACATGGCGTCCCGTTTCTTGAGCTTCATGTTCATGCAAGCAACTAACCGTCAAGGAATCATAGAAAATCTATATATTATTTATTACCGAACCTTGCAAATGCCGGAAGACATTTTCATTATCCTCCAGCTATAATGGAATAAATTTCAAATACACGACCCACAAAAAAGGATTTGAAGAAATAAAGAGTGAAAGCCTAAACTTCTTGCGTATGGGATCGGTGTAGTTGAGGCTGAGGAGAAATTACAACAAGAAACACTGAATCTTTATACACTAATAGGCGCGATGTCATCTCATGACACAGCACAGACTGGTGTAGCTGTATGAGCAAAAAACAACAACAACAAAAAAGAAAAAGGCAAATGACTTCTTAGTCTAGGTTTTGAAATGGGGCATAAATTTGTTGATCTCCTGAATTTAGGCAGGAA
Source organism: Narthecium ossifragum (assembly GCA_963920575.1). Lineage (NCBI taxonomy): Eukaryota > Viridiplantae > Streptophyta > Magnoliopsida > Dioscoreales > Nartheciaceae > Narthecium > Narthecium ossifragum. Next base: position 28,330,302 of record OY986964.1, on the reverse strand, counting down.
AAAAGAAACAGAAAATATTGCACTTACGGAATTAAGAAGAACCAAAACATTTTGCCACAGGACGTAATAGGGCGTGCATCCAAGTTGATTGAGCTCCCTGAGTTTGAGGAACTGGCAGTGTGGGAGGAAGGTGTCTTAGAAAAGCTCTAACAGCCCCCGTCACACCATCCTCAGATTCCATAGCCTTGGCCAGTTCCACAGCACGTTCCTTCACCTGCAGAGTTGGACATCTGCTTAGCTATTCCCGGATCAACTAAGCCCCAAGAAACGAAAAAAAATCATACTCGTTCCTTGATTTGTCTACTTTCCAAGAAGATGACAAAAGGCACAGAAACCACTCAGTAAGGGAGTTCAACAGAAAGATTTTCTTATTCATGCATGGACAGATCCAGGAACTATTTTTTATGACTGGTATTTAGGATTCGATACTCCCTACAAAGTATAATCCATTCTATGCCATAAACTAAGGAACACAGATTTTCAACGAGCTGAAGTTACCTTGGGCTCCAGCATGAAGTTTATTGCATCAACCAACTTGGGCAATGTAAACTGATCAACAGGAATAGGAGGGGGCCCCACTCCTCTAGCATGAACCCGCTCTCCCCAAAATGGTTGGTCTCCAAAAAAAGGTACAACTGTAGTTGGACACTAAAGAACAGACAAATGCATGCATTTCACTCAAAAGATTTAAGAGGAATTAAGAATGCGAAGAAAGGGGAAATATCAAAGAACATACCGCAGCTTTCAGACCAGCAGCTGTTGTTCCAGCACCACCATGATGGACCTAAGGGGGAAGTCACAATTGTTTAGATCACCCACTATGCCAGCTTGGCAAGTAGACAACATTCAACTGCAAGATTAAATTCAAAATACATCCCACGCATTCAAGCATGGCTTCACAATCTTTAACATAACCTCGACGTGACATAATGGGCACATTAGACAATCAAACTTCATTACACATGATAGGCAATGTTATAGAGGCAAACAAAGAATGGCCCTGCAATAGCTGATAGTCTTTTTGATGCAGAACCATAGGTGGTAGGACGATGGAGGAATAAAAGAGATAGAAAAGGAAGAAAGAGAGAAGAGACAGGGAAATCAATTCATCAAATCATCAGTCATAATCAATCTATCCCTAATAGATCCCAGTTGGTTTATTTATAACCTAAAGCAATATATCTAAACTAAAAAAATCAAATCCTTATCGCTTTTCAAATCAAATACATTTGGAATCAATTGAAATACATTTCAACACAATCCTAAAATAAACCAAGGATAACAGCAAGAAATTCAAATTCTCCAAATTCGGGACTCTTTACCATATCACTTTAAATGCACCAAGTTAGTTGTACTGGTAAGCTAACGAGATATCACATTCAATAATTTATATTCATTGATGAACTTGAAAATAAATTTTGACAATTCAATCAACAAATACCAAATTCTAAACCTGCATTACATAACATTGCTTAGTCATCTGGGTTTCACAGCAGGTCTTCTTTTGTTCATAGTTCACTAGGCCAAGAATTAGGTGCTAATTAGTAGTAATAAAAAAAATCTTTAGACCGACTCATGGTTGCAAATCTATATACATCTTCCTATATAGCCTTCTCAATTGAAGAGTTGGGCACCCAGCCAGTCAAACTTCTGCTTAAGAAATGTAGCGTGTCAAGGGGAACCAAAACGAATGAGAGTGTTGAGCTCGAGTAGCACGAAAACTTTGCACTTATGATAATTGCAGATGAGCTTGCTACATTCTGTTGGCATTTCAAACAGTACATACTCTGTTAAGAAAAATTTAACTCTGAAACATCCTATCTACAATAACTTTCAGAATTTGCAGTTTTATGAATTAAAGAACAGATAAAGGAAAGCAAATCCTGCATTGCACAGTGTTCGTCAGGAACACTACTTTCATGTCTTCTATGGATGCAAACTTCAGACTTATTAAGTACGAAATGGAAGAAAATCTATTGGTCTTTATTATTTGCCAGACAAGTCGTTCTCAATTAGAAAGGTGCCCAACCTCTACTAGCAAATGGAAAAGAAATGGTTTCCACAATATCATGTTATCCCTTACTTCTGTGTATATAAATCATTATCGAAATCAAGGGTACATACTACTGCCTTGCACTGCAAGAATAGCCAGTCATGGGGAACATTGTCCAATAGATATACAAAGTCCTTTGGCTCTGCCACTGTCCAAATAGCACTTTAATTAGAAGATCAAAATAGCTTTAGTGAAAGCAAAGGTAATGGAAAATGGATTCACAAAAAAGAAAAACCAAACCTACAGCTCCCAAGGCCACCCCAGCCCTTGTTGATGATACCTCTCTGTCCTGTGATTTCCAGCGCCTCCACTATAATTTCTGTCATCTTCACAGGTTCTTGGACAGGCTAGAATAACACCAAACCATAATTAAGAGAAGGCACCAATGCTAATATAGACTAAACCTAACTAATACTGAAAAGGTGGAAATGCTAACTAAAAAAGTTCTTATTTGCCCCAACAGAAGAACAAATAGTAATCAGCTCAAAACGCACAAATTTCTGGGAAGTCACGATACAAATGAGAATGCCCCCAACACATGACCATGAAAAAGCTTCCATGATGCAGTCGCACTGACAAGATACTGTTAGATATGAAACGGAGCTCCAAGATTACCTAACCAATCCTAGACCCAGACAGTAACAAACACCTCTCAGTGGATTTAAATCATAATTTTAGTTTGTGAGAATCAGGTCGGGGCCCTGTTCCAATCCAGGGGATAGATTTACAACATGATCCCTACAGATTACTTTCTTCAGACAGATTTATGTATCAATTTTAATAAGTATCATCCATATCTTGATTAAGATGAACATGATATCCAAATTTTTGACTAAAATAAAACTTGTATCTCCTTCTAATGTGCGCATAGACAATCAGGTGTATGTTCAACCAAGAACAGAGCCAAACAAAAAGCTCCATAAGGACAAAGCATTTCCAATTTCAAGCGGCTAGATGACTGGTAGGTAAATGCCACGGTTCCATCAAACTTGAGATCATAGAGAGTCATGAAAATCCCCCTACCAAGGACACAAATAGTGAGGAAGCACTTCACCACATGTTGTAACTATATTAGCTGAACCAAAAGCTATGGAGTTCTCAAAGTTTCATGGCACAGTGGACCAGTGACCCTATATGTTACTAAACCATCTATCATCTAATTGATTCCCAACTTTCATCTAATAAAACCAAATATTAATATCGAAGCTACAATCAACCCCTATACTTCTAAGCCATGTAGTGCTCAGTCAAAGACTCAAAGTGCATTTTCTTTCATTATTGTCAAGAAATCAAAAAACAGGATTGAAGATAACTCGTGAATGCTCTGTTTAGATGCCAGAAGCAGTATGCTTTATACAACCTTACTTCACAATGATCCTCTATATGAGATGTGGCTTCAATGCCCAACAAGGTTTTCTAATCCTAGAAGATAACTATGCAACAGGATCAGCAAAAGTAACTCGGAAACGCATTTAAAAAAAAAAAAAGGGGCATGATACCACCCTAGAAGTTCGCTGAACGGGGATGCTTTCGATTGTTGAGAACAGTTACATTGAATAAGCTTATTAAACTAAGAAGTAAATGTCAGCATAATCCATGAGCCAGCAAATATAGCAGGAATTGTAACTCACAAGGCTTCCAAATCCAATATAAATAGGCGTTTCACCAGCTTCAATCCATTTCACAAGTGGTTCTGGAGGTTCATAGTTTGACGCAAGGTCAAGAAAGCAAAAACCAACAACATCAACCTTAGGTCCCCAGTCTGCAAATAAAAAACAAAACCGACTCTCAAGATGAACAATTAGTAGTATGAATTCTACTTCAAGAACATTGCAAGTTCAAAGGTACATAAGATATAATTAAAGTTGTGCAGAAAACAGCATGCAATAATTATATCTTCCTAAATGGTCATGAATAGAAGAAATCAACCTTATAAGTACAGTGCATTCTATCATACGGTCTAGGTTATCTATTTGTGTTTATCTATGTTATATCTAACGGTGGAGAGGGGTGGAGGAGTTAGCGGGGAGAGAAGGATACAGAGAAGAGGGGTAGTGGTCGGTTATAACCGCGCCAGGTGGCACGAAGGGCCCACTGGTAATATGTATTCCTCACTCTAACAAGATAAGATAAGCGAGGAAGAAAACAATAGCAAACAGCCTGTTTGTGCTGGAACCACAACCATTTGGGTTCTTTCTTCTATATAAAGACAAATAAGATTATGGAACAAATGCAATGCTTATGAAGTTTTCTTCTGTATGATCAAAACTTTGATTTTGAAAGCCTTTAGTCAGAAAGCAATGGTGAAAGAGGACCTTTCGGCTTGGGAACAAGGTTGGGGCTCCATATGTATCCATGAGGAATGCTAGAAACTGACCCCTGGGTGCCACTTAGATACGTCACTGGTCGCAGCTTCAGCTTTCTTTTTCTAAAATCATTTATCATGTCACGAATTCCAAGCCAAATCATAGAATCCACAATTTGATAAGAAAGCTGCAGTTAAAAAGAAACAAGAGTATAAGGAAATCCAAGATCTGAGCTTAGGTATTATGTCCTAAATACCATCAATATGAAATACGTAACCCTGTCAAAGCCAAAGGTATAGGCAAGGAACTCAAACCATAGACGTAATAAAAAATCAAATGAATAACGAATACATCCGAGGAACTTGTTATTCATAGAAAGTTATCTTCTTCGGTAGGAGGTACAAGAATCATCGATCACCGTCACATCATGATTCATACAACAAAGATAGGTTAAACCTTTGCTGAAGCTTAAAGCAAGCCAAGGGGATACATTAACTAGGCCTTTCAAAGAATCACATACTATTTCTATACTCTGGACGACAATCACTTAATGGACTAGAAAAGTTCATTGACGAAATGTTAGCAAGCATTGATATCTCTTACCCTATATCCAGCAGATTGTTTGACGCGAGAGAGAGGATGTGGAAATTCACTGGTTGGCCTGACAACAAATACAAAATAATAATAAATAAGATCAGATGAGATAGTTCAGCAAAGCTAAAGAGTTAAGCTCGTTCATGAATCTACATTTTTCTGTGTGTAAATACTTTTTCGAGAGAGACAAGAATTCTCCCTTCTATTAATTAAAGAGATGACACCACCAAATGTGACAACTTACATAAACTCAAATGAAATGTTTCACCCAAGTCATAGAAAAGGAAAAGCCAAAGAAAGAGAGCAAGACTCACGTCCATGGCATTGTGAAAAATATGTGAACCGGTACTTTGAGCGCCTCTGCCACATGCGTATGTCCTGAACAAGCATTCTTCCAGGTCAGCAGTCAGATTCAAAACTTCCAATTGTGTATATAAAAGTAATATGAATAATCCCCTGGATAGAAGAAAAAAGAGAATATCAAAACTAATACAAAGTCACTTATTATAATGAATAAGTTGAGAATAAATTTTGGCATAATTAGAGATGTAAAATGAGCCGTGCCGGGGACCAGCCCCCAGCCCGGCACGCCACATGGCGGGCTTTCAAAGGCTGGAAAGTTTAATGGATTCATTAAAAGGAGGGGGGGGGGGGGATGAAGATCAAAGCTAGCACACAAAAGTTCTAAGGATGACAAAGCTGCAGCCTTGTAAGCTGCAAGCACGAAACATATATGAACTCATGCATACATAAGAAGAAACTAATTCAGTCGATATCCTTCCCAGCAACATTTGACAGACGAGCTGTGTCAAGCTATTCATATAACCACCTCAATGTGTTAGAAGTGTACCATTAAATGTATGCAAAACAACCAGTCTTGTGAACTTAGCATATGCAACCTTTAAGTGGCCTGAATATTGAAACCTTTTATAGTCCATTTATTGACATGAACCAAACGCTATACCATTAAAAACTGCTAAACATAGCCAAGTTTGCCAAATGAACATAACACAGTCCACAGAAACCACGAAGATACATGGTCAAGTTTCTATTTTTACATTAAGATAGAGTAGAAAGATCGAAATCAAAAAATATTGTATGCAATATAAAGCTTTAAAGACGAATAGGGAATGAAAACTGACCATATGCTGGGGGGTTTGCAATTATCGCATCCGCTCTAAAAGGAATACCAGAATCCATATCCGGGTCCTTGCAAGCAGGAAGCAAAGAAAATATGATATCCTTCATTTGTTTTCGTTGTATAGGAATCTCTGAAGGTGCTGAAAGCAAGGAGCCTTTGTTCTTGACCATATCTGCACCAACATTGTTAAAAAACCAAGTTTTTTAGTAAGTTTATGTGTTGCATAGGCATGCGATTATCATTGATAAGAAAATGTTTGCTAATGAATGAAGGGTACATACATCCAGCAAGAACTTTTGGATCTCCACCTAAGGGGTAAAATTCCAATCCAGAAGTCAAAACAAATTCTTTAAAATTTTCATGAGTTGCTAATCTTACACGATGTCCATAGTCCTGCCAAAAAAGAGGAAGAAATTACACAGTTAAACTACTATGCTCTTTCAAGTAAACATAATGTCATTTAAAATACATTTATATACCTATATAAAGGTTTGGGTGAAATGGCTGGTGGTGATGCATGGCAAGGTCGGAGCCAAAAAATGTATTTACAACATAGAGTCAATGTGCATACAATGTCATTAGGGCGGCCAGCAGAAGCATGCCATTATGGTATGTTTTGGAAAACATTCTAAATTGCAATGGTGAGGTTTGTAAAAAAATATGTTGTTGCCAACCTACACAATATGTTGGCGTGAGCAACTTTGAGCACTTCGATAACATTCAATAAGTTGCTACACTACATAATAATTGGGAAAGAGCACATACAAAGCGTAAGCTAAAGTTTATCTATAACATAACCATAAAGCCTGATAGCAAGTATTGCGTGAGCACGTGCATGAAACAACAATAAATAATTGAATATACTCCTATCATATATATCTTACAGACTACGAGAGAAATTTGTCATGCAAAATATATTACTTTTCCCAGATTTCGAGATAACGACACAAAAGTAATGCGCAACACTAAGAAATAATCAACCGAATTAATATTTTCTTCACCATTCACAAGATTCAGAGGACACTATAAAGAGTCTAATTATGTACCATATTAACACGGATCCAAGCAGATACAAAGATATTAAGATCCTAATAACTGGTGGACGCTCTTGAAATCCTTTTTACAGCAAATGCCACTAACTCAGATGTATGTTTCTAGGCAAGTAATGATTAATAAGGCCTAGTTACCCACAAAAGAGTGCCCAGCTTTAAGGTAAATAAAGAGATTGTCACTCCCGACACAAATTTCAAACATGCTAAAATTTGTTTGGAATCACAAAATATAGCATGGTATATGTTGCAAAGGCAGACATGCAATTGAAAGGAGCATCTTTTCCCAAGTAAAGGTCATACACCAAGACAGGAGCATGCAACTAAAGAAGTTCCATCTGGAGAGCAATAAAACAATGAAATGAATAACTTATACCAGCACTAATCATATTTGTACTAGGAAATGTAAAGCCTCCGCACAATAGAAAGCTGACAAAACATCCTAAAAAATCACTAAGTGCATGTTCAGTGTAAACATGTGAACAGTGACAACAAAAAGCTAACCTGCAGACGTTTGCCAATAGCAATAAATGGCTGCACGTCTCCTCTTGTGCCCACGATAAGAATAACTATTTGCATAGGAGGTATATACTGGATATCATTTGCGTCCAGCACTTCCTCATCAACTGCTTCACCACCAACATCCTCGAACCCTAGATCAAGTGAAGGGTTTACGCTATTTGGAACATCAACAACTACAGTACCATCATCTTTAACAGTAGCAATTCGATTTAGCATCTTCAGCTGCAAGAAAAATTAAAAAAAAAAAACAATTGAAAAATTGCAACATACAATCCACAGAAGCAAACTGGCAGGGAGGAAGCCTGGGAGGGAAGGAGAGAGAGACAGGAAGAGCTACACATGGAACATGGTACAAGGAAAGCCACGAACCATGGTGTAAAAGACTTGAGAAATGGAAACAAACTAAAATTTCTCAAACCTTCTTTTTAACAGAGATCTTGTCATCATATAACTCTGCCGTTGTGTCACCACGTTGAGTACTTTGTTTGCGCCTCTCTGTTTTCGACCTCTCCAAATCAAACTGAATTGTCAACGGCTCTGATGGCCCAGAATTCTTCAACTCTCCAGGCAAAGTATTAGCCCTTGGAAGGTTCCTGCCGTTCATCGCTGAACAAGAGATGTTCCAGACACACATTGCTATCAAGGACTTAATCAAGGAGACACAAACTGCTGAAAAGCAAAAGCTTCCAGAGAAAGAAGACAGAAGCATAGTGATTGGACACATCGTTTAAAGAGCACTTCAGAATCTGACACAAATTGCTAAAACAATTAATGCAAATTCCGCATTTATTCTCATCACAAAACTAATACATAGAAAAGATTCCAAAGACTTAAAAAAAGGCGCATTTTCACACTCTGGTATCCAATAAAATGCTCCAGTTTGATAACCAAAACTCCAAGTCAATATAGAAGCCGATCTCAGCTGAATTCCAAAGTAAACCTCACACCTAAACTCTCTCAAATGCTACAAATTAGGGTTTTCCCATTTCGGGTAACAGATATCTTTTGCCTTGCCTTCATCATATCAAAATCCGATCCGCAAAACCGAATCCCAAAAAAAAAGAATCTTTTGCCCTCATCATACCATCAAAATTAGACATATGCACGAAAAAACGGAAGAACTGCAGATATCATGATTTTTTTCTAAAACCAGCTAAGCCTCAACCACGAATCCATCTCAAATACATCAAAAACCAACACAAACACGCGATCGAACCTCTCCACTTCATCCAATTCACGCCTGGATCTGAAGATAAACACCAACTCCAAAAGAAGACGGAAATCCAGCAGTGGAGAGGAAAGAAAGCGATCCGATGGGGAAATAACCAACCTGAGGAGGAGGAGGAGCTCAACCCTTCCTCGTTGGCGTCTTCCACGCCACCACTGCTGCTATCCGCCATGATCCAGCGAGAATCCAATCCACCCACTCCCCTCGATGAGAGAGCTGAGTGGTGGGCAAGAGAAGAGAGAAGCGAGCACGTGCTTCACTCGGAGTTGGGGGGGAGGAAAGGAGGAATCGATGACGACGAGGGAGGTCGGTGGTAGGGGTGGGCGGTTGGATGCGAAGAAGGACACGTGGCGTGATCGTGCCGGGGGGGAGCCACCCACTATCCAACCGATGTGCGTGCGCTGCGCTGTGCTGGTGGAAAATTCGTGATTGATGTCGGAGGCGGGCGATTCGGGTCGAGATCTTCCTGGTGCTTGGGCGCCGGAATGACCGCATGTGCGGGCACTCATGCGCGCTGTTACAGAGTCCGCGTGGACTGTTGCCGTGGTGACCGTACGGTGCGGGCATCATGTGAATTTGTGTTTCACTACTCCTGACTCCTGAGCTGGGAGCACGAGGCGAGACTCTTGGGACTTGGGAGGAACTTCTGAAACATAATGCGCAGATCTGGAGACATTGGTCAGATCCATGGGGTTATGTAGCTGTTGCTGTTGAAACTTGAAAGGCAGATAAAAATAGCAAAAAAAAGTAAAAACCTCCCTTTAGAGAGATTTGTGTCGATTCAAGAATGTAAAATCTCGTCGGTTGCAGAATTATAATCATAACTCAAGCAACTTTCGGTGCAAACATCGGCCTCTTTGGTTGCTCTGAAGTAGACCGGACTCGAGTGGCTTTCTGGAAAGTGACTTCACTAAAGTGAGTTTCCTTGAAATGGGATGTCAGTTTTGGGTGTTTGGTTGGTGCTGAAGTGGATGCTGAGTTTTGGGAAATTCTAACACTTTTGTTGTTTGGTTGATGCTGGAGTGGAGGCTGAGTTCTGGGTTTTTCTGAGTTCTGGTGTTTGGTTGGTGCTGGAGTGGGGATATAGTCACCCCCACTGTCTGTGGTGAACATACCGCCCAATATATGGCATACCTGGATTGCCGCCGATACGTGGCAATCCATGTTTTAAAATCCCACTTATTTAATTCATCACCAGATAGACCCGCAACCCCCCCCCCCAAGCTACTCCATCGAGACCTTCACCCATCAGGTCTCCCGACGGCTCCTCCCTCGATCCAGGGCATCACCCATTCTCCCGGCGCCCAAAGCTTCCATTGATCTCTCCATCGATCTCCCGCGCGGCTCCTCGATAAAAAGGGCTTTGTTTGGATGGTTATAAATTTTTGTTACATGATGATAATTATATGATACAAGAATGATGTATTAGCAAACTAATAAAGTATTTTCACTTTCTGAAGACAAGATTATTAGACATGACTGCTGCTTTGGATGGTTTTGAAGATGCCTAATGTGAGGCCCGCTGGGTCTACCGTGGGACAAGATGCCTGCGCCTGGAGGGCGGGGCTGAGTCGGGTAGCCGGGCAAGCAATCCCACAACGCCTGGGTATGGTCCGAGGTTCGATATAAGTATATAGTAAGCCCTTAATAGATACAACGCGTTTTAAAGCCGTGCTGGCAGTGATCCGTTAGAAAACTCCAAGGTTAAGCGTCCCGGGATGGGTGACCTACCGGGAAGTTTTCCCAGATTTCTGCGGTGATCCAAAAGCGGACAATATTGTGCCGGGTGGGGCCCTCGGGTGAATCCTGGTCGGACCGGGAGCCCACGGGTCGGGGATTGCCTGCGCCCGGAGGGCGGGGCTGAGTCGGGTAGCCGGGCAAGCAATCCCACAACGCCTGGGTATGGTCCGGGGTTCGATATAAGTATATAGTAAGCCCAATATTGGGTATGGTCCGGGGTGATTCAAAAGCGGACAATATTGTGTCGGGTGGGTCTTCGGGTGGATCCTGGTCGGACCGGGAGCCCGCGGGTCGGGGCCCAGTGGAGGGCCGGGGCGTTACACCTAACATGACTAATGTTTTGCAAGCCTGCAAGCTTGATAGCGCTTGAAAAGTGTCATGGCTTTACAAGTCTAACCAAAATTACTATAATTTCTGGTGCTCTACTTTAACTACTAAAGAACTAGTAGATAGTGGAAAATCCGAGTCAAATCCACAAGGACTAAGGTGATTGAGATTGAACGCTTAGTAAATTTTCTACCAATGAATTGGGAAAAGATTACGGTTTGATATTAAACTAAATTTATACTAAAAGGGTTTATGAATACGAGAGAAAAGACCACATGATTCTTAATCAATAACCAAGGTTCTACCATGTCTTCCTAAGATTAGGGCACGTTAATCATGATGAATGGCTTTCCTAATAGTTGATAAGTGAATGACTAGTTCTCCTTATCACTCAATAAGTTCTGGTTAGGATTCCTTGTTGGCAAGAACAATTACCTAAAGAATCAGTGACCGAATGATTAGTTACGTTCAGTGCTAATGAACCCTCTTATCATGATGAATTCATCGCAAGTAGTAGTATGGATATGGATTTAGGTGTAAGATCAAGATGGGTTTAGCATCTTGATGGCCAAATCTACAAAGGTAGGATGTATGAAGGATTAGGGATAGAACGTAGTGGTTCTAGCACTACTATAGTGGTTCTAGCACTATACAATCCCTAATCACGAAGAAGATTTCATTCGAGATACCATGGGACTAGCATGGTACTCCTAATAAATGAATTCAATCCAAGCCCTAGCATACACAAGCTCCAGAATCAAGTGCAAACGAGAACAATCCATACATCCAGTAAGAAATCGACACCAATGTATAAAAGAAATATAAATAAATCCATATAAGTTAATCAATAATGTATACAAGCCCTAAATCTAAGAAATCCCTAGTAGAAACCCTAGTTACATCATAAGAATCCCATGGCTAGGGTTTTAGCTACTCATTTTTAGGGGTTGATCCATAGGTGAAAGTCGATGATCTCCTTCCGACATGGATCTCCTCCAAAGAATCTTCCAAGAAAAATTCACAAGAAAGACATGAAAACTCTCCCCAAAAAATGTCCAGGAAGAGCCCCATAAAATCCCTAAAAACTGACTATATATAGCCTAGGAAAACAACCTCCTACAAATTAGATCTGAGCCGTTGATCTTCCTTTCTGGCCGCAAAGGATCGATCCTTCCCAGGAGTAAGATCGATCCTACTGTCTTCAATTGCTGGTGACGCCCCGTGAAGGATCGATCCTACTAGTTGAGTAGGATCGATCTTTCAACTATTGTCTTGCTACGTCCCGTGGAGAATCAATCCTTCCTTTTAAGGAATATCGATCATTTTATATTTGTTTTTTGTCCAGCTGCTGGTGGAGTAGGATCGATCCCTTTAATAGAGGAAGATCGATCCTTCATGCCAGAATTGCCCGAATATGCTTCTTTTAGCTCCAAAGTTGATCTAACCCGTAATAAGGTATGTTATACCTGAAATGGGATAAAAGTAGACAGTGAAGCATTGCTCGGAGACCAACAAAGCCAAATTGCAATGGTGTTTTGTGCACTTTTCAAGTCTTATCAAAGCTTCCTCAATATATGATCCTTTTAACTCTTATCTTACAACTATTATGTACGTGATCAATCGTTATGTATAGTTTTCTATGGAACAATTGCAAATATACTTATGCACTTCAACCCAATCCTCTAATAGATATGCATATATTTTGGAACCATCTAATAGATATGCAGAAATTTTGGAACCACCTAATAGATATACAAAACAACTAGTAATGAAGATTTTGGAACCACCTAATAGATATGCAAAGATATACAATTAACTGCTTGACATCAAAGCTTATATAAAGGGAAGTCATTCATTCCTGCTTTGAACATTTGCAGATTGGGATGTTAATATATACAAATACAAATTATACATACAACCATTAGGATAAGTACAAATACCACCAAATAGGACATGAAACATACAGTCATTCCTTGTACATACAACCATTAGGATAAGTACAAATACCACCAAATATGACATGAAACATACAACCATTCCTTGTACATACAAATTATAAATACAATCATTCATTGTTCATATAAATTATAAATACAACCATTCCTTGTACATACAAATTATACAATAGGACTTGATTCTTTGTACATACAAACTCCTCTACAATTATTCCACAAGTCTTCAATTTGTTGCCGATCACTTTCTTCGCCTCTTACAATCGTGTATAAAGATACAAGGGCTCAGAATTTGGATCATCATTGCTTTTTTTGTAGCGGCAATTGGTTGCTTAACAAATTAAGCCATCCAAATCACCAAACCACTCATACCCGATCATCATTTTCGAATCATCACTTCCCCAAGAACATCATTTCATCATCATGTCCCCAAAATACAATAGGCAACAAAACATATACCAACAAAAACATCATAGGATCAGTTTTCATCATCTCCCCATAATCATAAGCAACAATAAATCATAAAGCAACAAAAACATCAATTGAACATGCATTCAAAAGTGACATGGTTGCCATCAAAAGTAATATAAGCTACCAATTAACATGAAATCAACTCAAATCGACAAATACACAAGTCCATACACAAGTTCATACACAAGTCCATGAAATCAACCTATGTCATGGTGAAAAACACAATAAACCCTAATGCAATACACAATCCAATTGCAGTTGCAATTCCAAATTCAAACCAACAACACCCTCTTGTACCGAAATTAGATGCACGGGGCAATTGAGATGCATACTCATGATATGAATTTAAAGTGTCATTTCTATTATAAAACCCTCAATAACACGCCCCACCAAACCGATGCACTTGTTCATGGCATACCGGCCACGAATCATATACACAGGGTCGTCTCCCTTTATAGACGACATAGTATTTCATGATTTCAAGCTGCCAATCAATAGGAAATCAACTCAAATTGCCAAATACACAAGTCCATACATGAGCTGCATAATAGAAAATAAACTCTAGTTGCAAATCAATAGGAAATCAATTGATTGGCAAATACACAAGTCAATACATGGGCTGCATAATAGGAAATCAACTTTAGCTGCCAATCAATAGGAAATCAATTGATTGGCAAATACACAACTCAATACATGGGATGCATAATAGGAAATCAACTCTAGCTGCCAATCAATAGGAAATCAACTCAAATTGGCAAATACACAAGTCCATACATGGGTTGTATGATAGAAAATCAAATATAAACATGCATTTGGAAATTAACTGTTGTAATGCAGCCATGCATCCCAAAAGGCCATGCAGCCCAAAATGTCTCCAAAAAACCACCATAAAACCCACAACAAAAAGCTATAAGTGTCATATAATGTTTACATGCCCACATCCAAATGTCAATTGTGCCTATTTGGATCAAAGAAGTCTTTCAACCACATCTTCCGGTGTTTTATGCTCATCACCAAGAATCCACATGCTTCTACCTCGTCCCGGTTGAGCACATTGAAAACACGTAGAAGATCCTCCTCGGGGTAATCAGTTGCACATTCCATAACATATACATATAATTTATCGGTTGACTTGACGTTGCCGGATAGAATGGCATCCCCAACCTTGGCAATAACTCTTACAAATGTGTCATCCCTCGTCTCTCTTGACCGTTTACTACCAAATACCCGAGCTGGCATACGTGCAATTGTTTCAATCATAGTCATGCACACATAAGTCTCACCGTCACTTGTGCCTACATGAGTGTTGTTATTCCCAGTGGGCGTGCTACTCGTGTCCATGGCAGCCGGACTATCGGCAGTCGGACTATCGGCAGCCTCATCGGTTGGGATAAAGGGGGGGGGCAAGACTCCGCATCCTCGAGATCTATGACATGCTCGTTAGGATTAGTCTCGTCATGGGTGGACCGAGCAAATCTGCCCGAGACCCTCTCCACGCAGCAGCAAGCGGTAAGCAAGTCAAAATTTAGGATTGGCTTGTTAATAAGGTTCCTAGCATTAGGGTGCGCCTACATAATAAGAGAAGTATTAGGCAATTTTAAATGTAAGACATTAATTCATGACAAGTTATTGTCAAGTATTAGGCAATGCCAACACACCGCAATATATGTCACGGCAACATCCACATCCATCGTGAACTTCTTGTCAAGTTCTGTCCATCCACAACCGCTCAGTTTATGTAAACTTTTAATGACCTTGTACTTCTTTCGACACCATCCCATGTGATTCTGGACATGTTTGAGCTCGAAGTTCCCTTTAGGTTCAAGTTTGTCATTCACATACTTGGCCGCGCGCATTAAAGTGGCTAGTTTTAAACCACCTATCCCCTTTGGGGCGACCCTTCTTAACCTCAGCGAGGTACTCTAGGAGGTAAGCCTCCTCCACGTCGGTCCACCTCTTATTCTGGCTGCCTATTTTGCCTCGGACCTTCGCTTTGCCCTTGGGATTAGGCCCACCAGGAGGTAGTTGCGAGTCATCTTCGTATTGAGAGGAAGAATCCATATTCTGTAAATAATCCAATGCGATATAGGCATTTAAAATATACCGCATACGCCACTAACATGGTGCATGGAATACTGTGCGCGTTTATAAGCAAGATAATAAGAATTTAATATCTCAAAGTAAATTTTATAAATTGTCAGCTGAATAGTACATGTAACAAAATCCCTAACGATATCGTTGGAAGTCAAGCCACATATGTTGCTCGATTTCATCGCGCAAATTCAGCCAAACACCTTGCTCTTGGCATTGCTCTCTCGTCGTGCACGGTTGTGTAATTGGTGGGTCATCTTCGATGGTGTCTACCATCATTAGTGGGTCATTTGGGGATTTGTCAAGTATGAAATTATGCAAAATACAACAAGCAATGACAATATCAACTTGTGTCTTGTAGGGGTAAAATGGATGTGATGAGAGGATCTTGAAGCAGTTTTTAAGCAAACCAAACGCTCGTTCAATCCTAAATCTCAGAGACGAGTGACGTAGGTTAAAGAGCTCATTTTTGTTTTCTGGAATGCGTCCAACAAACTCATTGAGATGGTACCTTACACCCCGGTATGGTGCAACAAACCCAGGCATCATTGGGTACCCGGCATCTACAAGGTAATACTTCCCTACAAGATTAGAAAGGGTTTCGAACGACTAGTAAGCCTAATCAATTATGAAGCTAAACGACGATTGTGTGGGGCTACTTATACCTTCAATAGTTTTCAAGCCACCGGGAGGTCGTCGAGAAAGGGCGTCTTTCAAGACAGTATAGTCATTGGCCGACCCTTCCCAAGTAGCCAAGGAAGTGCCATGTCGGCGGGGACAGTGGCATCTACGTGATTTCCATCTATGAGGCCGATACAATTCTACAGGGAAAAAAGCGAAGCGTTCATGGTGAGTTCTGGAAAGTATGAAATTTAGGGACGTCATTATGTGCAAAGAGGGTTGGATAGTACCTCAAAGTACAGAAAATATGATCGGTTGTAAAGAATTTCAGAGTGTGTTGATGAGACAGGTTGTTGCATAAATTTGTCGCGAAGGGCCAGTACCGCCTTCAAAACTATGTGAAAATATTGACTGATGGTCTCACCAAACAACATAAACTCCATGTGCATGACCCCGATTTTTCGTGTTATGGCCCACAATATGCAGGAATATACATAATTGCTCTTCAACTTTGACATGATCAGTGTCTATCAGAAGTTGACGTGCTCTCATCACTCTTGCTAACTCATGCAGCGCGTCTGCATCCATACGGATGTAACAAACAGAGTAATCCCCCATGTCTCAATATTCTATCCATATGCCCTTCCCGCAACACAAGTCGTTGCTCACGTGGTATAACACATGTGTTATCACGTGAGTCAAGGTAGCGTCGCACCACCGCGACAACGACTACATAGGCTGCAGCTAGCATCCTCATCTGCTCAAATTGTTAGTCGACACCATTGGCCATCTAATATAAAAGTCAAACTTTAACTAAAACCCAATAACACATCTATATCTGTATCAATTTGCATGCAGACGACATGACCAACTAAATGCTATCATGAGCATGTAAAACAGCTATACCAACATGAGTATCTAAAGAACATGACATTAAATCATAAATTCAAATAGGGGATCAGCTACTACCAACATGAGCATGAAGAAACCATAGAGTAGGGGATCAGATCAAGCCTAATGCATAAGAACACATAAATGGCAGCCTCATTACAAACAAAGCATATTTTGAAATAACTAAAATGGACATCTACCAACAATAGCATATTTCATAGTGAACACCTTCCAAATCACAAAGAATGTAGTGCAATTCAGCAATTATCTTTGAGCATAAATAGATGGCTAAATTACTGTTTTGGGCCATGTGGTTTTCATCATATTTCATTTTGGGCCGTGTGGTTTAAAATCTTTCAACTAGGGCCCTGTGGTTTTGATTTTGTAACAATTGAGACCCTAATGTCGACGCCGTCAACTCTATTGACGGCAAATGGGTCACGTGACATCACGTGACCCATTTTTCGCGTGGGTTTTAACCCCCATCCGGTTTCTTTTAGGGCATTTGCTCGTGGTCCGTGTCCGGTGAGCCGGGTCGACGGCGAGGTGATCAACCGACAAACGTCGCCGGAGCACGTTGGTCGCGTTCCTAGCCCTAGATCCACCGGTATTTCCTCTTCCCATCCACCGAACAGAAGGTATGTTTCTTCCTCCTGGCTTTGTCCTCCTTGCTTCGTCCTCCTGGCTTCACCAAGCATTTGCTCCTAAACAAGTGCATTGAGTCCATTTCTCTGTCTTTGTATAGAATGCCACGCAGTGGTGACTCCTCATCGCATTCAACGATTGATGTTTGCCACTGCGGCATGAAACCTGCCATTAGAACGTCTTGGACCATGAAGAATCCAGGAAGAAGATTTTTGGGATGTGCCACACATCGGGTACTTTGTTAAGTGTATTGAAAGGTACTCATCGAATTTTTCAAAGTCTGTTCGTTATTTTGCAGGATCATGGTGGATGCAAGTTCTTCAATTGGGTTGATGAGGAATTCTGCGAGCGAGGGAAGAACGTCATCAATGAACTAAGGATGAAGCTTCAATCAATAGAGAGTGAGCTGGAAAATTCCAGAGCAAAAGAGGGAGAAGATTTGGCTCATATCCAGTTACTGAGAAGTGGCTCTGCGAGGAGGGATAACAGAATTCTTATCTTAGAGTCAAAGATAACATAACTCGAATCTAGATGGAGAAAATTATGCATCGTCTTAGTATTATCATGAATCATAGGTCTAGCTGTAGTGTTTATGTGCTTCAAGTTTGCTAAACATGGCACATTGGAATCTTGGTTATGTATTTGCTTTTAACTATAAGCAGGTTGTATTTTGGGGGTTTAAGTTGTCTTGTAAGGACATCTTTAAGTACTATTGTAAGGACATCTGTGATAATTTTCAGGTCTTGTATGATTTGCAATCACAGCTGTGAATGAAGTTTAATCTGGCTTTTAACCAAACTACATCTGTTTCACTTCATACTCTGTTTTAGTACAGAGCAAGCTGTTTATACAAACTGTTACAGCTTCATTCCTGTGTCATTACAAAGCTGTTTATACATTCATTTACAGGCTATGAATACATTCATATCATAGCTGTTACAAAATTCTGTTTATACAAAAAGAAGATGTCAAGTTCTCATACAAAATGATGTTTATACATTCCTGTGCCATTACAAAGCTGTTTATACAAAATTCTTAGTCTGACATACAAAAAGAAGATGTCAAGTTCTCCTAGAAGTTTCACCAAAAATAACTACATAGTTCACTTCTTAGTCTGACATACAAAAAGAAGATGTCAAGTTCTCATAGAAGTTTCACCAAAAACAACTACATAGTTCACTTCTTAGTCTGTCTTCCCACACCCCCAGTTTTTGGTTCCGTTCTTGTTTGTGGCCCAGCTCTCCTCTTCAACAGAGGTCTCCTTGCCACCTGACTCTGCTGCATTTGGTCAATTCTTACTGTGGTACTAAATGCCACTGTAGTTGTTGTATTTCCTCTGGGTCTAACTCCAACACCAACTCCAGCTACTTGTCTAGCTCCTGGCTTTGCCCCCATTCCAACACCATCTCCAACTGTTTGCCTTGCTCCAACTCTAGCTTCATGCACATGATGGCCAGCTTCATGCCCACTAGCAGCCCTTGGTTCAATTGGCTGAGTGCTAGTCTGGCCATCTCCAGCTGTTTTTGGTGTGCTTGATGCAAACTTCTTGCAACTCCTTGGTTCATGCACACTACCAGCACTTGGTTCAATTGGTCCAGTGCAATGTTGGGTAGACATAGCTTCCTACAATAAAACAACAGATAGTTGCTTTTTGTGACAACATTTGGTTCAATATCAAATAATAAGTAATCATTTACACTGAATTTTGTTGTATTAGATGTGCTGGATGGAAACTTTTTGCAACTCCGTTTGTTGTGTCCCAATTCCAAGCAAATCTTGCATCTAACAGAACCATTCTTTCTTGTCACCTAATCAAAAGAGAACTGAAGTAAGAACTCAAGATAAAGCATGATAATTGTAAGCCTGTTCTAATCATTGTAACAGAACCATTCACTCACCCTATTAGGATTTGCAGGCTCATCAGCTTGCCTCCTCCTCAGTTTTTTTGGTCTCCCTGGTTGTCTTCTATAAGCAGGGGGCATGATGGGCTCACCACCTGTCTTTGCCCACAGTTTTGGGCCATTCACAGGTCCTATGCCATGCACATAAGCTTGTAAGTACTTATCTTTGTTGTAGTAACTATCAACATAGTGCTCAGGCTTCTCTCTTCTATTGAAGATGCAAGCAACAGCATGGCAGCAAGGTATTCCAGTCAGGTCCCACTTCCTACAGGTACATGTATGGGCACTGAGATCAACCACAAACCCTTCATCAATACTTACTACCTCATACTGCTTCTCCCTTGCAAACAAAATCCTCCAGTCCCTAGTGTCCTTCTTGATCTGCTCCAACTTTAGTTGGATTCTTGGACAAATAGATCCCTCATATGCCATCATCTTCGCCATCTTCAATCTCATCCTTGTCATCAACTTGATTCTAATATCTTCTAACATTGTTAATATAGGTTTACTCCTAGCATCTCGAATATAGCCATTGAAAGCCTCAGCCATGTTATTGCATAGCAAGTCACACTTAGGATAAAACCTGAATGCATGTCTACACCACCACACAGTTGGCATTTTGGCAAGCCATTCATAGGCAGCAGTGTCCATGGCCTTCATTTCAATCATAGCAAGGTCAAAGTACTCAACTGTAGTGCTCCTTGCTGCCTCCCACATCTTTTGCTTAAGCATCAAACCCTTGTGCACTTTATTGAAATTAGCATATAAATGTCTATAACAGAATCTATGATCAACTCCAGGTAGTAATTCATCCATAGCAGGAATTAATCCCTATAATTAAAAAACATATCAATTAAAATTCTGAATACTAATTGAAATTAGCATATAATTAAGAATGAAGGTTCAATACCTTCTGCTGATCAGTAATGAAGGTCCACCCATGTTCGTGAGCATGGCCAATATCACCTATCAAAAGCTCCAAAAACCATCCCCATGAGTCCTTATTTTCTATCTCAACAACAGCATAAGCAATGGGGAACATTTGGTCATTGGCATCCCTTCCTATGTGTTACGAGCGATCTACTCGTGATCCTCTCGTAATGGGTCTCTACTGCTCCAATCGATCAGAATTGCCCTGATCGGACTTGATTTGAGTCCAATGGGCTGATTTGGCTAGCTAGATCGGATCTGGCTTGAGCTGGATCGGATCTGGCTGAGCCTGATTGGATGGGACTTGACTGGGTCAAGTCTGAGTTGATCTAGATCAAGCTGACCAAGTGGATTGGGCTGGATCCGGATTAAGTGGCTGAGCCAATTTGGCCAAAGGTGGCTGGGAATATCCGACGGCTGAGAATCGCCGGAGTGGATCGCCGGCGTTGGAGCGGCGGCGGCGGTCGGGATAGTGGCAGGGAAGATCGCGGGTTGTTGGGGAAGAGATCCACCGGAGTGGATTGGTCGGAGGTGGGCTAGATCGGTGGGATCTAGAGGTCGTGGGCGGCGGGGTTGGGTTCACCGGCGTCGGGGACGACGGGGAGGGTTCTGCTGGCTTTGGAACGTCGTAGAAGACCGGGATCTGCTCTAGGGATGTCGGCGGCGTACTTTGGAGGGATCTGGAAGTGAGATCGGGGTCGGACACGGAAGGGGCGGCGGAGCTGTGAAGTGGAGGTTGCCGGGGAAGACGCCGGAGAGGACGATGGAGCCGGAGGAGGGGCTGGACGGAGTCGTGGTGGCTCAAGGAAGTCGATGGCGGGTTTAGGTGGTAGCGGGGGTGGCCGGAGAGTAGAGAACGGCAAGGATGTCGGCGGTAGCTAGGGTACGGGAGAGAGGAAGAAGATGAACAGTGACGATGATGTGGCGCTGACGTGGAGGAGAAAGAAAGTGACGGGGAGAAAGAAGATGAAGGTGAAGGTGATGCCGGCTGCGGAGAAGATGACCGACGGGGAAGAAGGTGGATCTATGGTAGATATCTGGTGGAATCTACTTTACTTCTACTCCTATGATATTCTACTCCTATGATAACTTATCAACTACTCTTAATCATTCATCTCATGCATCATTCATCATCATAACCTAATACAAACTACTAAGGTCCTTTTATAGAGACCTTGACAGAGTCCTAATCCACTAGAAAACCCCCTTGCTTGATTAGCAAGTAATAAGGTTTTTGACTCAACTCAACTTCCTAACTCAAAGGGACTCTTAATTAATTCCTAACAATCAACTAGGACTCAATAAAAGACTAATGATAAATACTAATTAAATACTCTAGTTTGAACTAGGGAAGTCCAAGTCAAATTAGGAAAGAGGCTGAACCAGTTTGGTTCCTCTTCTGGGTTCGGATCCAATTGGTCGAGTCGGATCGACTCGTATCACTATGGCTACCAACAACTATCCCCCATAGGGCCCTTTGAGGTGGCATCCATCAAGGCCAATGACTGGCCTACAACCATGTACAAAACCTTTCTTGCAGCCATCAAAACATATGTAAATTCTCTTAAATAATGATCCACCACCATCCGGAGACCTTGCAACCTGAAGCTTGCATGTACTGCCAGGGTTACATCTCAGGAGTTCCTGGCAATAGTCCCTCAGCCTACTGTACTGCTCTCTATGAGCCCCCTCAACATGCTCCTTTGCTACAACCCTACATCTATAGGCTTTCATTCTAGAAATCTCAACTAAATAGTCTCTCTTCACCCTTTGCTGAAACACATCCAGTTTCATATCTGGATCAATTCTGAATTCCTCTTTATATTTCTTGGCTAACCACCCTGATCTTGCAAGCCTATTTTCATGGGTTCTTGTACATGTGTGCGTGTCACTCAGTGTTTTAAGCTGGAAAGTATTTTCTTTTTGCATGAGTGATCCATGAACCCTCCATCTGCATCCTTCTCCACAGGTAGCTGTCACCCTCCTGAATGTATTCCTTGTGAACTTCACAGGATACCCCCCCTCGATTGCATACTCTATAATCATGTCCTTGAATACACGTGCTGATGTAAACTTCATTCCCACCTTCAATGTGATATGACCTGGCTGCATATCACACTCTTCTCTAAAAACTGGAAAAGAGACAACTTCATCTTCATCATCTGACGATGCCACAGAATTTAGGTCATCACTAGGAAGGTATTCAGAAATAGCTTCCTCCTTATCTGGATCAGCTGCAATGTCACCACCCATATATCCTGCAAAGTACTTTTTTCCTCCATGCACATGTGCATCAGCTGCAATGTTGACAGGTACTAATTTGGCACAATTGTGAGCCTCCAAAAGTTCATCTGGATCATCATCATCATCACTGCTTCCCTCTACCTCTGGATCATACCTAATAGCTGAATCATCACTGTCTATGTCAAACTCCTCTGCGATATCTTTTCCTCTGTTTTTTTGCCCAGTATCTTCATCACCACTGCTTCCCACTTCAATATTTATTC
The DNA here is from genome assembly GCA_963920575.1 of Narthecium ossifragum. Lineage (NCBI taxonomy): Eukaryota > Viridiplantae > Streptophyta > Magnoliopsida > Dioscoreales > Nartheciaceae > Narthecium > Narthecium ossifragum. The sequence continues at coordinate 28,307,333 of OY986964.1, read as the reverse complement.
CTTCCTCAGCTGTCAACATAGGACAATCTTGAGTCTGTGTAGCATTTAAATCGCCCATCTCCAGCATATCTATGCTATCATGCTCAACATAAACTGAGACGTGGCCATCCTTATGCCCATGATCTCCCATTTGTAGCACCTCTGAATCTGTTGTTAAATCTTTTAGATCAGTTGAGTCAGCAGATGAGTACCAAAGCTTCCTGAACTTCTTATAACCTATCTGATCAAGCATGTCTTCAACTTCTATGATGCTCAAGCGATCAACTTCACAATTCTCAACCATACTGACCTCACCCCCAACATATTTTCCATTCACAAACTGCCCCCTGTGATAAATGTCAATCCTAAAAAGCTCGTGAACCATCCTGCATATACAATGGACTCAATGCACTTGTTTAGGAGCAAATGCTTGGTGAAGCCAGGAGGACGAAGCAAGGAGGACGAAGCCAGGAGGAAGAAACATACCTTTTGTTCGGTGGATGGGAAGAGGAAATACCGGTGGATCTAGGGCTAGGAACGCGACCAACGTGCTCCGGCGACGTTTGTCGGTTGATCACCTCGCCGTCGACCCGGCTCACCGGACACGGACCACGAGCAAATGCCCTAAAAGAAACCGGATGGGGGTTAAAACCCACGCGGTAAATGGGTCACGTGATGTCACGTGACCCATTTGCCGTCAATAGAGTTGACGGCGTCGGCATTAAGGTCTCAATTGTTACAAAATCAAAACCACAGGGCCCTAGTTGAAAGATTTTAAACCACAGGGCCCAAAATGAAATATGATGAAAACCACAGGGCCCAAAACAGTAATTTAGCCTAAATAGATCTCAAAATTCATAGTTGTCAATCTACAACAATAGTATTGAAAGGACTCTTGCAAGATAACAATAGACTGACAGAGCATAACAAGCAGGCAACTCCATTAATTCAGGGCAAATTCTCCAAAAAGGAAAGCATCTTTAGCATCTAATTCATATATGTTTTTTAACTATACTTTCATGTGTTTGTCCCCAATGTATGTGCAACTTTACTCATAAGATTCCTCTAATGAACCTGGTCTATGTAGACAAATCTGAGAATAAAAACTTATCACATGCACATGTTAGTGATAACATCTTTATTTTAACATGAATGGTGGTTAGGTTGCAAAAGTGGGGGCACCAAAATACTAATCCACCCTATCTAGCAACTAAAAACATCATAGAGGAACACCTTCTAACAAAATACAAAGCTATAAATTCAAATTGCATGCTAATAGAATACCAATAGCATATCAGATTGCATACTAATAGCATAGTATATCAGATTGCATACTAATAGCATACGAATAGATCAACCCACGTAACAACGTCATAAAAGATTGCAAGTGGATAAGACTGCATAAGGGATCATATAGCCAAAATACCAAGCAGATTGCATATTAATACATCGCATTGCATACTAGTAGCATGCTAAGAGAAAATAGAAAGCTATAAAATCAAATTGCATGCTAATAGAATACCAATAGCATATCAGATTGCATACTAATAGCATAGCATATCAGATTGTATACTAATAGCATACGAATAAATCAACCCACGCAACAACGTCATAAAAGATTGCAAGTGGATAAGACTGCATAAGGGATCAGATAGCCAAAATGTCAAGCAGATTGCATACTAATAGATCACATTGCATACTAGTAGCATGCTAATAGAAAATACAAAGCCATAAAATTGGATTGCATACTAATAACACAACAATAGATCAACCCACATGGCAATGGCATACTAACAGCAAATGAATAAGATTGCATAAAGGATCAGATAGCATACTACAAGCATCAGCAAAGGGAGCCAGTCATTTCATGAAAGCAGCATTTGCAATGGATCACATTGCATGGTGTAATAATGAGAGCCAAGGGATCAAACAATGGCATACAAACAACAATACTCAAGGCAAGGGGATCATGTATGATAACTGCGTCGAAAGAATAGAAGAATCGAACCACTCAGGACATGGAGAGGCACCCGTAAGAATAAAATCACAGATCGATAGCAAATATATGCAATCAATCAAAGCAAAGGGATCAGATCCAACAAATACATCATATAACATCAAGAATCAAGCTATAAAAGCACAGATAGGCCCAAATAAAAGCAAAGAAACCAGGCAAGGGGATCAGATCCAGGAACTGCATAATATATACATGAAGAATCAAGCTATAAAAAGCATAGATCGGCTCAAATAAAAACACAGAAACCAGGCAAGGGGATCAGATCCAGCAAATGCACCATATAACATGAAGAATCAAGCCATAAAAGCACATATTGGCCCAAATAAAAGCAAAGAAACTAGATAAGGGGATCCGATCCAGCAACTGCACCATATAACATGAACAATTAAGCCACAAAATCACAGATCGGCTCAAATGAAAGCAAAGAAACTAGACAAGGGGATCAGATACAACAAATGCACCATGTAACAAAAAGAATCAAGCCATGAAACCACATATCCGCCCAAATAAAAGCAAAGAAACCATTAAAGAGGATCAAATTCAACAAAGAAACAAGCCTCTCGTGACATGGAGAGGGAAAAGGAGATATAAAACCATAGATCTGTAAATGAAACAGTGTACGAAGGTGTTAAAACCTTGAAAAAGGTAGCATGGATCAGACGCCTGGTGTTCGGAGAGGAAAGAGGGGGTTTCTCGATCGGCCGAGATCCAGATCTACCGCCGGACTAGATAGCATCAACCCCCTTGGTTGCCGACCAGATCCAGCACCGCGTGGAGAGGGAAAAGCTCCTGGGCTCGCCAAGCTTTGGATCCACCACTAGAGAGGCAGCAGGAGGGTTCCTGGCCCCGCCGCCCATCGGATCTACCACTGGGGAGTGAGAGGCTAACAACGCCCGTCAGATCCCGTCATATCCGCCACCAGAGAGGAGGTGGGAGGGTTCTTGGCCCCGCCGCTCGTCAAATCTACCGTCGGGGAGTGGGAGGCGAGCGTGGGTGAAGAAGAATGAAGGAGACCGAGAGGACAATGGTGAGTGGAGAGACGGCGAGCGAGTGAGATCGGGAGAGAACGGGGTGGAGAGCCGGAGCGGTAACCTTAGGGTTTTGACGGATCGAAGTGGAGCAAAACCCCATAGCGAAGTTGCATATGAAGTGAGAGCGACTTCGAGCGACTCCAGGCCATTTTGGGATGAAGTCGCGAGCGAGAAGTGCAGGCCAAAATGGCATGGGTGCGAAGTGGAGTTGAAGTCAGTTCAGACACACTTCGCGCGAACCAAATGACGGAAGTGGCCGGACCCACTTTCGAAAAAGTGAGTTCACAACCACTTCCAATCAACCAAACATGCCCTATAAAAACTAGTGGGATTTCTGTGTATATTTAAGTGTTAGGATAACGTGTTAAATAAGTTTATCATTTTTTATATAATATATATATATATTATAATATCAGTTTTTATGAGTTACGATCTGATTCGTCTATTTTCCTACACATGGTAGTTGAGTCATACAGAAAGGATGAGAGAGGAGGGACACGTGGCATCTGAGTCATAGAATGAGGAGGAGAGAGAGAAAGGGCAATGAGGGTGGGTGGCTAAAGTCCAGTGGGGTGAATATCTCGGACTAGAAACAAGCTATGAATAAACTCATATCACAAGCTAGCTTGACTCAAGTCTTTATGATTCAACTCCAGCCGAAAGTTCTCAGCTTGAATCGGACTCAAATTGAACTTAAGTCGCCCTTTAGGTACTTGACTTCAAGCCAAAGCCAAGTTGGTCCCACCTCACTAATGTTCGACTTGTTTACAATCCGACGTGCAGTACTTCATCAGCTGCAGGGCTTGCAGTGATTTATCTCAATCAGTGGATGCCGATTCGACAACTGAGATCAAACATTACCTTTACTTGATGAAAAAGGAAAGAAAAAGAAAAAATAGGAGAGAGAAAAAGTTGCTCTCAATCGTCGGATCAACGTCTAATGGTTGAGATGAAATACTGCAGGCCTGCAATTGATTGAAGTAGTGCGGCCCTGGGAGTCTGTTTATTATTGGGCTCGTGACTTTAACGGGCTGGTTCATTATGGGCCCAAACTGATTGAAGGAAGGTCATTTGATGATAGTATAGTCAAATATAGGCCTATGCCATTAAATTATGGGCCCATACTGATGCAAGGAAGTTCATATTTTGAGTGAGTTATATTGTTGGCTTTCTTTGCCAAAAAAAACCCATGCCATTAAATTTCATTTCACAAAACCAATTAATCCTATTCATTATAACTCACTCAACTAATATGATTAAAATACTCTTGATCGGTTGATTGATCTATATTTGCCGAATGCCGACTCAATAATGTTGTAGCCTTTTCTAATTATTCTAACTCACTCAAGAAATAATGACCAAATCACCTCAAATTGATCAAAACCCTTAATGTTGACTTATTTATTTTGACCTGATTGGATCAATATCGTAACAACTAACAAGGGCCCGACTTGTAAGGCAGACAAGGGCCGAGCTGGCCTGGCCTGGCCCATCATTTGGACATTGCAACAACAATTCTCAAACAGAGAATGAATGAATTATAGCTGTGGTCAGGACTCAGAAATGACAAAACTCAATATCAATGTCCTTTTTTTATCTCATTGTAAAAAATCTGTTCTTCCTTGTTTAAACACCCTTTTGATGCGATTGGGGATGCGACCAGAATGACAGAAGCTTGCTTAGTCTACACGGCACGTCTATGCTGGAAAATACTGCTAATCCTATATATGACCTGTCCAATTCCATTCCACAGTTCTTGCTGCAAATAGTACTCAAAAGAGAGCTGAGCAGCTCCATGCATGTCTGTGTCACTTTGTTCTATTATGCTTCCGATCGCTTGAGCTCATACTATGAATTTCTGGATTATAAAACAGCCAAGGATGCATTAAATGTGTGTCAATTCTTATCTCTCTTCTTGTTCGGCTGTTCCCGTTCCCATTTATTAATGATGTTTCCTGTCTCTCTCTCCCCCCTCATTCTCCGGTCGTCCTCCATCTACCCTCATATTCAGGTTAGAATGTCTCTCTTGGATGTCCGGCCGCCACCACTTGCCTCCTCGTCGTCCTTTAGGAGAGAGACCACCGTCACTTACATCGCTGCCCACCAGGAGAGAGTCTTTTGTGATGGGAAGAGATGCAGATAATAAGACCACCGTAACTAGTCTATTGTTCGTCGATTTCGTCCAGACAAGGAAAATGGAAGGATGAAGTTGATCATTGATTTTTACATCCATGATTAGTGATTTTTTTCTCAATTTTTCTTATAAATTGAGGATAAACGTTCTAATCATCTCATTTGCCCTAAAATTATACCTGATTGTCAATAGTTCTTCCTTATAAGTGATGATTCCCGAAACAAATATGAAGATCTCTCACTTATAAACAGGCAATCATTTATTATAAGTAGGGATTTGGCATAGGGTTAGCATGAGAGATATGGCCTATCGACGAGAGAGACAACCGTCCTTTCTGTGGGAGAGAAAACCAGAACTCTCATAAGGATAAAACTACTCAAATCTCATTAATCAAAACTGAACTCCAATTACAAACTCTAATCTCTTTTATAAAATAAGATAGACCTATTTACAGATAAACTCAAACTAATCAAAGACAGCAACTAATTTCAATCAAACTATTAACCAAACTGTTAAAATTGGAAAAAAAAAACCTAATTATGGAAAACCGTCAAATATGAAAAGTTTTTAATAAAACTGAATTTTGGGACATCAGAAAAAGGAATTAGAGCTTGTCGAGCCAGTCGATTTGACACCTCATACACCCCAATTGGACACTGTGATCAAAAGTTATGCCATCCGATGGCCACGGTCGTTCGGAAACCTAATTCGGTCTGATGGAAACCGGGTTCGCTCCGATCGCCTTGGATGTCTCGCTGGTTCAGCCTGTTCAGTTTCTTGACCTGCATCAGGATTCATCACCAACATGCACTGATACCTCACACACATCGAATGGATATAACATTTACTAAAGAATATTTTACTCCATCCATGCCTGCCTCGACTACCTTCTTTCTTCGGATTTGTTGCTAAATAGGACCCATGGTATTCACCTTTTACACTTTAGGACCCCTCCTATGTTTTTTTGCATAATAGGACCACATATACGTAAGGAACACGTGTATAAACTAATACGCGTATAAACAACAATTATACGTGTACCCATGATACGTGTATAATCAAGAATTATACACGTATTAGTTTATATATGTGCTCCTTACGTGTATGTGATCCTATTATGCAAAAAAACATGAAAGGGATCCTAAAGTGTAAAAAGTGAATATCAAGGATTCTATTTGACAAAAAGTTCTTATTTCTTCGATCTAAGTCCACCGCTGACCGGATCAGGATGTCTGAGAGAAGGTTCTCCAGAAACAAGAGATGTACTGATGCAGGACCAGGGCCGGACCTGACTGAGTCCGATCCGCTTCCAAGGCGATCCGGACGTATTCGGATTCCATCCGTCCGACTGAAACCTTTGGATGGCCATAACTTTTGATCCGACCGTCCGATCGGGGCGTATGACCAGTCGAAACGACCGGGTCGACGAGCCCGTCATTTATCGTCGGAGATCTTCGATCTTTCCACGTCGGCTTGTCGAATCGCCAAATTCCGTCTCCTTTTGCTCTAAATCGCAGTTTTAGTGAAAACTTTCCTTTTATGGCAGTTCTATCGGTTTCTATTTTTGGCAAATTCCTAGTTTGAGTAGGATTTATCTTTTTCTTTTAATTCCGGATTTAATTCCAGCTGTTAGGACTTGGATTATGATTGGATGGTTGAGTCCATGTTTTAGTTGAGTTGGTCTTTCCTTAAATCTATAAAAGGAGACCTAGGGTTTGTAAAGAGTCAGTTTTGGTTGAATAAGAAAATAGGGTTTTTGGTTTCTTCCTCTATAGAAATCTGGTTATCTCTCCCATAGAGAGTTTGGTTGTCTCTCCCATAGAGAGGCCCATCTTCCACGTTTTACCCTGCGCCATGTACCTTCCCGGGTGTATTTTAGTGCTCATGGTACTATATTCCCAACTCTCCTTTTCATATTTATCACAAATTTATGTTATAATTCATATAGATATAATACTTCTTCCGTGGTTGTTAAGATTGCTTCCGTGGGCATATGTGGTGAAAGGTCTCACAAGTATCAAATGCTTTTTTATGGATCTGACAATGAGTTGGGACAGCCTCAGTTATATCATGAGAACTCGTAGGAAAATATACCTATTGAAGAGAAAAGATATAAGTATTACTCGCTTGGGAATCCTTGCTAATCGGTATGGATTCCTTACTTATTTTTGAGCATAGATCATGACTTACAGGTGACGATAGCAAACATATAATTGTCGATTTAAATCTTATATGCAAGGAGTCTGGCGTTGAAAAGCCAGATTCCCATCCTTGTAAGTAAGGATAAATTCTCTCGTCGTATCGTAGGTGAGAATTCCTTATTAGTAAGTAATCATTCGTAACTTATATGTCTGGATTGTTGAAGATATAATAGTATACTAATATTTTATTTGCATGGATAAATCAGATCGACCCGAACATCAAGAGAGTTTCTCGAAGTGGTCAGTAAGTCTGTGATGCAATAATTCCATGCCAAGGCTGGTCCTGTTGTAAATTATTCGAATTAAACTTGAACACAAAATAATAAAAGGGATGAGAGTAATGAGCCACTACTAACTCAGGTATTCCTCTCATTTCAGTTTTTCCATTTCATCGACCGAATACCTTCTATATAAGGGGTTTTTTTTGCCTAAAAGTCCCAGTCATCCCTATTAGCATATCGAGACCCTAACCCATAAAATTTTACAGATTTAGAACCCAAATCACATAAATCCCAAAACGACCCTTACACATTAATGGCCATGGATGGCCATAAATGACCATGGATGGCCATGCATCCGATTCCGTCCCAGTCATTTGAACCGGGGCGAGACTCGAGACGCACTCTAGAGCTGCTTGTGGCCACGTGGTGTGCTTGCATTCGCTTGCTGGACAGCGTGTCAGCCAAGAAGCGACGTGACGATGTAAAGTGGCGGCCCCTCGCGCCAAAACCGGTCTTCAACCACGGGTATTAAATTCTACCCGTAAAAACAAGCCTCCTATTTCTAACACGCCGGCGTTTCTTCTCCCGATCCTTCAAACCCCCTTACGTTTCTCCGAAGGTGTTTCCGAGTCTTCTCCGACGGTCACCATATCCTACGGCCCGAAGTTGGAGTGCACCCAATCGCCCGAGAAATGGAGGGAGTACTCTTGAATGCGTTTGTCAAAGCCATGGAAACAGCTATTGTAATAGCAGCCGAGAAAATCCAAAGTCTTCAACCCAAACCCAAAGGTAGGGTGCTTTACTCTACTTTAGTGTGTAGAAGAACACCTACAAACCCTTATTGCAACGAGAAATCTAAATTTATTTCCGAGCAGCTTTACTCTTCTCCGGCGGTCGGCATCGTTTATATACCCTAACCCTTATTCTCTCTTTTTTTTTAAGTCGTTGACGACACTTTCGCCCATCGATTATCTTGAAATCACGCGTATTTTTATACCCGATGATATTAACTCATGGTATTTTGTGATCGCCATATTTCTACTTGTTGTTTTACGGATCTTTGATGGTTCGTGTTAACATTGGGTATCGTTTCATACCCGATGCTATTAACTCGTATTTTGTGCTCGCTAATTTTCTCCATGCTATATGGAGTACTTTTTATACACGTTGGTATCGTCGAGTATATTTTACATACCCGATGATATGTGCTGGTATTGCGTTCTCGTTATTTTTCTACCTGCCCGACTACGTTCTGTTTTATGCTCATTGTTAACATCGGGTATATGTTTATACCCGATGATCTGCAGTCATGTTATTTTGTTTCATACATTGTTTTACCTGATGTGTTGCCCACCTTTTATGCTCATTGTTAACATCGTGTCATTGCTTATACCCGTTAATATGTGTCATTATGTACATGTATTAGTTTATTTAATGCGTGTATACAATCCTACAGATGAATCGAGCAGCGAGCAGGGGAAAACCCCGTTTGTGGCCAACTGTTTTGCGGCGAAGATCAAGGAGGCCGCACGAAAGTATGCAGCGGATGTGCACGTTAAAATCATCCACCATACACCATTCGGCCACTTCCTTGACCTGCCGGACATCAAGCAGGATAATGTCTTATTAGACTACATGATGCAAAATCACAAGGGAGGGCTACGATTTTCCCTTGGGGGAAACATAGCAGAGCTTACGTCTGCAGATGTTGCAGTTATTCTCGGTCTGCCAAGAGACAAAGAGAACAGGGGGGGTCATATCGCGGCTGAAGAAGGTGCGCAAAACATTGATGGGCATCCCCTACTATAGCCGACACGCCGAAGGAAGGACGAACGGCGTCGACCTGCCATCGAGGAACTTCGACAAAATATTCAAGGCACTGATGGACAAGAGGGACGACGAGTATGTGAATGATTTCTGCCGCTTCTTCGTCCTGTACATCTTCGCCGTGTTCCTCTTCCCCCGGGCCAACTACACGGCCCCCACGGAGTTGGTTGGTGTCTTTGATGCAATGAGCTCCATCGGTACGACGAATTGGGCGGGAATTATCCACCAACATCTCGAGCAAGAAGTTGCCCGGTCAATTCACCAATGGAGGACAGCCAAGCCCACCACTTCCCTTAGAGCCGTGACCTACGTCGGCGGGTGCACGACCGTCCTACTCATTTGGTACTACAAGCTAACTGGTTGCAGGACCCCCCGGGATGCTAGCTTGATCCCCCGCATCTTACGATAAGGCGAAGTGAAGCTGATAAGGCGTGGAAACATCCACAACGATCTGCTGGCAAATGCCCCTACGAAGGTGAGTTCTACCTTTCTAAATCGTTTCTTTTCATCGATCCGATTACTGATCCTTTCTAATTACTTTTTTTATGCTACATCTTGTTTACGATGATAGAGAAGTCGAGTTGTACCTGGGTAATGTGCGGGCGAGCCCAACCCGGGTTGATGTTCAATTGCTGCAAGATGATGCGCCAACTGAGCCCATCGTGGGCCAAAAACACTTGAGATTGACGACCGAGTCGTCTCCGCGCCAGTCTGAATCTCCAAATCAGCCCATCGTGGGTGAAAAGCGCGCGAGATTCATCACCGAGTCACCTCCGCGTCAGTCATCTGCTGACGATGTCATCCAAGAGCCGCCGTCGTTCGGGATTCAAGATCCCCGGTCGCAGCCGTCCACACAGACAAAGTGGGAACATGTATTTATTTACACTCGTGTTTTTGCCGCCCATCCTTCAGAAATACTCGCATTTATTACACGAATATCAGTTTGGACCTGTGTTTATGTACGCGTTTAATGTTTGCACTTGATGAGAATATTCTTCCTGCGTGTTCAAATATATTGGTATATTTATACTTGTAGTTTCCTATACTTGTATTTTCTACACGTACGAGATTTCAATAGTTTCTATTGGGAGTTCAAATATTTACTGGTCTTTTTATACGTGTATGTATTTACACTCGGCTTTAATTACATATATTCTGGAAAACTCGCCTACATTGCCAGTTTTATTTTTGATGCATGTTTTTCATATATGGCTATTAAATATATGCGCTTATTTTCTCTATGCAGATACAAGCCGAGCTGCGGAAACTAACAAAACTGGACCTGGAAAAAACCCAAGAATTACGGCGCTTGAATATCCATTTCAATAAAACGCTGGTTGAGTTGGTTGGGACGAAGACTAGGCTCGCAGCTGCTGAGAAGGAAATTTCCATCCTCAAGAAGAAAGTTCAGAGTGCTGACAAGCACCATCCCATCGAAGCCGACCTCGCAGCATCCTCTCCCACCTCATCCTTTCCCGCCTCAATCATGAAGCGAAAAAGGAGCTCCAACGTGCAGGCTACTCAGGAAGTAGTTACTGTATCGCCATTGCCTGCTAGTCAGGTAAAAGTTAATATATTGCCAAAGAACCTCAGGTCGAAGAAAATCGCACAGAAAAAAAAGACCTAGTAAGTTGCAACAAAAGATTAGCCCTTCTTATGCCCTGCGCTCCAAGAAAGGTAGGGGTGCAACTAGCAAGGAGACTGTTGAAATGGGAACTGAAAGACCCGGTCATTCTCCGAATGACGATGACCAGATGGCGACCGAGACGATTATGAGCACGGTCAGCGATGTTTTGGTGATGACCACGGAAGGAGGGGCAATTGAAATGCCCACTGAAGCGATCGGGAAAGATTATGTGGCCGTGGTGATGGCTGTCGGGGCCTCAAGTATTGATAAGGGCAAGGGGGTGGAATTGGGCTCTGGAGGTGACTGCCGACGAGGTGTCCGAAGCCATCATAGAGCCGGATAGCTCAAATGTGGTGAGGGATATGCGCGCCAAGCCACATGAAATTGCAAATATTGTGGAGATCATTGAGAATGACACTCCCAAAAAGGATGACTCCATGGCACATGCTAGTGACATGCCCATTGTCAACGTCAACAAGAAATGTTACTTGCGCGAATCGAAGGAGATATTGGAGACACTCGATGAAGATGAGAAGCGGGTGCTGACATATCTTGACAACATGGATGATGAGTAAGTTTTATCTTCCGTTTGGTACCTTGTGTTTTTTTTCTTACATGATCTTAATACCGGGTATTTTTTCATACACGCATATGTAGTTTCTACCAGTAATTATAGCTTTGGCATGTACATGTGTTTTTTGTACAGGTACATTTGCAGTTTATATCTGTATGTATTTAATACTCGTTATAAAACTGTACGCATGTATTACCTCGAGATTTTTGTTCTATTGCTTTTCGTGTATCTTTTCAGTGCCCCTGTCTTCAAGCACAATACGGGATATTACATGCGGGGTCAAATAATGGACATACTAAATGATACCCTCATCAAGGGAGACATCATCGACGCGATGCAGGACGTCTTATCGAGGCGTTATCTGAAATCAAATGACAGCCGCCGTTCTTTTTTTTCATCTACCCGTCTACACGTGAGTTCTTTATTCAAGTAGGAGTTAAGTTGCCATTTTATGCATGTGCCACTGACAATTTTACTATTGAAATGTCAGCCCTCCGTCGTTCGTGGCCGCAATAGCCTTCGAGACTCGATCTTACACGCAGCCGAAACGTTTTCCACACTCCCGAGCATGGCTGTGTGGTTCATTCTGATGCACACATGTGGCCACTGGCACCTGCTCGTCGTGGATCTTCATGGGAGTGTTGCCATGCATTACACATCAAGCTCGACTCCAGAGTATGACCGCGCTGCAGCGGAAATGTCAGAGTGGGTCAAAAAGGCATTGCATACGTGGTTGCCTGACTTGTATGATGCAGGCATGCAAAAAGGGGGCTGGGAGTTAGAGTGGGCGCGTGATATACCCATCCAGCATGGATCGTAAGGACATTCTATCTTAAAGCACACTTTCATGTTTCCTCTCTCATCTGCTAATTATGTGTATCTTATTATTGGTAGACTGGACTGCACTGAGTTTCTATTGAAATATGAAGAGTGCATACAACACGGCCTCCCTTGGTACAATTTGAACTTCACCCAGCGTGACATGTCGGCCATGCGTGGACATGTGAGGACAACTAGGCCACCATCCCTTTTGTTTTTCATACACGTACTTTATATGCTTGTGGTTTTTTATACACGTGTATAAAACTTGGACTTTAACCAGTTTAATTTATGCACACGATGTATATACTCCAGTATTTATTTTAACATGCCAGCATTCCGTGCACAGAATGCGTTAATTTTAGTACTTCAGGGCAGACAAGTGGGGAGAGATGTGCCAGGGCCGCCAACCCCACAACCAGATCTACCAGTGCCTCCTAGCCCGCAACCCGATCTGCCAATGCCTCCTAGCCCATAGCCCGATCTACCAATGCCGCCTAGCCCACAACCCGATCTGCCAATGCCGCCTAGCCCATAGCCAGAGCTACCAGTGCCTACCCAGCAGCCACCATCGTGCCAACCTACAGAGCCTACAAGCTTGAATGGAGAAAATGAAGCAAGTGAAGGGGAGAAGGAGATGAGAGTGGTGTAAGTACACTCAGAGATGATGAGAACAAGCCATGTGGCCACAGCTATATACACTCATTTTTTTGTTACATATATTTTGGAATACTCATTTTTTACTTGTGAAAATCCACAACTATATACACTCGGAGATGATGAGAAGCGGTTGTTGACATATCTTAAAATCAAATTTGTACCAGGGGAAACTCTACAGGTACATATATAATACTCGTTGCAATGAAATATGTACCAGTGGCAACTGTCCAGGTATATGTAGAATACTCGTTGAATTGAAATCTGTATCTGTGAAAACTTTCACTTTAGGCCACGTCTATACCTTCAAAATTACAGGTAAATAAGGACATGTAGGGGTACATTTAACAGCGTATATTTTTCTATGCACGCTTAAAAACCACACAAAATATTAAAAGGTCCAAAATAAGGTGCAACTTGTTGGCTGAACATTGTTGGTCTTACCAGAAACCCTACACATGTTATACGCACAGTGCCATCATGACAATATACGTGTTGTACTATGACGTGCCGGAGGAACATGTGCCCGACAAGTCCTTTTGTTATGGCCAAGAACTTTACACCTTGAGCATCTTCACATTGGTCTCGACTGTGCCTCGCCCTGTGACGGCAGCCTTCTCTACCTCCTCTTACCTTTCTTTACTTGGCAGTTGGGTGGTTAGATGATGGGATCGTCACTAACGGCCTTTGGCCAAAACTCTTGTGACGCAGTAGGGTAGACCACATCATCGTAGCAAGCTCTATAAGTATCGGATGTAAACCAGTCCTCACAGTACTCGTACTCAGACAACCGCTGCCACATAAGCACTGCACAACCATGTGGGCATAGTATTCCAATCAAATTCCATTCCCGACAAGTACATTGACGTCTTTCTAAGTTCACCATGTAGTATGGTTCACCATACTGAACTTGGAAGTCTGTCATGCTCGATGCCGCGACGGTCATATGCCATCCTTTTTCCTTCACAAGTAGGAGTTCCTTCTCCGCCCACGGGCTGAGAGTGCTATCCATGCTTGTTGCCTCCCTCTTTTGTAAGAAAAAGTATTCCTCCACCTTCCGAAGCGTTCTTTCTATGAGGATTTGGATTGGAAGTGCTTTTACGTCCTTCAATACACCGTTGAAGCTCTCGACCATATTAGTTGACAACATGTTGTATCTTCTTCCAGCGAAGCAGTGCGTTGCCCACTTTTCTACGGGGATCTCTTGAATGTAGTTGTATTGTTCCAGATGCATATGCCTCATCAGATCCATTATTCGTGTGAATTGCGGTTCTGTAAACGCACGTGCGGCAGTCCAAAACTTGTTATATGGAGCAGAATGCTTTGCTGCGTTAACCAGGTTCTGTGACAAATGGATCATACAGTATCCATGTTTTGCTTCCGGAAAAACATCCTCAACGGCCTTAAGTATGCCTTTGTGGCGATCGGAGATTATGGTCAAAGGCTTGAATGGACTGATGCATGCACGGAGGCGTACGAGGAACCATGTCCAAGAATGTCCAGACTCTATTTCCCCCACGCCTAAGGCTATAGGGAGGATGTGATTGTTGGCGTCCATTCGGATGGCGATAAATATCATCCCTTGATACCTTCCGGTCAAGAATGTCCCGTCTATCTCGATGACGGGCCTCAAATATGTTTTCAATGCATGTATACACACACCAAAGGCCCAGAAAACCCGCTGAAAATGATTACACGAATCGACCTGGAGAGCCGTTACTGTTCTGGGATCCTTTATCATCAACTCCCGCAAATAAGGTCTAAGCATGTTGTACAAGTCTTCATATGTGTCGTGTATCTGTTTACACGATAAACATGGCAACATAAGCAATTTTTCATGGACGAGTATAAAGTACGTGTATAAATAAATACCATGATAAAGAAGCACGTAAATATACGTGTGGTTACCTATACACAACCCTTTATGTATGTACCAGTGTTGTAGATTTTGTACACCACTCTTGTATAATAAAATATGCGTGTAATTATACGTATACTAACCTATACAAGATATTTGGGTATAACCGATGTTGTATTTTTTGTCACTCGTGATAATGGACGAGTAGAAAAAAATATGCGTTGAAATATACATGTAGCTCATTCTGTGCTTGTACTACATTATATGCTTACCTTTATTAACACTTTCTGCTTCGCACGATATGCCTTCCAGTATGACACGTGCACACCATATCTTTTGACAATATCAGGGACAATCATCTGGACGCTATAATTTTCATCAGCAGAATCTTGCTCCTTGTTCTTCTCGGCGATCAAGGGGCATGTCAGTTGCTTGTGGCCGTGCCCGATCGAGGGTCTATTGCACGTGTGTTTTTTGACGAATATGGTTATCTGAAAAGTAGGTACTCCTACAACTCTTCTACCTATGATCTTCCATGAACATCCCGTATAGATGCAACGTGCCAGGACCTTATCTCCCTTGCACTTCTTCAATTTGTACTCGAACCGACGTGTTGTGGCGTATCTTGCTAGCGCCATCTTCAGTTCTGATTTGTTGAGGTACCTCTTCCCAACATATGGTTATGGGGCATTCAAAAAGTAGATTGCTCGAACTTCCGATCTTTCAGAGTTCAGAATGTACTCGTCTTTCTCATCGCCCGTTAACACATCATGCGGCTCCTCACACTCTCTGTCATGTAACCAGTTTTGGGCGAAATATATATCATCGTACATATCATTTGCGTCTACAACATGCCCATCTACATAGTTGCGCATACAATTTGGTCAAGTCAATACTTAAACGTTAGTGGCAATGAAGAAACGCGCTCGTATTTATACACGACAATTTAATACGGGTATAAACTATTTAACACGAGTATAAACTATTTATGTGCATGACAACAACGTTGCAAGCATGTAAACAAGATATACGTGCAAAATGTTTGTACACGCATATATACAATTTCGTACACGTGGAAATAATTTAGAACACGTACAATTATTTTCGAAACCACGTGTATTAATAAAATACTCGCTATTCTGCTACTTACCCCATCAGCCTCAGGCGTGAGTCCGTTTATCCACATATCTTCGACTGTGCGATCTAGTTCATCCTCTTCACTGAGATCTGGTTTGATGGGTATGTTCAAGTCAATGTTGAGAGGCCGCGGGACTTAGATGCCTTCTTATGCACCGAATCGGAGCTATCAGAACTGAGTCATGTAGGATAGCATTAGAAAGAGGACATGAATATTCCATGCACACAGTGCACAAGAGGCGTACCCAGGGTTATATGATTGTATTGTGGACACGAAGACTCTAAGTACTTGGCACAATGGTCGTCTGAGAAGGATGAAGAGCTGATCCATGTCTTCCTCGTTGTCTAGGCGGGTAAATGGTTTATATGGATTGTCGGGTATCTCATAGCTTAGAAACATCTCCACGTCGTTTGGAGTCAGATTGCTCAAAAGGTAAAAGCGAGACTTCAGTTCGGCGAGTGTTAGGTTGGATGAAAACTCCTCGATATGGGAAGACCCGCCGTAATAGTATGGCAGTCTATCATTGCAAACACCCTGCCCATTGTAGTGGAGATGTAGCTCAATGCTTCTCATCTCCACATCCATGTCTTCCTCCAAGGGAGAAGGCTACTATCTCCAAGGGAGAAGACTGTCATGCAAGGATGCAAGTGAAGCAGGTGAAAGAGGTGAAGGAGATGAAGCAGGTGAAGGTGTAAGTACCGGCAAGAATTTTGGCAGGAGAAGCTTCTACTAGCGGGAAGGAGGAGGCGTGAGTGGGTGACAACGTCGATGGGACATTCTTTTATTTTATTTATTTAAATCCCACGTGGACGAATGCAAGCACGCCTCGTGGCCACAAAATACCGGGTATTGTGCGTCTCGAGTCTCCTGCCGGTTCAAATGCCTGGGACGGAATCGGATGCATGACCATCCATGGTCATTTATGGCCATCCATGGCCATTAATGCCTAAGGGTAGTTTTGGGATTTATGTGATTTGGGGTCCGAATCTGCAAAATTTTATGGGTTGGGGTCTCGATATAATAATAGGGATGATTGGGGCCCTTTAGGCAAAAAACCCTTATGCATTTATTGTAATTTTGACTTTTGAGCACACACTATCACTTGATGCATTTATGGCTATTTTGAAATTTGGTCATCCACTATTACTTTACATGTTTCACATGTTACAATGCTCCCCTTGTATGACCACTAAAAAATATACATCGTTGTTGGTGGATAAAACGTCGATCTCGTGGGAACGAGATTTCTATTTTATTTCGAGCAAAACATTTCGAATTACAGGAGATTGTAGGCACCACACCCCTGGATCTCCAAGTCGGCAAACCCATCGTTTACATCCCCGTAGGGAACACCTCCGATTCTAAATCCAATCAAATGAATATTATATATAATAATAAAAAATGATGTGAGGTCTTGGACCACCACCTTCATCGCTATGTAAGATGTCGTTCGAGCTTTGTCGCAGGGGCTTTGAGTCCGCTTAGGTTGGGGAAGATGTCTTCCGAGTATGGGGGAATGCCATCCAAGGAGATCCGACCTCCGTTGCCAACTGGGGCCAAGGATGCCTAGGTTAGAACAGGGGAAGCGTCGGTTGGAAAAGAGGGCGTGCGGCGAGCGGTAGGGGATGGAGCTTGCATCTCCGGATCGGACTTGGGAAGACGATGGCGGATATCCTTCTTCAGAGTGGGCTTGAGCCCCTGCGTTGCCGCACCGTCGGGAAGATAGGGAGGCCATTGTAGAAGATCTTGACGGGTCTTGGTGCCACGAGCTTGAGGTCACGAACAGCGATGGGTGGTTGGTGAAGGATCTCGTTGGATGAGATCTCGCTGGATGTGGGGGTCGATGTGGCGGGTTTGTGGCTTGGACGGCGACGGACGCTACCCTTTGGATCAGATCACGAGCGGCAAGGGATTTCCACGGTGAGGGCACGCCAGGATCCTCCTTTTTCTCGATCTCCCGCTCCTCTCCGAAGGCCAGTGAGTTGCGTGGGTCGCTAGAGGTGGAGGATGTCGCCGGTGCTGGATGTGGGGTTGATGCTGCGAGCTTGAGACCGCGCACGACGGTGGGCGACGAACACCTTTGAGTTGGGTCCGGCGAGGATGCACCGATTGCTGGAGCGACGGAGAGGATGCGCCGGCTCTTCTCTTGCCTGAGCGTCTGAGAGGGCCTGCGGTCGGTGCTGGAACGACGGAAGGGGTGCGCCGGGTGCTCTTGCGCGTCCGAGAGAGGGACCGACGCGTCCGAAAGAGCTTGCCGTCGGTCCCTCTCTCCTCTTCTTTCTCCCCTCTCTATCAGCCTCCCTTCCCCTCTATTTATAGGCATGAGAGTGTGTATGTTTATATGGAATGGGATATAGATCCTTAATCAAAGGAGTATCCCTTCCATTTGAAGAATATAGATCCTTCATATAAGGATAGCTAGCCATGCAGCCAACCATATTTGGTGATGGTTGATCCTATTTTATATGGTATGGGATGTTCTGACGGATTATTTTGAAATTGGAAAGTGATATTCGAATTTTCAAATCCGTCATAATTTGAACATTTTTTCATGTCCATTTAAATTATTTGAATATTTGTCCAGCTTTAAGACATTTGTGAATATTTATTTATGTATAGAATGTTTATTTGAATTCGGAATATTTACAGGAATTTTACCAAAATACCCTCTCAACGGTCATATATCTTGGACCGAAATATTTTGGAGGGTGGAATGGTCAGATTTCAGACAACTACATCCCTGAGGGTGTAAATCGACCAAGATACCCTAGGGGGTTAAAGGTTGCAGTAGAATGACCAAAATACCCTTCGGGACTAAATGACCAACCTACCCTTTTGAATTTGATTCATACAACGTCCATATTTATTTGGACGAAAATATACCCCTAAGGTGGACGGGACCTTAAAGGGTTAATATGTGTAAATTTTATATAATTATCTCCCCAGAGGTGGAAATGACCAAAATGCCCTTATGATGGACAACTTGGACTATACCTTTACACTTTTCGGTTTATGTAGGAAACTGTCCAAGGGCTAATGTAAGATATGTGGTGTGTGTTTTTATCATATTTTCATAAATATCCCTGGCGTGTTGAAATTATCGAAATACCCCTTTATACCTTTGGTTCATCTATGATGCCATCAGAACCGAGTTAGGCCATTGGGACGTAATTAGGAAATCTAATTACGCATTTTTTTATCTGAGTTTTTACCTTGTCTCTTTGTGTGCTAAAATTACCAGAATACCCCTACGTCTATATAGCTTATTTAGGATGCCGTCAAAGCCATATAGGGTCGCTGTAGAATGTAATAGGAAGCCGGGGCATGTATTTTGGCCCGAATTCCCAATATGCCCTTGAGTGAAAATTACCCAAATGCCCCTGATGCCATCAAAATTAGGGAAAGCATTTATAGGGCATTTTAAATATGTTTTAAGCTTGTTTGACTCTATTTAATGTTGTTTTGGCTCGAACAAACCGAGGGCATGCGCTATATAGTTAAATATTGCGACCTTTTGGTCTATCCAAAATTGGTGTCAACAATCGTAAATCCTTTGCTAAGAAAAACCATGTGGGTAAAAACTTAGCGAAGGAAAGAGTGCACTATTCTTTTAAAGAGATATCAGGTTATCAAGACTGCGTTATTAAAACCTTGTCATGAAAAACCTAATGGAAAAAAGCCTTGGCGAAGGAAAAAGAGTGCAATATCAGAATACCTCCATTACTCACCCTCATGAAGATGTAAGATAAGCTTCAGGTGCTCAACACAATAGGTCCTTGAGACAATACATTCCGATGTCATGCACTAGCTTTCTGAATATTGTCATTGGTAGTGCCTTGGTAAATAGATCGGCCAAATTTTCACCGGAGCGTATCTGTCGGATATCGATATCGTCGATCTTCCAGAGCTCATGCGTGCAGAAGAACTTTGGTGATATATGCTTGGTTTTGTCGCCTTTGATATACCGTCTCTAATTTGAGTGATGCATGCGGCATTATCTCCATATAATATCTTTGGGGTATTTTTGATTGAAGATAATCCACAAGTGTCTTGAATATGCTCTATCATGCTTCTCAACCAGATACACTTTCTACTTGTTTCATGAATAGCAAGTATCTCAGCATGATTTGAAGAGATGGCAGTTAGTGCTTGTTTCATAAATCACCAATATATAGCAGTCCCGTCATAAAGGAAAATATAGTCAGTTTGTGACTTGGCCTTATGTAGATCAGAGTGATAACCAGCATCTACGTAGCCAACCAACTGTGGTATCCAACTATAAGAGAAAAATAGTCCAGGATTTGTAGTTCCACGAAGATAGCGCAGTACGTGCTTGATCCCATTCCAGTGTCTTTGAGTTTGTGCAGAACTATATCTCCCCAATAGATTAACTATAAAATCTATATTGTGCCTTGTGCAATCTGCAAGATACATGAGGGCACCAATTGCGCTAAGATATGGTAGTTTAAGACCAAGGAGTTCTTCACCATCTTCATGAGGGCGAAAAGTATCCTTCTTCACATCAAGAGATCAAACAACCATTGGATAACTCAATGGATGAGTTTTATCCATAAAAGTATCTCATAACCTTTTCTCTATAATTTGATTGGTGAACCAATATTCTACTTGTAAAGTGTCCGATCTGTAGGCTGAGACAAAATTTTGTATTTTCAAGATCTTTCATTTCAAATTCTTTCTTTAAATAATCAGATGCCTTTATGAGCTCTTTAGGAATCCCAATTAAATTCAGGTTATCGACACATACTGCAATAATAATAAATCCAAAATTTTATTTTTTTGGTGAAGACACATAAGCAAATTGGGTTGTTTATTATCCCTCTTTCAAGAGGTATTCACTTAGCTAATTGTACCACATCCGGCCAGACTGTTTTAACCCGTATAAAGATCTTTGAAGTTTTAGAGAATACAAATCCCCGGATTTATTTTCTTTAGGCAACTTACGTCCTTCAGGGTTTTTCATATAAATGTCTCTATCTAGTGACCCATACAAGCATGTCGTGACTACGTCCATTAGATGCATATGTAGTTTTTCTAAGACTGCTAAACCAATCAAGAAGCAAAAGGTTATTGCATCCATTATAGAAGACTACGTTTTCTAGTAGTCTATATCATGTTTCTGAGAGAAACCTTGTGCTAAAAGTCGTGTTTTATATCTAAAAATAAATCTACACCTCATGAATTACCATAACAATATTGAAGCAGATATAAGCTAGGAATTTAACAAGCATGAAACAAGAGACACACGATTTTTAATGTAGAAAAATCCTCATAGGAGAAATCCACGGGTCCAATGTAGATCCAGGCGAAATCAATCCACTAAAAACAAAAGTACCGTTTACACAAGTTAACACGACTCACTGTACTGACTCCTCAGATATACGATGTCGTTCTCGCACTTGCTCGACTCCTCGAATCACGATCCGCATCTCTGCTTTTCTTTATTCATCGCCTCCACCAAATTATACTCGTCAACTCGCTCGGTCTGACGAATACCTTTCATCTTCCTTTGGTCCACACTCACCTCACAGCCACCTCTCTCTTCTTCTCTCCCTCAATCTTCTCTTTCTTTCCTTACCTCACAACCAGTCAATGCACATCCCTCTTTCTTCTCTTTCTCTCTCCCTCACAGCCCTCTCACAGCCCTCTCTTTCTTCTCTCTATCTTTTCCACCGCCACCTCTCTCTCTTCTTTTCTTCTCTCTTTCTTCCTCACTATTTCTTCTTTCTTCTGGTGCTCACTCATCTTTTTTTTTCCCTGTTTCTACGCCCCCTCTCTCAAGTCCCGACGGCCTCTTTATACACGACCTAGCTTCTCAATAGGAGCAGCTAATTTGATCCCTTTTTGGTCATCCGATCACCGTGAGTCAACTTGATCTAGATTAAGGTTGAGCCAACGTGACATGTCTTGAGCCAATTTGATCCACTTCACCTTGATTTAGTCTTGTATGAACCTTATAACCAATCTAGCTAATTTAAAGATTAAATCAACAAAATTTGCCAACAAATACGGAATCTAGACATGATTTCATACAATCTCCCCATTTGGCAATTTTGTGACAAAACAATAAAGCTAGATACAATGCACAAACTAAAAACAATCCTAATATGATTCAATACAAAAACTAATATGAATTGCCAAACTGTCACCTGCATATGCACCACTATAGAATACCCGTGAAACGCATAGTGAATATAAGAAGAATAAGCATATCATATACTCCCCCTTAACAATAACCAATGTCAAAAATCAAACACAGCTAGCATATGCAAATATAATATGATAAAGAACAATAAGCATATGCATGTATATACTCCCCCTCAATGCAGCATTAATTTGCGCGTACGGATTATTATTTCATAAAAATATAGCAAAGAGAAATTGCAAAATATATCAGCAGATATGCAATGTGAACATAAGAAAGATAAGAAATATAAGCACACACATTACTCTCCCTCAAGTAAACAATCCAATTTGAAAATTCAGATATAATTCAGCTCGCCCTCAATTCATGAATGTATACTCCCCCTTTTTGTCACAAATTGAGCAAATAGAATTAAAAGAGTAACAGACAGTTAGCTAAGAGGAGTCTAATTAAAATCATGAGAAAAGTCAAGCATGGATTTAAACATGACAAGTGCAGCCACGAGTGCATGCATAAGAGACCAAAAAACAAACATAAGACAGCCCATGAATCAAACAAAAACCACCAAAACATGCAATGATCATAGTTGTCATAAGACAAGATAGCAAACTTCAACAAGTCATGCACAAAAATTCGGTTTACCCATCAAGGTAACATGAAACCAAACCAACCAAATCAAAACAATCAACCTATCCTCCAAAAATTCATTCAAACATTACATCGAAGACATGGCGTGCATTCAAAAAAATCAACCGAACAGATACAGTCATGAAATCGGAAATCCAGAGACAAAGCCCTACAAAGTCATGCAAACCACTCAACAAAGTTTCAGAGACATGCTCTCTGCCCAAGACATGCACACAATCCATCATCCATGGCAAGAAATCAAGAACATAATATTCCTAAACAGGTCATGCTGAAGAGAGAGATGTATCAAATACATATAAAGCTGGTAGGATAAAAACAGATTTAGCTCAAGCAAACTCTTGGTCGCTTGAGAAAGAGTAGTCTATGCAGAACTAAATAAACACCATACATGAGTGTGTGTGTGACATTTAAATACATAATGCAATGTCCACAACTACTTGAAAAATAAAAAATCAGGTTATCGACCAGGGGATTGTAAGTAGATTATGGTGACTTCGACTAATAAGAGTTTTAAACTCAAGACGGACCCCGTCATGGTCAGTGTAAAAGGCCCTAATAGCATTGTGACGGCTTCACTCATGGGGAGGCAGCCTTCTCCCTTTTTTTCTTTTTTTTTTAAATAATAAGTGAAGTGAACATTGTAATTCACACATTACGAAGCTTCGCTCTCATTTCCTGGTAGCCTTTTTCACATACACATAGGGTTAGCCTTAGCACATAGCAACAGGAGCTTGTCCTGAGATTATTGCTCCTAAAAGTTTCAGTCCTCATAAAATGTGAACACAATAGGATGGACGACATAAAATGATATAAGGAGGGTAACACGTTTTTCATCTTCAAGGTTGTAAAGAAGGCACCACATATATAAGCCATACACTAGAGAGAAAAAAACATGAACTGAATGTCCAACAAAATAAGTATCAAAATCCAAGTAACGTCACATGTCCTTCAAGAACATGCACGAAACTATCCTTACAGATGAATTAAAGTATTCAGTTATAAGGTATGTTTATTATCCATTTGCAACAATGACCCAATTTAGATTTCTTTTTTTTTTAACAACAAACTACACACTGAACACAAACCATGAAACAAAATACACATACAAAAATAAAACAAAAAAATAGCATAGACTGGGCAAATATATGCATGAATATACCCTAGTCTATGGCCAGATGAGGACATCAATCAATGAGAGACACCCCTGAAAGGTCCTATGGACATCATGGGTATGCATGACAGAATTAGATATTGAGCCTCTCAAATCACTCTTCCTAACCCAAATTGACCTCGTTTTTGTAGGTTTAACATGACTAATATAGTTACGCATAACAAGCATGTAGAAAGAATTTGAATTAGAAGTAGTAGGCAACATGTTATGAAAGTATTGAGTTTGCCTCACATGCACATGCTCGGTGAAATTCATAGAAGTAGGAAACCCAATAAGCTTATAGCACAGAGGCCTAATGTGTCCTACTTTACCACAAAAGTGACAAATAGGAAATTTTCTTTTAGGCATAGCATGAGAAGAAACCCTCATAGTAGGTAAAGTATTTTCAGCTCTAATAAACTTAACTGTGGGGTGGTTAAATTTACCTTTGCCTCTAAAATTAGAGGACTCACCAACATAGCCCAATTCGAATTTTACAAGGCCGGTCCTTTGAGCTCCCAATACTTCATCCAGTTCTTGTGTACCTGCATTCATCTTTTCGACCAATTGATTAGAAGTATTGAGTTTTTCTTCAGAAGACTTAACTTTATCAACTACTTCACTTATTGACACTTCATAATCATGCAAGTCTTTTCGGCATTTTTCAAGTTCAACTCGAAGAGAGTCATCTTCAGATTTTGCTTTGGTCATCTCAAGTTCAATAACTACTCTTTCTTTATCAGAAACTTTGAGCTTGCTTTTCAATTCAGATCTAGATTTCTTTAGATCGTCATACTTGTCAGCCAAATCATTGTAAGGATTATTGACCTTTTTATAAAGAGCACGAATAGTCTCAACATCTTCACCAGCTAACTCAGAATCAGTGCCAACAATAGAACAATAAGCATTATCAATAATAGTAGGGAAAGCAGTAAAATTATTAGAATCGTCATGCTCATACTCATCCTCACTAGAATAAGAAGAATCAGTGTCACCCCATGTCACTTTCAAAGCTTTACTTTTCTTGTCTTTGTATCTAGTGTCATTTTTACCATGACTGTTGCGCCCCAACCCGTGAAAGCCCAACCGGGCCGGGCGACGCGAACCGAAACCTAACAAACCGTGGAAAACAAAGCTGGCGAGGGTTCCCTCTAACCTATTGGTCTCCCTAACAGTTCACCAACAGCACCCCCAAATTAAATATAATAATTTAATGAAACCTCGAACCACAGATTTACAAACTCAAAAAGATTTAATATACATATCCTCGAAGAGGGGAGGAGTTCAAATACAACATTACTCCCGTAGAAGACTATCTAACATAGGATAAAAACTGTAAAGGATCACCACCTCTCAGACTCCACCTGGCGCCGCCGCACCGCCAACCAACTGCCCGGTAGGGGCCAAGGAAGAAGAACTGACGCCTGCACCTGCAAAACGCAGCCCGGGTAGGAGTGAGCACTAAGCTCAGTAGGGATCTACACTACGACACACAGAAGGAAGAGGGAAACGCAACAGTGTCGCCCTCAAGTAGAACCTGGGTGTATACAGGGGTCCCATAACCCCACCGCGTGTCCCTGAGGCCCCAATCATGATCTTCCAGCCGGGCTGGTCACATGTCGGGTCACACTCAGTAGCAGGAAACAACACTGCTGACTCTCAACAGGACACAGAACACTGTTTGGTGGGAAAAGACACCACTGAGTAGGTAACTCCTCTACTCAACAGTTTAAGAACGCCGGACACCGGCTACACCTCAGATCCGACTCGAGGCCGGCACGACCTCTACAATCATCAAGCAACAAGTGCACCAGTCATCTAAGCCTATCATCAAGTTTGACTGGACACTACAATTCAAACCGGATCCAAACCACCCAACCACGGTCCTAGGGCTAAGTCCGAGCTTCCAGCCTCGGGACGGCGACCCAAAGATCACCCACGCCCTAACCAATGCAACTAATGCACAAATCAACAATGCATGCTATGACATACACAAATAAGAAGTAAAGCATGCAATAGTATGACAAACATCATAGAAGTCAACCGGATCGCTGCAGCGGTACTACCGACCGCTGCCAGCCGATCCGCAGCGGGTCCCGGCATTATGACGGTACCGCGACCGTCGACCGCAGACTCCTGCAACGGGAAGCAACCCCGAAAACGATGATGAACAGTAAATAATATAATATTATATTCCGAGATATAATATTAAATTCAAAACACCCAAAAGTTCTCTACTAGAGGCTATTTGACCCCGTCGATCCGACGTCCAAACGACATCAGATTTGAGATCCAACTTAGTCATCAGTAGATCTATATGCATGGATCAACATATCCAAAATCCATAATCATCCAACGTTTGGATTAACGGGCAAATACAAATCAAAACTGCTAATCAACTCACTTACCAATTTAATTGCTGCAACGCAGCCCTCCAGCAAACAATTCATAAAAAATCGTAGAAAAATCGGACAAATACGAAATAAGATGGAATGGAAAGCGAATGAATAGATCTACAAATCTTATGTTTATCAAAAGCCAAGATAAAGTACGTGCCGGCCGAAAAACACGCCGAAAGCCGGCTGTTCTTCAAGAACAGCAGAAAACAGAGAAACCGAGCTTAATCATGTATAAAACCTTCTCAAATCTCAACCAAGTAACTTGAAACTCATATCAGTAATTCTAATAGGCATAAGGAATCCAACAAGACAAAGATCAATAAGATCCAACGGCTAGATCACGAGAAACCCATTAAAGAACACATGTAGGTAGAAGAACCTACCCAACTGCGCATTCCTCTGTTGATCCCTCGCAAACCAGTCACCAACATGACTCCAAACCACCTCAGCTATGTTCCTCTCGTCGCCATGAATCCAACAAGCTTTGGAACGCCAAAATCGGTGGCCGGAGGAGGGAGAACGGAAGAAAAGAAGCTCGCCGGCGGAAGAAGAGAAGAAACAGAGCACCGCGGGAAAGAAGAGAAAGAAGGAAGAAGAAGAGAAGAGAAGAGAAGAGAAGAGAAGAAGGGGAAGGAAAGCTCGGGGGAAAGCCGGAGGAAAGGGGAAGGAGGGGAGGGAAAGTCCTCCCCTTCTGACAAGGGAGAGCGACGGCCGGCTGCCGTCATCGCGGAAGAGAAAAAAGCCACCGACTGATTGCTCACAAGTCCGATCGACGCTCTCGAGCCGCAAACAGCCCAAAGACCTTCTGCACTAAGCGATCGATCTCCAAAGCATGTCAGATCGATCTGGTTAGCAAGGCCAGATCGATCTCATTAGCAATCCAGATCGATCTCCTTCGCCCAGAAAAGCAAACTTGGGCTAAAACACAAGCCCAAGCTCAGATCTTCCGATCTCGGGTTCACCTAACCATTCTAAACAAGCACTAACACATACAAGATCAGTGTGTGCATACGCGGGGTGTGAAACAAACCAACAAGGCGTAATTTATCAAATTGCCCTTGTGGTCTAAGAAACAATACGATCCACCGGATCGTGCGCTCGACGCGAAGCAAACCAACGAGCCACGGGCCCGACCCAGCCGGTCGACCCAGGAGTAGAGGGACGGGTCCTCACAATGACAGTCCTTAGCAATATGCCACATTCCATGACACTTATAACACCTCACTTTCTTATCTTGAGGTTTCCTGTCAGTATAGTTTTTTGAACTCTCGCTTTTGTCTTTGCCTTTATTTAGCACCAAGGTTTTTATATTTTTCTTTCTCATAATCTCCTTAAGGCGTTTGGTTAACAAAGCCATTTCCTCAGTACCACTAGAATCACTCTCAGAATCTCTATTGACCTTTAAAGCAAGATTTTTCTGTTTTTTTGGACGCTCAAATGTAGTTATATAAGTCTGCAAAGTACCAACAAGATCATCAATATCAGTATTGTCAATATCCCTACTTTCCTCAATCACAATAACTTTAGGTCTAAATCTTTCAGGTAGAGACCTCAAAATCTTCCTAACAATTTTGGATTTTGACATAGGTTCACCAAGGTTATGATAAGAACTAACAATATCACTCAACTTAGCATAAAATTGATCAAAGATTCATGCTCATCCATACGCAAAAGTTCAAAAGAGGTAATAAGACGCTGAAGCTTAGCAATTTTAACCGAAGAGGTACCCTCATGGGTAACTTCAAGTATGCGCCATGCATTCCTAGCAACTGTACATGTGGAAACTCTCCTAAACTCTTCAACTGTCAAAGCACTATTAATAGCATTCATTGTTTTGTTGTTCCATCCACTCTCTTCCAATTTCTTCTTATCCCATGAAGTAAAAGGTTTAGGTCCAGTCACATCATCTATAGTAATAGCAGGGTGAGTCCAGCCTGACACAACAGACATCCAAACTTTATCATCAAGGGAATTTAGAAAGATGGTCATACGGGCTTTCCAATAGGCATAATTAGAGCAATCAAATAAAGGTGGTCTACCTGAAGAACCTCCTTCTCAGGATAAATCCATGGGTGCTATATGTCGTTAGGATCACTTTCTGTCTTCTAACCTTAAAGTCTAGCAATTATAGAAAGTACTGCTATGATACACATTGAAAATAAATCTAAACCTTACGAATTATCATAACAATACTGAAGCAGATATAAGCTAGGAATTTAACAAGCATGAACAAGAGACACAATTTTTTACGTGAAAAAACCCTCACGGGAGAAAACCACAGGTCTAATGCAGGACCAGGCGAAATTAATCCACTAAAAACAAAAGTACCATTTACACAAGTTAACACAACTCACTGTACTGACGACTCAGATACACGACGTCGTCCTTGCACTTGCTCGACTCATCGAATCAAGGTCTACATCTATGCTTTTCTTTATTGATCGCCTCCACCCAGTTATACTCATCGGTCGCTCGGTCTGACGAATACCTTTCATTTATCTTCGCTCCCACTCTCACCTCACAACCACCTCTCTCTCTTCTTCTCTCTCTCTCAATCTTCTCTTTCTTTCCTTACCTCACAACCAGTCAACGCACATCCCTCTTTCTTCTCTTTCTTCTCTTTCTCTCTCTCCCGCACAGGTATGTTCTCGTTCGTTGCAAAGTTAGATCGGTCTGGTACAACCGATCATTCTGTGATCTAGGCCAAAAAAAAAAGAAAACAAGATTTCAAAAGCGTGGTCATTTCCTCGCATTCTTCATTCCAATCAGCGTCTTTTTTTTCATTTCGATCTAGCACACCTTGGGATGATAATATGGATCGGAGAGGAAGCTTGTGAGAAATATGTTGGAGGATAAGGTAACAAATATGGGGAAGAGGGTAACGGTGAGGGAGATGAGGAAGAACAATGTGGATTGAAGGAGGTGATGCCGGAGAAAAGAGAAGAGTTTAAGGGTAGGAAAAATGTTGTTTAGGTTGAAGAAGGTAGGGGTGGAGAGGTTAGTTTTAGGTTGAAGGAGGTATGAGTTAGTGTGGAGATGATGGTTGAAGGTGAAAGATGATGTGGTGTGCAGAGTAAAAGGATTAATTATAAATGATGGGGGATAATACAATACACTAATGAAAGAGCATTTGAGAACTTTGACCTTAGGATATTGTGGATATAAAAAAAACTCATTTAAAATTATGATGCGACTAGTCCAAATTGTAATCCGTATAGAACTCCCCGTTTGAAAATAAACAGCCTTTTTTTACATTTCCAATAGTGTCCATGGTGTACCTACCAAACTAGTTGTTTGATTAAGAAAAATGATTCCCAGCCAACGCGACTTGGCGTTGGCTGGGTGACAACATGACGTGGCAGCATCCACAGCTGCCACGTATCAACTCATTTAACCCTCTCATCTACCTTTGTAACCTCTCATTTACCCTAGATCAACCTGGCTTGGCTCGAGCTTGGGTAAGCTCGCCTCCTCTCCTCCCCCCCATCTAAGCTCGCCTCCTCTCCTCCCCAATCCAGGGCATCCACGCTCCAACGGCGCCTCCTCTCCTCCCCGATCTAAGCTCGCCTCCTCTCCTCCTATCCCGACCTCCCGCGGCGCCTCCTCTCCTCTCCGATCCTGATCTAGGGCATCCACGAGCTCCCGCGACGCCTTCTCTACCGATCCAGTTCTAGGGCATCCACGACCTCCCAACGACGGTGGCGGCATCGGGTGCGACCGCTGGACAACCCAGCCCCGACGACTCTCGTCCACGGAGGGGAAGCAAGCAGCAAGTACAGCGGTACCTCTCTACCAACTCTTCTTATCTTATCCGGATTTGTGAGTTCAAACTTTGTCGTAGTGAGATTTAGAGGCTCCATATGTTTGGATTTGAATTTCGATTTAGATTCAGATTTTTGCCATGTCATATGTTTGGATTTGAATTTCGATTTAGATTCAGATTTTTGCCATGTCATATGTTTGGATTTGGATTCTTCATGCTTGTTATTCTTGGACTTTTCGAATTATGCTCATATCCTGAGACCCTCTTGCAATCATCTCTGTCACCAATCACTTTGTCTCTGTTCTGTCCTTTTTTTTCCTCGTAAATCTCTAGATTTGTAATAGAATTTTCATGCATTTCGATTTCAAGATATTTTTCATCTTATTTGTCATCTTATTTTGATTTTAAGATGGCCACAAGTTCTTCAGATCCAAAAGAAAATGAAGCAAACAATCCTAGTCTACAACCAAATCATACTAAGGTTATAAGGGGAATGTGTGAAATAGTTGATGAACCTACATGCGGAATGATGTTTGATTCTGTGGAACAGCTCGTCCAGCATTATAGACTTTATGGCAGTCAAATGGGATTTGGTACCGCCAAAAGAAGTAGTAGGAAGGATGATAATGGAGATTTGAAACATATAACTCTAGTATGTTCTCGTGCACGGAAAGCACAATCAAATGCAAAGAATACACTACGGATGCAGCCCACGTGCAAGACAGATTGCCAAGCTAGGTTGCATGCATCAGCATGTGCCGATGGGAGGTGGATAGTCCTCACAATCATAACAGAACATAACCATGCACTTAGCCCTTCCAAATCAAGGTTTTTTCCATGTAACAAGATTATAGATGGAAAAGCTAAAAGAAGGCTTGAATTGAATGATGAAGCTGGCATTCCAATGAGTCGGAATTTCAATGCATTTGTAGTTGAAGCAGGTGGGTATGAAAATTTAACATTTGGAGAGCGAGATTGTCGGAATCATTTAAGCAAGGCCAGACGTCTAAGGTTAGGAGAAGGTGATGCGAAGGCTGTTTTGGCTTATTTCCAGAGGATGCAGGAAAAGAATTCAAATTTCTTCTATATTTTTGATCTTGATGATGACTGCAGGATTCAAAATTTGTTTTGGGCGGATGCTCGCAGTAGGGCAGCTTTTGAATGTTTTGGAGATGTGATAACCTTCGATACCACCTATCTCACTAACAAGTACGACATGCCATTTGCTCCTTTTGTAGGGGTGAACCATCATGGGCAGTCGATTCTCTTGGGATGTAGATTGTTATCAACTGAGGATACAAAGTCCTCCGTCTGGTTGTTTGAGAGTTGGGTTGCGTGTATGTCTAACCATCCAAATGCTATCATTACGGATCAGGATTTTGCGATCAAGAAAGCAGTGGAGATCGTTTTTCCGAGAAGTAGGCATCGATGGTGTTTGTGGCATATATTGAAGAAAGTGCCAGAGAAGCTTCGTGGATATAAGAATACGTATGAGTCTATCAAATCAGCTATGTTGAAAGCTGTTTATGAATCATTGACTATATTTGAATTTGAGCATGCATGGGCTAGCATGATAGAGAAATATGGGCTCCAAGAAAATGATTGGTTGAAAGGACTCTATCAGGAAAGACAACGATGGGTTCCAGCTTTTGTCAAGGATACTTTCTGGGCAGGAATGTCTACTACACAGCGCAGTGAGAGCATGAATGCATTTTTTGATGGTTTTGTTAATTCAAAGACTTCGCTCAAGCAGTTTGTTGAGCAATATGATAATGCATTAAGAAGTAAAGTAGAAAAAGAAATGCGGGCAGATTACTTATCATTCTACAAGAGTATTCCTTGCATTACGAAATTTTTATTTGAAAAACAACTACAAAAAGTTTATACAAATGCCAAATTCAAAGAGTTTCAGGATGAGTTAGTATGCAGAATATATTGCCAGGTGGTACATGTTCACAATCAGGAAGGTGGATCTCTATTCACAATAGAAGAAATGATTCCTGATTCACAAAGTTTCAGAACAATCAATGTGTGCTATGTGGAGTCCGGCAATCAAATTTGTTGTGTTTGTCGATTGTTCGAGCATCGGGGTATATTGTGCCGCCATGCAATAACCGTCATGCAATATAATAAGGTATTCCACATGCCGAATTCTTATATCTTAAGCAGATGGAGAAAAGATATTCCTCGACGTCATTCACGGGTGAATGTGGGCTATGGTGGGTTAGACCCTACACCCGAAATGCAACGATATGATATGATGTTTTCAAAGTTCAACGAGGCAGCAGATATGGGTGTACAATCGGATAAAAGGTGCACTATAGCGCTAGATAACCTGACAGACTTGTGTCGTAAGTTATCTATCACAGAAGTTGAAGGCGAGAGTGATGCTAATCATGGCATTCCTCCAGAATCAATGTCAGGTTTTGAAGACGAAGGTCTTAATGAGGTTAGAGTTAATAGTCCTCGCAAAGTGCGATGTAAGGGACGGCCTCCAGGAAAAAGAAAGGAGACGATGGTGGACAAGGCTATTCGTAGCCTTAAACGCAAGGGGAAGAAGCAAAATGTAAGTATGATACTCAACAAGTTTATACATAAAGTTCAATTATATTACAGCTAATCTTGACTTGATTCGAGTATCCTAATCTATAATGCAGGTAGAAAAAAATAGACAAACTGATCAGGTGAATCAATCAGGAACACCGACACCGGAGGCATTTGGCACACAAGAGAGCATAAACATGGTCTGTCTCACATTACCTATATTCTTAAAATTAACATAAACTAGCAATTGAGATGCAACATACCAACAATAAGAATTCAGATTATGTAAGTTTTAAACATTTGCATCGCTTGTTTATTCATTGTTGTCACTCAATCATGTTAGAAACTTGCAGAGAATGGGACCGCAAGTACATGAATTGTCCCATGTTCGAGCATCGGGGTCTAGTTTTCCACAATATTTCACATCACAAGATTCCCGGTCTTTTATGGGTTCATTTGGAAGAATGAATTATGGTCCCTCCATGACCCATGGTGAATTTCTACATGTATGTGAGTCTTAATTTTAGTTTGAAGAATAATACTCTGTCATGTTTTCTCTAATCATAATATTTTTCATGTAGGAACTCCAATGGAAAAGCATGAATGAATCGGATCATAATAGCAGTGGTGGAGATATGTGATAGCTTACTTTTGTGAAACTTGGAAATGTGATTTTGGCTTAATATGTGATTGTGAAACTTTTTTGAAAATATGTGATTGTACTTTTATGAAACTTGTTGGAGATATGTGATTTTGGCTTAATATGTGATTGTGAAACTTTTTTGAAAATATGTGATTGTACTTTTGTGAAACTTGTTGGAGATATGTGATTGTGGCTTTTTATTGTACTCCAGTTTGTATGTAAGACCATTAAAAATTGAATTAGTTACTCTATATTGGCTTTTTATGGTAATTGAAGGATTGCTTCATTAAAAATTTGCTTTAGATTTTGGCCTTTGATCTGTAAACTAATGAGCATAATGTTGCAGGAACAGAAGATTGACATAATACTTACTAACTACTGTATGCCAAAAATGACAGGATATGACCTTCTCAAAGCAGTCAAGGTTTGAAGCTTTAATTGCAATGCTCCTCTTATCTTATCTTTTACTTTATAAAATGTGGAAAGTTATATGTCATTTTTTTATCTCAATATTGTTCTGTTTACATGGAACTCCAGGGCTGCAGCTGGCTAATTGATCTGAAACAATCTCTAGAGCTTCAGAGGAAGGATCTTCACAACTACAGGGCTGAGATTACTTCACTGATAGAAGGCTCTCGTTGATTAGTTGGTAATGTGTAAATATTTTTTGGAGGCAGTGACTAATTTATTAGTTGGTAATGTGTAAATATTTTTGGAGGCAGTGACTAATTTATTAGTTGGTATGTTAGTTGGCTATGTAATTTAACATGTAAATATTATTTGAGTAAAGCTTGATTCTTTTCGTTGCTAATGTGTCACATTCCGTTTTCTAGATTAGTGTTACTGCTAAATTTGAGAGCCAGGCTTTGTGTTGTGTAACTCAATTTTATGAATCTTGTGTGATACTCAGTCTGAAACTGCTTGGTACATGTTACCTGATGTTTCTCTGGTCAATGTTTATAAGAATTGTGAGCACATACACAGTGCTGATCTTTGAGAGAGGGATCGTATTCAGTGACATATTGCTACATTCATCTTCACTGGCAAACAACTACTGATGCTATAAACAGTGAGAAAGCTCTATGGTTACAAAATAATACATCAGTTACAAAAATAGAGAGGTGTACATCCAAATTGTCCTCAGTTACATGCATTCTGGTGAATACAAATTATCATCAATTACATCCAAATTGTCATCAGTTACATCCAAATTATCATCAGTTAAATCCAAATTGGTATGAGTACACCACTTACAAAATATTACAAAATTGTCATTAGTTACATGTACTCCAAAAAAGAGAGGTGTACATCCAAATTAGAACATGACAAATATAAGAAGGATACACAGCAACACAATGGCCAATCAATCCAGACCAAGTAATCACACTCACCATTTTCCTGCAGTAATTCAACAGTTAGGCCATCTTAGTTCTCAATAATTGAGGCTCAATGTGTACTGTTAGCTTCTTGCGTGAACATCCAAAGAATCTTCTTCCAAGGTTAATTGGCTTCAGTCTTAGAGATCTTCACCCTTGATCTTTGTCCACAAAAACACAGAGGATACGTTGAAGAGGACGTCGAACCAGTAGAAGACATCCTAAGAGTGATGGATAAAAAAAAGCACATACTCAAATCAAGGGTAATGTTATTCATGAAATGAAAATAAAGTGAACAAAGCACATACTCAGATCAGTAAACTCCTCGGTGCATAGATATTTCCATAGTCCCAATGCCAACTTTGGAAGAAACAATCAGAATCAACATATGCTGCTTATTATAGCTGCTTTTGCCCAATTACAGTAGTCACATACCCAACATCGATATCACTAATACACTTCGACTCAAGACAGAGGACTATCTAACTCATAATCAAACCAGGCAATCTTTCAAGACACCAGAAAACCAAAAACGTAGACCAAGATTAGCAGACACCCAAATACATGGAAATAAGTCCTTGCTTCTAGAACTCAATTTTGTAAGAAACTATCAAAAATCTTTATAAAATCTTACGAAGGACTTTGGCTACGAAATCACATGAATTGCACCTGCAATCAAATTGTAGTCCAAAGAACTGGAAACTAGGTTTTTCAACATGAATCAATTAGCAAAGTATAATAAAATGGTCAAAAAATCTCCACATAGGCAACCCAGATTTCCAATTGGAAACAACCAGATCGGCAACACCGCTGATGTTGTCGATCCAACATTCTTCATTTAAGCATGAAAAAATCTCCAATTAAACGGAATATGGAAAAAATAAAATGGATTTTGCGTACCTTATCTTGCGATAAGATCCCTGGCTCCTTCTCGAATGAGAGAAAGATCCCTCGCTTCCCCTCCGTCGACGAGAGGCGCCGGGGCTGGATTGTCCGGCGGGCGAACCCGATGCCACCGCCACCGCCACCGCCGTCGCCGTTGGATTTGGGAGGTCATGGATGCCCTAGATCGGGATCGGAGGCGCCGCCGCCGTTGGAGCGTGGATGCTCGGGATAGGAGGAGAGTAGGAGGAGAGGAGGCGCCGCCGGAGGTCGGGATAGGAGGAGAGGAGAGGAGGCGTCGTTGGAGAGTGGATGCCCTAGATCAGAGAGGAGAGGAGGCGCCGCGGGAGGTCGGGATAGGAGAAGAGAAGGCGAGATTAGAGCTCGAGCTGGGTAGATGAGAGGGTTAAATGAGTTGATACGTGGCAGCTGTGGATGCTGCCACGTCATGTTGTCACCCAGCCAACGCCAACTCATGTTGGCTGGGAATCACGACTCTTGATTAAATACCATTCCAAAGTACATAAAGGGCACCTAATACTCTGATCAAACATCCATCCGCCATCAAACAAAGTAAGTTCCAAGCATTAGATGATTAGACACATTGGTGTAGTTATATAACCATAATTACTCAAAGAAGCACTTGATATGATTAGTCATACAGAACCATAGTTTCAATCTGGATGGTAGTTAAGGCTTCAAGCTGGATGCAAAAGCCCAGCCATATCTGTGGATTCAGAACAAATCTGGGCATCCATTAAGCTTCCTAGCAAAGAACAAAACCATAATCCAAGCTTAATTTGAACCAGTATACATCCCAAACATTAGATGATCAAATCTGTGACAACCATTCTCCTCTATGGAATGATTGCAACGAACCATCATCGATTTCCTTCCTTTGGAAGGCCGGTAGAATACTAGAATCAAAGAACTAGAATCCAATCTCAGAATGGTGTGCCAGCTTCGCTCCTGGTATCTGTCGGACTATAGAGGGCAGACCTGTTCCTGGGCCTGTTCTCCTCCAGCTGCTTCACCACCTCATTCATGTCCGGCCTCACCGACGCCACCGGCGCGCAGCAGCCCATCGCCAGCTTCAGCGCATGCACGAGACCGTCCTCCGCCGGGCTTCGAATGCCCTTCAAGACTTCCACATCAAACACCTCCATTGTGGTCTCCTCCAGCACCGCCACCTTCACCAACGAAGGCAGGTCGACGGCCTCCCCATTCCTCATCCCGTCCTTCCCGGGCTTCTTCCCCATTAGAATCTCCAAGAGTAGAATCCCAAACGCATAGACGTCAGTCCTCGGGTTGCACTTCTTCATCTTCTGCAGCTCGGGGGCTTTATACCCGTCGGACTTCGCCACGGATACCATCTCGTCGGCCACTGCAGCCACCATCAGCTTGTCGAGGCCGAACTCGCTGAGCCTCGGAACGAAGAACTCGTCGACGTGCACGTTCTTGGAGCGCACATTGCCGTGGATTATGGGTGTCTCGTGTCCGGTGTGGAGGTATGCGAGGCCCCGGGCGACTCCAAGAGCTATCTTGTGCCTCCTGGCCCAGTTGAGCAGAGGCCTCCCAGCTCTGGTTTCTGCAAACAATATGAAATAAATGACTACATGGGCAATGTTCGATTCTAACATAAATTAGTTGGGAATGGAGCAATAACCATGAAGGAGATCGTGGAGAGATCTATTGGGGAGGTAGTCATAGATAAGGAGCTTCTCTCCTCTCTTTCCCTGATAGAAAGCTCTGAGGGGCACCAAGTTCTCATGGCGGGCACGCCCCAGCTGCCGGATGACCGGCGAGCATGAAGCCATGTCCTTACAGCTGCCCTCCCTCAGTAATCTCAGTGCGATGGTTCCGCCGTCGGCGAGCTTAGCTTTGTACACCGTCCCATAGATCGTCTTCTCTATCACTTGCCCGGTCGCATTCAGTACATCCTCCAGCGTCAAATGCTCGCCGCCTTGGAACACCACCAGCTTCCCCTCGCCGCCATTCTCCGCCTCCTCCTCCATCTCCATCTCCTCGTCCTCTGCTCTCCTCGCTCTGCTCCTCCGCTTTCTCCCTTGCACCCATCCAATAGACAACGACGCCAATACCACAACTCCCGCCATCAAGCCGATCACAATGCCGGCAATGGCGCCGGAGCTAAGCCTCGAACCGAACCCACATTGCCCCAGAGGGGCACCGCAGAGCCCGGGGGAGTTGCCCTGAAACACCTTGGCGTCGAACTTGGATCCACCGAAGGCTTCAGGCAGCGGACCGGAGAAGTTATTGAATGAAAGATTCAAATTTTGGAGGTTTCCCATCTCCAAAATCGCATCCGGCACCGACCCAGATAGCCGATTGCCGCCAAGATCGAGCTCCTCCAACGAATTAAACCGGGTGACGAACAGGGGAAACCCGCCATCAAGCTGGTTGTTGCCAAAGTCGATGACTTTGAGGTTAGGACAAGAGGAGTCCGGGATGGCAGGGGAGGGGAGGGCGCCGGAGAGGGCGCAGGAGTGGAGGCGGAGAGAGACGAGGTTGTCGCAGAGGTTCCAGAGGGAAATAGGGAGGTACCCATGAAAGTAATTAGAGCTGAGGTCGAGGGAGGATAGGGAGGGGAGGTTGAAGAGGTCCGGGGGGAGGGGTCCAGAGAGAAAGTTCGAGGGGAGGAGGAGCGAGCGGAGGGAGGATAGGCGGGCGAGGTCGGGGGGGAGATAGCCGGAGAGAAATGAAGCGGGAAGGCGAAGGGAGAGGAGACGGATGGAGGGGTCGGAGGAGAGGGAGAGGTTGGAGAGGACGGAGGGGTCGGAGGAGCAGGGGAGAGGGGTGGTGGAGAGGGACAAGAGGAGGCCGCGCCAGAGGCAGAGGGGGGTGGAAAGGTTCCAGGTGGAGAGCTGGAGGTTGGGGACGGAGGAAGGGCCTTGGAGAGCGGGCTTGATCTTGGTGAGGAGGAGGACGACGTCCGGGGACTGAGAGGTGGCGGGGGAGGAGAAGGAGAAGGAGATGAGGAGGATAAGAGAATAAAAGAGGGAAGAAGCCATGAGTGAGAGTGGAGAGAGCGGCGAGGAGGAGGAGAAAAGATAAAAGGTGTTGGTTTTGGTGCTTGGAGTGGTTTAGACTTTAGAGTGGAGACTAGAGAGTAGGGTTTTTGGAAAGGAGAGAGAGCTGGGCTTTTGAGTTGAGTTTTGAGGAGAGAGAAATACAAAGGAAAATAGAGATTAAAACTGGACACTTCCCGGAGTTTTTATGGAGGGATTTGTCGTTAGTCGGCCTCGGTTTGATACGGGGTTAAGGAAAAGTGAGGTCAAGGGGGATTAAGGGGAATATGGGGTTAGAAAAAGTGAGGATAAGAAATGAGAATAAGAAAAAATAGAGAGAAATGTGATAGGTGGAATAGTAGTAACCCCGTAATCATTGTTTTGGTGTTTGGTGTAAAAATGAGGATAAAGTGAGGTAACCCCCTTAACCCAATTTGTTAACCCCAAACTAAACATAAATTAGAGTTGAATTTATCATTTAATTCCCTATATAAGATTTTAAGTCTTTTAGTACCATTGTAGAAGAAAAAAAAGACCAAAATATCCTTATATATTTGTGTAAAAATTAATTAAAAAAATATTGGTAGTTACTTTTTAATATTGTAAAAGTATAGTAGTTACTTTTCAATTTAGAAAATATGATAGTTACTTTTTATTTCGTAGTTAAAATATTAAAATATTAAAAATATTGTGAAAAGTATTTGTAGTTAGTTTTCAATTTTGTAATTACTTTTCTTTTTTCAATTTTTCTAGGGCATATCATTTTTTAAATATTGGTAGTTATTTTTCACTTTGTAGTTAAAATATTAAAAAATATTCTGTAAAATATTTGTACTTACTTTGTAATTTTGATAGTTACTTTTCTCTTTTTTTTTAGTTATTTTGGTAGTTACTTTTCAGTGTGAATATGAAGTCATCGGTAATGGAAGATAGAATGGAATGTTAAAAGGGTATTTTAATAATAATAAAAATATAGCTGTAAAAAAAAGGGACTAAACAGCTTAAAAACTTCATAAGTGGACTAAAC
Organism: Narthecium ossifragum; assembly: GCA_963920575.1. Classification (NCBI taxonomy): domain Eukaryota; kingdom Viridiplantae; phylum Streptophyta; class Magnoliopsida; order Dioscoreales; family Nartheciaceae; genus Narthecium; species Narthecium ossifragum. Next base: position 28,267,629 of record OY986964.1, on the reverse strand, counting down.
GATAAAAAAAATCTCCCAAAGAGAATAAATAACAATTATCTGTTTTTATTATATTTATTATATTGATTGTTTGTATTGCACTGTAGATCGAGAGAGAGGGAGAGTGTGTGTGTTTAGCCAGAGCACATATATATAGTGATTGCTGATTGCTCTGTGCTGGGCTTCATTGCTGAATCTAATCAAAGATGTACTGAAGAGAGTAGAAAGGAGAGAGGACAATGGAATAGAACTTAGAAAGGTACGTTCTTAATAAAGTTGTAGAGAAGTGGGGGGAAGATGGTCTGGTTTTCAAAGCAGTACACTACTGTGTGTGTGAGTGTGTCTGTGGGTTAGTCTTGGATTAATACGATAAAGTTGGACGGGCTTTCAGCTTTTTGAAAAGAGACCAGAGGGCTGCCTGCGGGGAATGCTGACTACTTGGGGTTCCGTTGCCGTTGGTGGGCGGCTGGCCCCTCTTTAAGTCCTCTTTTGTGATTAAGAATGTGAATACCATGTATTAGAATATGTTCATGCTATGTACCGGTTGGATATCTTATTGTCGCCTTTTTTATTGTATATTAGTAGTTCAGTCATAACTGTTGGCTCACTTTTTTATTATCTTGAGCAACTTTTACCACATATGAAGATACTAGCATAGATCACTTTCAGACAAGTGAAGTAGATCATTCTTCTATCAGGACTCTTTTGTAGGATTTGGTTTTCTTTGTTTGACAATCTAATGAAGGGTTGTTGAGATCCTCATGCATAGTGGTGCCAATGGGCCAAGATGGGCCGGCCCAGAGACAGAATGTCATGAGTCATGAGCTATCTTCTGCTGGGCTGGCCCAGGCATCTACTGTCGTGCCAGGCCTGGCCCGTTGACTCTAGCAAGGCCTCAAAAAGCCCACTAGCGCAAGCCTGGGCGGGCGTCGTCGCCTTGACCTTCCTCGTTGTTGGTGGCATTTAGAACTAGGGGTGAGTAAAACCAAATTGAAACCGAAAAATCGAACCGAACCGAATTATTTAGGTCCAATCAGTTCAGTTTTTCGGTTCAAACGGTTCGGTTCGATTTTTAAACATATAAATAGTTCGGTGTTCGATTCGGTTCAATTCTGAATTAAAAATAGCTGATATAATTGGTCTAACTCTAACCAATTACCCATATATCCATGTACCCAATAGTATCCGATATACTATAGCATCGGCCCTCGGGATCCACTCATCCACCTTTCTCAACTCTTACCTGTGATCCTCCGCCGCCTCTCACGTTCGCCACGACGAGCTCCACGCCCCGATCTCTCAACGCCCCGTGCAGCCGTGCTCCTCCGCCTCTTGCGTTCGCCACGAGGAGCTCCACGCGCCGTGCAGCCGTGCTCCTCCTCCGCCTCTTGCGTTCGCCACGAGGAGCTCCACGCCCCAATCTCTCAACACCCCGTGCAGCCGTGCTCCTCTGCCGCCTCTCGCGTTCGCCACGACGAGCTCCACGCCTCGATCTCTCAACACCCCTTGCAGCTGTGCTCCTCCGCCGCCTCTCGCGTTCGCCACAAAGAGCTCCACGCGCCCGATTTCTCAACGCCCCCGTGCTCCTTCGCTCGAACTTCACCATCTCTCAAAGGATCCTTCCCTCCCACCACCACCAGTATCGCCTTCGCCTCCAACCCCTCCAGGCCGAGGATCTCCGGCCCCAACAGGTTTGACGCTGGGTGGTCCCTCGTCGCGCGCGCAGACCATCGCCATTCCCTCCGGTACTCCGCGCAATCTCCTTCTTCCCCCCTTTGTTCCTCCTCTATTCCCACCCATCCTTTCCCTCTTTCTCTCACTCGATCGATCCCAACCCTTCGGTACTCGCCCATTCCCTCCGGTAATTTTTCACAAATTTTTATTTTTGTATGCAGTATGATGTAATTTTTCTATAAAAAGTTCGGTTTTTAGGGATTTGGATCGAAATATTTCGATTCCGTTCGGTTTGGTTTTCTTAACTATGGACTGAACAAGTTGGATAGGGTTCGTTTCTTTAAGAAAGTTCGATTCGGTTCGGATTTTCTTTATTTTGGATCAAAAATCGAACCGGAAATTGAATGCTCGCCCTTATTTAGAACAGTCTAATTTGATGCCATGTCGAATAACATCGTTTGTTTAAGGCATTGAAATATTGCTTGTCGACCTTGGTTGAGATTCAGGTCTTGTCAAACAATTTTACCTGATGACAGACGAATGCTTTTTGGACGGTGCTAAGAAATAGAGCTGAAGGTTCTCAGTTCTTTCTCGGTGTCATCCAGCTGGTGCTGTCAGTCAGTCAGTGAGCCCCCTACTGTTTCTCTCTAAATTTCGCAAAAGAATAGAACTGGGCATGAGATATCGGGTCCAGCAACAGACACAGGCCCACCATGCGTTTACGCTCCTATAAACCATTTCCTAGCATTTTGGGATAGACAGGTGCCCGGCCCAGGTTCACATCCACGGAGAGAAAGGAAGGAGAGGAATCACAGCAGCAAAGAGACTCTCAGAGAAACGAATATAACATTGCATTCATAGACGAACCTATTCCTTTGCCAAGATAAAACTGTGTATCAGTTACAACAGAGCTGTGCTTGGTAACCATGCTCTGCATGCATACAAACTAGCAAGTAAAATACCTACAAAAGACAACATAACCAACCGTAGACGCCTATGGCGATACTGAGGACTTCCTGGAGGGTGTAAGAAACTAAAAAGAAACACAAAGACAACGTAGAAGAACATAAGGGGCTCCGAATAAAAAGGGAAGGAAGAACAGGTCAACAACGCTTCCGCACTGGCTCCAATTACAGTGGAAGCAGGCGGAGGTTGGGATCAAAGGTGAAGTTGAATGGTATAACCGGCCATGTGACAGGAAAAATTTGTCACTCGACCAGATATAAATGGTTTTCTTTCTTCCTTTCGATGCAATAAGCAATCCGGCGGCGCATCAGCATTGAACGCCTGCACGGCAAGAAAGGACCCCTGCTCCGGAAGTGATGGAGCCGACCATGGATGAGGACTTCGCCCCAAGGCTGGAGGCCCTTGCATAACTGGCTGAGGATCCTGCTCCTGAGGGTGTGAAATAAGCACCATTAAGCAGCAGGTCGCCCTCCGACCTCCAGTTCCAGTCCTTCCATACACCATTGTCTGTGTCCACCCTCTTGGTGACCTATACGCACAGTTTACAGAGAAAAAAAAGTCTATTAATCATTTCAGATCCGAAAATTCTAGCCCAAAGAACAGTCATTCGATTGAATTTACCTCCTTGGCGAAGAGATTGGCCGGCGCAAGGTATCTGTTTCCCTGGCTGTTGATAGTTGGTTCAGCACTGCCACCAATAGCATACATCTCCCAGTGAGTGTAGTCATTGTTGACCACATGGAAGTAACCATGCCGACACCTGCAAATTTATTCCAGGCAAATCATGTAAGCAATTTGTGCAAATGCCAATTAGGCACTTCATGCATTATTCCTAAACAAAACAGATTATATCGTGGTGGCTTATTTTCTTGATTTGGAACTCTCTCTTTGACAAAAATTCTGTTATTTGAGTTCAAGGAACCATCATGAAGTACCTTGGCATCCTCTGGATCAGACCTTCACCAAAATGGTTAAAAGCGATGGTCACTTGCATGGCTTTGTCCCTTACGAAAGAATCACTGTGACCCAAAAGCATCACCTGCGTCCAATTTAGTAAGGTATCAGTTAAGTATTAACAAACTCCTCATCAGTTCAAGTCTTGGGGGAATAGAAGAAGTTCCGGCTAGCCGTTGGCCACATCTCAAACAGAGCCACGCTTTAGCTCCTTGTCTCCTTTGATAGTTTGCGCTTGAGATTGCTACTGTCTATGGCTTTACCAAAACAGAGAGTGGTAGAAGGATTGGAAGGGATACCTCATTGTGGTGCGTGAAATAATTGTTGGAGATTGTGATGGCAGTGGAGCCCATGATGGCATCAATCAAGCCATCAGCACAGTTGGCCAGAGAGCAGTGGTCCACCCAGATATGGCTGGCCCCAAAGATGGAAACACCGTCTCCGTCAGCTATTGTTCTCCATCCATAGTGGGAAGGGGAGCTACGAACCATGGCGTTTCCAGTGGGCTTGCAATCATGGATATGGAGGCCGTGAATGATGATGTTAGTGACAAACTGAACAGTGATGCACGCACCATTGGCGATGTGAACATTGACACCACGGCCGTCAATGGTCTTGAAGCTGTTCATGATCAGCTCCTGCTTGAGGGTGATCACCATGTCGCGCTTGAACACAATCCAGAGAGGTTCATCCTGGATCACGGCGTGCCTGAGCGTCCCAGGGCTTGGGGTCACCACATCGTCATCCGAAGGATCAGTCACCACGTAGTATCGGCCATCTCGTCCACCGATGGCATTCCGGCCAAAGCCAATTCCACAGTCAGCCAGCCTCTTGCGGTAGCGGTGCCACTCTGGATCACAGCGCCAGCAATCATCGATTGGGTTCCCCGTTCCACATGACAGGTAGCCAAGAGCTCGGCGCTCTGTATGGTTACTTATGGTCCTGCTCAATTATGCGTCAGAATCCTTGCGCTCAACAAACATGCATGCAACTAGTTTGGCAGATGAAGAGTTCAAACGTGGATATTAAAAGATAGCTAAACAACAGCAGATATTCTGAATAGCGACTTGAGGGAGAAACTCTCAACTCATCAAAAAAAAAAAAAAAAAAAAAACTTGAGGGAGAAACTTATTCAGTAATCACACAAAACTGGGAGTAATAAAAACGTGATCCTCAACAGCTAATTTTTGACAGAGAAATAAAAAATTGGAGATTTTTCACAGATTGGAAAAATAAATGGCATCATGACAACATGGGCAGGCAGGGAGGGCAGGAGTCCAGCACGCACTCACCATGTTGCTAAACACCAGCAAGTCCTGCGACAACTTAAATGCCAAGATGGCATGCACATTCCCAATATGGTGGTGATTGTGTAACACTTAACGACCACAAACAAAAAGGCAGATGCACATGATACAAAAAGACTCCAAACAGTAATTGCAACGGCCATAGAACAACCCCCCCCCCTCTTATATAGTGCATTTAAAATCACCTCCCAAACTAAAAACAGCAGTCATTGCCACGTGAGGGCATAAAGACTCCTCTCTCCCCGCAGCCCAATATAATCCCCAAAGCAACTAAAGGAGCCCTTGTGAGTAAATCGCATCCTATGAAACGCCTTAAAAAATCCAATGCTTTTTTCGAATATCTCAAGCAAATATAGACCATAAAGTATTCTCTTCCATCTTACAATATTATTCGAGTACCCATAGCCAACAAACAAATAATTAATTTTACACATAATAATTGTGATATGTTTCAAATAGGAAAATTTATCTCACATTTGGACCATGGAGGCGACCAGCTCCGGATCGTCGACCGCACCCACGACCGCATCGGGCTCTGCCCTGTTCCAGGAAAAAAAGGAGAAAAAAAAGAAAAAAGAAAAAAGGCGGTCAGGGACAAAGGGCATTGATGAAAGGTAACGACCATGTGGATAAAATGACGAAACTGGCCCTGGACGTTAGTTGATCTCGCGAGTCGTCTCGGAGAGCGAGATATCGCCCTTTGTGAGGATTGAAGAGAGCCTGAGCTGCACCGCTCGAGGCGATTGGCCACTGCCTGCGGCGAGAATACGGAACGAGAATACCGTCCGGTATGACATGATTTTTATTCCTTTGAAGCGTACTCTCTTTTTTATTTTTTCCAGAAAAAAGGGGAAGGGAAGAGGAGTAATAATCTCCGTTAGATCGAAGGAGGAGCCGAAAGGAGCTAGATCTGACGGTCCGGATCTCGTTGATGGAAAAGGAACGGTGGAGATTTGCTAGAGAGAGAGGTGGAATCAATGCCAACTACTGTGGGAGCTAACCTTGTTGAAGAAGTCCCGTCTGCCGCCGGGGATTCTCTCAGGCTTCTCCTAGTCGCCGTTCCGGCGCCGCTGCAGGAAAACGTAACCGGATGCTGTTAGAACCCTCCCTTTTTAGCTTTCATTTCGATCCAAAGGTTCCCCCCTTTGGAACAAAGAGAGAGTGAAAAAAAAATCCTGAAAAAGTATAGCAAAATAATATCCTACTACGAGTTCCAAGGAAAAATCCCAGCGGAACGAATTCTAAGCGAGAAAACTCTCGTTCTTCAAAGAAATCCGACCAAAACCCTAGTTTCCGCCCACATTCCATCAAAGACCTCGCAATGTTCCAAGAAAAAACCTTCAAATTCCTATGGTTAAAGAAACAGAGCTCTAAACAATCAAAAATAAATCCCTTCCACCCCCTTCATCCCCAAGCCCAACCTCAGTCCACCAAAACTTCTCCAGATCCACTGATAGAACCCATTCCCATGGAAACCCCAGTCATACGGATCCAAAAAAACCGCACAGAGAAGAAAAACGAAACAAAAGGGAACCTAAAGCGAGCCAAATAGAAGCATCGGAGAGTAATGTACCTCGACACGAGACCACCACTGCCTCCGAACCACCCAATCCCTCCGCCGATGAGCACGAGGAGCACCAGAGCCACCAGCGGGAGCCACCTCAGCGACGCCGCCGCCATTACCACACGTCTCTCTCTCTCTCTCTCTCTCTCTCTCTCTCTCTCTCTCTCTCTCTCTCTCTCTCTCTCCAAAAGCCCTCCTCTCTCTCTCTATCCTCTCCCAACTAAGAAGCGGAACCAATGCTGGAAAAAAGGAGGAGAAGCTACGAGAGAGACTGAGAGGGAAAAGAGAAGCGAAACAGAGGAGAGAAGAGAAATGGAGGGAGTCCGAAAGGTCTCAATAAGAAGCGCCAATTTATAGAACGTTCCCCTCTGCATTCTTAACCCTACTCCCCACCCCAACTAATCATGGTTAAAACCCTACTACTCTCACCGCCGTATCCAAACCCTGGTAACGAACATTAGTAACCGCCGTGTAACTAATCGCGAATCTTTTCTTCTCTCGTGCAACCGGGGTCGGCCCAGTGGCCCCAGTCGCGTTCGCGAGGAGGGAGAGGGGCGTATCTGGACCGTCTCCCTTATCCCCATCCGACGGCTGGGATGGAGCCGCTCGTGTCCACGTAGGATCCCGTAAAAGCCGGTGGGGATTGGCCCTCGTGGATAATAATATAAATAATAAGAAATAATAAGGGATAATTAGTCTTCTTGGCAGACCTTTGCCCTCTAATCATGGTACTAAATTGTTAAGCCACTGAGTCTCTTTATTTTTACGACGGTAAATTTTAATATCTAAAATGTCCTTCTATCATCCTCTCTTCTATCATCCTCTCTCCCCTTTCTAGTAGCTATTCGTCTTCCACGAAATAGAAAGTAATTATCAAAAAAAAAATTACAATGTAACTTCCAAAAAAAAAATTATATACCGACGATGGAGGTGGGGATGGAGATTGTCGGAGGTGATGATCGGGATCGTGAGGACCGGTGACGAAGGTGGTGAAAATGAAAAGTAATTTTCAAAAAAAAGAAATGAAAAGTAACTATAAAATAGAAAGTAAGTATAAAATAGAAAATAATTTTCAAAAAAATGAAAAATACCCATAAATCAAATGAAATTTAAGTACCAAATAAATGGTAGTCTCTATCAATCAAAATGAAAAATAACTATCAAAAAGAAAAAAGTAACTATAAAATGGAAATGACTACAAAATGGAAAGTAACTATAAAATGAAAAGTAACCACCAATCGTGACGGCGAGCTCGAAGGAGATCGGGATCGTTGACGGCGATCTCGGGACATGACGGGGGTGGGGGGTTTACGATATATATATATAAGATGGGGGTAATTTAGTTTTTTATCAACCTTATAAGGAGCAAAAACGGTTACAACCGTTTACCTCCTATTAGTTTATTTACATGTATATTTTTCTAAGTTAACTTTGTATATTTTTATCATCTTCTCTAGGTTAGTTTTAAATATACATCCTTATAATCATAAGCCAGGAGATTAGTTTTAAATATACATACTTATTTACCTTATAAGATTCAAGGTAGTTACTTTTATGACTCATCATCTGAGTCATAAACTTATACATACATGACATACACGTGGCTATAAAATTATAATTAAATAAATTAAAAAAAAGATAGTGGCTGATGTGGCGTAAGTTATAATAGAGATAGTGGGGACGGGCAGTTAGCCGTGTCAGGTGGTACGGGCCTATCACCTAGTCATAATATAGGTACTAATGACTTGAAGGTCATCTGTGGAAGACCATTTGACAAGTTTGTCTCGAATAAAAAATATTTGACAAATCCCCTAATAATAATTAGGATCAGTGCTTCCAGCCGATGGGATAATGGCGCCAATCATCACATGGTCCTCTCGCGCATGTCACGGTGGCCTTAAATGAACGTTTTCTTTTTACCATTTTGCCCTGGGCCAACCCCTAATAGCCGGGGGCAATTTAATTCACTTGGCCTCTAGCAAAGCTTTTAATATAATTTAACTCGGTCTATTCACATTTTAAGCTTGACCCGAGGTAATTACCGGGTCTAGCCAGACCATGTGGGCACGTGCAAGTGTCTCGATTAGACAAAAGTCCCACGATTTCTTGGAGAGTTGCAGGGTTATGGGAACGTTAGAAAGAGTGCTGGGGAAGAGTACCGTTGGGATGTGAGCAAACTTCCAAATTCTACGGCCGGATCTATTTGGTCGTTTACTAACACAAGTGTTTTTTTTTTTAACGGATCCTATGGGGTTTTGTTATGTTGTTTTGTAGCAAAATTAATTAATCTCCCAATATCACTGGCTACTGTCTCCATGCTTCCGGCCATTCCAGGATCCAACGTTCCAGGAAATGGGTTTTTATACTATATATCCGGATAAAGCATGCAAGTCACAAGAAACGAGTGCTTTTTTTTTCCCACAAGAAACGAATCTTGATCGAGATTTTGTTTTGTTACGATGATAAGGAATACGAGCTGTTGGCGCGCGAAATATGATGTCTTTTCAACGAACAAAAATAAATCATGAGGATCAAGTATGTGCGTTCTTCAAGCTCCTTGAAAACGGGAGAGGGTGCTAAGGTAGTGAAAAGAGATAGGATGAAAATGAGTTAATTGCAGCAGAACAATGACACAATGATTTGCTCTGACAACATCAAAATCGGCTCCGTCGAAAAGATAATATTTCTTATTAATTATGAAGGTAGCACCGTTGACGATTCCGACGAATTTACTTAATTGCAAGCGGGGCGAGTAAGTTTTACAAAACATGTAGGGCAAACCTGCGATACAAGGGTGCAAAGTAGACATGCAAAAAGAATCTAAATATAATATACAAAAAACAGTGGCTAAGCCTATTGATACAAAAGACTTGTTGTTCTGGTTTCTGCATTTGCGAGAGAGCCCAATTGTTGTATCTCTTTGTTTTTTATAATGCTCATTTCCTTCAGCGATTGCCAACGGTTCCATTGGCATGTGTTCCCATCGTGTATGGTGGTTGAACTGCTAGTTAGTTACATTAATTGACATCTCTTTTCGTTAGTACCATTGAACTTTTTCTTTCGTGACTCCATTTTCACCAGTACTACTCTTTCCCATGGTGAAGCTATTGCAAATGATACCCCTCTATGATTTACCTGCATATGAAAAAAACATATTTCTAGTTGTACACCAGCCTAGCATATAATTATATCATGAAACCCTATGTTTTATTGGTATTTTCGTTTTGCCCCTTGTCCTATTGGTTTCAATTGCAAAAGGTATTTGAGCTAAATTTTCCACCTGATGGAAAGATTTTTTTTTTGCAATATACTGTTTTAAGAAAAAATTGAAAGACACGAGTGGCACTGTTACATTCATCCTCCCGAATCGCAAATTGATTCAAAGGAGATTAATCAATCAATTAAGAATAAAATGACCAATCAAGTAAAATTTGGTCTTTATTTCTTGAATAAGTCAGAATTCCTACAGAAAAAAAATATTAAAAGGCTGAATAATAACTCTCTCCCTGTAGCTATTAAATCTGAATTCAACTAAAAAAAAAATCAATAGACCAATCAAGGATAATACGATTGTTGTTTCTTCAATAAGTTAACAGTTAATTGGTGTTTAGGTCTTTGACAAGTAAATATTTGCACAAAAGGTTGGATACCTTTTTTTAAGGCATTTAGGCCCTAATATCTTTTTTTATTACTAAGATGCCCTTCTAAGATTCCCAGCATATCTTCCCTTTTCAATGACTGTTTGTATTCCAGTGACTATTCGTATTCCCAATGAAAAGTATCAACCAAAAAATCTGGAAAATAACTATCCAAAAAATTGGAAAGTAACTAGAAAAAAAATGCAAATTAACTATCAAAAATAACAAAATTGTGGCTGAAAGTAACTCTTCTTTGACGTCAAAAATAACAAAATTGTGGAGTTTTTGTTTGTACTTACTTTTCAGTTATTTTTTGTAGTTACTTTCTAGTTTTCTTTTTTTTTTTGGAGGGGGGGAATCACTTTCCAATTTTTTGGTAGATTTATTTGGAAAATAACTTTGTACAATTATGGAAATCATAATAAGTTACTTTCCACATTACTAATATCTGGAATATGAAAAATAACTTATAATAATTATGAAAAGTAACTCAAGTTACTTTCTATTAGTTTAATTTGAAAAGTAACTCTCACTTTACTTTTCATGATTTCATTGACAACTTAGATTATTTTTCACAAAATCATGGTAAGTTACTTTCCACAAAATCATCAAATGTAACTTAAGTTATTTTCCACAATTATTATATTATTATCCATAATTATTACAAGTTACTTTCCATCTGCTTTATAGAAATCGTGGAAAGTAACTCAAGTTACTCTCCAAATTAATTTCCTATTTTTCCCTTTATTTCCTCAAATCTACTAGTTACTTTCCTATTTTTTCCCCATTATTTCTTTTATTTTACACGATCTTTCTCATTTTTCCAATATGTTTCTGATTTTCTTTCATTTCCTCTCTCATTTTAAGAAAATGATGATCTGATGGTTGACAACTCGCCGGAGGTTGATCGCCGGCGAGGAGGGCTTGTTAGAGATCGGGATCGACGGAGGAGAGGTCGTTAAGTCCTTTGGAGTCGATCCACCGGAGTGGATGGAGCCATTTGTCGACGGATCCGGCGGATCTAGGAGGAGCGGAGTGATCATGGGTGCTATGTTAGTCAGGGGCGACGACCTCGAGTAGGGGAACGACGATAGGTGGTGGATCTCGCCTGTTGGCATCGTAATGGACGTCGAGCTCGAATCGGCGGTCGGATCAGCGTTCGGCAGACCTCCAGCTCCATCGGATCAAGGCGACGGACGGCGATGGGATCCGTTGAGATCCAACTGGATCGGCGACAAGGAGCCGGGTAAGGAGGTGGCGACGGGAAAGGAGGTGGCGACGGGGGCGCCAGGGATCGATGACGGACGGCGGCGAGATCGGGATTGGCGACAAGTTGGATTGATGGTGACGACGACGGCGAGATGGCGATTGGCGTCGGACGGCAAGATCGAGCCCGCAGGCCGGCCGCCGAGGGGTGGGGAGGGGGGGCAAGGTGGGTGAGGGGGCTAGGGGGATTATAGGTGGGGATTAGCTAGGGTAAGTAGGGGCATTTTCGTCCCATAGAGGTATGAGGCCCTAATCGTACCACATTTTTTTTAAGACCCTATTAAGGGGATGTTTGGCACCGCCGGATCCCGTGGATCCGCGGGATCTGGCGGATGGGCGGATCCCGCACACCGGGATCCGGTGTTTGGATAACGCCGGATCCCCGTGCAGATTTCGAAAATCGGAATCCGCCTTGGAATCAGCTCCGGCAGATTCCGCGGATCCCATCCCGCGGATCCGCCGAAGCCAAACAACCCATAAGTATTCTCCCATAAGTTAATATGATTGGCATTCATTTAGGCTCTGTTTGGTCGTGTGTTGTGTTTTTTATGACCGTGATGAGGTGTGGTGTGTTTTTAAATTGTGGTGAGGTGCGGTGTATTGACGGCTTAAAAACTGTTTGGTATGACACGTTAATAACTGTGGTAGAAAAGTGTGTTCATGTAATTTGTTGTTTGGGTGTGCGTTTATTTTCAAATGTAAAGTGCAAAATATATATTTTTTTATTTAGTTTGTGTGTTTGTTACGCCGCAGCCAAGGTGCGGTCAAATGGAAGCACCTATAAACTGCTTCATTTCTAACGCAGTTTTGGAATGGTCCTCACCAGTCTGCTATTATTCCCAAACGGGATTTTTGTGAACACGGTTGCGTTCGGTCCAAAAAAAAGTGCTATTGGGCAGCATGAACACACGCCCAAATGGACTCTTAATTTGTAAAACGAAGATTAACAACAGGGTTTTTTGGGGCAAATAAAACCAATACAACCATGTCACTGATGGCTTGGCACTCGTAGGAAGGGTTAGCGTTGTTGCTCTGTTTTGTCATAGAGGTTCTAAGCGGTCGCCACGGGACCTTTTGGTTTTGCCTATGTAGTTTTTTTTCTTGGTTTTTGTTTTAGCCACCTGGCTCAACTTGTAAAAAAAATTATAAATAAATAATAAATAAAATAAAACCAATACAAGGTGCACAATGCAAATACCATTAAAACAGAGGGAATTTTCTTACTATAGCGAAAAGCCTAAAAGATAGGAGGACATATAGTTGCAAAAAAGAGCCAACAAAGAAAACATATTTGATAGTGTTGTAACATGTGAAACATGCGATCAGAGAAATGGATGATCACGTGTTTAGGTAACTACCGACATAGAGTTAATTAGGGTGGAAATTTTCTTTCACTCATATGAATAATTTTTTCTTGTATGTATTCAATTGCCTATAAATAGGCATCTGGCTTATGAATGAATGGGAGATCGGAAGAAAAGTATTTGTGCTTACCTTCCCTACATTACTTCTAGTTCTTCTCCTTATGTTTTGAATTTAACTGAAAGAGTGGATGATATTTAGCATATATTATAACACGTTATCAGCACGAGAATATACCAGATTAAGATCGTCAGGTATATCTCACTAACCTCTGCTTTATATTTATTTTTGAAATATCATCATTCTATGATTTAGATATGTAGTGTCTGAACCACATATAAGTTTATACCTAAAGTACATATTGAAAGAGTGCCTGAAGCACACAATTTTGTACCTGAAGTGCAAAATTATTGCAGTGGTGCATGGACGACACATTGAGATTTTTGTGCCAGAAGTACAAATATTTTATGTACCAAAAGTATATATACTAAATTTTATTTTACTGCTTATATTATTAATTATTTCAAGTTAAAGATTTTGATACATGCAATACATATGCATCATTCATGCTATATGTAATTTTTTGTATGAAAATCTACCGCCCTTCGGGGCCACCTGAGTGGTCAATGCGACCACTCAGATTTATTGAAATGAAGCCAACGATTCGAATCCGGATCACCGATCCGCCAGCAAAAAAACACAAAAAAAAATTGTTGCTATTTTCCTTTACTCTATTTAATTCTTGGCATATTTATTTTGTACAGTTTGATCATGACTAGTTTAGTGAAGTTGAAGTTTCTCCCACTGGATGTTACCGGTAGTAACTATTTATCTTAGGCACTTGATGCTGAACTCCATGTTAATATTAGAAACCTAGGAAGCACTATTGAGGAGGGGAATACAACCACACCAAATGAAAAAGACAGTGCCATTATATTTCTCCATCTTCACATCCATGAGCATCTGAAAAAATGAGTACCTTGTTGTGCAGGACCCACTAGATTTGTGAAAAAACTTGAGTGATAGATTTCAACACTTAAAAACTATTGTCCTCCCCACTGCCTAGTATGACTGGATGCACCTACGCTTTCAAGATTTTAAGACTGTTAGTAAGTATAATTCAGCCCTCCACAAAATCACCTCACAATGAGAACTACGTGGCCAACCCGTATCCGACCAAGACAAATTTGAGAAGACCTTCTCCACCTTCTACGTCACAAACATGATTTTACAGCAGCAGTATAGGCAACGTGATTATAAGAAGTATTCTGAAGTGATTGATGCCTTACTTAGAGCTGAGAAATAAAACCAAATCATGTCGAAATATCAAGAGTTATGTCTCTCTGATTCTGCCCCATTTTCAGAAGCAAATGCTAGTGCCTATCGTGGACAGGGTCATAGACGTGGCAGTGGACGCGGACGATGCCGTGGTCGTGGACAAGGTAATGATAGGTTTCATTATTATCATAAAGGATGCAACTCCCATCAACCCTTCCCTAAAAATGATCAAATAAGGAATAGAAAAAAGAATGAGCCACAGGAGGGAACTTATAAGAGAAGGGATGATGAGTGTTACCGATGTAGGGGAGAAAGGGCACTGGTCTTGCATCTGTCATGCACCCAAGCATATTGTAGAGCAACACACAACAAAAGGGAAGAAGAAGCATGTCGAGATGAATTTCACAAATTTTAATGGGCTGGCCGATATCCCACTCCCTGATGACCCCATGTTGGTACATCTCTGGATGTATCGAATTTTCTCGCGGATCTCGAAGACTAGATAGATATTAACTAGTATTATGTAATATAATTACTATGTTTATGTTCTACTAGTATAAACTTGGCCTGTTATCTTTATGTACTTTAAATTTTATGAATATTCTATGGATATATCTACTGCTCTAATTGCTTACTGGACGGATGATGATGCATGCCTTGCAGATAGTGCAACAATAAATATAATACTTTGAGATCGAAAGTATTTTTCATAGTTAACATTAAAAGAATCAAATGTTAATACAATATATGGTCCTATAAACCTAATTGAGGGCTTTGGAAGAACAACAATAATTTTGCCCCGAGAAACAAAACTATCGATCGATGATGCATTATACTCTACTAGATCGAGAAGAAATCTACACAGTTTTAAAGATCTACGTTGTAATGGATATCATGTTGAAATAATGACTGAAAGTGGTGTTGAGTATTTATGCGTTACACTTAAAGTTTCATGCCCGAAGCATGTACTTGAAAGACTTCATTCCCTTTCTTCCAGTATATATTATACGAAAATAAGATTAGTAGAATCACATGCTGTGATGCACCATAAGTGTTCTAAATCCAAAGAAATTTATGATTTGACATGATTGACTTGGTCATCCTGGATCGATGATCATGCGTTGAATTATTAAGAATTCACATGGGCATAGCCTTACAAACCAGAAGATTCTTTTGCCCGATGAATATATATGTGCTTCTTGCTCCCAATGGAAACTGCTAGTGAGACCATATCCCTATAAGGTCACATCTGAATCTCCAAATTTCTTGGAACGAATTCAAGGTGACATATGTGGGTCCATTCATCCTTCTAGTGGACCATTTCAGTACTTTATGGTCCTCATAGATGCATCCACACGATGGTTACATGTATGTCTTCTATCCACTCATAACATTGCTTTTGCTAAGATTTTGGCTCAAATTATTCGATTACGAGCCCAATTCCCAGACTATTCTACCAAGTCCATACGTTTAGATAATGCTTGTGAGTTAACCTCTCAAGCGTTTAACGATTATTGTGTATCGATGGGGATAAATATAGAACACCTTGTTGCACACACACATACTCAGAATGGCCTAGCAAAATCACTTATTAAACGTATCCAACTCATAGCTAGACCATTTCTTATGAAGTCTAAGTTATCTATATCTGCTTGGGGACATGTTATATTACATGCATAATCTTTTATCCTTATCAAGCCATATGCATATCATAAATTCTCACCATTGCAACTTGCTTTTGGTTAGCAACCAAACATTTCTCATCTAAGGATTTTTGGATATGATGTTTATTCCAATTCCCCCACTCTAGAGAACCAAGAAGGGTCATCAACGTTGACTTGGGATTTATGTTGGCTTTGATTCTCCTTCTATCATTAGATACCTAGAGCCTTTGACAAAAGATTTTTTTAGTACACGCTTTGTCGACTGTCACTTTGATGAGTCAGTTTTCCCACCATTATTGAGAGACAAGAATAAGCTAGAAGCTCAAAATGAAATTGTATGGTACACTTTGACATTATCTCGTTTTGATCTTAGGACGAGTCAAGCTGAACTCGAAGTTTAGAAGATCATACATTTACAGCAAATTGTGAATCATATGCTTGATGTATTTACCGATTCATAGTGGGTGATGAGATCACATATCCCAGCTACAAATTCTTCATCATGGATTGATAATCCCGAAAGACAATCCGAGGATCTTAAAGCATGTGAATTTAAAATGCGATAGAAACAACGTAGGCCTTTTGGTGCAAAGGATAAATTCCCAAGGAAAAGAAGGGCAAATGCCAACTAGCTAGACTACTGATACTCTTGAAGAGATTGATAAATCTAAAGTTTGTATTTTGAATCGATTCAAAGGGTCACCTCCTGAAGAGCTCCAAAAACCTCCCGAAGAGGATCATGTGCCTCCAGAAGAGGCTCGGTTACTTGAAAATGATGAGATCTTGATAAATTATGTATGCACTGAGAAAAGATTGAATAGAAATAAAGTGATTTTCGATGACACATTTGCCTATGCAATTGCTCTTGAAATTATCAAAAGTAATGAATAGCTTGAGCCAAAAACCGTCAAAGAATGTCGGCATAGGACTGATTGGCCAAAATTGAAGGAAGTTATTCAAGTTGAATTAAATTCACTGGCAAAATGAAATATTTTTGGATCTGTAGTCCAGACACAAGAAGATGTCAAACCAATGGGATAAAATGGGTATTTGTGCGCAAGAGAAATGAGAAAGATGGAAATAGTACGGTATAGGGCACTACTTGCAGCACAAGATTTCTCAGAGAAACCCGGTATAGACTATGAGGAAACATACTCTCATATAATTGATGCAATAACCTTTTGATTTTTAATTGGTTTAGCAGTTTCATAAAGACTAGAAATGCATCTAATGGATGTAGTCATGTCATATCTATTTGGGTCACTAAATAGGGACATTTATATGAAAGTTCTTGAATGACTTAAATTGCCTGAAGCAGATAAATCTTGGGATCTTTATTCTATTAAACTTCAAATATCTTTATATGGGTTAAATCAATCTGGCCGGATGTGGAACAATCGGCTCGGTGAGTATCTCCTAAAAGAAAGATATATGAATAACTCAGTTTGTCCATGTGTATTCATAAAAAAAAATAGCATATGAATTTGCTATTATTGCAAATATGAATTTGCTATTATTACAGTATATGTAGATTACCTAAATCTAATTGGCGCTCCAGAAGAGCTCATAAAGGCATTTGACTATTTACAGAAGGAATTTGAAATAAAGGATATTGGAAGGACAAGATTTTGTCTCAGCCTACAAATCGAACACCTTCCAAGTGGAATATTGGTTCACCAAGCAACATATACAAAGAAGGTCATGAGCCAATTCTATATTGACAAAACCCATCCATTGATTTCTCCAATGGTTGTCTGATCTCTTGTTGTGAAGAAATATCCTTTTCGCCCTCAAGAAGATGGTGAATATCTTTTTGGTCTTGAAGCATCATATTTTAATGCAATTGGAACTCTCATATATCTTGCAAATTGCATAGGTCCGATCTAGCTTTTGTTGTCAATTTATTAGCAAAATTCAGTTCTGTACCAACCTGAAGGCACTAGAATGGGATTAAGCCCATATTGCGCTATTTTCGTGGAACTACAGATCTTAGACTATTTTTTCAAATGATTCGAGGCCACAATTAATTGGCTATGCAGATGTTGGTTATCTTTCTGATCTACATAAGGCCAGGTCACAAACCAGATATATCTTTCTCTATGGTAACACTGTTATATCTTGGCGATCTATAAAGAAGATACTAACCGCCACTTCTTCAAATCATGCTGAGATACTTGCTATTAATGAAGCAAGTCGAGAATGTATCTGGTTAAGATCGCTAGGGTTTTGTCCGACATGATTTTTTTTTAACAAAGTTTTTTACGAGACATATTCATTAATGGTCATTCAAGAGGGAGTGTTGTAACACATGAAACATGTAGCAAGAGAAATTGATGACCATGTGTTTAGGTAACTACCGACATAGAGTTAATGAGGATGGAATTTTTCTTTCACCCATGCGATTAATTTTGTCTCATATGTACTCAATTGCCTATAAATTGGCATGTGGCTGATGAATGAATGGGAGATCGAAAGATGAGTATTGGTACTTACGTTCTCTACATTTCTCTAGTTCTCCTCATGCTTTGAGTTTAACTAGAAGAGTGGATGCTATTTAGCATATATTATAACAGATAGCATCCTTTTCGGAGGTGATGTCGTAGGCTCTCTTTGCTCAATGCGACAATGCCAATCTAGTTGGTGTGCATGGTAAAACCCAACTACGACCTCCCCTATATATCCTCATAGGCTACAGCACAACCTCGATCGATTTAGTTGTTATTACCTGTAGCAGAACTTGTCTGAAACCTGGTTGAATTAGAATGGACTCTCTTGCATGCATGCATGCTAGCAGGAATATTCTCCTACTCCATGTTCTTCTTGCCTGCAGGCTGCAGGTAGAGTCTCCTCCATGATGATGTCGTGAGGAAACCAAACCCATCCACACTTTCTAAATCCCACTTATGTTCTCATTTAAAGTTCTATTGTACGACCTCTAGGAGAAATAGTGGAGTAAAATGCATGTACTAGTGTGCTGTGAGCTTTAAAGTAGTGTAATGGGCCATGTGTGAGTCTAGTCTACTTTGTCCAAGGGATTAAAAGTCGAAAAAGAGATGGTTGGTACCGGTGCGTAGGTAATATAGGTTTGGTTTGGTTACGTTAGGTGATTAGGTCCGAATCAACTGTCCCCATTAATGCTGGGTTCGCCGGTGATTTAGGATTCAAGCTTAGCTCACCAAACACCCATGTGGCGCCAATCAAGCGAGATTGACGCTTTCCACGTATTTAACGCCGTGGGTTGGTATCTTTTGACGGTTAACGTCCGGTCTGAAGTTAGTTGGTTCGAGCTAATTACATCGTTTCTAGAATTCTAGGTTTCAGACCAAGTGGCCAAATTCAGGGCGTCTGCGCCTTTTCCGCTTCATCGTCGACCAATACAACATCACTTGATGCAACTACGTACTTGTTCGGTATATATAATTCTTTTTTTTATTATATACAGAAAACATGATGCGTCTGTATTTATTACGAAAACAATTTCCAGTAAAAGCCTGATGTTTCATCGTGTGCTTAGTCACGGAAGAATCCCCTAAACGGATGCATGGCACGTAGAAGAAGCAGGCCCTACATCCATGGGTTCACCAACCAACAAGGGAACGGCAAAAGGCGAATCATCATGATCATGACTTCTCCTGATCTCCTAGGGCCGGTCAGCTGCCGTCAGTTAGCTCTCTATAAGATCACATGCTTTAGGTATGTCTTCAATTAAGATCAGTATGCCTTCAATCATCAAGACTAATGAAATTAGTGCCCTCACATGGTCTCATGTGCTCCCAATATAGACATATTGACATTGACAGCCTATGTGACTAATATCAGAATTCAACCTTCGTGCCATCCAATCCTATCGAAGCCTTCACTTTAAAAATAAGGCTCATGGGCATCATCCTCTTGACAACATGCTTGCCATCACACCTACGTGTGTGATCATTAGATAGGTGTTAGTCAAAATAATGACTAACCAATCAATGATTGTCATTTCAGTATAATAAAGATGGACGATGAACATTTCAAAAGCAATTGAACTATAACGTTCTAAGCCAAGTAAAAGATCATCGACCAAAAGAAAGAAATTATCGACCAAGAACGATGGTCATCTTTACATAAGAATGTTATCGGCCAAGAACAATGATGATCTAGAGATAAACAAGTTGTCAACTCTGGACGATGAAGATATGGACGAGAGGAGAACATTGATCAAGAAGAATTAATGACATTACAACATAGACAAGCTCATGTACCAGACGCAAACCCTCATCGGCCAGAGCATGATGTGGAGAAACGAGGAAATATCGGAGAATATGGGACACACGGCATATCAAAAGTGAAAGATGGAAGACGATAGAGAACGTGTTGGACAAAGCAGTTGAACTGCTCTAGTATAAATTCCTTTCTCTTTTCACTGTGTAAACTCTCTCGCAAAAATTAGCACAGAGCTTGCGCGCCTGGATTTCCTTAGTTCTTTCAAGATATTTTCTATTCCTGTAAGTTGATTTCATTCAATAAAATGATTCTGTTTCTTCAATATTTAGTTTATTTTTTCTGTTTAATGTAGTTTACATTACTGTTATTAGATAATTAATCTAGGTTTAGATGATAATGATTTCGTCTTTATTGTTCTCTTTAGAGATTTCTTTTACTGCTTTCCTTTAGATTAATTTAATATTAAAGTTATTATATTCTAGATTAGATTAAGTTAATCAGTAGATTTAAACATATTTTCTCTTGATTTAGTAATCTAGGATGATATTTACAGTTTTCCTTAATTAGTTTCATAATTTTAGATAACTTATCTTTTTCAATAGGTTAATTTAGGCTAATTTAAGTTAATCTAGATAATTAGTTGTTAATCAAATTATTAAATTAAGTCCGATTTAGATTTCTATTTAACTTGACACCTCAATTCGAACATAGTTTGGAGGAGTTGAACTTAATTGCAATCTCCTGATTCTTGAGTATTAAGTAAGTCTTGAACTTGACTATTTGACCGGTCAACGGTTAGATTTGTACGCTAATAGTAGGTGAGAATGAAATGAGCTTAGTAATCTTGAAAATTTTCTCTCTTAAGGTTCATTTTTGTGAGGTTGTTCTTCAGTGGCTCATGGGGATGTTCCTATCTTTGCTAATAATTCAGTAGTTGTCATGCCATGTTGCCATGTTGGGTACCTGTGCTCTGTGGTTTAATTACGTGTCAGCATTATGAGCTTGTCTTGTGGGCCAATCCATGCATCCAATTAATAGTGTCTTGATCCGCCAGTTATGCTAATAAACCCAAATGATTTTGTACCGGATACATGGCATCCAGCAGGGCAACATATATATAGGCGGTCTGGTCTTATCATGGGTATATTCTTCCTCGGATCATAGTTACTATATAAGGTTTCTAATGACTAGAAGGGTGCATGTATAAGTGTGCAATTATTTTATGAATAATTGATAAAAACCTCATATCAGATAAAGTTTTTACTAAAAGCCCCCATTTAATATGTTTTTAAGGTCATAATATCATTTTATATGTTTATGTGGCGGACCGCACGATGGATGGTCACTGGAATTGGGAATTAGCGATTCAGGCCTTGATCAATGTTGGGGAAAGAGGAGGAAGCGGCGAGGTGACATCCTGAGGCTTATGGAAGCTTCATGAGGTCACGAGGCGGTGGCGGCTGCGGATGGCATGGTGGAGGGTCGTCCAAGTTGAGATTCGATGATCCAGGACTTGATCTAGGACTTGATTGAGAGGCCACGTTGTGGCGTGACCTCTTGAGTCTTATGGAAGCTAGCCATGTTTGGCATGGGGTTAAGGGGGGTTATTCCCTCTTAACCACATTCCTATCCCCAAACATCAAATATCATCATTACTATTTTATCCCCATTCCACCTACCACCACCACTCTACTTGTTTCTATCCCCATTCCTTAACCCCACTGTTTCTAACCCTTTCTAACCCTATTCCCCCTTAACCTCACTTTTTCTAACCCCATACCAAACGCGAAGGTCATGAGATGGTGGTAATGATGGATCTCGTCGGCGGTGGATTTGGGTTTAGGTCGTCGGCTTCGTTGGAGGTGGTGTGGAAGGCGGTAGATGTTGCAGGATGGTTGGGGTGATGAGGGGAGGTAATTGGCGATGGTTTCGGGATGTGGGGTGGGCAGAATGGCAGATGACAATGGCGCCTTGCGATCAAGTCGCTTGAGCCGATGACGAGCCAGGACGATGAAGTCCCAGCTTGCTGTCAGCTTGAGGTGAGCTGGACCGAGCCGAGAGTGGAGAGAAGTAGAGGAGAGAGAAAAGTCAAGAAAAATAGGATAAATAAAAAAGAGGTAGAAAAATAGGCAGAAAAAATGGGGAAAATATGGAAAAAGATGAAGACAATAACAGAAGAAAAGTGGAGGTGATGGAAGAGATCATTGATGGACAATCTCAGTCAATTAAGTTATAATTTGAAAAGTTAAAAAGATGGAAATGTAGAACGATAAAAATGAATTTTAAAAGATGAAAAGGAATTTTAAAAGATAAAAATGCATTTAAAAGATGAAAAGTGCATTTAAAAAGATGAAAATGGAGTTAAAAAGATAAAAATAAAGTTAAAAAGATAAAAAAAATGAAGTTAAAAATATGAAAATGCATGAAAGATAAAAATACATTTAAAAGGATAAAAATGAATATGAAATTGATTTTTAAAAAAAATATGAAAATGAATTTAAAATGATAAAAATACATTTTCAAAATGAAAATGCATTTAAAAATATGAAAATGGAGTTACAAAGATAAAAATAAAGTTAAAGGATAAAAATTGAATTAAAAAGATGAAAATGCAGGACAGGCAAAAATGCATTTAAAAAGATGAAAATGCATTTAAAAGATGAAAATGGAGTTAAAAAGATAAAAGTTAAAAAAATGGAGTTAAAAAGATGAAAATGCATGAAAGATAAAAATCTATTAAAAAGGATACAAATAAATTTAAAAAGATGAAAATGAATTTAAAAAGATGAAAATGTATTTTAAAAGATAAAAAATACATTAAAAAAGATGGAAATGCATTTAAAAATATGAAAATGGAGTTAAAATATTAAAATAAAGTTAAAAAGATAAAAAAAATGGAGTTAAAAATATGAAAATGCATGAAAGATAAAAAAAACATTTAAAAGGATAAAAATGAATTTGAAAATATGAAAATGAATTTTAAAAAAATATATGAAAATGAATTAAAAAAGATGAAAATACATTTAACAAAATGAAAATGCATTTAAAAATATGAAAATGGAGTTACAAAGATAAAAATAAAGTTAAAAGGATAAAATTTGAATTCAGAAGATGAAAATGCAGGAAAGGCAAAAAATGCATTTAAAAAGATGAAAATGTATTTAAAAGATGAAAATGGAGTTAAAAAGATAAAAATAAAGTTAAATAAATAGAGTGAAAAAGATGAAAATGCATGAAAGGTAAAAATACATTAAAAAAGATAAAAATAAATTTAAAAAGATGAAATTGAATTGAAAAATATGAAAATAAATTTAAACAGATGATAATGCATTGAAAAAGACGAAAATGGAGTTAAAAAGATAAAAGTAAAGATAAAATAAAGTTAAAATTATAAAAATGAATTTAAAAAGATGAAAATGCATTTTAAAAGATAAAAATAAAGTTAAAAGGATAAAAATGGAGTTAAAAATATGAAAATGCAAGAAAGTCAAAAATGCATTTAAAAAGATGAAAATTGAGTTAAAAAGATTAAAATGGAGTTAAAAAGATTAAAATGTAGGAAAGATAAAAAAGCATTTAAAAATAGAAAATGAATTTAAAAAGAAAAAAAAGCATTTAAAATTTGGAAATGAATTTAAAATTTTAAAACTCATTTATAAATATGAAAATGCATTTAAAAAATGGAAATGGAGTTAAAAAGAAAAAAAAGGTTTAAAAAGGTAAAAATGGAGTTAAAAGATGAAAATGCACGAAAACTAAAAATGCATTTAAAATAAAAAATGCACTGAAAAATATGAAATTGCATTTAAAAAGATAAAAATTTAGTTAAAAAATAGAAATCAAGTTAAAAAGATAAAAATTGAGTTAAAAGGATGAAAATGCAGAAAAGATGAAATGCATTTAAAAAAAATAAAAATGAACTTAAAGAGATAAAAATGCATGTAAATAAGATATAAATGAATTTAAAAATATGAAAATGCATTTAGAAAGATGAAAATTCATTAAAAAAACGTGAAAATGTTGTTAAAAAGATAAAAATAAATTTAAAAAGATAAAATGAAGTAAAAATGGTGAGAATGTAGGAAAAATAAAAATATATTTAAAAAGATAAAAATGCATTTAAAAATATTGTCGTATGTCTGGGAGAGCTCCGGCCTTGATCAATGGCGTGGAGGGACGATCGGTAGCCAACACCGGTAAGGATGGAATCGTGGTGGTATGAAGACTTGATCCCTTGGGTTGTATGGCCAATGGCATAGCCGTAGGCAATGGATCTAAGGTGGCGGTGTGGGTGGGTCTTAAAGGGAGGAAGACAACCGTGAGGAAGGTGGATGTCGTCGCTGGATCTGAGAAAGAGATGAAGGAGCTAGAAGAGATCGGGAGGGTTAGGGGGTTCGGGATCTAATGATTGTGGAGGACGGGGAGGTTAGAGGTGACGGTTCTTGGCAGTGGCGGCGCGGGGTTGCAACAGGGAGCTCAAGGAGGTGGGGTAAGAGCAGAGCGTGGCGAGGGCAACGGAGGCGTTGACGTCGGAGGGAGTAGCTCAGGGTGCTGTTCATGGGTGAGGAGGGTTGTCGGGGCCTGGGTGATGTTGGACGAGGTCGGGGCGGCGCCGGAGCTCACTGACGGTCGCCGGAGAAGAGAAGAGAAGAGAGAGAGGAGAGAGAAAAGGGAAAAAAAGGTATTTTGATCTTTTTCTAGAGGTTTTGGGTTTTTTGCCAGAAAAATTATTTGCACGGGGCTGGTAGCAAATATCATGGGTTGTGACAAATGCCGGCCCCTAAACATAGGCTCTGGCCAAATTCCCCGTTATTTTACTTTAGGAGCTTCTTTTAAAGAATCTCACCGCCAATTTGGATGAAATTGAACACAGACCAAATGTGACAAACAATTCATGGGCCCAATCCAAAAGAGAGAA
Organism: Narthecium ossifragum; assembly: GCA_963920575.1. Classification (NCBI taxonomy): domain Eukaryota; kingdom Viridiplantae; phylum Streptophyta; class Magnoliopsida; order Dioscoreales; family Nartheciaceae; genus Narthecium; species Narthecium ossifragum. The sequence goes on along the minus strand of OY986964.1, from coordinate 28,242,856 downwards.
ATTTCGTATAATCCCTTCAGCAAAAATGAGTTAAGTTTGCTCCCTACCTTTGGTATCTCCTTAATAAAGGTTGGAGATGGAGGCCCATTAAGTTTATGGGCTATACCTAGATGCTGGACTATTGAAACACTCATTGAAAATTTGGAATTCTGGCGCTATGGATGGTTGGGTTACTTGGAAGCTGGCATCCAGGACTTGGTGTGAGGCCTGATCTCCCGATGTTCACTCATAATTTCCTTAGTCCTGTTATGTTTTCAGTATTGTAGATAATAAGCCCAATTGCATTGTGGTTCCTCATTTTGAAAATTTTATGTATTTGAAGTACAAATTAAGAGAGTGCATGAAGCACACAACTTAGTGCGTGAAGCACAAGTTACTACAACAGTATCTAAAACACTTAGTTTGCACCCGAAGCGCAAATCACTATATTGTGCATGAAGCACATGATTTCGTACTTGAAGTGTGAATTATTTCAGTACAAGAAGTACATTCATTAATTTTTATTATTGTTAATATAATGCTTAAGTACATATTTGCTTAATGCTTAATACATGCAGTTCATATCAGTCATTCACTATATGTACTTTTTAATGTGGGATATTATCGGCCCTTCGGGGCCACCCGAGTGGTCAGCGCCGCCGCTCGGACTTATGGAAATGAAGCCCACGGTTCGAATCCGGATCACCGATCCGCCAGGAAAACCTGGGCTAAAAAAAAAAAAAAAAAATTGCTGCTATTTCGTTTATTTTATTTAATTATTGGCATATTTATTTTATTCGGTCTGATCATGGCTAGTTTAGTCAAGTTGGAGTTCTTCCCCCTGGATGTTATCGGCAATAACTATTTACCCTGAGCGTTGGATGCTAAATTCCATCTAAATGCTAGAAACTTGGGAAACACTATTAAGGAGAGGAATGTAGCCACGCCAAGACAGTGCCATTATATTTCTCCGTCGCCGCATCCACGAAGACCTGAAAAATGAGTACCTTGTTGTGCGGGACCCACTATATTTGTGGAAAAACCTAAGTGGTAGGTTTCAACACTTAAGAACTATTGTCTTCTCCACTGCCCAATATGACTGGATCCACCTACACCTTCAAGATTTTAAGACCGTTAGTGAATACAATTCAGCACTTCATAAAATCACCTCTCAATTAGAACTATGTGGCCAACCCATATCCGACCAAAGACAAACTTGAGAAGACCTTCTCCACCTTCCACCATGCCTCGAACCTGATTTTACAGCAGTAATATAGGCAACATGATTATAAGAAGTATTTTGAACTGATTGATGCCTTACTTAGAGCTGAGAGACAGAACCAAATCATGTTAAAAAATCATGAGTCCCGTCCCTCTGACTCTGCTCCATTTCCAGAAGCAAATGCTAATGTCTATCATGGACACGGTCATAGATGTAGCCGTGGACGTGGACACGGACGAGGTCGAGGTCGTGGGTGAGGTAATGAAAGGTTTCATTATTATCGCGAAGGATACAATGCCCCTCAACCCCTCCCTAAAAATGATCAAGTAGGGAATAGAAAGAGAAATGAGCATGAAGATGGAACCAAGGTTGACAATATCACGTGTTGACGTGTAGGATCGTACGCGTTTATGAGTGTGTAATAGATGAGCGAGTCACGATACTTCAAAACTCGTGGCAGGTGAAGATCGGGGTTTAATCACGATTTTAATCGTGAGATCGCTTAAATCGCGATCTGTTGCACGATGGAGTAAGCTAATGGGGGAGACAAAGCGTTGGCTGTGTTGTTGTGATATACCCAGCGAGAAGGCTATGAGAAGAAATCCGACTGTCCCAATCTACTACGACGACCATCGGTGAAGGTATGTCCCTGTAGTCTCTACATGTTCCTCTCTCCCTCAAGTAGTCAAGTTCATCTCTCTCTCTGGTTTTTTCCCCTTCTTCAGTCCTCTCTCCTTCAAGTTCATCTCTTTCTCTCTTTGTTTTTGTTGTTTTTTACTTTCTTCCTTCAATGTTCTCCCTCACGTTCATTTCTCTCTATTTTTTTTTTACTTTCTTCCTGCAGTCCTCTCCCTCACGTTCATCTCTCTCTCTGTTTTTTTTTACTTTCTTCCTGCAGTCCTCTCCCTCAAGTTCATCTCTTTCTCACTTTGTTTTTGTTTTTTTGTTTACTTTCTTTCTTCAGTCCTCTCCCTCATGTTCATCTCTCTCTCTCTCTCTCTCTCTCTCTCTCTCCCCCTCAAGTTCATCTCTTTCTCTTGTTAAGAAGCTATCAAACACATTCATCATGTACTTCATCATGATCTATTCCTATGATTTCTACTTACTACTCCTTTTCATATTTCAGTCATGATTCATGAAAAGATTACATATATACTCTGTTTTCTTTAATAATTCCTATTGCAGAATCTGAAATCTGCTTGCCATTCATGAAAAGATTACTATCCCTATGCTCTCTTGCGTATCTCACCAAATCCCCAACAAACAGCCCGATTCCTATAAGAAGAGGAGAAGAGGGATGAAGAAGGGGCCGGCCGAAAAAGACAAATCAAAAAAAGAGAAGAAGAGAAGGAAAACACATGAGAGGAAGAAACCCATCGACGTCGCCGTCCTTGAGCCAGTACAAGGTCGTCGTCATCGTACTCCTTGATCCAGCCGCAAGGAGCTCATCGCAGGAACTCATCGGCGTCATTTCCCTTGATCCAGTCGGAGGACCCGTCCCCGTAGCCGTCCTCGAGCCACCCGCAAAGCGTGGAGCACACCTCCAGCAAGGTCCATGCCGCGGCTTCCCCTAATTCCGACTATCCTAAAGCTTCGACGCCTCCCCTGTTTTCAATTGCCCATTCCTCTGCTTCGGCCACACCTCCACGACGACGAACTCCAGATCCAGGCGCTCCCCTATTTTATTCACGGCTCCCCTATTTTCACCGGGCTTGAAGCTTGGAAAGTGCCTCCCCAACTTTATTCGACGCCTCCTCAACTCCAGTCGACGCCTCCTCATCTCTAGCACCCGGCACATCCCCATCGGATCTGTCGCCCACCACCGTGCTTAGCTTAAAGCTCGTGGCGGCATCCATCCATCGCCGTAGATCTTGCGACTCCTAGGTCCGGCGAGATCTTCTTCAGCGGCTTCCTCTGCGCTTCCCTCTGTCCTACGCTCCTCTAGTTCCAGCCGGCTTCATCGCGACAGAGATCGGATCCAGGTGCTTTCTCAACTCTAAAGTTACGGCAGTGAAGATTCAGGTACTCTCCTGACTCCAAAGGCCTCGACGCTCGGACGACATCCTCCGGACTCTAGCGGCCCTGAGGATCCTGCGACAAAGCCCAGAAGGCATCTGAAGATTTTCTTGGACGGTGTTCTTCGACTCCAATAGCCTCGAAACACCTGTTGTGACACTCCGACACTCGGATAACGTCTTCCCCAACCCCGGCAGTCTCGAAGCTCCGGCAACAAAAAAACTCAAACAACATCCCTCCAACTTCAGTGACTTCAAAATCCCGGTGATGAAGGTGGCAGTCCCATACATTATTTCTATTTTTTTTAAGTAAGAGGTTGATTTTTATCGGATCTAAAATCGGAGGTGTTCCATACGGGGATGTAAACGATGGGTTTGCCAACTTGGCGCTCCAGGGGTGTGGTGCCTGCAATTTCCTTGTACGAAATTAAAAATGATTTGCTCGAAAATAAAATAGAAATCTCGTTGCAACGATATTGACGTTTTATTCACGAACACTTATGAAGTCCAAATTACCCGTCTCATCTTGGGGACATGCTGTATTGCATGCAGCATCTTTGATACGAGTCAGACCATCTGCATATTATAAATTTTCACCAGTGCAACTACCAAATATTTCTCACTTAATGATTTTTGGATGTGTTGTGTATGTTCCAATTCCTCAACACACCGACTGGGTATCTATATTGGTTTTGATTCTCCTTCTATCATTAGGTATCTAGAGCCTTTAACAGGAGATTTGTTTAGAGCACGTTTCTCTGACTGTCACTTTGATGAGTCAGTTTTCCCACCATTAGGGGGAGATAAGAAGAAGCCATAAGCTCAAAATGAAATAGTATGGAACAATTCGACGTTGTCTCATCTTGATCCTAGGACAAGTCAAACTGAACTTGAAGTTCAGAAGTTTATTCATTTGCAGAAGATTACGAATCAGATGCCTGATACATTTACTGATTCACAGTGAGTGATGAAATCACATATTGCAACTGCAAATGCTCCAGCTCGGATTAATGTTCCTGAAGAACAATTTGATGATCCTAAAGCATGTGAATCTAAAGCACGCTAGAAGCGTGGGAGACCTATTGGCGCCAAGGATAAGGTCCCAAGGAAAATAAAGGCACAAGGACAAACTGGTCATAAGGTTGATACTTCTGAAGAGATTAACAAACATGAAGTTTATATTTCAAATATGAATCGATTCAAAAAGACACCTCCCAAAGAAATTCAAACACCTCCTGATGAGGTTCAGACACCTCCCGATGAGGTTCAGGCACCTCCTGACGAGGTCCAGATATCTGAAAATCATGAGATCTCAATAAATTGTGTGCACACTGAGAAAAGGTGGAACATAAATGAAACTGTTGTCGACAACTTATTTGTATATGCAGTTGCTCTTGACATTACCAGAAGTAATGAAGAGCTTGAGTCAAAGTCCGTCAAAGAATTTCGACGTAAAGTTGATTGGCCAAAATGGAAAGAAGCTATTCAAACTAAATTGAACTCACTGGCAAAACGAAATGTTTTTGGACATGTAATCCAGACCCCAGAAGATGCCAAACAAGTAGGATACAAATGTGTATTTGTACGCAAGCGAAATGAGAAAAATAAAATAGTGCGATGTAAAGCACAGCTTGTCACACAAGGTTTCTCCCTGAAACCTGGTATAGACTATGATGAGACGTACTCTCCTGTAATGGATGCAATAACCTTTGGCTTCTTGATTTGTTTAGTAGTCTCAGAAAGATTAGATATGCATCTAATGGACATAATCACGGCATACTTGTATGGGCCACTAGATAGTAACATTTATATGAAAGTCCTTGAAGGACTTAAATTGCCTGAAGCAAATAAATCATGGGATCTATATTCTATAAAACTTCAAAGATCTTTATACGGGTTAAAACAATCTGGCTGGATATGGTACAATCGGCTCAGTGAGTATATTCGAAAAGAAGGATATATAAATAAATAACCCAGTTTGCCCATGTGTCTTTACCAAGAAATCAAATTTCGGATTTGCTATTATTGCAGTATATGTCGATGACCTGAATTTAATTGGGACTCCTGAAGAGCTCATAAAGGCATATGACTATTTAAAGAAGGAATTTGAAATGAAAGATCTTGGAAAGAAAAAATTTTGCCTCATCCTGCAGATCGAGCACTTTCCAAGTGGAATATTGGTTCACCAATCAAATTATACGGAAAAGGTTCTAAGACAATTTTACATAGACAAAACTCATCCATTGAGTTCTCTAATGGTTGTCCGATCTCTTGATGTGAAGAAAGACCCTTTCCGCCCTCATGAAGATGGTGAAGAACTCCTTGGCCCTGAAGTACCATATCTTAGTGCTATTGGAGCTCTCATGTATCTGACAAATTGCACAAGGCTCGATAAAGCCTTCGTAGTCAATTTATTAGCAAGATTCAGTTCTGCACCGACCCGAAGGCATTGGGATGTGATCAAGCACATATTACGATATTTTTGTGGAACTACAGATCTTGGACTATTTTTCTCAAATGATTCAAGGCCACAATTAGTTGGCTATGCAGATGCTGGTTATCTTTGTCACACCCCGACCCAGAAAACCCATCCAGGACGGGGCGTGAGGGTTCCTATCACTATTCATCATCAATCGGCGCGATACAAAGCGGAAAAGACGAATAATTTAAACAATTGTATTCCAGAGGCGAACAGATTCAATTATAATATATCCTCAAGTTGTACAGTTCAGATTTAATACAAAAGCTCCCAAGAGACAGATTTATACAAAAATCCCAAAGGTTCTCAAACTGTTTACAACATCATATATATATATATATATATATATATATATATATATATATCAAAATGTACAACAGATCATTCTCCAGCAACCTCAAGCGCCTCTGGATGTACTCGCGCTGCCCAAGGCCGATCCTGCCGGCTCCACTGGCGAAGAACTGCTGCCTGCACCTGCAAACGCAGCCCAGGTAGGAGTGAGCGATAAGCTCAGTAGGGCTCTACTCTACGGCACACTGAAAGGAGGAAAACAACAACAGTGTTGTCTCCCAGCTCAAGTCTAACGGATGCCACGGGTCCCACAACCCTATCGACTCCCCAAGGGATCCTACTCTTCTCAACCGATCACGCTGGAAACATCAACCAAACACGCTGGGAGGAAACAAGAACTAGTAGGAACACCTCTACCCAGCAGGAAACCACTGCCTGGGGACCAAGTCAGGGACGTCGACACCCATCCTCAGCACTTGGCCTTGGAAGACAACACGACCTCTAAACCTCAAATACTGATCAGAGACAACTAGCGCGAATCCTCAAAGACATGAGACTTGATCACACAATCACACCCTACTCCTGACTACCCATCCACGGTCCTAAGGCTAGATCCGAGCTACCCGAGAGCCTCGGATCGGCGACCCAAACCATCGCTCGCCTAATCTCAAATGCCTCTAATGCACACAATGCATGGGCCTAGGCAAACATCTATTCTAGATGTCTCTATATGCCACATCATCAGTTATACGTTCAACAGATATACAATAGCCCTCGGCACTCGCCGGCAAGAGGCTAAGGTTCCACAATTTCTCATTAGCTAGCACTCATAGCTAGCTAATGGCTAAGCACACCATTAAGCAATTAACCACATCTAAACATGTATTTAAAAGCAAACTACAACATTAATTTACTCAAAGGAGATCAACATGCGATCAATCATAATCTCAATGGAAAACCCTTGAAAACCTCATGAAATCCACCTACATGCTTCCCAACATGTTTAGATACTAATCACAAACCAAATCCATCCAAGAAAACCAGAAAAACCAAGTCCAAGTGGTCACGGACGATGTCACGGTCGATCCGGAGATCGACCGTGAGACCACGGACGATACCACGGTCGATCCGCCGATCGACCGTGAGACCAAAGCGAAGAAAACCAAGGGCGACGGTCGATCCACCCATCGACCGTGGGGAGCCCAAAATGAGACAGAGCCTCACGGACGATGCGACGGTCGATGCGACGGTCGACCGTGAGGCGGGATGAAAAAGAGAGGGAACCCACGGTCGATCGACCCTTCGACCGTGGGAGGTCAAAATCCCAACAGAGCCTGACGGTCGACCGCCAGGCCCAGAAAGCGTAAAACAACATGTGACGGTCGATGCACTGATCGACCGTCGAGCTCTTGGCACAGTTCATCAGAACAGTGCCGGAAATCCATTTCTTTGGATTTCAAGTATTAAATCAAGTTGGAATAAGATGAGATTTTACAAGCAAGTGTATTTAGCAATGAGGAAGCTAATGGAATGAAGAAATCCAACTTTTGACGGTTAAATCTCCTATCTAGGTCTAAATGGACAAAAACCGACAAAACGACGATAATACGGAAACCAACCGTTATAATACGGAAAAAGCATGGTAGGAATACTTCAAACCCTTCATACTACATGCACAAAGAGTTACATAGCATTCTAACATGTATTTCTACAGCGAAAGTACATAAAACCTATCCTAGGAGAACCCGATCCAAGGATCGAGGTAGAAATACCTACTTGAGCAAGTAGGTTAGCTCCTCCACGCGTCTCGCTGGTTAAGCCGCCAAGATCCGAGCTCTGAAGACCAAGTCTCCAAACCCTACCTCAGCCGAAGGAGAGAGAGAAGGGAAGAGAACGACAGGTGAAGGAGAGAAGGAAAGAGAGAAAGGGACTTGGCTTATATAGAAAATCCAGATCTATCTCAGCTGTCCGATTCGATCTTTCCCGATCGAGCTCCGATCCTCCGATCGGACGCACCCTAGGGATTCTAATCAAATACATATATCAATCCAAGGCAGTGTGTGGAATGCATGTGTGAAACCGACCACCAGAGGGCATATTTACCAAAATGCCCCCGAGGTCCAAACCGCCACACGATCGCCCGATCGTGCCCGACGCGGAACCAAACCAACAGGAAAACGGCTCTCGACTCACGCGGTCGGGCCAGGTCAGAGGGACGGGCCCTCACAACCTAACAACCTTAAAAAGAATTTCGTCCCGAAATTCAAGGTTGAAGCCGGGGGAAAGAGAAACAACTAAGCCTACCTGCACAAACAAGGCTACAGCTAGGGGTGCCAACACCCACAACAAGGAACTACATGAAGAGGTGAACAGTCGGGGAAACTCCCGACGCATGCGATCCTCTCGCTCCCAAGTCAGACTCTCTGTACTGCCATGCCTCCACCTGACCATGACCAACGGTAACGATCTGCCTCTCAGCACCTGATCCCGTCTGTCCATGATCTGCATTGGCTGCTCTATGTAGGTGGCGTCCTCCTCCACCTCAAGGTCGTCATGTCTGATCACGTGAGAAGGATTTGGAATGTACTTTCTCAGCAAAGACACGTGGAAGGTGGGGTGAACTGCTGACATGTGCGGAGGTAGAGCCAACTGATAGGCGACTGCTCCGATGCGCTTGACGATCTCAAAAGGACCCGTGAACCTCGGAGCTAGCTTGCCCCTGCTACCAAACCTAATCAACCCTCTGCGTGGGGACACCTTCAGTAGCACTCTGTCGCCAACTGCGAACTCCAGGGGTCGTCGCCTGCGGTCTGCGTAGCTCTTCTGCCTGCTCTGCGCTGTCAGAAGCCTCTGCATGATCTGAGCCAACCTCTCTGACGAATGTCTGATGATGTCTGGACCGGTAAGGGACGCCTCCCCAACCTCTGTCCAACACACCGGTGAGCGACACGGTCTGCCGTACAACGCCTCAAAGGGTGCAAAACCCAAGCTGGCCTGAAAACTGTTGTTGTAGGCAAACTCCACCAAAGTCACGTGCTGCTCCCAATTACCTCCAGCGTCTAGCACACATGCCCTGATCATGTCCTCCAAGATCTGAATAGTCCGCTCTGACTGCCCATCTGTCTGAGGGTGGAAAGCTGTGCTGAACGTCAGTGCTGTCCCCAAGGAGTCCTGGAAGCTGCTCCAGAACCCGCCGGTGAATCTGGGATCTCTGTCTGACACTATCGACACTGGGATGCCGTGCAGTCGTACCACCTCGTCAATATACCTCTGGCTCAGTCTGGCAACTGGATCTGTCGTCCTCATGGGGAGGAAATGAGCCGATTTGGTCAGTCGATCGACGATGACCCAAATCGCATCATTCCCCCTCGGTGACCTGGGTAGCCCGGTGACGAAGTCCATGGCTATATGTTCCCACTTCCACTCTGGCACTGGAAGTGGCTGCAACAAATCTGGGGTCCGCCGGTGCTCTGCCTTCACCTTCTGACATGTGAAGCATCTGGAAACGAACTCAGCTACTGACCTCTTCATCCCGCACCACCAGAATTGTCGGCGAAGGTCGTGGTACATCTGGCTGCTCCCGGGATGAACGGCGAAGCAGGAGTGGATTATCTTCAATCAGGACGATATTATATGAAGATAATGTGGCTTGCATCGCTCAAATCAGAGGCAGATATATCAAAGGCGATAGAACTAAGCATATATCTCCAAAGTTCTTCTACACGCATGAGCTACAGAAGAACGACGATATTAATGTCTAGAAAATACGCTCTAGTGACAACTTGGCCGATTTATTTACAAAGGCATTACCGACGACGACATTCAGAAAGCTAGTACATGAGATCGGGATTCGCCATTTCAAAGATCTCAGCACTTAAGCTTATATTACATCTTCATGAGGGGGAGAAATAGAGATATTCATATACCGTACTCTTTTTCCTTCGCCAAGATTTTTTCTCACTGGGTTTTCCTTGACAAGGTTTTAATGAGGCAGTCTTGATACCCTGATATCTCTCTAAAAGAATAGTGCACTCTTTCTAAGTTTTTCTTAGCAAAGGTTTTTATGATGTATATTCTTTTAATGGTCATCCAAGTGGGGGTCATCAAAGGGGAGTGTTATAAAGTGTGAACACAATCAAACAATAGTTGAATTGGATGACCATGTGCATCCTAACCACCAACATAGAGTTATTATGGGTAGAAAATTTTTCACCCATGTGTTGATCACTTTTGTCCACATTAAGGGCTTTTGCTTATAAATAGGCATTTGATGAAGGAAAGAGAGGTAGCTGAAGTTACTCCTCCAAAGCTCTTGTTGTTTTGTCATCTTCTCTCTTCCTTAAATTGGTGTGTGAGTGTGTATTTCTTAACACATATATACAACAGGGGTATGGTATTATAGTGTTTTGATCCACACATATAGGTGATGTTTGGGAAGAATAAGGGGTTGTTTGGTTTGGAAAACATTTTCATATTTTCATATTATGTTTTCATTTTCTATTTTATGTTTACATTTTTTTAAAATGAAAATATGAAAACGAGTTCGGTTTAAAATGTTGAAAACACTTTTTTGAAAATGAGAACGTGCATACGTGTTTGGTTTATAACTGTAATTTTTGTTTTCAATGGGTTTAATTTTGTAAGCTAGTTATTATTATTTATTTTATATTTATGTATGCTATAGATCATTAATATATGAGTTTTACATTTTTTTGTAATTACTATTTTGAAGCTATTGAATCTCATAATTCTTTTAATATAAGTATATAGTCATATATTATAGCAAAAAGTTTTCCACAAATACATAAGTTTAACTCTTAACATTGCAAAATAGTATAAACTAAAATTTAACCAAGTATATATTCAGATCTGGACAACTGGAGTCAATCCTAATTAGATCTGAACGGCTTAGATCGTCTGATTGGATCTGGTCGGCTGGAATTGGCTTGAACCAGATTAGAAAGGGGCTTCGGAAGCAGATCGAAGGGCTAAGACTTGTCGGACTTGGATCGGCGGTGAGGGAGGGTTGTTGGAGGTCGGGACTTGCAGAGGAGGGGTCGCCTAGGCCTAAGGACTTGAATTGTCGCGCCCCGACCCGCGAAAGCCCAACCGGGCCGGCGACGCGAACCGGAACCTAACGAAACGCGGAAAAAGTTGGCGAGGATTCCCTCTAACCTATTGGTCTCCCTAACAATTCACCAAAAGCACCCTCAATTAAAAGACATAATTTAATGAAACCTCGAACCACAGATTTACAAACCCAAAAAGATTTAATATACATATCCTCGAAGAGGGGAAGATTCAAATACAACATTACTCCCGTAGGAGACTATCTAACATAGGGTAAAAGCAGTAAATGATCACCACCTCTCAGACTCCGCCTGGCGCCGCCGCACCGCCGACCAACTGCCCGGTAGGGGCCACAGAAGAAGAACTGACGCCTGCACCTGCAAAACGCAACCCGGGTAGGAGTGAGCACTAAGCTCAGTAGGGTTCTACACTACGACACACAGAAGTAAGAGGGAAACGCAACAGTGTCGCCCTCAAGTAAGACCTGGGTGTATACAGGGGTCCCATAACCCCACCGCGTGTCCCTGAGGCACAGGAGCAACACTCAGTAAGCAGGAACAAACACTGTTGACTCACTTGCAGGAACCCGACACTGCAGGCGGGAAAAGGCACCGCTGAGTAGACAACTCCTCTACTCAAGAGTCAACACAGTGGAACACCGGCTACACCTCAGCATCCGACTCGAGGCCGACACGACCTCTACAATCATCAAGCAACAAGTGTACCAGTCATCTAAGCCTATCATCGAATCAACTGGACACCACAATTCGAACCGGGTCCAAACTACCCAACCCTGATCCTAGGGCTAAATCCGAGCTTCCAGCCTCGGGTCGGCGACCCATAGATCACCCACGCCCTAACCATGCAACTAATGCACAAATCAACAATGTATGCTATGACATACACAAACAGGAGATATGCATGCAACAGTATGATAAGGCATCATATAAGTCAACCGGATCACTGCAACGGTACTACCAACCGCTGCCAGCCGATCCGCAGCGGGTCCCGGCATTATGACGGTACCGCGACAGTCAACCGCGGACTCCTGCAACGGAAAGCAACCCCGAAACGATGATGAACAGTAAACATATAATATTATAATCCGAAACATAATATTATATTCAAAACACCAAAACCTCTACTTAGAGGCTAATTGATCCCGTCGATTCGACGTCCAAACGACGTTGGATTCAAGATCCAACTTAGCCATCAGTAGATCAACATGCCAGGATCAACATGTCCAAAATCCACAATCATCCAACGGTTGGATTAACGGGAAAACACTAATCAAAACCGCTAATCAAACTAACTTACCAATTAATTGCTGCAACGCAGCCCTTCAGTAATAAATTCATAACAAATCGTAAGAAAATTCGAAAATTATGAGGTAAGTTGGGTTAGAGAGTAGATTCAAAGATCTACAACTCTTATGTTCATCACAACCCAAGATCATGCACGTACTGGCCTGAAAACTCACCGCAAGCCGACTATTCTTCAAGAACAGCAGAAATCGGAAAATCTGAGATTAATCATGCATAAATCCAACTAAAATCTGAACTAAAGTTCATGAAACTTATAACATAAATTATACTAGGCAAGAGGAAGCTAACAACACCAAGATCAATAAGATGAAACGGCTAGATCTAGAGAAAACCCAAAAACAACATCAGTAGGTAGAAAGCTACCGGAAACGCACTTCTCAGCTGATTCCCCATGAACTGGTCACCAACACAGCTCCAAACCACTTCAGGGATCTTCCTCTCGTTGCCACGGTTCCAACGAGCCTTGGAACACCCAAAACGGTGGCCGGAGGAGGGAGAACAGTGAAGAAGAAGGGGATGCCGGAAAACAGGGGAAGAAAATAGAGCCGCGGGAGGAAGAAGAAGAAGGAAGAAGAAAGGAGAAGAAGGAGGAGGAGAAGAGGAAGAAAAGGAGGGAAAAGGGGAAGGGAAAAGCCGGGGGATGAGGGGAAAAGGTGAAGGAGGGGAGGGAAAGTCCTCCCCTTCTGACAGGAGAGAGCGACGGCCAACGGCGGCTGTCCTCTCGAAGCATAAAAAGCCACCGACGCGAGTCCGATCGATCGCTCCAAGGAGCGATCGCTCGCTCGCGGGCCGCCAGCAGCCCAAAAACGGGCTGCTGCGCGTCCGAGCTGGGATCTTCCGATCCCGGGTTCACCTAACCATTCTAATCAAGCACTAACATAAACAAGGTCAGTATGTGCACACGCGGGTGTGAAACAAACCAACAAGGCGCAATTTTATCAAATTGCCCTTGCGGTCTACAACGAGCCACAGGGGTAGAGGGACAGGTCCTCACATGAATCCACCGGACTGGATCGTCCATTGCGGAGTGGTAGACGGTGGAATCAAAGAGGCCGGCGTCGGAGGTGTTAGGGGAAGGAGGTCAGGGCGATCTGGCATGGACGAAGAGGTGGTGGTGGGCTTGACGATCCAAGTCCGGCGATTGGGGCTTGGAGTCCAGGCGACCAGGGAAGTGGAACGACGCCAGAGGTGCTTGGTGAAGGAGGTCGGAGCGATTCAGTGTGGACGAAGAGGTGGTGGTGGGCTTGATGATCCAAGTCGGGCAACCATGGCTCGGAGTCGTGGCGATCGCCGGAGGCAGCGATTGTCGGCGTGAACAACAAAGATTTCACGCCCCGACCCCGCATAGGCCCAACCGGGCCGGGCGACGAGAACAAAAACCTAACTAAATGCGAAAATAAATGGCGAGGGTTCCCTCTATTCTAACTGGTCTCCCTAAACAATCCTCAAAACATCCTTATTAAAGCAATAATTAAAGAAACCTCAACAGATATAGTAAAAATAATTCAGTTCATCAAACTCCTCAAAAAGGGTAAATTATACATCACACTCCCGTAGGAGGATAACTAAAAAAAAAAGGGTAAACTGAAGATCACTGCTCCTCAAACTCCGCCAGGCGTTGCCGCGCCGCTAAACACTTGCCCGGTAGAGGCCACCGAAGAGGAGCTAACGTCTGCACCTACAAAACGCAGCCTGGATAGGAATGAGCAACTAAGCTCAGCAGGGAAATTACACTGCGACTCACATGAAGAATGAGGGAACACAACAGTGTCGCCCTCAAGCAAAGCCTGGGTGTACACAGGGGCCCCATAACCCCACTGCGTGTCCCTGAGGTCCACAGTCATGGTCTTCTAGAAGAACTCGTCACATGCCGGGTCATGCTCAGTAAGCAGGAAACCAATACTGCTGACTAACAAGCAGAAAATTGACACTGCTGGCAGGAAATGATGCCGCTGAGTAGATACACCCTCTACTCAAGAGTCATTGAAACCGGACACCGGCTACACCTCAGAACCCGGCTCGAGGCCGACACAACCTCTAAACCTCGATCAACATGAGTATTCCAGTCATCTAAGCCTATCATCAAGATCGATAGAAAATACTACCATTCAAACCTGGACCACGCTACCCGGCCACGGTCCTAGAGCTAAATCCGAGCTACTCGAAAGTCTCGGATCGACGATCAACCCATCACTCACACCCTAACCTTATCAAACTAAAGCACAATTAGATGCATGCTATGAACACACGCAGATAAAAAAGTAAGCATGCAACACATTTGATGATATAATAAATAAGGTTTAGGCCCGGCACCCTGTCGGCCCGGGGTGATGAACAGATAAGTAAGTCAAGGAACTGCTGCAATGGTAACACCACCAACTACAACCAGTTCACAAAAGAACAATATGTTATGGGAAGCAACCTCGGCAAACACCGCTAACAATACAACATGCTATCCACACATCCCGGGAGTCATCACTCTCCCGGTTCACCACTACCCCTCATTATGGGGCTAACATGCTTAACAATATGTACAAGATATAAAGCAATAAAGAAAATCCGTACATGCGAAGCCCCGCGGGAAAAAAATCATTGAAAACATCTCTCAGCCACCAAAGAGATCGATCTCCTCTACCAGAGAAGATCGATATGCTTAGTGTTTGGAGACCCCGTCCCGATCAAGCTGAAAAGGATCGATCTTCTCCACCAGAAGGATCGATCATGCACGGCTGGGCATGACGTCCCCCAAATGATCAATCTTTCATCAAGAAAGATCGATCAGGATGGGTTCACCGGCAAACCGCCGGCGAGAAATACCGTTAGAAAACTCCACCAAATCCCACAAAACCTTGGGATCTGGTAGTACGAAGGACCAGGAGTCCAAAACCGATGCTTTCATGGAAAACAAACATGTATATTAGCAGATCTAAGCAAAAGATCACAAAACAAAACAAAACCGCCAAAAACCGGAAACTCAAGTAGGTAGGATCCCTACCTAGACTAGAGCATCTTCAATCCTAGCTGCTGAGTCTTAGATCGTTCTCAATCTCCTCCAAATCTAGCCAGATCTCAGCTCAAGAACGACGGATTTGAAAAGAGAATCAAAGAAGGGGTCGCATCCCTTCTATAGACGGACGAACCGCCTTATGAGAGATCGATCGATCCATCATGACGAACCGACTTAACTTTCTGGCGCAAAAAGATCGATCTTCTTAGTTAGGGAAAATCGATCCCTTTCGCCTAGAAAGCCAGACTTGGGCTAAAACACTTGGTCAAGTCTGAATCTTTTGATTCCGGATCCACCTAACCGTTCTAAACAAATATTAACACAAACACGGTCAGTGTATGCACACGCGGGTGTGAAACAAACCGACAATAGGCAATTTACCAAATTGCCCTTGCGATCCATAACGAGCCATGGGTCCGACCTAGACGGTGGACCCAGGAGTAGAGGGACATGTCCTCACAGAAGAGGTGGTGGTGGGCTGGACAACGACGAGGGCGACCAGAGTTGGGAGATTGGCTGCCGGCGGATGGAGCTCCGGCGATGGGACTGGAAATCATCAAGGATCGTCACGAGAGAACCCGCCGGGAGAAGATTTCGGGGTTTTTTGGTTGAAAAAACCATCAATTACAATTATTCAATAGGATCATGGATGCATCATCAGGTGGTATATGCATCGGGCAGTAAATACATTTGTTTAGTTTCTCTAGTGATTTGAAGTATGGGCCCAGGGATACATGCATCAATACTGTTGGTTAGTCTTTTGGATCCGCCGATGCACCATGATCCTTTGTGTATATACACACACACACTATATTAAATATTAAATTTAAATGTTCATATAGTAACACAATAAATTTAGAGACACCCCCCCCCCCCCCCCCCCCCCCCCACACACACACACATATATATATATATATTCAATTTTCACGTTTTCAGATCTAATATATATATATTTTAATATTTCTTTTTAATATTTATAAAATTTTAATGTTCATACGATGACATGATAAAATTAGATACGCATATATTTTAATGTTCATGTAACTTTATTGAATATATATATATATATATATATATATGTCATAATATAATGACTTTATTGAAATTAAAATAATATTCACATAATTTAATGTTCGTGTACCTTTATTGAATATATTTAATATGCTCACGAGTGCACAACAGATGCATCGCAGAAGGGTATATCGTGTGAAACGACCAAAATGGTCGTTTTCGTGCTATGCACGGTATTAGCTGTCTTTTACATCATGTGGTGCATGCATCAATAGATGCATGTGTTGAAGCAAGCACATGATTAGGCACGGTGAATCGCGTGCGCGGTACACCCTGATTCACGCCAACCAAACACCCCTTTCGATCGCGAATCCGCGAATGGTTTTCCATTTTCAGAAACCATTGAAAACATCATTTTGACTTTTTCATATGTTGATATAGTTCCCTTACTTAGCTTGACTATATTAGGTAGACTGAGGATTTGATGCAATTAGCATCAATCATACATGTATTTTCCTTTCTTGTGTGCCTCCTTCTCCATATAAAGGATGGCCTCCTATATAGTTATACATACAGAGAATATATACACAATTCTCCATTACTGTCTCTATCTTTATCATGGTATCAAATTAGGTTTCGATCCCGGCAAAGTACTTCTCGCCGCGATCTGTCATCCGGCGCCTTGGAGTTCCACCAGCGATCACAGCGGCGTCTCTCCGAACACGACGGCGTTAAGCTCCCGTTCTTCTTGCTGCGACGCTCCTCCTCTATTCCAGTTGTGCGCCAGTTTCTCCTACCCTCCACGACGGTGTCCTCTTGTCAAGCGCGCAGCCCTGAGTTATCCGAAGGTTTGCCTAGAGGATCGTGATCGCGTCCTGGTGAGGTGCGCCTAGCTTCTCCACCTCCGGCCGGCACTTCCCCGGTGAGTTCGGCGCCTCCCCTGTTCGCGTCCTGTGCCACTCGGATCTACTCACCTTTGGCTCCCCTGTTCGTCGCTCCTCCGGCGTCCGCTGCTCAACTTCGCTCTCCTCCGGGTCTCACCCCTTTTTCGCTCGGTTCTGTCCTTCTCCGGCGCGCCCAGCTCCTCCGACTTCGGCTCCTCTCCGGCGAGTTTTGGTGTGTTCCCGGTTCGCGTCCCCTGTTCGCGTCGTGCACGTGCGCTCTAGCCTCGCTTCCGGCGCCGACCGCAACATCGTGGATATCTCGCTCGAGATCTAAGTGTTCTCGGAACCCATCGCCATTGGTTCCGGCTCTTTCCTTGCTCGTGGTCATCGCGCGATTCTCGCCTTGCTTTAGTTACGGCCGGCGAGCTCGGATCTTCTCCGGCAGTGATCTCCTCTCTCGTTGAGCTCTCACGCTCACAACCCCGACGCCCCTATTTCACTCGGATCCAGCCGGCACCCTTCCCTGCTAGCCTCGTCGTTACTGCAACAGTGTTTCCGGCTTCCACAAGGGCTTGTTTGTGAGTTCTTCCGCATGTTGTGCACCGGTTGTGGCTCTGTTCTACAGATCATCCTTGTTATTGTTGCTTCTTTTGTTGCATCATGGCATCTTCTCATGATGTTACTCGGCCGATCGAGGTCGCATTGAATGGGACAAACTATAATTCTTGGGCCCAACAGATGACTATTTTCTTGGTTGGTCGTCGGCTATGGCGGTTTGTCACTGGTGATAAAAAAGAACCTACGCAGACTAATGAAGAAACTGACGAACAATTTGCGAAACGCCTTGAAGAATGGGAAGGCACTCACTGCAAGATACTTTCTTGGTTTATTAACACATCTGTTCCTTCCATCCAGAGCCTTCTTCCTAAGTTTCACAATTCCAAGCTTGCATGGGACTTTCTGGCAAATAGATATAATTGCTCTAGTGACGCAGCACTTCAATTTCAGTTAGAATCCAAGCTTTATCAGTTGCGTCAAGAGACTGTCCAATCTATTGCTGAGTTTCATTCTCATGTCAGTAGTCTCTGGGATCAACTTTCTCAGGCTGATCCCACTTTTCCTGATGACAAGTCTGCTAAGCTCTTTTCGGAGTACCGAGACCGACGTCAATTCATTCACTTTATGATGCACATTCGGAATGACTTAGAGAACACTAGAGCTTCATTGCTTCATCGCTCTCCTCTTCCTACCTTGGATTCCGCTCTCACCGAACTCATATCCGAGAAGACACGCCAGATGACTCGTCGAGTCCAGTCTACCGATCTTGTCATGGCCACTGCCTCACCTGACTCAGCTGTTCTAGTTCCACCATTTGCAGCAGCTACCCCATCTAAACCACGCCGCTTTAATGGGTCATGTAATTATTGTAAGGAATATGGTCACCGCATCTCTGATTGCTACAAGAAAAAGGCTAAGGATGCTAGAGATGCTCAAAAGACTAAGGCGTTGACATCATATAATGTAACGCCCTGGCCCTCCACTAGGCCCCGACCCACGGGCTCCCGGTCCGACCAGGATCTGCCCGAGGGCCCTCACCCGACACAATATTGTCCGCTTTTGGCTCACCGCAGCCGATCGATCGATAAACCCACCAATCGATCGGACTTCCCGGGAGGTCACCCCTCCCAAACCTACTCTAGCCCAAGCACGCTTAACACTGGAGTTTTTCAGCGGTTCACTGCCATCACGGCTTTAAAACGCGTTGTGTCTATTAAGAGGTTACTATATACTTATATCGAACCCCGGACCATACCCAGGCGTTGTGGGATTGCTTACCCGGCTACCCGACTCAGCCCCGGCCTCCAGGCGCAGGCATCTTGTCGCACGGTAGACCCAGCGGGCCTCACAATCCACCCCCCTTGGAGGCCCAGCGTCCTCGCTGGCACAATTTCCGGCTGGGAACCGGCTCTGATACCATACTGTAACGCCCTGGCCCTCCACTGGGCCCCGACCCACGGGCTCCCGGTCCGACCAGGATCCGCCCGAGGGCCCTCACCCGACACAATATTGTCCGCTTTTGGCTCACCGCAGCCGATCGATCGATAAACCCACCAATCGATAGGACTTCCCGGGAGGTCACCCCTCCCAAACCTACTCCAGCCCAAGCACGCTTAACACTGGAGTTTTTCTGCGGTTCACTGCCATCACGGCTTTAAAACGCGTTGTGTCTATTAAGAGGTTACTATATACTTATATCGAACCCCGGACCATACCCAGGCGTTGTGGGATTGCTTACCCGGCTACCCGACTCAGCCCCGCCCTCCAGGCGCAGGCATCTTGTCGCACGGTAGACCCAGCGGGCCTCACATATAAGATAGTTGCTGCAGCTTCTACCAGCACATCCGCTTTCGACTCATCTTCTGCACCCTCGTTGTCATCCCTCACTACAACTGACCTCGAGGCAATCCTTCACCAGGTCCTCTCTCGTACTTCTACGGCCTTATCAGTCCTCCCAGAGCATACTTGTGATGCAGGTGATGAAAGTTCAACGGCCGATCACTTAGTGGTTGTTCCTCATGAGACTGGCTCGTCTGCTGATCCTGTAGTCACCCTTGACCCGCCTGAGTCATCTGCTTCTTCAACTCTTCGTTGTTCTAGTCGGGTGAGAGCTCTTACCTCCTATCTTAAAGATTATCACTGCTTTTCTGCTTTTGCCACTCTTTATGAGCCTCGTAGTTATCGCGAAGCTAGTTCTGATCCCTTGTGGCAACAAGCAATGTCTAACGAACTTCAGGCCCTTCTCAAAACTCATACGTGGGATCTAGTGGACTTGCCTCCGGGGAAGACTGCCGTAGGATGCAAATGGGTGTATAAGATTAAGACGCGAGCTGATGGGTCGGTGGAACGCTACAAAGCACGTCTTGTTGCGCGCGGTTTTACTCAGGAACATGGTATTGATTATGAGGAAACTTTCGCTCCTGTGGCCCGTCTTACATCTTTCCGATCCTTACTCGCAGTAGCGGCCATTCGCCAATGGCAGCTATTCCAGATGGATGTCAAGAATGCCTTTCTCAATGGTGACTTAGTTGAAGAAGTCTATTTGAAGCCTCCTCCAGGTTTTGAGCACTCGCCTCAGAAGGTCTGTCGACTGCGAAAAGCCCTCTATGGTCTCAACCAGTCTCCGCGCGCTTGGTTTTCCAAGTTCAGTTCTGTTCTGGCACAGCAGGGTTTCACCTCCAGTGCCTATGATTCAGCCTTATTTATTCGACAGTCTGAGGCTGGCATGATCATTGTCTTGCTCTATGTTGATGACATGGTTATCACTGAGGATGATATTTCAGGAATCAGTGCTCTTCAACAATTCCTTAGTCAGCAATTTGAGATGAAGGATTTGGGTTCCCTGAGCTACTTTCTAGGACTTGAGGTGACATCCAGCTCCGATGGCTACTATCTATCTTAGGCTAAATATGCATCTGAGCTATTGTCACGTGCCGGGCTGACAGATAGTAAGACCGTGGATAGTCCTCTGGAGACTAATGCAAAGCTCCTTCCTACAGATGGCGAAGCTTTAGCCGATGCCACTCTCTATCTTCAGTTAGTAGGTAGTCTTATTTATCTGACTGTGACTCGTCCTGATATCTCCTACGCAGTCACCTTGGTTAGTCAGTTTATGAATTCTCCACGATCTACTCACTATGCGGCTGTTCTCAGGATCCTTCGCTATGTAAAAGGGACTCTGTTCCAGGGGATTCATTTCTCTGCTCGTTCTTCATTGACTCTCCAAGCATACTCCGATGCTGATTGGGCAGGGGATCCCACTGATCGTCGCTCTACTACAGGTTACTGCTTCATGCTTGGCACATCTCTCATCTCATGGAGGAGTAAGAAGCTGCCAGTCGTATCTCGCTCTAGTACTGAAGCTGAGTATCGTGCATTGGCAGATACTACATCTGAGCTTTTGTGGATTCGTTGGCTACTCCAAGATATGGGTGTTCCCGTTTCTAGTAGTTCTGTCATTCATTGTGATAACACCAGTGCTATTCAGATTGCTCATAATGATGTTTTTCATGAGCGAACAAAGCACATTGAGATCGATTGTCATTTCATCCGTCACCATATCCGACAGGCTACGCTTCGTCTTCATCACATTGCCTCTGCTGATCAGTTAGCTGACATATTCACGAAGGCTCATCCTCCTGGTCGTCATCGTGACTTAGTTTGCAAACTCAAGCTAGCATCCATTATACCATCTTGAGTTTGAGAGGGGTGTTGATATAGTTCCCTTACTTAGCATCCATTCTCCATTACTGTCTCTATCTTTATCATCATATTTTCTCAAAAAGCACTGTTTTTCTTTTTCGAGAAAATGTTTTCAGATTTTTTTTTTTGAGAAGTTGAGCCGAAGCTATAGCCTTAAAGGCTTACAGGTACCTTGAGTCCCTCACCCGGGCATCACGAGCTAACTCGTCCGCCCTTACATTCAATTCTCTTGGTATGTAAACTAAAGAAAAATTTACAAAGACTCCCAATTTCCACCAAAGCTCCAAAATTACCCTCCTGCAAGCATCATCTATAGGCATGCGCCCATTAATCATATCGACAGCAAATCTAGAGTCGCTTTCGACCAAAATGCTTGTCAACCCCCGTCGGCTAGCCTCCTGAACCGCTGCCAAAATTGCGAACATCTCCGCTTGGAGCACCGACATAGCTGACGACGCCGAAGAAAAAACCCAGATTTCCTCGGGCCCCTCGAAGCAGACAACCCCAACACCCATCCCGCCATCAAGGAAAGAGGCATCCACCTGAATACGCATCCCGTCCCAAGCCTCGCGCTCAAGCCCGCGGGGTTTCTTTCCATTTAGGAGGAGGAACTCCCTTACCTGCCACTTGATGATACGACACAAACTCGTACACCCGTCTCCCACATGATTATGCACCACGCTGCACCTCCTTTTCCAAAGAGACCATAGAGCATAGCAAATACATGATTGGATCTCTCTTGTAGCAACGGTTTTCTGCGGCTTGAGTAGCCAGCCCAAGCACAATGATAGGTCTAGAGACTGATGATCCAGATGGAGTCCCTCCAGCACAGACCTCCAACTGGTGGACGCCATCGAACACTTGAAGAAGATATGGTCCAAGGTCTCCTCCTCGACCCCACATGCCGGGTAGGATTTGTCGGAGATTAATCTCAGCTCCCACAGTTTGTCTCTAGCCACCACTTTCCCATGCGCCAGCTTCCAGAGAAAGTGCTGTACACGGGGTCCAGAGGGGCTGCGCCAAATACTCCACCAGCAAGCTGCCGGTGGCCGGCGATGTTGATGGCGTGCTTCGAGGAAATCATAACAGGAGCTTGTGGTAGGCTTCCCAGCAGTGCCCCACACCCAGCGAGGCCCAGGAGAGTTAGCAGAGGGGGGATCGATGGGAATAGCTCTCACCTTGGCCACCAGCTCTGGGTGAAGGACAGAGGAGAGCATGTCCTCCCGCCAGCCTGAGAAGTCCAGCAGTTGTCCGAGCTCCAACATCTCAGCTTGCCCAGCGTCGAAGGAGTAAGCTGATGATGCCAAGGGGCCATCCAAAAGCCACCAGTCGCGTAATACATTTGGCTGGCTTCCAACCGTCACCGGCCATCGAAGACCATGTCGGAGATGATCTGATGCCCGGCAGATGGACCGCCAGAAAGGGGATGCATTATAGGGAATCTTACTGGGGAGAGAGCCGGCGCTAACCTTGTACTTTGCCGCCACCAGTTGCTTCCAGATGGATTCAGAGCTGTCGATGAGGGTGGCCGCCCGCCGCATGCGCATCGCCAGCTGCCACTGGCTGAGGTCTTTGAGCCCAAGACCACCTTGGGACTTGTGGGAACACACCTGCTCCCAAGCAACAGTCGAGAGTCCACCTCTCTTCCCCTGCCACAGGAACTGCCGGAGAAGCATTTCCACCTTGTGGATGACGGAGGCTGGGACTTGCATAGCTGACATCAAGAATACTGGCAGCGACTGGAACACTGATTTCACAAGGGTGACCCGTCCAGCCTCTGCGAGCTTCATGGAGTGCCACGATGACAGCCGGGACTGCACCACCTCAAATAGGAAATTGAAGTCGTGGGAGACCAAGCGCTTGAAATCTAGCGGCACCCCAAGGTACCTCCAGGGACCAATCTTCTCCCTAAAGCCCAGCACCTTCAAGACTATGTTCTTCCTGCGATCAGAGGTCTTCGGAGAGAACTTGAGGCTGGATTTGTCTGGGTTCACCTCCAGCCCAGACATGGATTTGAATCTCTTCAACACATTCACCAACTTCTGGGCTTCCTCCTTCCCCGCCCTTGTCAGGAAGAGACAGTCATCAGCAAAGAGCAAATGGGTCACCCGGAACCGACCCCGATCAAACAATACCCCCTCCGGCTCAAACAGGGGCTGCTTGATTAGCCTAGTGAGCACCTCCTGAGAAAGAATGAAGAGGTAGGGAGAGATTGGGTCTCATTGCCGGAGGCCACGTCCAGAGGAAAATTGCTGAGAGACCCGGCCATTGATGATGAGGGAGAAGCGCGGCGACGAGACGCAATGGATGACCCACTGGACGAAAGTGGCAGGGAAGTTCATTGCACCCAACACCTGTTTTAGGAACTGCCAACTTACAGAATCGAACGCCGCCTTGAGGTCCGCCTTGACAGCCATGAGCGCTCCCTTCTCTGGTGCCTGGCGTATTTCTTGCATCACTTCCTGGGCAGCCGCGATGTTGTCCAGGATGGATCTTCCCTCCACAAAGGCAGATTGCTCGACACTCACGAGAGAGTTGAGGAGGGGCTTGAGCCTATTCGCCAAAATAGCAGAGATCACCTTGTAAAGGACATTGCACAGAGAAACTGGCCTGTAGTCCTTGACTCGTCGTGGGTTCTTGCATTTGGGGATGAAGGAGATGAAGGTGTCGTTCCACCCCGGCGGCAACAACCCAGAGCGAAAGAAGGAGAGGACCAGCTCACAGACGTCTTCACCCACAACATCCCAGTACTTGATGTAGAACTCGCTCGGAACGCCGTCAGGGCCCGGGCATTTGTAGCTACCCATCTTCAGCAAAGCGGACTTTATCTCCTCCGGTGTGACCTCCGCAAGCAAAGATGAAGAGTCCTCAGGCGATAACGCTGGCAACGATGGTAGCTGGCCGGTTCTGTTCCCATCACGCCTCCTCCACAGCTGCTTGAAGTGGTCGCAGAACAGCGTCTCCACTGCCTCTTGGTCCGAGACCACCACCCCATCCTCCCCTCTCACTTCTATGATGCGTGAGCGGTGGACGTGAGAGGAGATAGATCTGTGGAAGAAGCGAGAGTTGCGATCTCCGTCTTGAACCCAATCCAGGCGGCGGTGCTGTGCTCTGTAGGAATCATGCCGGAGCTGCACTGCAACCATCTTGTTTTCAAGGGACCTCATCTTCTCTTCTAGCTGGAGCGGGAGTGGGCCTTCCTCTTCAAGCAGATATAAATGCTGAAGTTGCTGGAGAATGACTTGCTGGGAGTTGAACAGGTCGAAGTCATCCACCTTGCTCCAGTTCTTGACCTTCACTTTCATCTCCTTCATCCTACCTTTGAAGACGTACTGCTTGGATCCCTTCCTGTGTCGACGCCAGGCCAGCTCCACAACTCTCCTCAATTCCTTGGACTCAATCCAGAACTGCTGTAGCCGGAAAGTTGACGGACCCTTTTGGCATTTCTCAGCTTCCAAGCTAATCAGCAGAGGGCGATGGTCCGACCCACAACGATGAAGGTGCTGGACCTCAGCCTGAGGAAACCACTCCTTCCACTGAAGGTTGCAAAGGGCGTGATCTAGCCTTTCCTGAATTCGTGACGGGCCCAACCGCCGGTTACTCCAGGTGAACGACGGGCCCCTGAACCCCAAATCCACCAGATTGTCCGAGGCGATGAACCGGAGGAAGTCATTCACCGATCTGCTATACCGGAAGGGGCGCCCACCTCGCTTCTCCGACGGCATTGCCAGGACGTTGAAGTCCCCCACCATCAAGTGTGGCCAGCCTCTAGCATTGATCTTAGTAAGGACTTCCCAGAGCTCCTCCCGCCCCCTCCAAGATCGGGCGCCATAGACCACTGAGAGAAACCACTGCCCATGGCGCTGAGAAGTGAAGACTCCATGGATGGCTTGATCAGTGAATTGGGTGAAGTAGCCTCTTCCCACACTCTCCCTCCAAACAGCCAAGATCCCGCCCTGCTTCCCTCTAGACGGAAGAAGGAAGGTACACCAGCCCGCTCCCAGTCTAGATGAGATGATGTGCATGTGCTCTTCCAGGACCACCACCTCCAGCAGGAACACGAAGTCCACTCCTCTTTCCACAATCAGGCGACCACACACCCCAGCCACCCGTCGCGGCCCAAGGCCATGGCAATTCCAAACTAGGAACCTGGTCATTGGCAAACAGCGGGAAGGCTATGCTCTGTAGCCTCTAGATGAGATGGTCTTAGCCTCTTGGCACCGCTGCTACTTCCCCTGGCCTCCTGCATGAACTCATCGACGCTCTCCTCCAGATCGTCCTCCATTGTCATGTCTTGGCACTCCTCCTCTGCCCAACTGCGGCGTGGGTGATCGGCCACTAAAGCAAGGTGCAGCTCCGCAACCCCTTGCTGGTGAGAGGCCTCCAGATCTGGGATGTCATCCTCCTCGTTTTCATCAGGTGGGATCTTCTGGGACGACGACGGAACAACCAGTGGGCCGGGGCAATCGGCACGCCCTCTCTCTCTCGCAAACCGGCCAGCCTCCAGGAGTGGAAGCTCCGCAATCTCTGCCTCTGAGGGGGAATCCTCTCCCATCTGGAGCGCTCCGAACCGATTGTAGGTGCCGGAGCCCGGTCGTGCCCATCTTGAATCGCCCAGCGCGCGATCCCGCACCAGTGATGCCCCCCCCCCCCCCCAGCGCCAAGAAGAGCCTTAGGTTTGCTCTCCCGATGACCGCCTCTCTCTGTTTTGCCTCTACCAGCACCCCTTGGGTCCATGTTGCATGGTCCAGCCAGCGCCACGTCTCCCATGCCAATGTCACCTGACCCAGCTAGAGCCACATCACCCAGCGGATCGCGTGGACCTGGTGAAGCCACGTCACTCCTCTGGCCCCTAGCTTTAGGAACATCTCTGGCATCACCCCTCTGCGTTGGCTGCGCCAGACCTTGTCCCCTCTGCAACGTCGCCCCTACCCCAGGCCCTGCTCCCTCGACGCCCGTTCTTGCGCCGCCCTTCTGAGGGAAATTCAGCCCTTGTCCAGAAGCGCCACGTGGACCCTCGGCCTTCCCAGCCTGGTTCCTTGCGAGCGAGGTCACCTTTGATTCCGGTGGCGGTCTTCCCCGCCGGCGAACCAAACGCACCGTGTGCCATGCGCCACCATCAACCTCCGTTATGTCTGCTTGGCAGTGAGCCTCATGACCATCTCCCATAGGACTCTCCTCATCCATCAACTGGGTTTCATCCTGTGTCGCCTCCCCCTGTTCTCCTGTAGGCTTCTTGCCTTGGGCTACCATCGATCTCCTCCGCAACTCCTCCTTCCTCCTCAAGCAGCTGCTAGCGAGGTGACCAAAACCATCACAGAAGTCGCAAACATCCAAGTTCTCATAGATGAAAGGCTGCACAAATCACCCAGGATCAACCCCCGACACACCAGTACCCACCACTTCCCCCAGCCTGGCCGGCCTGGAGATATCAACCTCCACACAAACCCTGGCAAAGCAGTTCCTATCTGCGAACGTCGTAGAGGCATCCACCGCAAGCAGAGGACCCGCCCTCCGCATCAGTGTACTCAACGCCTCTGTTTCAAGGTAATCAAATGGCAAGTCTGGTATTCGCACCCACACGGGGATGTGGGTGAAGTCTGCCGCCCTAGGACGGAAAGAATCCCTCCAGTGGATAAGGGACAGTATCTTGCCGTCCACCATCCAAGGGCCGCCGGTGAGAACTCGGGTAAGGTCCTCCTCATTCCCGAACTTGAACCCAAAGACCCCTCCGACTCTGTCCGTGACGAGGAAGGGATCGGATGTCAACCACATGCTTGCAAGCCGGCGTCGAAGGAAGTCTAGTCCAACACGGCCACCAATGAATCGCCCAAAGAGAGTATGCTTCCATCTGTCTCGCCCTCTCTGAAGGATCTCTGGCTCGAAAACCACCCTCTCATCGGAGTACTTTTCCTTGATCTTGTTGAGAACTATGTCTGGTATCGCCTCAAGGCCAGCTTCCTGGTAGCTCGCCATCTTTGCCCAAGTCCAGTTGCCAGTAACGCTCGCAGGGGGCGTCGTCACCGTTGGTGACGCACCGGCTCTCAGCGGAGAGGGAGCTACACCCGCAGCCATTCTAAAACGCCGATATGAAGTTTTTGATGCTGATGCTGCAAACCAAAACATGATTTCAGATCTTATGTTTTCTTGAAAGTGAAAACAGAAAATGGCTAAACAGGGCATAAGGTTTCTAATGGCAGGAGGGGTGAGTAAGCGTGCGATTATTTTACTTTATCAGCTCTATTAAAGAAGCTCACTGCCAATTTGGATCAAATTGAACATATACAGAGGGTTCAACGTAATAATGAGTGTGGTATGTTCTTAATTTATGGGCTAAAACCAAATGCTGGACAATTGAGACACTCCAGTTGGTAATTGGAACTCTGGCCCTATCTGGTTGGGTTGGACTTTAGAAGCTGAAATCTTGGGCTTGGCGTGAGGCCTGACACTCCAGTTAATCTTTCGTTCCGACGCTGGGCAATTGGCCGGCTTTCACCACACCACGTACACAGGACTGCACACCGGATGCCGCTGGTCCCAATTACACGCAAAGTCCACAGTCTCTCTTTCAAGCTAGTCCGGTCCCCAAACTAATCGAAAGGTGGCCATCGGCACGACGGCATCTCCTATTCTTTCATACAAACAGTTCCTAGTTCCCACTCCAGGCCACCAAACTAGACGCCGATGGTTCTTCCGCTTCTTCCTCGATCAAACACGCGATCCCGCATCCAACCCCGCATATTCGCCTCGTATCTCGATCCAGCCACTATAAAACCCTCCTCTCCGCTGCTACGCCACCGGCGAAGATGGCTCCCCGAAAGCTGCTTCCCGTGTTATTCCTGTATTGTATCTCCGTCTACTTCTTGGGATCGTCGGCGGATCCGATCCCGACGACCCTGGACGGGCCATTCACTCCGGTGACCCGCCGGTTCGACCCGTCCCTGAGAACGGGCAGCGATGACATACCCTTGGACGATCCACGCATCGCCAAGCGGGTCAAGTCACCGTTCCCGGAGCAGATCGCCCTCGCCGCCTCATCCGACCCATCGTCTATCTGGGTATCCTGGGTCACCGGTAACGTTAAACCCTCTTATTCTTGTTTAGAACCACCAATCAACCATCATCTTCTCTCCAATTTGGTAAAGGAACCTCCTTTGAACCGTGTTTCGTTGTTGGTGGTGCATCCAGGGGATGCGAAGATTGGGTCGGATGTGGTTCCATTGGATCCGTCGACGGTGGGTAGCGAGGTGAGGTACGGGGAGAAGAGTGGAAAGTACGACTACGTGCAAAATGGGACGGCAACAGTGTACAGCCAACTATACCCGTTCGTGGGTCTTTTGAATTATACCTCAGGGATCATTCACCATGTTAAGCTCGATGGTAGGTGCTTTTATTCATGTTTTTGTCAACTTTCACTGTGTAAGAACTTTAGTTACCTTTTAAGGTTGGTTAAAGCTTTGGAATTGAAACCTTAATTATAGCTCTTGTACCAGTCTTGCAAAAGATGAACCTTAATATGCTCTATGTTCTACTTCGTTAGTGAATGTCCCTCTTTTTTGTGGTTGGATCGAATTTGGTAGAAGATTCAATAGGTTTTCTCGACAATCATATGAGGGGTTTCTAAGATTTAAGTTGTGATTATATCTGCAGGTCTTTTGCCAGGGAAAACATACTATTATATGTGTGGGGATAGCTCTTTGAACGCGATGAGTGAGGAACACACATTTGTAACTCTACCAGCACCTGGAGCGGATATGTATCCTGGTAGAATAGCTGTAATTGGAGATTTAGGTTTGACGAGTAACTCCTCAGCCACCATTGATCATGTCGTCCAGAATGATCCGTCAATGATTTTGATGGTGGGAGATTTGAGCTACGCTAATCAATACCAGACGACAGGTGGCAATGGGGCTTCTTGCTTTTCCTGTGCATTTCCACATGCACCTATCAGAGAGACTTATCAACCTCGTTGGGATGGGTGGGGAAGGTATTTTCTTTGTCATGAAGTACACCCGAGTCAATGGATGCTTGATGCTCAATATTATTTGATTGAGTGCCTACAACATCTACTTGGAATATCAGTTTACTAGTAAGAGTCTACTTGTGAGATGCATATTCCCTTGAACTAGTCGAGTTTATTCTTCTCAAAACTTGGTTGAAAAATCGTGAAATCTTGTTTATTTTGATTATCCTGAAAGATGGCATCAGTATCAGATGTCTTGAATGCCATCAGACTTCAATTGATTGGTTCAAAAGCCTTTAGCTGTTTCTGGTTGATGCATGTAACCGACTCTACAATAATATATAGGGGAGCACGAATAGTGAGACATGGTGCATGGCATGACCTTTAATTTGTTGGTGTGTTGCTATAAACGCTAAAACCTTTAAAGATTTCGGATTTGTAAATGCCATCCTCAATTGGCTCACACCACCAGGACTTGAAATTCAAGGTCAGAGCATATTGTCGTTGGCCCTGTAGCTTTACAAGATAACATGCATGAAATACTCGTAAGCTAACTAATGAGAGTTTGTCAGCTCTTTATGTTTGCTTTTGGTTTCTTTGAAGATCTAATGGAGCTTCTGGTTGTTAGTAGTATATGTGAGTAAAATCTTAGTCTGTTCCTCACTTTTTTGACTAGAACCATTCACAAGCATGAGTTAAACAGTTGCAATGCATTGTAATGATCACCAGATTGGGTTTAGTCAGGCTCCCATGGTTAATTTTGCATAAGTTGGTGATTTCCTAGATATGATAATTGCCCTTGACCTTTCTAGGTAATTCAACAAGGAATATGAATAGCTGCAATTTGTGTTAGATATTGTGAGAATCTTATGATGCTGGCTTCCTTAGAATATTGAATTTAGGAGAAACATGCAGGTCATTTAAGTTTATGCTTGTTGAAGTAAATTTAGTTTTTTGTATGATGTGGTAGAACTTTTAGGACTTCAGTTCATGCTATTTTTCTGCTTAATTTACTTGGTTTCTGGTTATAACTGTCAAAGCTCTGTTGCGCAGGTTTATGGAACCCCTGACATCAAAGATTCCAATGATGGTGATTGAAGGCAATCACGAGATTGAGCCTCAAGTCGGTGGCATGACTTTCATATCTTATCTAACACGGTTTGCAGTTCCATCTCGAGAGTCTGGCTCCGATAGCAGCTTCTATTATTCTTTCAATGCAGGTGGAATTCACTTCATTATGTTGGGTGCATATGTTGACTACAATCAGACAGGTTACTCTCGCTTCTTTGATCTTGACAACATTAGAAGCTTGGAATTTGCTGGTAGATGGCTGCTTTCTTGTTTAGTAGAATTTTAATTTCAGCCTGGGAAATTGTCTTTTGGCAGGTGCTCAGTATGCTTGGTTAAGACAAGATTTGGGTCAAGTTGATCGCAAAGTCACCCCTTGGATAGTGGCTGCTTGGCATCCACCTTGGTATAACAGTTATTCATCACACTATCAAGAATTCGAATGCATGAGACAACAAATGGAAGAGCTTCTATATCAGTATCGTGTCGATATAGTCTTCTCCGGTCATGTACGTAAGCTTCTGCTTGGTTAGACATAGTTAGGGATCTCTTCTTGTCCTTCCAGCTGGTTATTTGGCATCAGCGAATGGAGGTCTTGATCCAGAATACTCACTTCTTGTGGTACGACTGACAATTGTCTGTTAAAAACTCCTTCCTTAGACTCGAGCTTGTGTATCGTGCTTATTCAAGCTCTCACTCAACAATCAACATAGCCATTTCATCCAGATTGGACTTATCTATTACACAAAATTAGGTTTATTCTTTTAGGACTTGGATTCACTTGTAAAAGTGCGCAAGCATAAACTTTCCTATGGAGGTCTGTTTCTATTTTTCTCCAATGTTCCTCTTCCAGTTTGTTTTTTTTTTTTTTTTTTTTTTTGACATAACTAGACATGGAAAGGACTTCATGTTCTATAAGATCGACTCTAGGCCTTGCTACTACAAAATACTTGAATTCTTAGTATTAGGGTCTAACTTATTTACACCATTATATTGCATCCTGAAGACATCTTGCTTTTTGAAAATTACATACATTTCTTTGACTGCTGAATGGTGCACTTTGGCCACCAGTTTCTTGTTTAGTAACAGGTTAGTGATGCTTGCCTCAGTTATCAGATTACCCTATTACAAAAAAATTCCCAATTCCTCCCTTGTTTGACTTACTTTTGGCAATATCTCTCTAATTTCTTTTGATACAAAGACATGTGCTTGGACACTAAATCTGGATGGATGAAAGGATTGACTGTTAAATATTAATTTTGTGGAATCGTTACTTGTACGTATGAAATTTAATGACCTGTTAGAGTTGTCCAATTCATTTGTATACCTAAAGGTTTATTTTTGACATCTGTCTTTAGGCATACCTAAATTAAGCCCCTCCATCCTTAGCTTGAAGTGTCGTCGATAGCTTGGTCACTTATGGTCTATTTGTGTAGTGGTTGAATGATTTTACAAATGCAATTATATAATAGGCACCTACTCTGGATATCAAGTGCTTTCTTTTAATTTTCGCGAAATGAATTTTGGTGCAGGATTCACCAAAAATACTATCCGATTGCTGACAATTGTAGCTATGGAGCACATGTATCCCTTGATTCATATAGTTTCAAGATCACTGTTGTCTGTGTTTAGTTTTATTGCGCCGAATAACTCTGAAATCAATTTCTATGTGCCTCTGTTGATACGAGTTTGTTCTGTTTATCAGGTGCATGCTTATGAAAGGATAAACAGGTTGTTCAACTACACACTGGATCCTTGTGGGCCTGTATACATAACTGTAGGAGATGGCGGAAACATCGAGAGAATTGACGTTGACTTTGCAGATGATCCTGGAAAATGTCCCTCGCAGAGCGATAATATTCCTGAATTCGGCGGTGTCTGCCACATAAATTTCCCTTCTGGGCCTGCAAAGGGAAAATTTTGCTGGGACCAGCAACCAGAGTGGAGTGCATTCAGAGACAGCAGCTTCGGACATGGAATTCTCGAGGTTCGTTCTCCCATTCCCTCTGCTATGGTGCTTCTATTCTTGTTTAGCACTAGATGGGAATAATATGCACTTGGTCTTCTCATCAGTGCTCGTAATACTTTTCTTGTACAGGTGCTCAACTCCAGTTATGCGTTGTGGACTTGGCATCGTAATCAGGATGTATACAAAGGCAACGTAACAGGAGATCAGATATACATAGTACGGCAACCTGAATTGTGTTTCAAAACTGTCAAGAATGGGGTTGCCAGGAATACCTCCGTCTCCGATAGGAATACCTCCGGCTCCAGTCGGCTTATTCCTATGATCTCTTGGATAACTGCAGCTCTTGGGATGCTGTATCAGAAACTAGGATCCGAGCTATTTTATCCTGTATATGCGAGTGCTCAACGGCGTTTCCTTTTATGATTTCACAACCGTGTACAGATTCCTGCTTTTAAAACGTAAGCAAGCGAAATAAACTATGGTGCGTGAAAATAATATTACTTGTGCAGTATTCTCTGACTAAGAAATAGCTGAATCAGGCTTCGTGGATGGTAGGGGTGGCAAAACGGATTGGCGGGTCGGGTCGAGATCGATTATCTTGCTTCAAAGACTCAACCTGAACTCGACCTGTTTATTAAACGGATTGGTTTTGTTGACCCGTACATGACCCGTTTATAAACGGGTCAATCCGAACTCAACCTGCCTGACCCGTTTAATAAACGGGTCGGGTCGGGTTCGCAGCGGATCAGGTCGGGTCAAACATACTATTCCAATATTATTTTTCTATTTAAAACATTAGGTTATAAGTTAACGGGTCACGGGTCGGGTCACATGTCGTTAACGGGTTGGGTCACGGGTTACCATCCTCAACTCGAATCCAACCCGATTATTGACGGGTAAACCCGACCCGCACCCGAATACCCCAAACCCAATCCCGTTAAATTCGGATCGAGTCGGGTTCACGGGTTAGGATCCAATTGTCATCCCTAGTGGATGGGGGTGGAAGATCTCAACTTCCCATTGGTTTTCTCAACGTGTTGTATGTATATGGCTGAAACCATGTACGTTACACACGGTCTAATTGGTAGTGAGGTACTGACTGATTGTTTATTCTATCGGTACCGATTGAATGTATCGAGTAGTGAAGTACCGATTGGTTGATATAATCCATCGGTACTTCACTACCGATGAAATAGATCAATTAGTTGATTATGTGACATGTACATTACACATGTCACATGATTATATACACAAAAATGTATCAATGATAATGTGCCCTTTTGGAGTTTCATCTTTTAATTTTGCATGCCTGGTGGTTTTTGTCCCCGCTGTGAAGTTTATGGCCGAGTGTTTCCAGATTAAGCCACATTAATCAAATGAGATCCGGTTTTTGGACCTACGGATATTCATTCGGGACGTGTCCAGAATCCTCGAGAAACCATGTTTCCTCGTTTTTATAGTGAAGAATTGACATTTGCTTTGAAGCATGTACCTTTGCATCAAGGTCTAAAATTCTACAATATGCTTTCAGGTCAAACCTACATTATTTCCTGGCATACTTGGTTACGAGGCTGCGGGGTATGTGATCATTCGTAAAACATGTCATTAAAGTATAATAAATTTTAATTAAAATATAATTCTTATTCTATCACTATCATACACAGTAGATTAGCGGTGAAATTTGGAGTCGATCCACAGGGAAAACGTTGTAAACTGAAATTAATGCTCAAAACTCGAATCCTACGCGGAGTAATCAGAATTAAATGTAAAATTATCCACTAATTACCTAAGAAAGCAAGTAAAGTGATCGAGATTTGAACGAAGTTAAGAATTACCTAGGGATTACTCAATTCACCCTAGCTTCACCTTTAATCTTCCCAAGTTATCCTCTTGCTCCATTCTCTCAATATTATGAATTCATGTGGCTTCAAGCTCACATGAATCCCTAAAATAAGGTTTTAAGTTCCCAATGGCATAAACTTTCTTTGTTTGGCATAGACCGTCTTTGACCCTACTATTAGCTTAAATTATGCTACTTCTAATGAGATTGGCATAA
The DNA here is from genome assembly GCA_963920575.1 of Narthecium ossifragum. Classification (NCBI taxonomy): domain Eukaryota; kingdom Viridiplantae; phylum Streptophyta; class Magnoliopsida; order Dioscoreales; family Nartheciaceae; genus Narthecium; species Narthecium ossifragum. Next base: position 28,208,257 of record OY986964.1, on the reverse strand, counting down.
TCTATCTACGCTTAGCATACCTTATATCAAAGGCAAACAAAAATCATATGAAAACTATATCATAAATCTGTATAAATAATCACAAAAAGTTTATACGACTGAAAATACTTCAAATGAACTATGTTCCCTCAAATCTCTAATCATTAAAACCATATTTATGAGATCATGTTGAGAAGAAGTTTCCAAGAATCAAACAAAAGAAAATCAAAAGTTACACTAGGGTTTCATGAGATCCCTAAGTTTAAGAATTAGCTACTCATCTTCTGAGAAAGATCCATACGTGTCGGGAAGAAAGCCGTCGATCCCCATGTAAAGATCGTCGTTTTCGAAACCCTAGCCTTCTCCTCCAAAAGTGGCCCAAAAGATGATTTTCGACTGGAATAACCCCTTTATATAGCAGAAACCCTTAATCCATGATTTAGGAATCATAATTGAACTTGAACTCTAATTTTCCTAAATTTTGTACTGATGACGTCATCTGAGCGATCCATCGGACTCAAAACCGATCCATCGATCTGGATTGACTCACTGGGTCTTCACTGCCGCGTCAGCAATTAATTTAATCAGCTTTTAAATTTCAGCTTCCATATTTCTGACTTTTCTTCAAAACTGGCGCTAATTTATAAAGAATATCACAAACTCTTCTACATAAAAGTTGTAGATCATGAAGTTTTCTTTCATATCCTAGAATTTTAGAATCTTTTCATTTTTTTAGAATTTATGGTGATTTATTTCCAAACAGTCAACGAAACAGTTTTTTTTGCAGAATTTAGTGATTTTTGACCGAATTTCTTATATTTTTTCTCAAATCCTACTTAAACCTGAAATCAAATAATAAGATATCAAATACACTTGCTCTTTTACTAGACCATCGATATTTTCTCTATATTAGTGGTAATCCTTGTTGCATTTCGCGATAAGGTGTCACTAACGATATTTGTTTCAAATAAATGATGATTTTATAAATCTGGACCAAACTACCATCAACCATGTTGCTGACTCAAAAAAAGAAAAGAAAAGAGGACTTTCATTTAATATGAGGTTTTGGAAGGTTTTTTCTGCAAAAAACCATTCCAAAACCTTACCTCGTTTGGTTGTGGGATAGTCTATCCCGGGATTAGATGAAATAAGGATTAGTAACCCGAGATAAGTTGTGGGATAAATTTTATCCCACCTTGGTGTTTGGTTGAAAAAGTGGGGATAAGGAGGTAATGATTACTTGGGATTGGTGAGGTGTAAAGTAAATGAATAATATTGGATGAAAAAAATGGAATAAGAATAGGGATTGGTGAGGTGGAAAGTAAATCAATAATATTGGTATTTTAATTAATAATGTGATAATACATAAATATTCACATTGGCTTTAATAAATTACTTAATAATATGATAATACATATTATATTAATTAAAGTATAATATTACCACCCCACCCGTCCTTTTCGATGCCTCCTCCTGCTAATCCCTCTCATATTAACGCCCACTTATTTGCCATATCCTACAGACGCCCACTCCTCCGCCATCGTCAGCATCGATGCCCGCCTGTCGTCCACCGGGTCGTATGGCTCGACGGTGTTGGGGGCATTCTTGTCGGCACCGTGGCCTTCGGCGATGAACACGTGACCTCCACTTACAGCGAATGCGAAAAAGAATCGCATCGCCACATGGCATAGCATGATAACATGGCATGGTTATACACATCACTGCATCCTCATGCTGACCCATTTACATTAATACAATAATATTTTATTTTTATTTTTTATTATAAATATAATAATTAATGTATTATATTATTTATACACATCAATGAGCGACATTTTCTATTATTAATTTATACACATCAATGACCTGCCTTTTCTATTATTAATTTATATCATTATTTTATACACATCAATGAGCTACCTTTTCTATTATTAATTTAATTTTGGATTGGTGAGGTGCAAAGTAAATTAATAATATTGGATGAAAAATGTAGGATATGAATAGGGATTGATGATGTGAAAAGTAGATGGGGGTAGGTGGGGTTTGGGGGGTTTTTGCATAAAACCCCCTCTAATCCTGGGATTAGGAATCCAAGGATAAACCTTATCCTCGGGTGGGGATAAGGCCCTGTTTGGGTGTTATCCAGGGATAGGGGCAACCAATCCCGGGATTGGTTTCCCTTATCCCAGTACCAAACAGGGCCGCATGTCAAAAAGTTGTTGTTGCATTTAATGCACACCGCATAACTTCTTGCTCAACTACATAAACTTAGTCAAGTTGCGCAACAAGTAGAGTAGTTCGTGCAACACGTTGAGTACTTGTGAGGACATGTCCCTCTACTCCTGGGTGGAGACCTGTGGCTCGTTGTGAACCGTAAGGGCAATTTGGTAAATTACATATTGTCGGTTTGCTTCACACCCGCGTGGTGCACACACAACCACTTTTGTTTGATTTATGTGTTTGCTAGAACCCTAGGCGGGCTTGGGATCGAAAGATCCAAGCTCGGGCGCGCAGAAGCTTGTTTTTAGGACATGTGGCAGCTCGTGAGTGATTGGTCGCTACTGGGAGCGACCGATCGGACCTGCGTAGGTTGTTGCCACGGCCTATTTGTCCGGATAAGGACGCGAACTGACTTAACCCGACCCAGTCCGACCGATCGGTCCTGGGACCGATCGCTCGGACTCGAGCCTATAAGTAGCCCGAGACCTCCTCTATTTTTCCGGTTTGTTTCTCTTCTCCTTCTTCCCTTCCGTTCTCCCTCCTCTGGCCATCTTTTTGAGTGCTTGAGCGCTCGTTGGACTCGTGGCAGCGTGAGGAAGATTTCTGGCTTGGTTTGAAGCCGGTTTGGTGCTCGAGTTGCGGGGATTCAGTCGAGGCTTGCGTAGTCCAGTAGGTTTCTTCCTACTTGGGTTTAATAAGGGTTTTCTCTTAATCTAGCCAGTAGATCTATGTGTTCTTGGTGTTGTTGTGTACATCTTGGTTAGCTTAATTTCTGGTTTGAGTTGCATATGATTTTATTGAGCTTTTAGTAGGATTTTAGCATGTTTAAACTCGGATTTTCCGATCTCTCTGTTCTTGAATAACAGCCGGCTTACGGCGTGTTTTTCGGTTTGTACATGCATGATCTTGATTTATGATGAACATAAGAATTGTAGATCTTTGAGTCTACTCACAGACCCAACCAGTTTCATAATTGTCTTAGTTTCCTATGAATTGTTATGATTTTCCTACGGATGGGCTGTGTTGCAGCAATTAAAGGTAATTAGTGAAGTTAACAGTTTCGATTAGTGTTTTCCCGGTAATTGAGCCGTCAGATATATCCCGGTTTTGGATATGTTGATCCCAGTATGTTTTTCTGCGTTTGTCTAAGTGGGATCTCGAATCCGACGTCGTTTGGACGTCGGATCGATGAGGTCGCTTAGCCTCTAATTAGAAGATCTTGATGATTCAATAATATTATTTATGTTCATCTGAGTTTTCGAGGTTGCTTCCCGTTGCAGGGGTTCGCGGTTGACGGTTACAGTATCGTTAAAATGCCGGGACCCGCTGTAGATTGACTGGCAGCGGTCGGTGGTATCGTTGCAGTAATCCAGTTGGACTTATTTGTTATTTTATCATATTGTTGCATGCTTACTTGTTACCTGCGTATAATCATAGCGTGCATTTTTTATTGCGCATTAGATGCATAAGGATAGGGCGTGGGTGATGGGTTGATCGCCGATCTGAGGCTTTCGGGTAGGTTGGATTTAGCTCTAGGACCGTGGCGGGTAGCTTAGTCTATGTTGGATTGTAATATTCAGTCGATATCGATGATAGGCTTAGATGACTTGAATACATGTTGATCGATGATTGTAGAGGTCGTGTCGGCCTCGATCCAGGTGCTAAGGGTGCAGCCAGTATCATTGTTTCATCGTTGGGCAGAGGGTGTGCCTACCCGGCAAAGACTTGTCCTGCACAGTAGTGTCTTCTTTATGTTGTACTAGGTGTTTCCGGGATGGGCCCAGTTCATTAGGGTGACCATGGTTGGATACATAGAGATATTGGTGGGGTTATGGAACCCCGTAGCATACCTAGGCCTAGCTTGGGGGCGACACTGTTGTGTTCCCTTCTTTCTGTGTGTCGTAGTGTAGAACCCTACTGAGCTTAGTGCTCACTCCTACCTGGGATGCGTTTTGCAGGTGCATGCGTTAGCTCTTCTTCAGTAGCCCCTACCGGGCATGTGTTTGGTGGTACATCGGCGTCTGACGGTGCTTGGGGAGCGGTGATCATCATCTATACCCTTTTTGTTTATATAGCCTCCTACGGGAGTGTGATGTATATAAATGTACCATTTGAGGTTTTGAAATCTTATTATATTATATCTTTTGAGGTTGTTAATTATTGTTAAATAAGGGTGCTTATGAATTGTTTAGGGAAAATTATTCCGCATTTAGTTAGGTTTCGTTTCGCGTTGCTCAGCTCGGTTGGGCCTTCGCGGGTCGGGGCGCCACAGTACTTGTGAGGACCCGTTCATCCAACCCGGTCCGACCGCGTTAGGTCGAGGGTCTGGGCCGTTTGGCCTTGTTTTCGCGATCGGGTTGATCGCGAAGACCCCAAGGGTAATTTGGTAAATTGCGCATTGGCGGTTGGTTCCACACCCGCGTTGTACACACACCCTTTTGTTTGCTATTTGTGCTTATTTGAACCTTAGGTGAACTTGGGATCGAAAGATCTAAGTTCGGGCGTGCGGAAGTTGTTTTTAGGGCAGCTGTCAGCCTAGACCGATCGATCGCTCCATGGAGCGACCGATCGTGTCACGCCCCGACCCAGAAAACCCATCCGGGACGGGACGTGAGGGTTCCTATCACTATTCATCTTCAACCGGCGCAGTACAAGCGGAAAGGATAAACAATTCAAGTAAAAGTATTCCAGAGGCTAAGCAGATTTTAATCATAATATAACATCAAGTCTTACAATATCTGAGTTCCAAAATACAGATTTATACAACATCCCAAAGGTTCTCCAAAAAGGGTACAACATGCATAATTATATATCAAAAAGTTACAACAGCCATATCCTCCAACAGCCAAAAGCCGAACCTGCTGGCTCCACTGAGGAGGAACTGCCGCCTGCACCTGCAAACGCAGCCCGGGTAGGAATGAGCAAAAAGCCCAGTAGGGTTCTACTCTATGGCACACTGAAAGGAGGTAAACAACAACAGTGTCATTTCTCCGCCTAAGTCTAAAGGATGCCACGGGGTCCCATAACCCCTATCGATTCCCCAAGGGATCCTACTCTTCTCAACCGACCACGCTGGGAATACCATCCAAACACGCTGGGAGGAAACCAAGAACCAGAACCAGTAGGAACACCCTTTACCCAGCAGGAAGCCACTGCCTGGGGACACACGTCGGGGACATCGACAACCATCCTTAGCACTTGGCCTTGGAGAGCCGACACGACCTCTAAACCTCAAGTAGTATAATATTCCAGTCCGACTAACGCAATCCTCAATCACCAAAGATTCAGATCAACAATCACACCCTAATCCTGACTACCTATCCACGGTCCTAAGGATAGATCCGAGCTACCCGAGAGCCTCGGATCGGCGACCTAAAACATCGCCCGCCTAACCTCAAATGCTTCTAATGCATACAATGCATGAGCTTAAACAAACATCTACCCTAGATGTCTCTATATGTCACATCAGCAGTTATAAGTTCCAAATATATACAATAGCCCTCGGCACTCGCCGGCAAGAGGCTAAGGTTCCACAGTTTCTCATTAACTAGCACTCATAGCTAGTTAATGGCTAATCAAACAACTGATCATTTAATTACAATCATACAAGTATTTAAATGCAAGTAAAGCCATATATTTACCAAGAAGGAAGTCACATGAATCGATTCTCAAACCCGATGGAAAACCCCTTGAAAACCCCATCAAATCCCCCTACATGCTTCCCAACATGCTTAGGTACTAATCCCAAACCAAATCCGTCCAAGAAAAGCCAGAAAACACTGTTCAGGCGCTCACGGTCGATGCGACGGTCGATCCGTGCATCGACCGTGAGGCTACGGACAATGCCACGGTCGATCTCTGACCTATGCGAAGAAAAACCAAGGGCGACGGTCGATCGACCCATCGACCTTGAGAAGCCCAAAATCGAACAGAGCCTGACGGTCGATGCGACGGTCGATCCGACGGTCGACCGTCAGGCAAAAGGGAAAAGAAGGAGATCCCGCGGTCGATCCATGCATCGACCCTGGGAAGCCAAAATCTCGACAGAGCTCGACGGTCGATGCGACGGTCGATCCGACGGTCGACCGTCAGGCCCAGAGTAAGTATATTAAAGCTTGACGGTCGATACATCGATCGACTGTCGAGCCTGACGGTCGATGCACCGATCGACCGTCGAGCTCGCGACGCAAAAATGCCAGAAATCCCATTTCTAGGTTTTCAAGGATCAAAACATGTTTTAAAACAATGAAACTTGGTAGGCAAGTGTATTTTGAAGTGGAGAATCCAATGATGTAAAGAAATCCAGTTTTAGATGGTTAAATCCCATTTTAGGTCGGAAAACCAAAAACCGACAAAACGGCAACGTTTCGGAAACCAGCCGTTTGAATACGGAAATCTTGGCATACAAACACTCCAAACCATTCACATTGCATACACAACGGATTACACAACATCCTAGCATGGCATTCCACAACAAACCGCATATGCAACCTAACCTAGTAGAACCCGATCCAAGGATTGGGGTAGAAACACCTACCTGGGCAAGCAATGAAGCTTCTCCACGCGTCCAGCCAGCCGCGCCGTGAAGATCCGTTGCTCAAGCTCAGTCCTCCAAGGTCAAGCCCAGCCGGAGGAGAAGAGAAGGGAGAAGGAGAGAAGAAACGCTGGTAGGAGGAGAAGAGAAGGGAACCGGGGGAAAGAAAGAGGAGAAGAAGAGGAAGAAGGGGAGAAGGGTGAGGTGGAGCCAACTGCTCCAACTGCCCTCCCACTGACCAGGCTACTAACGGGCCGGATCCAACTAACGGGTCGAAAGCCCACCGACCCGCTCGCGAGCCCGATCGATCGCTCAAGGACCGCAAGTTGCCCAGAAGCAAGCTTCAGCGCGTCCGAGCTGGAATCTTCCGATCCCGGGTCCACCTAACCACTCTAAACAACCACATACATCAATCCAAGGCCGTAGGTGCAACACGGGTGTGAAACCGACCACCATGGGCATATTTACCAAAATGCCCCTGGGGTTCAAACCGCCACACGATCGCCCGATCGTGCCCGACGCGGAACCAAACCAACAGGAAACCGGCTCTCGACCCACGTGGTCGAGTCAGGTCTGAGGGACGGGCCCTCACTGTGAGGACCCGTCCCTCTCCTCCTGTGGCTTGCTGTGGGCCGCAAGGGCAATTTGGTAAATTGCAACTTGTCGGCTAGTTCCACACTCGCGCTTGTACACACACTGACTTTGTTTGTGATAATGTTTGCTTAGAATGGTTAGTGGGACCTGGGATCGGAAGATCCGGACTTAGGCTTGAGTTCTTGCCTAAGTTTAGCTTTCAGCACAAAAAGGATCGATCCTCTGAGGCTAAGAGATCGATCCTCTTCGTGCCAGAAAGTCAAGTGTGATCGTCATGAAGTGATCGATCCTCCCTTGGGGAAGGATCGATCCTTCATAAGTCGGTTCGTTTGCCTATAAAGCAGACGAGACTTTCTTCCTTGAATCCCTTTTGAAATCCGGCGATCTGAGCTCAGATCTCGCGATTTTTGAAGGCTTCTGAGGACGATTCAAGGCCTAGCTGCTTGGATCTAAGCTGCTCTTGCTCCGGTAGGGATCCTACCGACATCTCTCTTCGGGGTTTCGAGTTTTCCGGTTTGATTTGTCTTCTTTTGCTTAGATCTGATTATATAGTTGTTGGTTTTCAGTGATTTAACCGGTTTTGGACTCGTGGGATCTAGATCTACCAGATCCCAGAGTTTCGTCATGTTTGGATGTGTCTTCCGGCGGTATTCCTCGCCGGAAGCACGCCGGAGAACCCATCGGGATTGATCCTTCTTGAGGAAGGATCGATCCTTCTGGTTGGTCATGCCCCGCACGATGAAGGATCGATCTTTTGTTTGGAAAAGATCGATCCTGGTTCTTGGGTGGCATGGTTACCCTTCGTCGCGAAGAAGATCGATCTTCCTGGGAAGAAGGATCGATCATTCTTGGTGCGACCGAAGGGTGCCCTCTGTCTCAAGAAAGATCGATCTTCTTGGGAGGAAGGATCGATCTTCTTTGCCTCGACAGCGAGGGAAGCTCACTGTTACATAAATGATCGATCCTTTTCTTGGTGAGGATCGATCCTTTAGTAGCAGAGAGGGTTTTCATGGCTTTTGCCCGCGGGGCTTGGTATGCCGGTTTTACTTATCGCTTTATACCTTGTATATACGATTAAGCATGTTAGCACTATGATAGGGCAGTGGTGAACCAGGGGAGTGATGACTCCTGGGATTGTGTAGAATAAATGGGCGGGTAGCCCTTCAGCTTTCCATAGCCTTGCATGCCGGCGTGCGCCGAGGGCTTTCACCTGCTATATTATAGCTGTTGTTTGCGGGGTTGTTTCCCGGTGCAGGTGTTGTGGTGGACTGCTGGCAGTTGGTGGTGGTACCACTGCAGCAGTCCCTAGACCTTAAATTATTGCTCACCACCCCGGGCCGGCAGGGTGCCGTGCCCAGACCTTGTATTTATATCATCACATCCTGCTGTATGCTTACATGTATCTTTTCTACGCATGTTCATAGCATGCATTGTGTTGTGCACTAGTTGCATCTGTTTAGGGCGTTGCCGATCCGGGGCTTCCGGGTAGCCCGGATCTATCTCTTAGGACCGTGCGGGTAGCTTGGTCCAGGATTCGATTTGTAGTATTCAGTCTTTTAAATGATAGGGTTAGTTGGACTTGAATACTGTTGTGTTTGATGTTTAGAGGTCGTGTCGGCCTCGAGCCAAGTCCTGAGGTGTAGCTGGCGTCCGGCAGTCTTTGACTCTTGAGTGGGGCCACTCAGCGGTGTTCTTTTCGCCAGTAGTGTTCACGATCCTGCTGTGAGTCCGCAGTGCTGGGAGCCTGCGTTCTGGGACGTCCGGTGGGGTTATGGGACCCCTGTGATACACCTAGGTTTTGCTTTGGGGCGACACTGTTGTGTTCCCTTCCTTGTGAGTGTCGTAGTGTAGTGTCCCTGCTGAGCTTAGTGCTCACTCCTACCCGGGCTGCGTTTTGCAGGTGCTGGCGTGAGCTCTTCTTCAGTCGCCCCTACCGGGCAGGTGTTTGGAGACGTGGCGGCATCTGGCGGTGCTTGAGAGGTGGCGATTTTACTGTTTTACCCTTTTTGTATTAGATAGTCTCCTACGGGAGTGATAAATGCATAATTTCCCTGTTTTGAGGTTTTTATATCTATTTCTGTTCCGATGTTCGAGATTTGTAATTGTGCTTAATACAGGATGACTATGACTTGTTAGGGTAACCACTACGATTAGAGGGAACCTCGCCAAATTTTCCGCAGTAGGTTAGGTTCCGGTTCGCGTCGCTCGGCCCGGTTGGGCCTACGCGGGTCGGGGCGCGACACTCACAGATCGGATCGATGTCGAAACCGCCTCTAACGTGTCCGGATAAGGACCCTGAACCTACATAAACGGATCGGTCGCTCGTTGGAGAGCAACCGATCAGAGTCGGGTCTATAAGAGACCCGCGAACCACCTCTCTTTTCTCTTTTCTTCTTCTCTCTTCTTCTCTTCTCTAAACCACCGGGAAAGCTCATTGCAGGCATTGGGAGAGGTTGCCATCTGCTAGGGGAGAAGCCTTACACCTCCATTGGACGGTTTAATCGAGAATTAACCGTGGATTAAGCGTAGTTAGGTAGGATTTATCATTTAGGTTATTTTTTATATTCTTAGTTGATTAGTTGCTTGGTTCTTCAATCAAAGTATGCTAGATTATGTGTTTTAGCGTGCTTAACATATGGTTAAAGTTTGAATGGATTTTGGTTTGAATTGATATGGATTTAAAAAAGTTTTCCTTAAGTTGGATTTTCTGGGTTAATTATAATAGTGGTGTTCTAGCTTGTTTCCGATCTGTACTTGCATAAACTCAGTTTATATTCTGCATGAAAGTTGTAGATCACTGAGTTAGCTTTCAACTGCAACTGATTTCACAATTTTCGGATTTAATTATGAGTTTTGGTGAATTAAGTGGCCAGGCTGTGCAGAACAGGGCAGTCAATTTAATTAGAGAAATTAAGTGGTTTTTCGTTATCCAATTGATTTAATGTTTGGAGGAGATGATCTTAGTGATATTTAGGTTTGATCTGCAAATTTTTGTTTCAATCCAAGTTATTTTCAAAGGGATTTTGATTGGTTTATCAAATCTGGAGTTTTACCAAAATTGTAGGTTTTCATCTATTATTGTTTATCCAATTAATCCAATTTTTGGATATGTGATTCGGGGTATGTCATTGAGTGGGTATATCAAGTGTCATGTCAATCGAACGGCTAGATGGAAAGTTATGATTTTGTTTTAGCTTAGTGGTATATTGTGGTCTGATTTCGATAAATTGATTATTTTAATCTTAATCTAGATATATGTTATTATATCTGTATAGGCCCGTGTGTGGCTTGTGGTTAAACCAGGGGAGTCACGCCTCCCCTGGGATGTGTAGAATAAATGGTTTGTAGGCGAGCCCTAAGCTTGATTAAATGATTATTATAACTGTTGGTATAGTTGTTTAATTGTTTAGCCGGGGTTGTATCCCGTGTGTAGATTAATATTGGTTGTTAATCTAAATTGATTGCTTAGTCTTGTTGAGACTTGTAGGCATGCATGCCTATTTATCCTCTTTCCTTAGACGTTTGCTATGTTCACTCCTTGGCGAGCTATGCGCTGCGCCTAGCCCTGTATATTATGACATGACATCATGTTGCATAGCTATGCGCTGCGCCTAGCCCTGTATATTATGACATTACATCATGTTGCATGCTTATACTTCTATATATGTGCCTGAGCATCGCATGCATTTTGATTGCATTAGAGGCATAGAGGTTAGAACGTGGGCGATGGGTTGATCGCCGATCCAAGGCTTCGGGTAACTTGGATCTAGCTGTAGGACCGAGGCTGGGTAGCCAGGTCTAGGATTGAAATTGTTATAATAATCTGATGTTTTGAGGTTACTGTCTAGTTGACTGTGATAACTCTGATTGAGGTGTAGAGGTCGTCTTAGGTTCCAGGCTCAGTCTCAGTTTCATTGTTAGGGAAGTTATGCACCACCATGTGTCCTATACCCTGTTGTTCAGCGCTGGGCACTTGGTTTGAGAGGGATGACTATTAACGGTACCACGGTTCATCAACATGCGTGCCCTGAGGTAGGCGGTGTATGTGACGAGAGTTTCCTCTAAAGATGAGGTGGAACCTGGGACTTTATTGTCCCCTTTCCTTTGTGAGCATTGTAGTATAGAATCCTACTGAGCTTATCACTCAGTCCTACCCGAGCTGCGTTCTGCAGTTGCAGGCGTCAACTCTTCTTCCGTAGCTCCTAGCTGGACAGGCTCTTGGTGGCGCGTCGACCCTTTGAAGGTATTCGATGACTTGGGGTTTATGTCAATCTTATTAGATTATTTAAATGTATAATTTCCTTCTGTAAGGATTTTGAGGTTTTATTATATATGTCTTGAAAATCAATTTTGTATCAGAATCTTGAATTATATTAGAGATTTTATTTTTGACCCCATATCAATTGTTAATTAGTTGTATTATTTTGTTATAAATGCGTCAGTGATGGATTGAATAGAGTATGAACCCTTACGCCCCGGACCGGATGGGTTTTCTGGGTCAGGGTGCGACAGTACTTCACACAATAAGTTGAGTAGTTCACGCAACAATTTGAGTAACTTATGCAACAATTTGAGTAGTTCACGTAAAAAATCATGGCCACTTCACGGCATTGCGGATCATTCTCTTGCTTGATTCTCAATCACCTTCCTCCATGTGCAACGAGGTCTCTTCGGCTAGGAAGCCGGCTTGACAAGGATTTATATAATATGCTGCAAGTTTAGACCAAGGTACCAAGTCTGGATCTCTATGCAATGATAAATTATGTAAGGTAATTTATTTATAGATTACCTTACATAATATCAAATGCCGCCAATTCACAAAGTTAGTTTCATTCATGCCATTTTCTCTTCACTTTCACATATGTGGACTGGTGGAGCAAAACCTTAGATAACTTTCCCTAGCTCTGCAATTGGTACTCATGGAATTACTTAAATTACTGATTAGAAATTACAATAATTTTGCACACATTACACGAAGGTAAAAGACTACTAGGTGAGGTGTCTATCAGTATATCTTCTAGTCTGCTTAATGATTTAGGAGACAAAACTTCAAGTATACCCTTCAACAATCTCATGGTCAGTCTAGTATGTTGCTCATTGTCAGCATTGTATGTTGAGTTTCGGTTGCAACAAGAGATTATTGGCACTTGGGTTGGGCCATGAAAGCAGGCATGTATGGTCTTCTTATTTCATACATCAATTTTATTAGAGCACTGATTTGTGTATGTACATTGCACACGGACTTGAATCGGTAGTGAGGTACCGATTGACTAGATATATGACATGTCAGATATTGGTAGTGAGGTACCGATTCAACCATCTAGTCAATCAAGCGATACCTCATTACCGATATTTAACATATGTAATACACATGTCAGATATCGGTAGTGAGGTACCGATTCAACCATCTAGTCCATCGGTAGTGAGAGACCGAATCTTTAATCTGGTGCATCGGTACCTCAATACCGATGGACTGGTTGGTTGATACTGATTCAACCATGTGTAATGTACATGTCACGTGAACATGTTCACAAATCATTTTGCATTTTATTTTGTGGTCTTGTCATGCAAAATGATTGACTTTGATAAAAAGTCGGCTCATGCATGTTTAGGTCTACGTGGTTTTTTCTTTGCCGAGTTTCAATCTGCTTCAGCGACCATTTTGTGATAGTATCTCTTAATACGAAGTATGGTCGTGAAAAAGCCAAAAAAACTAACACAGATCATAATATGGAATTGTTGACTACCTCAATGGAAGGAGATCCTGGCCCCAGTATCTAAGTACTTTACTTCAGCGTGCATGTTGGACAGCAGCTCATCTAGAGGAGGTATATATTACCTATGTTCCTAGAGCTAGGAATGAGTCTACATATACTTTAGCATCTTTAGGCAGGTCTAGTGCTGATGGATTGCATTGGTCGAAGGAGGATAGGATTTCATGTCCATATCCCTTCGATTGATTTAGGATCTGGTTTGTAACCCAGCCATATAGCTAAACTAATCAAAAAAAAAAAGATCATAATCTGGAAACTTCTGAAAATTGTATGCAAGCATAAATCAGGGATACATCTTGTAATCACAAAATCTTGCATGGTTTAGATTTGAGTGGCCAGTTTTTTTCTATGTTTTCTTGGAAGCTTTGAGCGTTCCTGAAGCAGAGGAGCTGAGATCACGTCCAACCAGACCCATATCTTGTTCGTTGGCTCGAATCTCTATTGAAGTGACACCCATGCACCCACGAAAATATACACCAAAATTCCCATAAAAAAAACTCATAACTCATGCAATATAAACAACTTTTGATGTCTTTTTTTTTTCTTTCTGAGATTTGATAAGGAGATTGTGTAGGTATTCTTGAAAACCCAAAAGAAACTCAGTTGGAATCCTAAAGAAAGCGTCGTGTCCAATTTTTCTCACTGTCGTGAAATTAATCTTACTTGGTGTATGTTCTTCATTTGTCAATACATAACTGCTTATACTTGAAACTATAGTCCAATAGACAGAGGCCTCCTTATGGACGAGAATAAACGAAGCTGCTATATTATTTAGCGACATGAATTATATGGAAATATTAAGTTTGGAAGGGGCCTAATCGAACAATTATAAGGAGCTTTCCTTCTCAACTAGGATCATTTCTTTCTTCTGTCTTCAGCCGGGCAGAGCATAACAATTACAAGGAGCTTTCCATGTCATGTTCCTTGTATTTAAGTTTCAATCACAAGTTTCGTTCTACCTTAACAAACGCCACCGCAAAGAAATCTCTTAAACATTCTCCATCTTTGAATTTTTCCTCCTAATGTTTCAGTGTCAATGTATGCATACTACATGGCATTATTTGGTTCATACAAGATTTATAAGTTTCAATGTTTCGCAATGGAAAAACAAGAAGCTGACGCGGAGGAGGAGATATTTTTAAGTGCTATGAAGAGTTCGGTCCACATACTAAAACAAGAAATTAGGAAGTCGTGTATACATAGTTAACCTACAAAAGAGAAGGAAAAAAGGGCCTCATCTTGTCCATTGTAGCTTTGGATTATTGAATTATTAGACATGGAATTCAAGATTACAAGTTCAGCATGTATTTGAACTTGTACCAACTATTCCAGGTTTAAAAACCAAGATTGACACATTTCTTTCATTACTTGGATTTCAATGATATAAAAAGAGTTCGGTGCACCATGCACATAGATATAAGGTGGTGATGAACTGATTGACTTGCATGGCAGCTTGATTCGTTAGTTTGGCTTTCAATTTCAATACTTGGATAAAAATCTTGTAGGTGCCAATGGAACACATGCTCACGTACCTCTGTACATTTAATCTATGGACCAATGAGAGATATATCGATGCAATTTGACCTACTCGGTTTTCTTTTATGCTACCCCTACCTTGCGTTTCGTTTATGTTGTAGACTATCAAACTTAATTTCTAAACCTACTTGATGTTAGAAAATGCATAGTTATGTTTATCATGGCACGTCAAAGTCTTATATAGAGTTGTGTTTTGGGTACATGGCATGTACCATATACCCAAAACACTGTCCGTTGGATTGAAGAAGTGTGCCCGGTTCAATCCAACGGTAAAGATTTGTGTACATGGGTACATCCCATGTACACAAATCTTTTTCCTATGACAAGTGGTAGCAAGCTCTTTCCTTGAGTCAACATATAGGTTAGTTTTTTAAATCTGACCATCAAAATATTAATTGAACCACCTACCATACATTGATTTAGTGCCCAAATATCTGGAACCATCTTCTCACTGATGAACAACTCATGAACTCATATTTTCTTTTATCAACCGATGGCAATGGTTGTATACTTGTATGTGAGTGCATGATATAGCGATGAAAGAGAATGTGGCGCAGGGTAAACGTGGACCTCTCTATGGGAGAGACAACCAAACTTTCTATGGGAGAGAAAACCAGAATTCTCAAGAGGAGAAAACTAACTCAATTTTATTCATCCAAAACTAAGCTTTACAAACCCTAAGGCCTCCTTTTATAGGATTAAGGAAAGACCAACTCAACTCAAACATGGACTCAAACATCGTTAGCCTAATCCAAATCCCAAATCCGGAATTAAATCGGAACTCAAAATCCTACTAGAAATAAGAAATTTACCAAAAATAGAAACCGATAAAACTGCCTAAAAAGGAAAGTTTTCACTAAAACTGAGATTTAGACCAAAAGGAGAAGGAATTTGACGATTTGACGAGCAGTCATGGAGAGATCGAAGATCTCCGATGATTAATGACGGGCTTGTCGACCCGGTCGTTTTGACTGGTCGCACGCCCCGATCGGATACCCGGATCAAAAGTTATGCCCATCCGACAATCGAGGACGCCCGGGTTTTGTCCAGCATCAGAATGACTATAGATGAGTGCATGGTATAGCGGTGAAAGAACTCGTGACCAATGGTGAATGGATTTTGATTGGGTACATGTCATGTGCATATGTGACGGGAAAAAGCGACTCCTGCTTATTACTCGGACGCAGACACTAGTCCGGTAATTTGGAGAAGATGTCGAAGCTGGTATTTATTAGGGTATTTGCCCTCCAAATAACAGACTCAACTAATCAGCAATAATTATAATAATAATAAAAAAGAAAGAAAAGAAAACGGAGAAACTAGCACATGCAGCAACAAGGTGCATCTGGGGTAAGTAAGGACTAAGGAGGGTCTAAAAAGCCTAGCTTCTGATAATGTAGCCCTGAGGTTTGGAAGCTGTCACTTTTATTTATATATATATATATATCTAGCAGAGGAGGAGAGCTTTCACCTCCTTGTTTGTAGCAGTGCCTTTCACTCAATTGTGATCATGGGAGGAGGTAAAGAGGACAGAAAGAAGCCATAGGTTGATAAACATGTACTTCCAAGTAGTAGCTAGCCAGCCTCTCCAAGTTATAAGGACTGCTTTTACTCTATCTATCCACATGATGGTAATAAGTCTTCTGAAGCTGATGACTGATGTGAGAAGCCTCCTGCACTGGCTTGTAATCTGCTTGAAAGCCAGACAGGCCATCCCTTTGACTTCCTCCCTATAAGGTATATCCAAATCTCACCCTCTCTATCTATATATCTCTATCTCTATTGCTGTGTGTGTGTCTGTGTCTCTCCCCCATACTAAAGAAAGAAAAAAACCATTTTGGTTTCTCCAAAAGGATAGAAACATTAGCAGGGCATCATCAGATATAGGAGATGGGGAGGACTCCTTGTTGTGACAAAGCCAATGTCAAGAAAGGACCATGGTCCCCTGAGGAAGACACCAAACTGAAGGAGTTCATAGAGAACTATGGGACTGGTGGGAACTGGATTGCTCTCCCTCATAAAGCTGGTAGGCTTGCACCTCTCTGTTTCTCTTTTATCTTCCTTTTTGGAAGTGTGTTCCTTGAGAGAGAAAGAGAGAGGAAAGGAATGATATATAAGTATATATATGTGTTTGTTATGCATGTTGCATGTCCACAGGATTGAAGAGATGTGGGAAGAGTTGCAGGCTGAGGTGGCTTAACTATCTAAGGCCCAATCTAAAGCATGGGGAGTTCTCAGGAGAAGAGGACAGGATTATCTGCACACTCTATCTTAGCATTGGAAGCAGGTGATCACTATGATCGATCACTTCCTTCCCCTTTTCAGTTAATTCTATACATTTCTTGTCTGCCAATTTCAACTAGGAAAAGAATCATCTGAATTTGGATATATACTATCTAGTCATGAATTCCAACTATTCAACTCTCTAGTCAATGTTTGGTTGACATTTAGAAATGAAGGGCTGTTCTTCAGATGATAATATATGTATTCCCTTCAAGCAAAATGCAGGTGGTCAATCATAGCTGCACAGTTGCCAGGCAGGACTGACAATGATATCAAGAACTACTGGAACACCAAGCTCAAGAAGAGGCTCTTTGGCATCCCTCAAGTCCAAAGAAAACCACATTTAGATCAGCAGCTCCTCTTCTCATCTCCTCTTGATCATAACAATCCAACTGCAGTACTATCCTCTTCATCATCAGCTAACTTCTACCCCTCTGCAAGCCCCCTCCATCTGGACCATGCAGGCTTCTCATCAATCTCCTCAGATATAACTCCTCTGTATCAGAGTGGTAGCATTCTTTCCTTCCATAGTGGGCAGAGCTGCAACTCCTCTGATGGGAGCTCCACTCACATCAGCTATGGCAAGGAGAAAAACTATGACTTTGGTGGCGATGAGAGCTATCTTTACAGTGGCATGGAGGAGAACCATAAGCTTCATCTTGGTGATAAGAATGGCATATGGAAGGAGGAGTTTCCATTGGAGTATGGTAATTAGGAGATGAAGCCTAGCCTGTGTGTGGACTGTGGTGGAAGACCAAAGCAGAGCAACCGGAGGGCATGAGCTGTAGCTTATTCAGAAGCCAAGGAAGGACTATGTACTTTTCTTGACTATAGAATCATGGGATGCCGTCAGCTAGTTTTGTGTTGTCTCTTATATATATCGATCGAGACTTTGACAGTACATAGTTTTAAAAGGATGTCTTGGCTTTTCATGTCTAATTTTTCCCTTGTGATATGATGTTTGTTTATGTCTTACTAATTACTATGCTTCTAGTTCTAGTTTTTTTAAGCGTTTTCTTGAGAGAAATAGTTAATAGTTAGCTACCCTACCTATCATTAGGCGTTGAAGGAGAGAAGCCAATATTTTACATGGAGAGTAATGAACGCGTCCCACGAGACAAAAGGGTGGTCGGGTTGCTTACAAGGGGGGCACCCCAAAGCCCAATAGCACTAGGCCTGAGCATGAAGCCTGATGGCCCGAATCCGGCCGGAAGCACACAGCCCGGCCCAAACTCGAGTCGGGACAGGGTATCCCGAACATGTTGATATTGTGGTTCGACTAGAGCTTGGACCTATATAGCTAGCTGCCCAACCGTACCTGGCCCAAGCCCGAGTGAAACTACATGTGCCTCAAAGAAATTTGTAGACCCCACCATGTATATAGCACAAGCCTCCGATTAAAATCCCGGCCCTACGTCTCCACTTAACTCTCGCTTTGTGGACCCCACCACCATAGCACTAAGCCCCATCCAACTCTTTTGATTTTCTCCAACTAATTATGCCATGCTTTGTTCTTTTTTTAGACACTGTATCTCTATGCAAGTTTAGAACGACCGAACCCAGCACGAGCCTAGGGCATCAGCGGGCTCGGCCCAGCAAGGTTCGGATTTAAGCATACGGACCGGGTCCATAATGTTCTGTCTCGGGCTCAGACAGACCTAGCCCTGACACGAGCCTATAAATTTTGGGCTCGGGCCAGGCCAGCTCGATGAGCACCTTGTGCACCCATACGGCTAATGTAAACCGTCATCACGGTTTTTTTTTTCTATGACAAGTTGAGCCACGAGGGCCAGTGGAAAACAAAAAAAAATACAAAACCAGGGCCCAAAATTTCATGCAACCCCTTCGTCTTCCTCCCTGGGTTCCTCCGTCGGGAAGGCCCCCGGGGCTCCTACATAGAACTGAGCGCTCCAACTCCCTCTAGAGGCTCTAACTAGGTTATATGCGTCCCCGTTCTCCTCCCTTGGGACGAACCGGATGTGACACTCTCAATTACGCGACGCTCCAGTAAAGGCTCTATAGTCCTCCATTGAGTGCGCTAGGCCATTGTCACTGGAGGTTAACACACTCCACCAGGTCTCTGAAATCTAACTCAATTATCACGCGAGAAAGTCCCCTGCTCCTCGCGATCTCCACACCTTTCTCCATCGTCGATAGCTCTGCAGCCAACACACTCGTCGCTCTTCCTCCCTTCGAGAACCACCATTCACGGCCTCCAACTACACCCAACCCTACTTCCCCTCTATCATACTACACATCCACCTTGACGGTAAAGAAATCCCTCCAGTACTCTTGCGCGCAGCGAGTATCCAACTTGGGCTTCACCTTCCTCAACGCCCATTCCTTTGATAGGCAGACAACTCTCTCGGCTATCTTCTCCGGTGACTCCGTTTCTCCGTCAACTATTGCTCTGTTCCGATCTTTCCACAACATCCATTGTCACGCCCCGACCCAGAAAACTCATCCAGATTGGGGAGTGAACAACCTACACCTGTTAGATCTTCAATGGGCGCAAAAATTTTGACGGAGTCTCCTCTATAATTCTCACACAACGAACATGTACAACTTCCAACATTCACAATAAATTTAAATATTTGATCATGAGGGCATAAATTTATATTCACCTCAACTATCATTATTACAACCCAACTTAAACATTTAAATAAACATCATTGTCATTAATATCAAAATCAAAGTTATACAATTATCCTCAAATACGAAACAATAGTCTCCAAGATTTAACTACATCAAATAAAAATAAAATACTGAGTAGAAGCCCTCAATCTGCCAACAACCTCAAAGTCCACCCGAAGTAGAAGCGCCTCCAAGAACTGATCCGCCTGGGACTACTGAAGAAGAAGGAGCGGCGCCTGCACCTGCAAAACGCAGCCCGGGTAGGGTGAGCATAAAGCCCAGTAGGGTTCTACTCTACGGCACTCTCAAGGAAAGGGAACTGCAAAAGTGTCGGTTCTCATCACGGGTCAAAGGAACTCTCTCTACGCCCACAGCCTACTCCAGGGTACGGACACAGGGTTGGTAACTCCTGTACCAACCGCCGCCCCTTTTCCCAAGGGTCACAACCCCATCGGCGAAACAAGGTGGTGAGCACAATGGGCTAGGACACAGTGTGAGTGTATCGCCGCTACCACGCCGCCTACCACGTCCTCATCCACCATGTACGGGGAAACATAACAACGGAGTTAGGACACAGCATGGTGCGTAAGCCCACAAGCACACCGTTCTGGAACCCCAACACAACCTCTACACCTCAAAAATCATAATTCACTGAGTATAACTAGGTTGTAATCTCGATCAACACAAGATCATGACCTCACAATCTCGCCCTAGTCCTCCTACCCAACCCTCGATCCTAGAGCTAGATCTGAGCTACCCGAGCCCTCGGATCGGCGATCGAACCCATCGCCCGCACCTAGCCTTAATGCTTCTAATGCATACAACATGCATGAGCCTAATCAAACAACTAGGCCTAGGTGTCTCTACATGACAATTCAT
The DNA here is from genome assembly GCA_963920575.1 of Narthecium ossifragum. Classification (NCBI taxonomy): domain Eukaryota; kingdom Viridiplantae; phylum Streptophyta; class Magnoliopsida; order Dioscoreales; family Nartheciaceae; genus Narthecium; species Narthecium ossifragum. The sequence continues at coordinate 28,187,824 of OY986964.1, read as the reverse complement.
CAATCACATGTCCACAAGATATAGCACGGCTATAGGATAGATTTAGCATTCAAGAATTAGCCAACAACCAAGCACAACATTCATATACCCCGATCATGCATAATCATTCACTACATACAGAGGGAACACCTTCGGCCCAATTAGATCTACACATTCCCACAAATAAAATAGGAACGGGCACACCGCCGGCCCTAGGCTTGAACATGATATACAATACATAATCAAATAACATCGCTAAAGATTGTAAGACTGAATAGAGGATGAGCAGATGATTATGAAGAGTGGCAACGGTATTCAGTTCAGGGACAGAAGCGAAATTTGACATAGTTCGAATTGAGAGTTTTCATATTATTTGTATCAAATCTAAAGTACATGAAAACCACGTGCCAACAAGAGTTAACTGTCCTACGATCATCCCAAACCAAAAACTGAGAAAATCCAACAGGTATAGCAATCCAAGATAAATCCAAACAGTAACCAGCAATCCCAAAGAATCCTAGCAAACTCATACTTCTCGAACAACCCATGGCCGCAGGGAAAACCCGGGGAGGAAAACAGAGAGAAGAAGGGGGCAGTCCATCCAAACCCTCGCAGCAACCCGATCAATCACTACCCCACAAGGCTTAGGAGCTCAACCGGCCCTCAGAGAAATTGGGAAGAGGTTGGAGAAGGATCTCAACCAACCGACAAGTTAAGAACATGGGAGGAAGATGAAACAGAGGGTTGGCAACCCAACAAACCAGAGGAAAGAAAGAATGAAAGAAGAGGAACAGAGTAGCTGGCTACAGGGGAGGGGAAGAACATCGACGGATCCACAGATACAGAACGCATGCATAAATCGTGAGGAAGGGAAAGAAATCCAAAACAAACTACAGAAGGATCAATGGAACTGGGAAGCTCAAGCATCCGGCCAGTCCAAAAACAGGGGAAAAGAAGAGATCCAAAGGAGGAAGAAAATCTCGTTGGAATCCAATCAACTAGCAACGGGAAAACAAGCCTCATACGACAATGCATCATTAACCCATGAATCCACGTAAGGCAGCAAGTAGCAAAAGAACATCAACATAGAAATCCCGAGATCAACATAGCAACAATCCTAGGCTAGCATGCTTCAATCCAAACCCTAGAGACCAAATCCACGATTTGGGTAGGAATCCCTAACTCTGGACGTCGAGATCGCGTACTTCCACCTTCTTCTCCAGCCGCGGTTGTCGTGTGAGGACCCGTCCCTCTATTCCTGTGGCTTGTTATTGACCGCAAGGGCAATTTGATAAAATTGCGCCTTGTGGATTTGTTTCACACCCCCGTGTGCACACACAGGCCTTGTTTTGGTGTATGTGTTTGAATAGGATAGTTGGGTGGACCCCGGGATCGAGAGATCCGAAATTGGGCTTGAACCGGGCCCAATTTCCCTTCCCAGCGCAGGTTGGATCGATCCGAACTCCACTTCGGATCGATCCGACTCACACTAGGGAAGTGTTGCCGCCAGTGGAGCTCGGATCGATCCGAGGTGGAGTTCGAATCAATCCAACTCGCACTGAGGCGTCTGTATAAGAACAGACGCCGACGTCTTCTTCTTCTTTTTTTTCTTTCCGACCTCGCCGTCTCTGAGCTCGTTGCCAGCGAAACCTTGGAAGGAAATAGGAAGATCCAAGGCGTTGTTTCGTGGATTGAAGCAGCTCTTGTGAGGTAGGGTTCCTAGCTACAGCACTGTCGGGTTTTTCTTGTGTTCTTCGTTGTTTTTCACCGGATGTAGATGTGTTGTGTGTAGATCTCCATGCATAGGCGGTGTTTCCCGGTTTTGAAGCCATGGATAGCTTCATAGGCATCGGCTCTACCAACTCACCAAGTTTGGTGAAGTTTGGCTCAGCTTTCTGACCGTGTTCGCCGTCGAAAGCTGGCCGGAGGGCCGGTTGGGATCGATCCGAGAATGTCGGATCGATCCAAGTTGCACTCAGGGCGACTTGTTCATTAGTGGAAGTCGGATCGATCCAAGGTGGTAGTTGGATCGATCCAACTTGTCCCAGGAACAGTGCTTGAGGGAATGGCTTTACGTGGTTTTCCTAGCCGGATCGATCCAAGGGTGAGTTGGATCGATCCCAAGGCTAGTCGGATCAATCCAAGAGCAAGTTGGATTGATCGACTGTGGATGTTTTTTTGGTTTTTCAGGCCGGATCGATCCAAGAGCAAGTTGGATCGATCCGAGAGCAAGTCGGATCGATCCAAAGATGTTGGATCGATCCAACTTTGTGCCAGAACGCATGTTTGACACTGTTTTGCCCGCGGGGGTTCGTATGTACGCGGTTTTAGCGGTTTTGCCCGCGGGGCTTGCCATGATGGTCTTGTGTATAGCTTTCTGCTATGTTTAGTAGTATAGTTATTAACTGTTGTTTATTTATTGCTTTGTGGTAAACCGAGGGAGTCATGACCCTCGGGAGTGTTTAGTATAAATGGGCCGAAGGTATGCCCCTGCTTGATGCTTGCTTATACTGCTTTCTTTATTATTTATCTGTTCCCTTGTGCATTATAGGCATGATAGGCTAGGCGTGGGTTGGGGTTCGTCCCTAGTACTCCAGTATCAAATGCTAAGTTGTGGTTAGCGTTACCTCGTCATGGGTGGTCCTGCTTGGTAATCAGCAAGGGTGTCCTTCTTGTGATGTGGTCCCCCTAGTTGTGGCGGGAGAGGTTTGCATGGACTGGAACCCTGTGGGTAATGATGGGATTTGTGGATTCCCGGTTAGGACTTAGCTTTTGATCTGGAGTTTAGGGGTTGTACTGGCTCTGTGCTTTGAGTGCTGAGAGATGGTTGTCGTAACCACGGTTGTTCCGCCGGACGTGGAGATCCCGCTTGGAGAGGGGTGTCCTACTGGTAGCGTCATTGTCTACCCTGTGTCAGGGATTGTCGGAGGTGGTCCACCCCTGAACAGCGGCCGTCGGAAGGACGTACTGAGGACAGGTACCCTTCGGGTTATTGACGGGATTTATGGGATCCTTGCCATGCCTCAGTACTAGGCACAGAGTAGTACGGTTGGTGTCGCCCTTCCTCGTGAGTGTCGTAGAGTAGGACCCTGCTGAGCTTTGGCTCATTCCTACCTAGACCGTGTTGTTTGCGGGTGCAGGTACCAGCGCTTCTCCTGTGGGCCCCTGGTGTTCGTCCTGCGGCAACGCGTCGCCAGCCGACCATGTATGAGGGCCAGGACGGCTTTTACTGTGCTTTTGCGGAGACCCCTGACGATGTATATTCTTTTGATATTTGTAAATGTTGTAAATTTATATAACTCTGATGTATATAATGTTTTGATCTAGTAAATGTTAACTTTACTTCCGTCTTTTGTTTATTATTGTATCTGTCTCCGCCTGCTGGTTGTCAGTAGATGTAGGTTTTCCTCTCGTGTCCTGGTCCGGATGGGTTTTCTAGGCCGGGGGGCGACATGTCGTCCCCGAGTTCGCCACCAGCCGCACGACGCCGTTACTCCCTCCTCGGGCCATGGGTTGCCTCCAGTCGTGGTCGTCGAGCTTGCCTAGCCTTTCGCCGTCGCCGCCAAGCCCTCTCTCCGATCGAGTCGCTGGCGTCTCTCTTCCCAGCCGTCGCGGTGTTTCCCAACACGGTGTTTCCCAACGCGGTGTTTCCCAACTAAGCTCTCGCGGAAGGGAGTGAGATGAAAAGTAGGGTTAGGTTTTAACTAATTAGTCTACTTAAGTCCACAGCCGTTTGATCATCATCAAATTGATCATGGCCGTTCAGATCTAGATATACTTGATCAAGCCCCGATCCTCAGATCTAGATCACCCCTATGGGTCTACTCAAACACATACATCATTATAAGGCCGTGTGTGCGTTATGCGCGTGTGAAACCAACCCCATGGTGCAATTTGACCAAATTGCCCCTGGGGTCGCAAAGAGGCCATGCGATCAGCCGATCGTGCTCGACGCGGAAACAAACCCAGAAAGGGATCGGCCCTCGACCGGCGCGGTCGAGCCGGGTCAGAGGAACGGGTCCTCACATCCATAGACCATATCCCAACTTCGCTTTCCTCTGTTGCCAGAGCTCCTGTGAGGGCCCGTTCCTCCAACCTTGTCTGACCACGTTAGGTCGAGGGTCTGGCCCGTTTGGCCTTGTTCCATGATCGGGTTGATCACGAAGACCCCAAGGTCAATTTGGTAAAGTGTGACTTGACGGTTGTTTCCACACCCTCGTTGTGCACACACAACCATTTTATTTGTTATTTGTGCTTATTAGAACCTTATGCGAACTTGGGATCGAAATATCTGAGTTCGGACGCGCGGAAGCTGTCTTTAGGATAGCTGTCAGCCTAGACCGATCGATCGCTCCATGGAGCGACAGATCGGATCGATGTCGGCACCACCTCTGATGTGTCCGGATAAGGACACTGAACCGACATTGTCACACTCCGACTCAAAAAACCCATCAAGACTGGGGCGTGAGGGTTCCTACTCTACTCAATCATCATTGGCGCGATTATAATAAAATAACGCGACAAAAAAATTACCAATTGATCTGGGGTAAAAATTAAAATCTCTATTATAATTCAAAATTCTGATACAAGACTAAAACTCAACTATCATATATAAACTGTCACAAAATCCTTGCAGAAGGAAATTACACATTTTTCATTCCAAAAAGGAAGTAACCGGACCCCAAGTTCTCAAGTGCCTCCAGAAGCCGACGCGCCACCATCTGCCTGTCCAGTGGGTGCTACAGAAGAAGAGCTAACACCTACACCTAGGGGTGAGTATTCGGTAAATATCGAACCGAAATACCGAATACCGAAATACTGAAATTTTTTCGGTATTCCAAATTAAAAACCGAACCGAATTCATGCAAAAACCGAACCGAGCAGAAAAACTGAAATAATTTGTAGTTTTTTACTCTACAATATAAAACCGAACCGAAATAAGGTATATAACTTTAAAATTTTCGGTATTTCGGTATTTATCGAATTTTAAAAATAAAAACCGAAACCGAACCGAATACCGAATTTTTAACAAAAAAAACCCGAACCGAACCGAATATACCGAAAAACCAAACCGAATATACCGAAAAACCGAACCGAATTGTTCGGTTCGGTTTGGTTTGGTTCGGTTCTAAAAGTTCGGTTCGATTTTGCTCACCCCTACCTACACGTAGGGGTGAGCAGAACCGAACCGAACCCGAAAAACCGAACCGAACCGAATTAGTTCGATTCATTCGGTTCAGTTTTTTCGGTTCTTCGGTTCGGTTTGGTTTTGACATGTATGAAAAGTTCGGGTTTTGGTTCGGTTCGGTTCTTTAAAAAAAATTTGGGTCAAAATCGAAGAACCAAACTTTTCTATGTCTATGGTCTAACTCGTAACCCGGTCTAATTTTCTAACTCAGCTAGACCACCCAATAACAAGTACCACCCTCAGCTGCTCAGTCACTCCTCAATCCTCCCAAATCCCAATTTCGAGCCTCCTTCCTTGAGCTCGACCTCGTCGCCGCCCGCCCGCCCTCATTGCCAGCCGGCGATCCATCTCTTCCAAGCTATCCCTCGATCTGATGATCCCTTTCCCCTGACGAGAGCCCAACGCCGCCAGCCTCCTTCCTCGAGCTTGACCTCGTCGTCGCCCGCCCGCCCTCGTTGCCAGCCGGTGATCCCTCTCTTCCAAGCTCTCCCCCGATCTGGCGATCCCTTCTTTCTAACGAGAGCCCAACGCCGCCGGCCTCCTTCCTCGAGCTCGACCTCGCCGCCTACTCACAAAAATTCGGTTCGGTTCGGTTCCATTAATTTGGAACAGAAAAATTTTGGTTCGGTTCGGTTCATATGTAAGTTCGGTTTAGTTCGGTTCTTTAAAAACTGGACCAAAAAAAATTCGGTTATTCAATTATGGAGCGAGAACCGAATGCTCACCCCTAGGTGCACCTGTAAAACGTAGCCCAGATAGGAGTGAGCAATAAACTCAGCATGCTTTTACACTACGACACTCACAAAGGAAGGGAACACACCCTGATGACCTCTGATATTGTCAACAGTCTTCCCTCTCAACCAATCACCTCAGCGCTGAAACAACAGGGGTAGAACTCAGTGCACTACGTAACTTCCCCTATCAACGAACTGAGACTAAGCCTGGAACCCAGAACGACCTCTAAACCTCGATCAAAGTAATTAAAATCAACTAGACAGTCATCTCAAATCAGCAGATTATTATAACAAATTATATCCTAAATCTTGCTACCCAGCCTCGGTCCTAAGGCTAGATCCAAGCTGTCTGAGCCCTTAGATCGGCGATTAACCCATCGCCCACACCAAGTCTAGGAATGCATCTAGTGCAAACAATTCATGTATGATCATACACATAGACAACATTCAGACATGCAACAATATGCTAAGCATTATACAGGACCAGGCGCCACACAGAGCTTGCCTAAGGGTAAGCATAGCATTGACCTAGAATAAGCGGAATAACTAGGCACTCAGGTCTACAAAGGAATACAGCCCCAGCTAAATAATCAAACAACATAGACAACAATATGATAATATTTTATTCAAAGTTGAGGGCGTACTTAGCGCCCATTTATTCTACCCATCCCAGGGGAGGCGTGAATCCCCTGGTTCAACCACAAGCCACACATGGGCCCACACAGATAAAACAACATATATCGAGAATAACATTAAAATAGTTGATTTATTGAAATCAGACCAACTATACAGCAAACTTCAGAAAAATCCTATCTTTCAATCTAGTCGTCCAATGGACATGAAACTTGATATGCTCACTCAACGGCATACCCCGAATCACATATCCAAACACTGAATCAATCGGATAAACTAATTTATCTCAAAACCAATAATTTCGGTAAACATCCAAATTCTGTAAATGATGCATAATTCCTTCAAAAATAACTCTAATTGAAACAAAACTTCGTAGATCTCTTCCTAAGATCATTAAGATCATCTTAACCAAGAATCAACTTAATGGAATAATTAAAAACCACTTAATTACACTAATTAAGCTAACTGTCATGTTTCAGCACAGACAAACCATTTAATTTACGAGATATTCTACTTAGCTCTAAAAATCATGAAACCGGTTGCCGTTGAAATCTAACTCATCAATATACAACTTTTATGTAGAACAATAACTGAGATCATGTACGTACAGCTCGAAAATCACGTTAGAACACCGATGTTCTAATTAAACCAAAACTTCGGAAATTAACATGATGAAATTGAGCTCCGTCCGGGCTGGCAATGTCGGTTCTCCGCACTGATGCATCTGTCCGAGCTGGCAATGCCGGTTTGGAAGCTGATCTCTTTAACAATGTTAACAATGAGCACCATCCTATTTGGACCTGGTGTGGATGTTGCTCTGTCAACTTTGTGGTCGAAGCAGAAATCAAAGCGATTGAAGGGGGACTGCGTGCCTTAGGGGAGCGAGGAGGTCATTGTGTAGTGGTTGAGTCAAACTCACTGCTTGCCATTGGATATATCAATGGTAGTCTCAAATGGCCGCATGCCCTTTCTGAAACTCTCATTTCAGTGTGGCGTCTAGCTTCCCAGTTTGTAGACATTGTGTTTGTTCATATCCCACGTGAGTTTAACTCTATGACTGATGGGATTGCATCTTCGGCCTGGGTGTATCATTTCGGTCGCTCACCTTGAGGATTGTTGTCTGTAACTAGCCCACCGGCTTAACTAATCAAAAAAAAACATGATGAAAATCCAAACCAAATCCTACACAGATTTAATCAGGTGTTAATCAAGCTACCAAGAATCAGCCAGCATAGTTTAATTGAAGAACAATCAATTAAATCAACGAATAACACCTAATTAAGCCTTAATTAAGAAACCTACCTTACTGCGCTAAACCAGCCACTAAACCAACTAAGACTGGGTTCCTCCTCGTCGTGGACCACCTCCAAGCTCGCCGGAGAAGCTGTCGGAGCTCCCTCTCTCTCAACGCTTCACTCTTGACTGGAAGGAAAGGAGAAGGAAGGAGAAGAAAGAGTCACGGGAAACAAGGGAAGGAAAGAAAAGAAAGGAGGAGGGGAGAGGGTCTTTATAGCGGGTCGTGAACCGACCTGCTACAGTGATAGGGTGACCGGGTCAGGGTGACTCAGCAAGCTACGAGATCTAATCTCGGCCGTCCGTCTCGATATTCCAATCAAGAGAGTTTATAAGGATCTAATCAAACACACATATCAATTCAAGACCGTGAGTGCACTACGCGAGTGTGAAACCGACCGCCAAAGTGCAATTTACCAAATTGCCCTTGAGATCCAAAAGCAACATTGCGATCAACCAGATCGCTCTCGACGCGAAAACAAGCTAACAGGGCATGGCCCTAACCTACACGGTCAAGCCAGATTAGAGGAACATGCCCTCACAGACATAGACTAAGCGACCGATCGGACTCGGTCTATAAGAGACCCGCGGACCGCCTCTGTTTTCTCTTTTCTTCTTTCTTCTTCTTCTCTTCTCTGATCCACCTGGGTGGATCATTGCAGTCACTTGGGGAGCTTGCTAGGAGGTAGAGGAGCAGATATACACCCTCCTTGGACCATTTAATCGAGGATTAAACGTGGATTAAGCGTAGTTAGGTAGGATCCTTCTTTCTAGCTAGTTTTGGTGTTCTTTGTTGTTTAATTGGTTTTTTCTTCAACTAAAGTATGCTAGATGATGCTTATAGGGTTTCTTAATAACTTATTAAAGTTTGAATTGATATGGATTTAAGCAAGCTTTCCTTAAGTTATTTTCGAATTTTGTGGGCTAATTAGAACAGTGGTGTTCTTGCTTGTTTTTCGAGCTGCACGTGCATGATCTAAGTTGATATTCTAATCAAATTTGTATATCTCTGAGTTATCTTTCAACTGAAACTGATTTCACAATTTTCGGATTTAAGCACGATGTTTGGTGGATTAAATGGCTAGACTGTGCAGAACATGACAGTTAGTTTAATTAGAGAAATTAAGTGATTTTTCGTTATCGAATTGATATAATGTTTGAAGGATATGATCTTAGTGATATTTAGGTTTGATCTGCAAAGTTTGGTTTCAATCCAAGTTATTTTCGAAGGGATTTTGATTGGTTTATCAAATCTAGATTTTTACCAAAATTGTAGGTTTTTATCTATTATTGTCTATCCAATTGATCCAATTTTTGGATATGTAATTCGGGGTATTCCGTTGAGTGGGCATATCAAGTTTCATATCAATCGGATGGCTAAATGGAATGATATGATTTTTTGAGCTTAGTGATATATTCTGGTTTGATTTCGATAAATCGATTATTTTAATCGTAATCTAGGTATATGTTATTAAATCTATGTAGGCCAATGTGTGTCTTGTGGTTAAACTAGGGGAGTCACGCATCCCCTGGGATGTGTAGAATAAATGGGCCATAGGCGCGCCCTAAGCTTGATAAATTATTATTATAACTACTGTTATGGTTGTTTAATTGTTTAGTCGGGGTTGTATGCCATGTGTAGATTAATGTTGGTTGTTAATCTAGATTGGTTACTTAGTCTCTTTGAGAATTTTAGGCATGCATGCCTATTTATCCACTTTCCTTAGACCTTTGCTATTTCACCCCTTGGCGAGCTATGCGATGCGCCTAGCCCTGTATATATTATGACATGGCATCATGTTGCAGGCTTATACTTCTATATGTGTGTCTGAGCATCGCATGCATTTTTATTACATTAGAGGCATAGAGGTTAGGACGTGGGCGTTGGGTTGATCACCGATCTGAGGCTCTCGGGTAGCTCGGATCTAGCCGTAGGATCAAGGCTGGGTAGCCAGGTCTAGGATGGAATTTGTTATAATAATATGATGTTTTGAGGTTATTGTCTAATTGGCTATGATAACTCTGATTGAGGAGTAGAGGTCGTCTTAAGTTACAGGCTCAATCTCAGTTTCATTGTTAAGGGAAGTTACGTATCGTCTTGGGTCCTACCCCTGTTGTTTCAGCGCTATAGCGCTTGGTTTGAGAGGGACGACTGTTGACAGTACCACGGGTCATCAGGGTGTGTGTTCTGGGGTAGGTGGTGACGCGCCTTAACCACTCGTCGTAAAAGTGACTAGGGCGTCAAAATTACAAATTCACCAAATCCTAACTAACTACTACGTAGTTAGCGAGAGTCCGGGTCGATCCACAGGAAAAGGAGAATTGATTAACGTACTCAATAGATAGCTCCCAATAATAGCTAAAAGAAATTGGGTATTGGATTAATGATGATTAAGGTAATTAACTAGGTAAAGGAAAGTAAAACTAATAGGGAGAAGCCTTGGGATTTCCATCTCATTGTAGGTTCTATTGTAGCCTCCTAAGGAATTAATGTGTATAATCTAATTGGGACGATTGAAATCTCGAAGTCGACGAGCGGGTGGTTAGCCTCACTTATCACTCAACGGATGTTGGCTTAGAAGCTTCCGTCGGCAAAAATCGCATTCACAAAGTCGACGAATGAGTGATTAACTTCGATCGTCGCTAACGAACCTTCGATTGGATCGATTCGTCGCAAGAAAAAAGGTATTGTATGGGATCGGACATTGAATCGAGATGGTTCTAGCACCTCGAATCCAATGCAAGAGAGAGATAGAATGGACCCTCTAATTAGAAGGATAGGGATGGTTCTAGCATACCTAAACCCTAATCTAAGGCTATTTATCCTCCCAATATAATTGGATGTGTTTCTAGCACATCCAACTGATTGGGGCATAACAACAAACACCCATCATGCACAAGTTCTAACTCATACCAATAAAGGCATTCATCCATTCAACAATAAGATCCAATTACAAAGATAGAGAAATCATGCTCAAAACCATACAATAGATCATACCCAAATATTACACATAAAAAATCCTAAGAAAACTACAAAAGATTCCTACAAGTACATGGAAATCCCAAGGAAAAGGAAGCTAGCTACTCATCTTGGATGGATCCATGGAGGTCGGAGATGATCCTTCCTTCATGCCTCCCTTCGAGATGGGTTCTTGGCCTCCTCCCTCCTTGGGTTAAAAACCCTCTTCTTCTCTCTCCAACCAGCCCAAGAGAGGCCAGCCGACCAGCCCCTTTTGCTGCCCAGCTCCCCCCTTGCTTGGGTTAAAAACCCTTATATAAATATCACCCTCTTAGCTTACATCCCTTGGATTTAATCTGGGCCATCACTTACGCCACATCAGCGACGTTGGGATCAATCCTTTTTTCCTAGGCGTTTGGGCGGATTGATCCCCTCAACAATTGCTCTCTGGAATACTAAAAACGGATCAATCCTCACAAACTGGGGGATTGATCCGACTTTTCAAGTTGTGCTCTTGATGCCCTTTTTAACACCACATTCAATACAAGCCGCCTTAGGAGTGTTTGTACCTGAAACTCCATAAAGTTTATTAGAAATGCATTGCTCTAGAGCTAACAAAGCAAAGTTAAGAGGGTGAATTGAGCATATTTCGTGACTTATCAGACGGTGTACGTGACGCGAGTTTTCCCTAGAAATGAGGTGGAACCTGAGACTTTACTGTTCACTATCATTTGTGAGCGTCGTAGTATAGAATCCTACCGAGCTTATCGTTCACTCCTACCTGGGCTGCGTTTTGCATGTGCAGGCGTCAGCTCCTATCCCGTAACTCCCAGCTGGATAGGCTCTTGGTGGCGCGTCGACCCTTTGGAGGTGTTTGAGGACTTGGGGTTCACGTTTATCTTGTTGGACTATTTAAATATATAATTTTCTTCTGTAATGATTTTGAGGTTTTATTATATATGTCTTGAGGATCAATTTTGTATCAGAATCTTAAATCATATTAGATATTTTATTTTCAGCCCCAGATCAATTGTTAATTAGTTGTATTATTTTATCATAAATGCGCCAGTGATGGATTGAGTAGGGTAGGAACCCTTACGCCCCGAACCGGATGGCTTTTCTGGGTCGGGGTGTGACAGCTCTGACTGCTGATTGTTGGAGAGCACCTCGGACCAATTCCTCCAAGACTCCTCCCACCGAAACTCATAATCTCTATGGAATACCCGGTACCACACTTCCCTGGATGTCACGCAGCCTTCAAACATGTGTGCCGCTGACTCGCTCTGCTCCTTGCATCTCGGACAAGCGGAGTCAGCCATCGCTCCCACCCTAAGCAGCGCCTTCTTGGTGAGGATTTTTTGGTGGATCAGTTTCCACAGAAACTCTCGGATCCTTAGTCCAAAAGGGCCTTTCCAGATCTTATCTGAACGAGACTCCTGCTCATCCTTCACCTCGGCACCTCTCCTCTGTTCCAAGAGCATATTGTAGGCTGACGATGAGGAGATGTGGTTGTTCGACTCAAAGACCCATGTAGCCTGCTCCCTATCTCCTTCCCGAGGGGCTTGCGTGGCGAGGATTTGATCGGTTATATGTGTGGAGAACAGCCGGTCGATCTTCCGTCTGCTCCAGGAGCCATTCCTCCCAACAAGCTTCCCCGCCGTGAGTTGATCCATATTGGCTTCCATTTCGAAGAAGGTGGGTTTCCGATCTAAAGATAGATCAAGGTCCCACCAATCCTTCATAGCACTTAGCCTGCTCCTGAAACCAGGGGACCATCTCATTCCCAGCTGCAATCCTTTGAGGGACCGACTGATGCTCCGCCATATCATCGAGGCTCTTCTTGGTGGTTTCTCCGATGCTAAGGTCCCTCTCCACCCATACATGACATGTACTACATCTTTTCGGAGAGAGTTCTCATTTGGACACAGCTTTGCAGCGTACAACATTCTCAGTGCTCGTGGCCCTGTCGAGAGGTGACGGAGCGATGTGTGAGACCTGGGGTACTGGGTGTCGGTGTTCTCCTGGAGGGCATGTGGCCGAACCAGGTAACCAGGTAAGCAACCCCACGTAAATAATAAGTATATTAGTAACCCTTATAAGACACAACGTGTTTTAAAGTCGTGATGGCAGTGATCCGTCAGAAAACTCCAAGGTTTAGCGTGCTTGCCTTGGAGCGGTCCCGAGTTGGGTGACCCACTGGGAAGTTTTCTCAGATTTCTACGGTGAGCCAAAAGCGGACAATATTGTGTCGGGTGGGGCCCTCGGGTGGATCTGCGGTGAGCTAAAAGCGGACAATATTGTATCGGGTGGGGCCCTTGGGTGGTAACTGGACGAAGTCCGCAGGCCCTGGGTAGCCTCGGACGGCGGGGGGCGTTACACGTCGTGCCACCCTCTTCCTTCGAAGCACAGATTATGTCCTACTCACACATGACAACCATGACCTCTTGCCATCCCATAGGAAGGACCGTGCCATCTTCTTTATTTTCTTTAGTACCCCTCCCAGAATATCTGCCGCCATCATTAGGTAGACTGGAAGGGGTTGGATAACGTGTCACATCAGCATGAGTTTCCCTGTGAGGGAGAGCCTGAAGCCGCTCCATCTAGACAAAAGATCTGACACCTTGTCTAGGAGATCACTAGAATCCTCTCCTCACATCCGCTTCCCATTGATAGGTACCTCCACGTCGTCGGATCCTCAGTCATACCCAGTAGTCTACTGATACGCTTCTGTCTACTCTCCCTTAGGACTGGTGAGATCTTCACACTTGACTTGACGGGGTTAAGGGCCATCCCTGAGTTAGCCTCATACCATTTGAAAATCCATTCGATCTTCATAGCTTCCACGAGCGATGCCACGGTAACCAGGAAGCAGTCATCAGCATGCAAGAGATGGGACCCCCGAACCTGGACATGAGTGAAGTTGAGGCCTGCTAATCCAAACTCTGGGTCCTTGATGGCCCGTGATAATATAACCTACACCAAGATAAACAGAAAATGTGACAGGGGATAGAGACCCCTTTGGGGCAAGACACATCCCACAACCTGGCCATTAATAATAAATGAAAACCGAGGTGTAGAGACGCACTTCATCACCCACCGGATCCAGAGAGGAGGAAAATCCATCACCGTGAGCACGTGCTGTAGGAAGTTCTGTCGAACGCTATCTTAAGCGGAGCGGATATCCACCTTGGCTGCCATGAGAGGACTTCTTCGAGGTGCTATCTCTATGGAGTGTAAGATCTCTTGTGCTAGGACAACATTATCTTGAATGCATCTACCCTCCACAAAGGCAAACTGTTTGCCATCCACTACCTCCGGAAAGACCTTCTTCAACCTCTTCAACAACACCGTTGAGATGATCTTGTATGCCACATTACATAGGTTTATGGGCCTATAGTCTTTAACGGGATGTTTCACCTTCAGTATTAAGGAGATAAAAGTGGCGTTCCATTCCTTCGAAAGTTTGAGATGCTTGAAGAAGTTTCTAATTACTTGGAACACCTCCATGCCAATACAACAACAATGTTCCTTATAAAACTCCGCAGTGATCCCATTCAACCCAGGACACTTGTTTGCTCCCAAGGATCTCACCGTCATTGTCACCTCTTCGAAGGAAACATCTTCTACAAAGCTTGACTATGCTTGCACATATATGGTTGGAAGCACTGGACAATAGATCTCCTCCCCTGTGCTCCCATCTGCCCATAATTCCTCCTAGAAGTCAGCGAATGCCCTCTTGATCCCCTCCGTAGATGACACAACGTTGCCGATCTCCATTACCAGCTCCTGGATTGGTGACCTATGACTCTTAGGGTTTACCGACGCATGAAAGAACTTATTTTTGTCCCTGTGCTGTAGCCAAGTGCACCTGTTTGCTTGGGCTTGTGAAACCTCTTGCCTTCGGAGTAGTGCCTCACACAAATTTTCAATGGACTTCATCTGTATTTGCTCATCCTCAGATATATCATAGAGCTTCTCCTTCTCATATAACTTAGCCAGCCCTGTAGATATGAGATTGGTTTGGGTTTATGTGCTCACCTCCTCCCCTATGGACCATCTTTTCACCACTCTCTTCAACTCCGCGAGACGGCACTGGTGATTGGAATGCGGGTGTGGCCAGCCAGTGAGTCCTCAGCCTAAACATCCCTTTCCCTTGGCACTTCTCTTCAGGTTTTGCGACGATGAGTAGCGGACAATGGCCTGACCCAATCCTTGGGAGGTGCCAGACCTCAGCCGATGGGAACTCTGCTCGCCACTGCCAATTCACCACTGCTTTGTCAATACGTTCCAATATTCTTTCCTGGCCGAACTTCTGGTTACACCAGGTGTAGGGATGCCCAACGAAGTCCAACTCAGATAGCTCATTCCTCTACATGCACTACAAGTACTCCATGAACTTCCTGGAGAATCTGAAGGGACCCCCACCCCTCTTGTCCTCTGGAGAAGAAACTACGTTGAAATCCCCGATGAATATCTAGGGAACATCTACATCCCTCATCAAGGAGATCGCCTCCCAGAGCATGCATCTCTCCCTGGTGCTTCTAGAGCTGTAGATGACCGTCGATGCCCAGTGACCGTCCTCCGACGACGACGCCAACACATGGAACCGCCTGGTTGGTGGGAGCCATGCATGAGACAATCCCATAAGAACTCCTCCAAAGCACCAAGATACCACCTTTCCTTCCCTCTGCAAGCACCAAGAAGGTTCCAAATTAAAACTGTCGCCGAGCCTTGCCTGGATCCCTTGGCAATGAACATCCTACATGACAACACCCAAAAGACAAACTAAATTGATGTTATGATCTCTAAATAGTCGTTGGATAATGTACAGGGTTCTGTCGGGGCCGGCACCCCGGACGTTCCAATAGAAGAGCTTCAACATGGAGAACTATTAATGGCAGGTGCTCTTTCCTGCGTCATGAACTTCACCTTCTTCACTGACGGCGAGATGGCATCTCCATCTACAGGATCGCCCTCCCCCATCATCATAGCCTCGCTACTTGAGATCTCACAATCACAATCCATTCAGTCCTCGTTGAGTTCATCTTGTGGGATATCCTCCTGTGTCAAGTCACACCCGTTGGATCCCCCCTCCTCCAAGGCCTTCGGGAATACTTGGACTGTTTTTTACTCACTTCCTCCAGGGCCTTTTCCATGTTCTGGGCAATCGTCTCATGTGCATTTGCCATACTCTCCTTATTATCCTGAGGCATGGGTCCATCCCATTTAGCCGGCCCACGAGGTATCACTAGTGGGTTGGACCGGCCTGGGCGAACAACTCGCTTCCCAGCCCTTAGCCATGCAGCTTCTATAATCCCTAAGTTCCCAATGTCTTCTCCCACCTCACCACCTTCTAGGTCGATGCTAGTTGTCTCCTCCCCTCCCATCTATGTGCTATTACTGGATGCAAGGCCCTTCTCCCCAAGGACCCCAAGCTTTCCTCTATGTTCCTCCCCACCGACTCTTGGAACCATCGTCAACGCCTTGATAGCATGAGTGTCAGAGCTAATCCCAACTTTACTTTCTATCCCATCAGCTGTCAGCTGTATAAGTAGGTGAAAGCTCACCCCTGTCTTCCTGCCGATCTGCACCCCTTTCCCTACGGGTGTTATCTCCTTCTATCTCCATACCTTCTCCCTCTCTGACACATACCGTTCCGATGCAGCTCCCCTTTGGCTCCGTCGGCAAGGCCTATCCAGGTTAACCACTCATTTTCGGGCGGCTCCAGTGCGGTTCTGGCAACGACAGCTCCGATCTGGCTCCCCACAGTCGCCTCGTTGCCAAAGTTCCCCTGTGGGCTAGCAGTCGTGACCATCACCTCCTTGTTCCCTCCAACGGCTCCAGTCAAGGGCTTTGATGCCGGTATAGGACTCCCCTCTGTTTCCATCCTCGTTGCCTCCTCCGACACCATCACCGTCATCCTTTCACCGTCAGCAGCTTCCACCTCCATCCCTGCCCCCACTGGTTCACCCGAGGGTCCAACACGTTTACAGAATCTTCTCAAGTGACCGATCCTCTCACATTCGGTACAAGTACTGACCTTTTCATATATGAATCTCTGATAAGGGTTCTTGGGTGTATTTCAACTTCTCCTCCTATGGTGACTCCCGACGGACCGGCTTCTTCAATTCAATTTAGATGCAACCTCTCGCGTACTTTACACCTTTCTCAGCAGCTCCGTTGCGTAGTCTATCAGCAAAGGAGTGCCGATGTACGCCACCAGTGATAAAGTCGGGTTGATTGAGCTGCTGGCAAATAGTTGAAATTAACGGTCGTCACTGTTAGAGAGACTAGTATTGATCAAGGAATAAGGATATTTGACGGAAGATTACTTTTAGTCCAAGAGGGAGGCAATTTTTTGGAAGGTGTTGAGAGGACAATTACCTACCCTGTTGACCTTATGAAACCTGAGAATTATTTCAGCTAACCCTGATGCATCCTTGGCTTGGGTTCTTCCTATTGTTGAAAGGAATTGGCGACGCTCCTTCCATAGCCCACTTGTGCCCACAGCACGCGCACACAGAAAAGAAAACAACCCTCACTATTCACTTTCTCACCATTTCTACAAACATAACTCGCTAGCTTGTTCTTCTGATAAGAGTATTCAACCTCGGTTTCTCAGGTGACTGACAGAGAATATAGATAGCTCATAATTCTTTGTGACCAATTTCACACCAAAGGTTTTCAAACATTACAAATCTTGTAAAGGAAATCATAGAACAGCACTAGCGGCTTTCCCATGCAAAGCCAGTAAGTAATGCAAATGAACACCAGAAACGTTTAATACTTCAATAGCAAATAAAATAATTCAAGATTGCAAATACAAGTCCCAACAAGAAGATTGGAAAATGAGTGAGAATTTAGTTAGTCCACAAGGTCCCAAAGGTTTTCCCAAGCCATTGAATCCAATCTTGGAAACGATACCGAAATAAAAGATTTTTCTCCAAGCATACAAACGCAGAAGACCGTACCCTCCATTTGAAAATCAAAAGCCATCGCATGGCAGACAGCTACCTAAGGTCAGTACCTTCTAGGACCACGGTCCATGAACCTCCCAGATGGGCACTCATATGCCAAGTGACCACGGCCGCCACAGTTGTGGCAGATCATCATGGGGCCCATGCATTCCCTGCTCATGTGACCAAGTTGGTTACAGTTGCGGCAGACCACATCCCGGAATCCTCCTCCTCCTCCTCCTCCTCCTCCACCACCACCACCACCACCACCACCACCACCACCACCACGATAGAAACCAGGACCCCTCTCTCCAAGTACATCCACCTTGGGGCATTGCCTAGCAACATGCCCTGAGATGTTGCATAGGTTGCACACTGGCTCATTTGGACAATCACGAGCCAGGTGCCCAGTTTTCCTGCAGTTGTTACAAGCCTTATCATTAGTGCAGTCAGCAGCAATGTGGCCTTGCTTGTAGCAGTTGTTGCAGAGCCTCATATCACCAGGTGGCAAGTGGGGAGTGGGGCATTCCCTTGCAAGGTGACCTGCCTTGCCACAAGTGTGGCATATGCCCTCATTTGGGCAACTGCTTGCCATGTGCCCAGGTTCTTTACAGTTCCAGCACAGGGCCTTTGTGGTGCATTCAGCTGCAATGTGCCTGATCAGAACAAAACATAAACTCCAGCTTATTACAAATATGGGAAGAAAGAAATCAGCTTGATACGAGCATCAGATTTGCAGTTCCAACAATGAAGGTATAGAGAAGAAATTGTCAAGAAGGCAATAACAAATGAACATTTGCAAGATTAAAAAATGGCAAAACAAGAATCAATACTAATATACTAGAGCACAGATGCAAACAAAATGAAAATTCTAATTTGTTAAGATAAAATGGATAGTAAACCAATACCCAGGCAGCCCACAGTTGTTGCAAACAGCAACATTAGGGCACTCTCTGGCATAATGTCCAGGCCGCTTGCAGTTCTTGCACAAGTCACCCCGCCTGAATGAAGAAGTGACAGAGTCAGCGAAAAGCAGATCAGATACTTTTCTTTCCGGAAAGTTTGCAGATGTAACAAAGATTTCCACAACCCATGCCTAATCGCAGAAAAAATATATATCATCTGGAAAATGCAACTGCCAGAAAGTTCTAGAGAATAAAGCAGCGAAACTGCAGCTGAGTCCATCAAGACCAAGAAGCCACACTTACGCAGGTAATGTGAACAAGAAAACAATAATCATGCCATGTGAACCATGCATTTCCTTTTCAGTTGGCACATCAACTTACCGGATATGTGCCAACCGAAACTTATCATGACAGTAAGGTTTTAGCACAGCATATCTTGTGTCAGCACAGGCCCGTGCCAACCTGCAAGGTCTATGTCGATACTAGATTTCATTAGGCATGACAGGCGCCAAAACACATGATGCGAACTACTAAAAAAAAGAACAAAAATATAGAAGTGTGAGGGTTATGTATTAGACCATGAATTCAATGTGTAAACAGTCCTCCTATCGACTATTGCCCGTGTGTATGCATCATGTTTAAACACTGGGTATACAGTTATCTAATCAGACACCAGGATCCAAGTTTAGCTTATAGAAAAATAATGCCTAATACTCCCAGAGTGTTGCTTAATAAGGTGACATAGCGGCGTAAATCTAAACATTGCTAGAGACAACATAAAACATTTCACGGACCAAGCTATTTAAATGCATTATTTGGGCCTCCCATGTAGGCAGGCTGCTTAAAATGACAGACCACTGAGGCATGAAGCATTTGTACTTAAATAAATCAACGTGCATGGCTGAGATTAAATTTTAGCATCAACATCATACACCTACGTATCAAAATTTTCAATTGAACCACAATGGCACCAGCTCAAACACTCAACCATAGGCTCAGAGCATTTATATCTTAACATGGATTTTCAGTACGTGTGATAAAGAACAAGATCATACATCGACAAAATTTGACAGTCTGATCGAATCCTCACCTCCGCAACACAAAAAAATAAAAAGGAAAAAAAGAAATGATCTTAATCAATCACTGAATTGTATAAAGATGATAATGATTCATAGTTTACCCAAAAATAAACCAGCAAACTGAAAATATGTAACCACGAAATTTTTTGTTAAACTCCCCACAATTATCCATCCTCTAAATTCAGGAATTTCAGTCATACAATATCCAATTACTGATTGATCAGGTGTTAATTGGCAATGATTTTTGTCAGTCTCTACTTCAATAGATTGTATGAAATTAGATGAAAACTACAAACATTGCATGCCCAATTAATGTTTTATGCATAAACACTCTGCAGCATGTTCTCAATTAAGGAAGTGCACCAAATGACATGAAAACAGTTGATTCTTGGAATGTTACTTTGTATAATGTAACCGAAATGAGCTGAGCACATTATATCTTCAACAGTGTACAGTACACGCAATCTGCTTTAAATAGGAATACACGCGTTTTATTTAGGTAATCTTGCATTCGATCTTAGAAGGACAATTAAAAACACTTATGCAAAGAGGTACTAGTAAAAAGTCACGAGACTCGGTCAAAAACAAACAAAATCATTCAATTTAGCTTCAGTCTTGGAACCAAACTTCAAAACATGGATCTTGAATGTACTTCAACCTAAATCCTATGTCACTTTAGTATACTGACTTTACAGACTCCCAAAAAGTTATAGCTAAGAGGCATCTACTCGTCTCAAATATGTGGCCACCAGTTGGAATCTGATCAGAGCGCCATAATGTCGAATAGAGCAATTTGATCAGAAATGAGCAACTATCATTGGACTTGGTATTTAAACAAATTAGAATGTTCATAGAATGTTGTACACAATGAATTACTGAGATTGCCTTTGTTTAGCACTGATCTAATTGAAATAGTTGCTAGGAACGGGACTAGACCCTCTCCGAGATAGAATTACAAACAAACTTTGCATGAACATAATGGCATAATGTTGTTTTGTGCTTTACCTATCAATACTCAAACCTTCTTTTCACAAGTTGACAATACTCAAATCGCATAAAAAAAAGGGCATTTGGTTCCTGCTAATAAATCACGTCATAGAAAAAGGTCTCTAGGCCATTTAGACAATATCTACCATCAATTGTTGTCTGATGCATAATGCTTGAAGCTGCAGGTAATTGTTTCAGAACGATGATAAGTGAACTAGTTGCCATGAAAACCCATCTATATGAAGCCTAGCACAGAAGCCTTTCCGCAGCAGCAGCAGCAGCAGTGCAAAAATAAAATTGCACACAAATAAGCTTTTGAAAAACCAATTAACTATTATTTGACGAATAACAAGATCTCCAATTAAATTCCTCCACCAAAGCAAACTTAGAATATGATGTGTTCTTAAAAAGATAAGGTCTTCTCCCATCCATATAAGCGAACTGCAGCTGATGCTTATAACTTATTTGAGATCAAATGATAAACGACATATTCAGAAACGTAGTATGGATGAGAAGGTCGCAAACTGTGGCAAGACCAACTCAAATTATGGAACAGTAGCTACAGAGAGTAGTTTACAAGAGCAATAAAATTAAGAGCGTTTAGACAATGCACACATCCATGGAAAATTATCTCGAAACACTATTGATAAAAAATAATATGAAAAACTAGAGTTGAAAATGCAGACTGCCAAAAGCTGGGAAGAACAATGCACAAAAACGACAAGGACAATGAAAATGCCCCCCCTGTCCTAACATGAAAAGGTTATTAAAAGCGTGTAGAAGCCAATAACCTGTTGGGTCGTGGACGAGCATCCCTCCTGTATGGTTCATCACGGAACGAGAAACGCTCAGTGCGGATCTTCCGATCTCTTGAGGGACTCGGGCTGCGGCTGCTTTGGCTCATCTTCAAGTTTCCCTCTTAACACCAGAGGAAATCAACTCCACCACCACAACAACCAGCACCAACACCTTCTCCCCTGTCCAACCATACACCCAAAGCCACCTCCATGAGTCCATAACAAACCGCCAAATCTTCCCCTTCAAAAAGAAAACTACCCCAATTCCAACACTACAACACGTTACGGGCCAAATAATTATGTGGAATTCTCCATTCCGGATCATTATAAGGTCTCTAACACCAAACCCATTAAAATTCATCCCGATATCTTCTACTACACTTACAACTCTTTTTAAAACCATAAATAGTTTCAGGACTCCAGGATGAGCCTCGAGTGACAAATTACAACAGATCTGATAAGATAAAGAACTCCCACCAACTTCAATCGCCAGACATCGATTGCACCCTACTTCACTGTTACCAAACAAGATGCGCATGAGATTTGCGACCACCTCAATACGAAACATCCTTAGCCCAAAGTCATCCCGACGAGAAGGAAATGAAAAGGCCACTAATCCAACAGATGATACCTGTGCTTGTGGGCTAAGATATTCTAAACTAATTGGGATCCATGTGAAGAAAAAAAAAATTCCTTCCAAGAATTGAATTCAATAGAAAACCTAATTAGCTGTTCAAATAAACGAAGACTTATCATTCCTTTACCCGGGGGTTTGTTCGATACGATTGAGGTTGGCTGCAATCAGTCTCCAAACTAAAAGATAGAGCAATCAAAGATCCCCGCGAAAGTTCAAATCTTCGAAGCAAATTGCACGAAAAAATCCTAATGGACACGAATCCCACTAGAAAAAAGCTTCGACTAACCCTAACGAGACAAACCTTGAAACCAGGATACAATTTAAGACCGCTCGACCTGATTCATGTAAGAATGTCATAAATTTCCTACAGAAAGTGGAGAGAAAAAAAACCCAAAAAATGCATCAAAGTGGAGAGAAGAAACGACATCGTCGGATACGAATTCCTTCTACTACTTCTTACAGACCGATCCGAAGAGAAGATGGAGTTGCGATTTAGGAGAAGAACAAGGAGAGAAGGATCGATCTAGGGCTTGGTTTCAAATTGCAAATTACCGACCTTTACGGACAAGGGAAAGATGCTAGGGTTTCCCTGCTCCGCTCTTCCCTTCTTCTCCTTCCCACCCGCCTCTCGTGTCCTTCCTTCGAGATTTATCCCAAAAAAGGACGCGTCTCAAAGGCGTGCGTTACTTTATAGGCCTGTATTATAATGTGTGCACCAATCTAGACCGTCTGATAGATCATAGATGGACTTCTTAGAGCGGGACCTTTCAGAATAAACTATTGGGTTTTTTGTTTTCCGAAAAACCCGTATTTTATAGGTATATATCGCGGAAAACACCGCATTATTGATAAATGATAACTGTATTTTTCTCTCTTTTTTAATGGGATTTTATAGAAAAATACTCCTAATTAATATTCCATTCGACGATTTAAAAAAAATTACTTGAAACATAAATGTATCTATTGTAATTTAATCCAACTGAGTTTGAATTCGACGTAAAATAAAGTGTAAAAAGGGTTTTGGTACCTCCGGCTTTCAAAAATAGGTGATTTAGTACCTCGTAAAATTTAGTTCTCTAATTGATACATCCAAGTTTTGAAATTATGTGATTTAGTACCAAATCACAGACGACGTCTGTGTAGGCTGACGGAAACCAGCCACGTTAGTTAACCTCCGACCCGCCACCGGCGCCAACCCCTCCTCCACCCCCCGCGGCTGCGGCGCGTCAACTCCTCTCACACCTCACAGACACCGTGCAGCGCTTCCTCATCCACGGCCGCCCCTAGTTCGAGGTCCTCGACTGCTCCACCCTTACTGGCCCGAATTCCCTATCCGATGCCACCTCTCGCCTCCGCAAGAAATTCTCTTGCTTCCATGCCACCGTCCTCGCAGGAATTCTTGCTGCCTCCCACCTCTCGCAGCCCATCTCCCTCCTCCTCTGCTCTCCCTCCTTGCTGCCTGGTGCTTCTTGTATCTCTTCTGCCCTTCCAATCCCCCGCTTGTCATCCTCAGCCGAACCGTCTCTGACCGCGAGGCACTCGGAGGGCTCGTCCTCCTCACGATCGTTGTCGTCTTCCTCACCGACGTCGGATCGCTGCTCATCTCCACGATGATGATCGGCGGTGTTGTTATTTGCGCCCATGGAGGGTGCGTTCTATGTGCCCGAGGGCTTGTTCCTTGACCACCAGGAACCTGGCAGCGCTGCAACAGGATTCATGTCCTTCCTCGGGGGCGCACCATCCTCCTCCGTCGGCTTCTTCTCCCACGAATCCGCCACCATCAACACCTCCTCCTCCGTCGGCTTCTTCTCCCACGAACCCGCCACCATCAAGGCCTCCGACCCCTCCTCGACCAGCGATGTCGTCTCGTCCGCCTCCGCTTGCACCCATTCGACTCGTCGAAGCTTCCCACGGCGTCTTGGGATTAGGTTGCGGCCGCATCTCCTTCCCCTCACACGCCAGCGCATGAGTGAGTTGAGTGGCCGGTTGGGGGGGTTAACTAACTAGACACGTGCCGGTTTCCGTCAGCCTACACAGACGCCGTCTGTGATTTGATATTAAATCACGCAATTTCAAAACTTGGATGTATCAATTCGAGAATCAAATTTTATGAGGTACCAAATCACTTATTTTTAAAAACTGGAGGTACTAAAACCCTTTTTATCTTAAAATAAATTACTCGATCAAAAATAATAATGAAGTCATCTACAAGTTAGTGACATTTTTCAGCTATGCACAGTAAGCCGCACTCACTTCCATGCCATCAATTGCTCATAGCAAATGTGTACGATGTTATACTCATGCTTATCATTATTTTTAGAAAGTATTTTATGTCCTTCTAAAAAATAATTTGTTCAATATTCACTAGTGCAATAAACTTTTTTTATTCTAATTAGCATGATTTTTTTCCTTCTTATTTGTGAGGAGTTCCTGTCAGGGCACGTGCATTAGAATTCAGCAGGCATGGAAAGATGTCTTCCATCGTAATTGAGAAAGAATCATAGCAATTTGATGAAAAGATACCAAAATTGAGTGACAATCTCAGGGGACAAAGTGTGACCTCTTATTCTGCAAAATTAGAGTATTCAAACACAACTTTAATCTTAATTATTAATGAATTCACGCAAGATATATATATATATATATACACACATCTCCCACATATATCCTTGGTTGGGAAAGTAAAATTTCTATCAATTGCTTCAAATGCTCTTCAATCATCTTGCTTTCTATATATGATCCTTCTCGCTCTATAGAATGCTGGTTTTCAGCCATAAATTAACAAATACTCAAACCAAGGAGCTAAAGAGAGCCTCTATCTCGGCAGGCGTGAAGATGATGGTGGTCGGGCTGGGCTTAGCATCATGAAGATGATGGGTAAATCTGCTCTCTTTGACTGGAGACCAGATGTTAAGTTACACACAACCACCATGGTAATAGGCATGGTATAGCCCCTATCTCGGCAGGCTTAACATCACGAAGATGATGTGTAGGTAAATATGCTCTGTTTGACTGGAGAGCAGGTCTCAAGGGCTGGGCTTTGAGGAGTTGCTGTAAGGGTCCATGCATTAGAATTCAGCACAAATGGAAACATGTCTTCCATCATAATGGATGAAGATCATAGCAATTTGATGAAAATATATGAATTACAATCTCAGGAGACAAAGTGTGACTTCTTATTCTGCAAAATTAAGAGTACTCAAACAGAGCCTACAATTTGACTATTGATGAATTTACGCACTATATCTCCACATCCTTGGTAGGGATGTGTAGACCAATAGTAGTTTTTTTTCTATCCCAGATCAGCTTTGTCCCAGGATCTTCATCCGTAACTCTGATTGCTCCATTCTTCAATTGTTCTTCAATCATCTTGCTTCTATGATCCTTCACATTCTGTGGAATGCTGGTTTTCAATAGGATCTGCACAAGGCCGATGACTTTGTTACAACACACTTTAGACATAAATTAACATATGTGCAAATTACTGTGGAAATTCAATTTCCCTTATTCCTCAAGAAGATATAAGAAATAAGGTTCGAGCGTCTGGCGCCTTCTCTTTCATGAAAGTACCTTGAACATAGAAGTCGCTAGTTGGCTCAGCATGATTACATGATTTTGCAAGCATTTCCTTCATTTAAAGAATGTTGCAGTTAGAAGATCAGAAGTGCTGAAAAATATCCAAGTACATGGTGCTTACAGTCTAGAGAAATTAAAACCTGTACTATGTCAGGATTCCAAAGTTTGCAAAGGCTAATCAACATAACTCCAGAGGATCAGTAAAGTTGTTGTAGCTAATCCAAAAGAACAGTACAACTAGAACCCTCAAATTTCCTTGAAGAAAGAAAGTGTCAAACACCTAACACAATTCAACAAAGAATGTGGATCGCAGAAACAAAGAATCCAGTACAATACTACACGACTTACACATACATAGGGTAAAACCTCATATACATTTATACTAATCTACAAAAACCTCATTGGAGCTGAACCTTATCTGCCATTTTACAGAAGAACATGGAGTTCGAATGTGAACTCATAACAGTACAGTTCCTTTTTGATTTCATCAGTTTTTCATTTTTGCCATCCTGCACATTCAAAGACAAGGATCAGAACTCTGAGTGGTAAGATGTGTCTGGGCATCCAAAGAGTGTGTGAAGCATCACTCAGCTGTAAAGTCAAATACAAATTTCTAGAAAAAGGAAGGAGGAAAGGGGGACCTCAAAATGAGGAGGATTTAAATGAAACAGCCTTTTATTATCGAATTTGCGGACATCCAGCAATGTTTTGCAACATACTGACTTTAGCTCAATAGACACAGTCCTCGTATCAGTAGTCAAATAGCCGGTCAAAGGAAGAAAGAATGGTGAAAGAAGCTGACAAATCTAGTTCTGCCATAAGATCGGCCATTAGCAGTGAATTTCTTCTGTCCCTAGGGTAAACGTGTATGGTGCGATCCACGGAAAGCTTGCACAGACAAGCAGTTAATAATATAGGCTGTCAAAGGAAGAAACTGTGGTGAAAGCTGCCTATGTAGAGAGTAACATAAGTTATCAGTCGCATAGACTGCCAAAGGAAGAAAGCATGGTGGAAGCAGCTGATATATCCAGCTGCAGCATAAAGATGTGATGGGACAACCTATGTGGAAAGTGCCATGTGACAACAAACTGCTAGGAACTAAAGTTTCCAATGCATGAACTCAGAACTCACAACCTTCCTTTAGGTAGTGAGATCATAGATCTGATCCAGAAGAAAAGCGAAGGCGTATGGTTCAATGCGAAGGATTCATGTAGGGGCCAGAGCTTACTAGTCCAATTGCCTGAAGACATTCAAGAAATGAAGCTCAGTTCTGCTGGATCTCTTTAAATCGTGCTCAATCAAGAAGCCATCAGAAATTTTGATGGCAGTGTCATGAATAGTTCATCGCCCTAATAGAACTATCTGGAGAAATAGAATCGTCTCAAAGAAGAACTAGTTGATCTTGTACTTCTAAGAATCTCAGTGCTTAATGGACTGTGACTGAAAAAACAAGATTGATGCTACAACATTTCATCACTGTTTAAGTCAATCTGCTCTTCGCAGTAATTTTTCTCATGCTTAAATTAACCAATCCCCAACATTGAACTTCTCAGAACAAAAGGCTTTGTGTCACCACTTGTAAATCCTTTCCAAAAATGAGTTTCTTACACAAATTTCCACTAACTATCATGTCTGCCTCTCATTTGTAGACTAAGAATACAAGTTACAAAGTTAAGATAAAAGAGGTTTTCCTTAATATACTCACTTGTTAATTTGTTATGACAAGAATTTCCGTGGCAGAAAGCTATTTCTAATTTTAACGAAAAAGCAACAAATATGCTGAACTGAAATATCCACACAATAGCTTCTCCCTTTAACCAATGATTAAACGAGAAATTGATACCCGAAAACAAATGTCAGACAAAACTTTTTCAAAATATCCAAACAGTAGCTTCTCCCTTCAACCAATCTTCAAACAAGAAAGACATACTCGACAACTAGTGTCGCAGAGATCTTTACATACCATGTCTTACAATTTCACGATATCAAATTTTAGGATCAATGCCTACAAAACAATCAAATTTGCTCAATGCCACTAAAATAATTCAACTGGATCGATTTGAAAGGGAAAATTTTGATAAAAAAAAATAAGTGGGTCTAAAGTTACATGAAAAAGTCCCATGATATGCCAATCTCCACAAGCATTTGCAACCAGCAAGGCACAAGGACAAATCAATGCAAGAATATGGGAGTGAAAGTAGAAAATAGAACATAAATTTTTGTAGACGTACCATTCTAGTCATCACCGTCACTCTCGTCGCTGAAATAACTCGCTTTCTTCTCCTTCTTCGTCTTCTCATCCCTCCCATGATGTCTCACTCTCGCTGTTTCCTCTAGCCCTCTCGTATCAACCACCGACGCCCAGTTATCATCTTCGAATTCAATCTCATCCCCACCATCCTCCCTCCAATCCTCTCCACCATTACCGCCACCACTCCGCTGCGCGCCTCTCCGCGCTTTCTTTGGGTTAGGCTTCTCCCTGGGCCCCAGCTGGTTTCTAGGGCAGTCGTAGGAGAGATGACCCTCTTCGCCGCACTCGTAGCACCGGGATTTATCCTTGTAAACGCGTCGCCGGATAAACTCGGGGGCGCGGCCGTTGTCAGCGGCGATGGATACGGACAGGCGGCGGCCGTTTAGGGTCTTTCCACGCATGGCTGCAACAGCGGCGGACGCGTCGTCGCGAGAAACGAATAGGACGAAGGCGACGCCGCGGCTGACGCGGGAGTCACGGTCCTTGAGGACGGTGACGCGGGCGACCTTGCCGAAGGTGGAGAATATGGTGTGGATGTCCGAGTTGGTGAGGGAGTAGTCAAGGTTGCTCACGTACACTGTCGATTTCGATGGGGCCAGGCCACCACTGCCGCCACCAGCCGGGTGGCGAGCGGCGGAGGAGGTGGCCTCGGTGTTGGAGTGGAGGGGATAACGAAGGACGAGGTCGTCGTCCTCATCGTCGCTATCTCTTTGCCTGCGGGACATGCTTGTGGAGTCGCCTAATATGCCAATCACTCCGTATACCGTGCGACATTAGCGTTTCTCAGCTGGCCCAAGCAAGCGGCGGGCGGATTCAATCATGCGTCGGTCCAAAAGTGTTAAAACACGTCCAGAAAACCCATCGGGTCGAAACGTGAGGTTTTCTATCACTATTCACATCTAATTTAGGATGATATAAAACGAAAAATAAAAATAGTTTAAATAATTTAACTTTCAAGGGTGAAGCTGTAATTCAATTAAAGGAAACATCATGTTGTACTATTTAAACATCCGATACAAATTCTTATCAAACCCCTAGGGAAAATATTATACATTTAACTCAAAAATCATTGAAAGATGTTTATAATATACATGATCTATCAAAAGTACAGTTGTTCTCCCACAACAACCTCAAGCACCTCTGAAAGTCGTCGCGCCACCAAAAGCTGATCTTTTCAGCTCTACTGAAGAAGAACTGGCGCCTGCACCTGCAAACGCATCCCGGATAGGAATGAGCGATAAGCTCAGTAGGGTTCTACTCTACGACACACTGAAGGAAGGAAAATAACAACTGTGATGTCTCCCCCCTCAAGTCTAAGAAATGTCACGGGGTCCCACAACCCCATCAATGTTCCAAGGGCTCCTGTCATAAAATCTCTCTCCTGAACAATTTACCATGAGATTATGGAACAGTAACATGCAAGATCACCCTTACCCAAGTAGGATTCCCATGCCTTGGGGACCCACGTCGGGAACGTATCGACATCCATCCTTAGTACTTGGCATTAGGAAGACAACATGACCTCTAAACCTCAAAGCAAATATGATCATAGCCAACTACATTATATCATCGATAACATGAAGATTCCAATGATACAATCACGTTCTAAACCTTACTACAGAGCCACGGTCCTAAGGCTAGATCCGAGCTACCCGAGAGCCTCGGATCGGCGATCAACCCATCGCCCCACCTAACCTGATATGCCTCTAATGCATACAGTGCATGAACATATGCAAACATCTAACCTAGATGTCTTTATATGCCACAACATCAATTATAAGTTCAATAATTATACAATAGCCCTCGGCACTCGCCGGTAACGAGCCAAGGTTCCACAATACCATGTAAACTAACACTCATAGTTAGCTAACGGCTAGGCAAACAATAAGCATTTAAGTTTACCATCCAACTAGGTATTTAAATGTGAGTCAATCCACAAATTCGTCAAAAAGGGTAAACGCGCGATTCAATTCTCAATCTCAATCAACATCCATTGAAAACCCCGTGATAATAACGTGCATGCTTCATAACATGATTGGGTATCTATCATGAACGAAAAGCCAATCAAAGGAAGCCAGAAAACACTATTCATGGGCTCACGGTCGATCGGACGGTCGACCGTGAGCCACAGTCGATGCGACGATCGATCCGACAGTCGACTGTGAGACCAAAAAGAGCAAAAAGCACACGGGCCACGGTCGACCGGGACCTTGGAGCGGTCCCGGGATGGGTGACCGACTGGGAAGTTTTCCCAGATCTCTGCGGTAAGCCAAAAGCGGACAATATTGTGTCGGGTGAGACCCTCGGGTGGATCTTGGACGGAGCTCGTAGGCCCTGGGCGGCCCAGGACGGCGGGGGCCGTTACAAAAACTCCATATTTAGCCGCCTCTTTGTCCTGAGTCGCATGCTCTCTCTTAAAAACGCTATGCTCGTTTTTTTTGTTTTAGCCGATAAACCCAAATCGGATAAAAAAAAGGACCAAAATACATTTTCTTTTTTTTCCTTTCTTTCCCACCATTTTCTCTCTCCTCTCTCCTCTGGGCAGCTCACGGCTTAACTTCCCCGACGGCTCTGCCCCGCCATTGCTCGCCCTGCAACCACCGCCGCCACCACCCCTCGGAATCCCGACAAACCCCTCCACCTCCATCCCCTTCCCACCTCCAGCCAACTCCTCCGCCCAAACCCAACCCCGAGTTCCGCCGACCCCGAGTTTCGTTGTTCTCGAGCTAGCCCTACTCCTCCAAGACGCTGGAGACGACCTCGTTGTTCTTGGCGACGTCGAGCCAGACCTGGCTCTTTGCGACCATCTGGCGAACCCTCTATTCTAACTTGGCATTCCTGCGGTCGACATCGCGCTCCTCCTTCTCCCTGAGTCGCATCCCCATCCTCTCCTCCATCGCATTCTCTAGCTCCACCGAGTTCCACCGCCTCCAACCATC
Source organism: Narthecium ossifragum (assembly GCA_963920575.1). Lineage (NCBI taxonomy): Eukaryota > Viridiplantae > Streptophyta > Magnoliopsida > Dioscoreales > Nartheciaceae > Narthecium > Narthecium ossifragum. Next base: position 28,156,911 of record OY986964.1, on the reverse strand, counting down.
CCAGGCTCATTAAACCCCATATTCGACCTCTCCTCCACCACTGGGTACTCGACACCGCTCTGAACTCTCCTCCTCCATCCTGGTGAAGACCTTGAGCTCCGTCCTCCTCACTGATCCGGCGCTGGCCCTACCCAACTCCACCATATCCGTACCCAACTCTACCATATCCGGCCTCCACAACCCCATCCAACACCAGATCCGACGCCCCTTCACCCATACGACCCTTCCTTCTCAATCTTCGGGGCCGATCTGGCGAGATCCGTCGGGCACCACCTCCCCCTGCTCGCGGTCGTCCTCCTCTTTGAGCGCCATCAGCCTGAGCTGGTTCAACCAAGGCAAGTGGCTTGAACCAATTCAACCTGACCAAGCAATCTGGGTCTGATATGATCCAAATCTAATCACATCCTGCCTATCAAGCTCTGTCATAGCTGAATCTGATCAGGCCCAAATCCGGCAATCCAGACTTGACCATATTACATCCAGATTGGGTCGGGTTGGACCGGATTATATCACATCCAACCCGGAATTGAGTCATGTTAAGCTGATTGAACCCAAATCTGAGCAGAGACCCAAAGCTGTAACCTTTTTTCATCAAAATACAATTTACGCATCAAAATTGTATATAATTTTTGGAAATTGACGATATAAAATTCAAACATTATACATAAAATTTGAAAAATTAAAGACCCAAAGTTGAGTTTATTCGATTGTCGATCCAATTTTTATCTTTCCTCATTTTTATCTTTTTAACTCCATTTTTATAATTTTTAACTCCATTTTTATCTTTTTAACTACATTTTTATCTTTTTTGCATTTTCACCTTTATAAATGCATTTTTTTATCTTTTCAAATGTATTTTTATCTTTTTGGCATTTTCATCATTTCAACTATATTTTTATCTTTTTAACTTCATTTTTATTTTTTTAACTCCATTTTCATCTTTTAACTGCATTTTCATCTTTTAATATGTTTTTTTATCTTTTTAAATTCATTTTCATTTTTAAATGCATTTTTATCTTTTTAAATGCATTTTTATCTTTAATGTGTTTTCATATTTTTAACTCCATTTTTATCTTTTTATCTTTATTTTTATCTTTTTAACTCAATTTTCATATTTTAAATGAATTTTCATCTTTTTAACTCCATTTTTATCTCTTTAAGTTTTTTTTTATCTTTTTAAATCCATTTTTATCTTTTTAACTTTATTTTTATCTTTTTAACTCTATTTTCATCTTTTAAATGCATTTTCATCTTTTTAAATGTATTTTCATCTTTTAAACTCTATTTTCATCTTTTAAATGCATTTTTATCTCTTTAAGTTTAGTTTTATCTTTTTTAACCCCATTTTCATCCTTTTAAATGCATTTTCCATATTTTTAAATGTATTTTAATCTTTCTAAATTCATTTTTATCTTTTTAAATGTATTTTATCTTTTTAAATGCATTTTTTTTCTTTCATGCATTTTTATCTTTTAAACTTTATTTTTTATCTTTTAAACTCTATTTTCATCTTTTAAATGCTTTTTCATCTTTTTAAATGTATTTTCATCTTTTTAAATGCATTTTTATGTTTTAAATGAATTTTCATGTTTTTAAATGTATTTTCATCTTTCATGCATTTTGATATTTTTAACTCTTCAAATTACAACTTAATTAGCTGAGATACTCTATCAAGAGTCTCTTCAATCACCTCCACTTGTTTTTTGTAATTTTCTCAACCTTTTCCCATATTTCCCCCTATTTTCAACCATTTTTCCTATTTTCCGCATTTTCTCTCTCCTATTTTCTAGTCGAGTCGAGCAGGGATTTCATTGTCTCGGCTAGTTCCTGGCTCGGGTCGGCTTGACCCCGAGCCGCAGCCTCTGCCTCGCCGTCGGCGCCTCTCCGGCGCATCACCGCTCCTCCCAGCAACCACTACCCGCTCCACCTTCACCTCCCCTATCTTCCTCTAACCTTTACTACCCTCGTAAAGATCTCCTCCAATACCAGCCATCACCACCAAAACCCCCTTCATTGTTCTCCACCAAACCAACCACTACTCTCCACCGAGATCCCCTCAAACTCCACCAAATCACACCTTCTGTGTCCCAGAGTTCCTCCCCTTCGATCTTGGATTTATTGCCTAAAAGGCCCCATGATGATCTCTAATAGCGGACCGAGACCCCATGCCAACTTCTTTTGCAGTTTCAGACCCCAAAGCCACTTAATTTCAAAATTACCCTTCAAATTCAGCCAAGTAAATGGCCATGGATGGCCATTCCACATGACGTGGCATGGCCATCCGATCACCATCCCCACTATCCCACTTGAGATGATATCATCATCATTCCATGTGCCACTTGGCGTGTTTTCATTGGTCCACGTCAGATTTAAATATATAAAAAAAAAACATCCCATCGAAGGTGAGAGGAGAGGCTGTCACTCACCTCCTCCTCCTTCCTGCCAGTAGATGTTTCTGCCCGCCAAAATCCATGCCGGTATCTTCACCTGCTTCATCTCCTTCCCATGGTCATCGCCTTCTCCCCTTCACCTGCTTCTTATGAGGTCTGCGTCAAGATCATCTGCACCTCTATGTGCCACAGCGACCTCACCTTCTGATGTATGAAGGTGCTTGCATGCACCTCTTTCCACATCTCTCTCTCTCCCTATATATATATACACACATAGACACACACAACGCTAACACACGTATATATATGCATGATGATTAGTTATTGTTATCTTTTGCATCTCTTCCAGGATCCCCCTGCTTGCTTTCCCAAAATATTTGGCCATGAGGCTTACGGGTACACACTGCACTTCAATAACACCTATATATCTCCATCTCCATCTTTGTTTTTTTGGGGGTACGAAATATTTCACAAATTAATGACTGGCAAAGTAACCAGGGTGGTTGAGAGCGTGGGGGAGAAGGTAGAGGAGTTCACGGAGGGGGACACGGTGGTGCCGGTGTTCCTGGCGCAGTGCACAGAGTGCGCCGATTGCGTGTCCACGCGAAGCAACATGTGCTCCAAGTTCCCACTGAACATGATCCCCGGGATGCCTCACGATGGCACCACCAGGTTCACCGACGCGATGGGCGGGGAGCTGCACTACTTCCTCGCCGTGTCCAGCTTCGCCGAGTACACCGTGCTCGATTCATCTATAGGATTGTATACACGCGTCAAATAAAATAATACATGTACATAATGACACATATTAACTGGTATAATCAATGATACGATGTTAACAACGAGCATAAAAGGTGCGCAACACAATAGGTAAAACAATGCTAACATGACTTCATATCATCTGCTATAAAAATATACCCGATATTAACAACGAGCATAAAACAGTACGCAGTAGGGCAGGTAGATAAATAACGAGCACAAAATACCAGCACATATCATCGGGTATAACCATATACCCGATGATAACAACGAGTATAAAAAGTACGCCATATAGCATGGAGAAAATTAGCGACCACAAACTACGAGTTAATACCATCGGGTATAAAAAGATACATGATGTTAACACCGAGCATAAAAGGTCCGCAAAACAGCAGGTAGAAAAATGGCGATCACAAAAATATACCTAGAATATGCGTGTAAAATGTATACACTGGTATAAAAATATGGTTATACCCGATGATATGCGCGATTTCAAGACTCGGAAACACCGTCGGAGGAACGCAGGGGGGTTTCAAGGATCAAGAGAAGAAACGCCGGGCTAGCAATAGGAGGCTTGTTTTTACGGGTAGGATTTAATACCTGTCGTTGAAGTACGCCATATTGTATATATGCGTGTATAAACATTTTACATGTATATCTTTTGCACATTCGTACCTTAAACCTACATAATCCCAAAACTGCCCCTGACATTAATGGCCATCCTATTCATTTTTCTACCTGTTGTTTTACGGACCTTTTATGCTCGGTGTTAACATCATATATCTTTTTATACCCGATGGTATTAACTCGTATTTTGTGGTCGCTAATTTTCTCCATGCTATATGGCGTACTTTTTATACTCGTTGTTATCATCGGGTATATGGTTATACCCGATGATATGTGCTGGTATTTTGTGCTCGTTATTTATCTACATGCCCTACTGCGTACTGTTTTATGCTCGTTGTTAACATCGGTTATATTTTTATAGCAGATGATATGAAGTCATGTTAGCATTGTTTTACCTGTTGTGTTGCGCACCTTTTATGCTCGTTGTTAACATCGTATCATTGGTTATACCCGTTAATATGTGTCATTATGTACATGTATTATTTTATTTGACGCGTGTATACAATCCTATAGATGAATCGAGCATGGTGTACTCGGCGAAGCTGGACACGGAGAGGAAGTTGTGCAGCTCCCTGCCCGTCGCGTCGGTGACCCTGGTGGTGCCATCGCGAGGCATCCCGGGGATCATGTTTAGCGGGAACTTGGAGCACATATTGCTTCGCGTGGACACGCAATCGGCGCACTCCGTGCACTGCGCTAGGAACACCGGCACCACCGTGTCCCCCTCCGTGAACTCCTCCACATTCTCCCCCACGCTCTCCACCACCCTGGTTACTTTGCCAGTCATTAATTTGTGAAATATTTCATACCCCCAAAAAAACAAAGATGGAGATGGAGATATATAGGTATTATTGAAGTGCAATGTGTACCCGTAAGTCTCATGGCCAAATATTCTGGGAAAGCAAGCAGGGGGATCCTGGAAGAGATGCCAAAGATAACAATAACTAATCATCATGCATATATATATACATGTGTTAACGTTGTGTGTGTCTATGTGTGTATATATATATAGGGAGAGAGAGATGTGGAAAGAGGTGCATGCAGGCACCTTCATACGCCAGAAGGTGAGGTCGCTGTGGTACAGAGAGGTGCAGATGATCTTGACGCGGACCTCATAAGAAGCAGGTGAAGGGGAGAAGGCGATGACCATGGGAAGGAGATGAAGCAGGTGAAGATACCAACATAGATTTTGGCGGGCAGAAACATCTACTGGCAGGAAGGAGGAGGAGGTGAGTGACAGCCTCTCCTCTCACCTTCGATAGGATGTTTTCTTTTTTTATATATTTAAATCTGACGTGGACCAATGAAAACACGCCAAGTGGCACATGGAATGATGATGATATCATCTCAAGTGGGATAGTGGGGATGGTGATCGGATGGCCATGCCACGTCATGTGGAATGGCCATCCATGGCCATTTACTTGGCTGAATTTGAAGGGTAATTTTGGAATTAAGTGGCTTTGGGGTCCGAAACTGCAAAAAAAGTTGGCACGGGGTCTCGGTCCGCTATTAGAGATCATCATGGGGCCTTTTAAGCAATAAATCCTCGATCTTGCTTTGGGTTGAGGCCGCCATTGCCGCCGACGAACCACCACCAAGAACCCACTGTGGTCGTCTCCAGATCCGGCCACCTCGGACCCCTATTACACGATCGGATTCGGCGGATCTCTTCCTAAGACCTCTACGAACTCTTGAGTACTGGTCCCACATTCCAAAAGTGCCCTCCTCGCCGACGATCAAGCTATGGCAAACCTCAATCGACGGATTACATAGGGTATTTTTGTCACATATAGTTAACAACGAACAAAAACGCTTAACTGATGGGTGATAAGTCACTAAATGTTTATGATTCAACCCCTTAACTTAGTTTCGTTACGCTTAGAGTAGTTGTATTTGATAGCTTTTTAGTTGATTTCAAGTTTAATCATGCTTGGAGAAGAAATGCAGGAAATTCGCCTAAAATGACTAAATAAACTGCTTCATCGACCGTCAGTAATATATTCTCCAGATATTTGACAAAGGTTCAAATATTCTAAAACTTTGGGATATTGTAGAAAACTCAGAGATCTACAATGTTTTCTGTTGGACACTTTGCGAGATTCCTGACAGAGTAATACCAGTTTTGAAGAGTATGAAGATAAACAGATGCTCGGAAACTGGTCCGTCGACGTTTAGTAGAATATTCTTCAAATATTCTAGATAAGTCAGACTATTATGAAATCTTCGGGATCGGATAGAAGACTTCATAATATACATCTTTCGTGTTGGACTTGTTTTCAAAATTCGGCTTGATTGAGCCCCGTTGCGCTCGGAATAGGCTGTCAGGATTAATTCAGGAAATCCGAGTTGCACTAGAAGTCCAACTTAACCAAAACCCTAATTTTGGGAGTTCCCCTATATATATGATTATTCAATCCAAAAATTGAGATTCCCCATAGAGAGAAAAGAGAGGATTAAGTTTGCTAAAGAAGATAGAGATGCGCCGGAGATTTGAAGCATTCTTCACCAAATTCATGGCCTCCATCCACAAGATGAGTGGCTAATCTCTCATTTAGGGATCTCATGAAACTCTAATGTAGCCTTCTTGTATTTTTTCTAGTTAAATCTTGTAATCTTTTCTATGACATGATCCTTTGAATTCGGTTTTAATGACAATAGAGTTGAAGGAACCTGGTTGTCCTTTAACATATTTTCAGTCTTACACGATTGCGGTGCTTGAGTGTAAAGATTCTTAGGATGATTTTAATGTCACTTTTGTGTGTGCCTTTGAGATAGTTTATGCTAAGCAAAGATAGATTATACTTAGGTTAAGTCTGAAGATAGTCTATGCTAAGCGAGGATAGACTATGCCGTAGGATAACTTGAGCGTCCTTTTAGGGATTCATGCGAGCTTAAGAAGTCGTGATTCCATATGTCTAGATTAGAGAACAAGCTGATACTAGAGAATATAGAAGGTGAAATTAGAGTCGATGAGTAATCCTTAGGTCTTTCTCATATTGATTCATCTCTATCCTTTTATTGCTTTCTTAGTTAGAGTTAATTCCAGAGTTAATCAAAATCCTTATCTTTCGCCTTAGGATAGAATGTTTTGAGATTGATTTAAGTTCTTCTCTGTTGACAATATTTTCATGTGGTTCGACTCTGGATCTCACCACTGTTTTACGCCTATAGAATAGTGATTGATTGAAGGATTATATATTCATAAATTGTGTCGAGTTGTGCGATTTAACAACGTCGTGTGAACGAGATCAATGGGGTTATTGCTTTAAAAAAATTGCTAATGGGGTTTTTAGCAAAATATTTCATTAAATGGTTAATTGGTAAAAGCCCCGTATTAATGAAAGTTTTTGGTAAAAGCCCTATTTGTCAGTTTTTTATGGCAATAACCCCATTTGTTAATTATTTTAGTTAGCTGTTAATGTTAGATGACAAGAATAGCCCTATGAATTTATCAAAAGACTGATTTGGGTTGGAGAGAAGAAATGGTAGATCCGGTGGCTGAGATTTGCCGGAGATTGATCGTCGGCGAGGAGGGCTCTTAGGAGCGCGGGACTGGCGCATGAGAGTTTGTGGTGGTCGTCGGCGACAGTGGAGATGACAGTGAAGGTGTAGGAGGCCTGAGGCGGTAGCGAATGTTTTGGTGGTTGTTGGGAGGAGCGGGAGTGGTTGGAGCGGCGGTGACGACGAGGTGGAGGCCACGACTCGAAGGTGAGCCGAGTTGAGCCAGTCCGAGGAAAAGAGAGGAAATCAAGGGAAAATTTAAGAAAATAAGGATAAAATCTGAAAAAATAGGGAAAGCTAGGAAAAAGTGCAAAAAATATGAAAATAAAATCTAAGAAATGAATTTGTTAATCTGAGATCTTGACTCGGTTCGTTGCTCTGAGGTGTGTTGATGGCGAGCCGTGAGCGAGCCCATGCTCAAGGAGAGAGAAAATCCAAGTAAAATAGGAAAAAATAGGGGGGAAAGTGAAATAAAAATGGAAAAATCTAGAAAGTGGGATAGGAAAGGCAAGGGGGAATAGGCCTTGGTGGCTATTGAGCACTAAGTTCTCTTGATTCATTTTGATATTTATTGATTACAATAAACCATTCATTTTCATCTTTCTATTCCCTTGATTTATTTTTATCTTTATGTTCCCTTGATTCATTTCCATCTTTGTTGATTGCAGTAAACCATTTATTTTCATCTTTGTTTTCCATTGAGTCATTTTCATCTTTCTGTTCCATTGAGTCATTTTCATCTTTTTGTTTCTTTGAGTCATTTTCATCCTTTTTTCCCATGATTCATTTTTATCTTTATTGATTCCAGTAAATAATTCATTTTCATCATTTTGTTCCCTTGATTCATTTCCATTTTTGTTGATTACAGTAAAACATTCATTTTCATCTTTATGTTCCCTTAAGTAATTTTCATCTTCTCTTTGCTTAAGTCATTTTCATCTCTGTTGATTACTTTATACATTCATTTTTATTTAAAAAGATAAAAATGAAATTAAAAAGATGAAAATGAAGGAAAGATCAAAATATATTTGAGAAGATGAAAATGCATTTAAAATATGAAAATAAATTTAAAAGGATAAAAATAAAGTTAAAAAGATAAAAATGCATTTAAAAAGATAAAAATGTATTTAAAAAGATGAAATTGAATTTTAAAATATGAAAATACATTTAAAAATATGAAAATACATTTAAAAAGATGAAAATGCATTTAAAAATATGAAAATGGGCTTAAAAAGATAAAAATAAAGTTAAAAAGATAAACATGGAGTTAAAAAGATGAAAATGCAGAAAAGATAAAAATGAATTTTAAAAGATAAAAATGCATTTAAAAAGATGAAAATGAATTTAAAAAGATGTACATACATTTAAAAATATGAAAATGCATTAAAAAGGATGAAAATGGAGTTAAAAAGATAAAAATAAAGTTAAAAAGATAAAAATAGAGTTAAAAAGATGAAAATGCATGAAATATAAAAATTGGATCGATAGTCAAATGAGCTCAATTTTAGGTCGTCAATTTTTCAAAATTTATGTATAATTTTTCAATTTTAGATGGTCAAAATTTCAATTTTTTGTACAATTTTGATGCGAAAATTGTATTTTGATAAAAAAAATTCACATGTGCATCAATTGTAATTTACAAAATTTTGACGTTATCCTGTCGTTCAATTTTTGGAGTTAGCAATCGGATCAATGTGGCTCGATCTGGCTTACAAGCAGCTCAGATCTAGGCAGATGGCTCGATCAAATCAATTTGGCTCGAGTTGATCTAATTCAGCCTGGATTGTTGGATGTGGGCCTGATCAGATTGAGCTGACAGGATCAAATCAGACATGATCTGGTGGACCGGATCGAGTTTGATCATATTTGTTCTGACTGGAGAGTCTGAGATCAGCTCAGATGTTGATCGGATGGCTGGGATTGGTGAGATCAGGATCGAGCACCTGAAGTTGGCAGAAGGATGATCGGATGACTGGGAGTCGTCGGAATCAGATTGATGTAGAGGGGGAATGTTCAGTCATTGGCGCCGGTAGAGGAGGGGTCGTGGAAGGTCGGGGGTTTGATCCACCAGGTCGGATCACTGGTGGCGCAGCCATGGGCGACAGATATGAGTGGGGCAGAGGTGGGGGGGCTTGAAAAGATGAAGACGACAGGTTTGGAGGCGGCGGGGCTTGAAAAGATGAAAGTGACGACTTTGGAGGCGGCTTGGGGCAAGCTCGGCGATAGAGGGGACGTCGGAGCGACGAGAGGAGTTTGGATCAGGTGGTGGCGGACCTCTGGGAGGTTGGAGGCGGTGGTATAGGGTGGTGGCAGGGCCGACTTGGAGAGAGGAATTTCGGAGGGGTTTTGTGGATGCAGGGGGTCGGGATCTGATGAGGTTCTAGCTCGGTTGAGGTTTCGAAGACGGTGGAGGTCAAGATTCGATGAGATTGTGGCTCGGGTCGGGGTTCTGATGATGGTGGAGGTCGGGTGGGGGGAGTTAAGGCGGTCGGAGGAGAGAGAAGAGAGAAAATGGTGGGAAAAAGAAAAAAATAGGAAAATGTATTTTGTTTTTTTTTTCTTTTTGATTTTGACTTATTTATTAAAAAAAATGTTGCCGCATGTATCGGCGAAGATGCTGGGTTTTGGACAAAAGGTTATGTGGTGGGCCTCTGACCTATTAACCCCCTCATTAAAGTGGGGTTTTTATCAATTACCCATTCAATGTAACGGCGCCGTGCGTCCCAATTGATCGAGTCTTCATAGAACGGGCTATCCTCGCACGCTGGACACTGTCCTCGGCGGCGCTTTGAAGTGACGATCGCCAGGCGCGGCGCGATGGAGGACCTCAGGTACTCTTCTTGGATCCGTTCTCGTTTCCATATTTAAAGAGCTAGGTTTCTTTTGATTCCCAACTCTCCGCATATTATGCCAAAGCCCGTCGAGGATCGCATCTTTTCGACGAGGTCAAGCCGCTGGGATTCACCGTTTGAATTCGTGAACGATAGCTCTACCTGTTAGAATCTATTGCCTTAACTCATAATGGATTGCTTGAACCGTGGGTTTTTGAACCAAGTTCAGTTCTTTGTCGCAGTTTTGGAGGTTGGTACAATCTGGGTTATATGTGTTTCTTGATGTTGCAAAAACAATGGCACACTTCCTGACAAAATGGAGCTAAATTAGTCGGATAGAACTGACAGCATTGGAATTTTCACTCCCGAACCTATCAAATAGGTTCTGCTGCATTCATGACCTCCTTGATGCTTAATTAGTTGTTGCAGTCTGGCGATGGCTTTTTTTGGGTATCTCATTGAAGCCATTAGCGGATTCTTTTTTCATATCATCTTCAAAAAATCTCCATGATCAGTAATTAAGTGACTGACATTTTTGTGCCCACATGTTTTTATCTCTGTTGCTATCCTGAAAGCTCTACGGTGGAGGAAGCATCAAGAAACGAGCATCATAGGCATTTGTCTGCATTATGACTGAACTAGGACTTTTCCATGCTACCTTTGCATTTCAAGTCATACCATATATAGACCACAAAACTTAAAAGCCACAAGCTAAATGTTTAAATGGCTGTGCTCAAATTACATGGCCTTTTAGTTGTAATATAAGTATTCCGAGTCTCCTAGTCATTGTTGCAGCTGCAGGATTCACAGTTTGTTCGATTCTCCGTTTAATCAAAACTCTCTTAACCTATTATGGTTCAAAGCAGTTTCATGATTCTGCTTTACAAGTTATGATACATTGGACATGTAGAGATCTTAAGATATCTAGACCATGCATCTTGCAAGCCAAAAGTTCATTTTTTGGCGATTTTCTCCCTAAAGATGCTAAATTCTGTGTCCTAATGTATCTTTGATGCCACATATCTGATGGTGGCTTATATCCTGTATGGTAAACTGTTTTTGATATTTATTTTTAAGTTCACTAAACATGGCAGTTGCCTGCTTGAGAACTGACTCAATCAATCGAAAATTCACACTCAAAACTTTTATGTTTTAGATGGTTGTTACTGGACTCGTTAGAATCCTCAACGTAATAGCCAACAGGTCATGTTTTAAGAAATGTAGACTAAGATCTATATTGGAGTTCTCAACTTAGAGACTCTTTTACCTTTAAACAACATATAATTATTCAACGTCTGGTACTATACACAGACGCAAGGACATTACATTCCAACAGTCAGTTGTTTACGGGAATATGAAGTAGCTTTCCTTGCATAATCATCTATCAATTTTCAGTAGCTCAATAATTGTAATGCTGAGATTTTAGGCATGTGGTAACAGGATGAGTGCATTTGCCATCTCACTGTAAATGTATACCACTTTCCCACGGAAGGTTATTCTCTTTGAGCTATTGTTAAATTATGTCCTATCTATGTTTAATGATCTCCCCTATGTTCTCATCTCCTTGATGCTTTGTATAACATTCCCTTATTGCTCGTCTGAAAAACGAAAATGTCCGGGCCCTTATTAGCTTACCTTTACCAGCTGTGTGAAACACTTTTGTAACTTTTCTACAATGAATCATCTGTTCTTCTATTGTTAGAACCTACTATATGTACGCCCAATCTTGGTTGACATATTGCAGTGAACAATATTTCTCGAGGTTAAATTCTCCAAGCACCTCTGCTGTTACTCTTGAAGCTTTTGGCCATTGTCTGCAATTGTCACAGGTATGTGTGTGTTCTAGTGTTAGTTATTGTTGTTGTTTTGGTGTCCACTTTAACTAAAACCATTCTTTTGAGTGCTTGGTATGAGAACATAGCATGCTTTAAAATGAAAATGCACCTTCATAAGTTACACGGGAAAATTACTGGGGAAATCCTTTCCCCTGACAAATCACGTGGGAAATCCTTTTCCCCTTTCTTTCCTTTGTTTCTTCTTGGTTGCACCTTCATAAGTTGCACCGTGTTACTGGTATTGGTTTAAAGGTTATATGGAAACTGAACTTGTATGAATTATCATATTCACCTATCCATGGAAACTGAACTTGTATGAATTATCATATTCACCTATCCTGCGGTGTAATTATTTGCAGGATCCTAACTCCAAGCATCTTGGAACTACTGTTTGGGATGCATCAATGGTTTTCATCAAATTTTTGGTAATTATTGACATCCTACGGATTCTTATTAGTCATAATTAGCTGTGTATTATGTTTTTGCTTCAAAGAGAAAAGAACTAGATCCCTCTTAGAATTGCTATATTATTTATGTTGTAGGAAGTATGGTGTACAAGGTAGAACACAAACTGCACGGGGAAAAACGCTTTGAAATGTCTGCTATTTGGGTCAAGGCCTCCTTTGCATCTACTAGACATAAAGTGGACGAATATAGCAGCCATAGAATAGGGCCCAGATCGTGGTCTTTGCCTCTATTATGAGATGGCAAAAAAAAAGTGATGTATGCTGTTTGTGGGATCCTTCGAACTTTATTTATCTATCCCTGAATCTCAATAGGCAGATTCTGGATTAGAGAGTTCCCATGAATCAGAAAAGGCCACGTGAGCAAATAATATGATGATCATTAAACATATGTTCACAGTTTTTTGGCCATGTAGCCCAGTCTAATGGGTCTGAACAGTTTTGGTAGATATCAGCTCACAAGGAAAAATGGTGATCTAGACTCTTAGCCCCTGTTTTTTTTTGGGGGGGGGGGGGGGGGGGGGGGGGGTTAAGGGGCCTCTTAACCCCATTCTTATCCCCAAGCGGAATGGGGTTAAGGTTTTGGGGTTAAAGTCATTTTTAGGGTTAAGCTTCTCTCTTTCACTTCCCTAACATTGATTGACGAAGAATCTCGCGGAACCTTCAACACCAAAGTTGTCGATCATTGAGTCTACTTTCAGATCCCATTTATTTTATATTTTTTCTGATTTTTATACGAATTATGGTGATTTATCTCGTGATCTGCGACGAGTCTGAATCTGCATGACCAGTGGATCGATCCCAATCCCAATAAGGTTGGGATCGATCCCAAGCTTGTAGAGGAAGTATTCTTAGCCCTTCTTGGTGGTTTTCGAAGTTTCTTTCGATCCGATTTTTGGGGAGGATTTTTTTTATCATGCTAGTTTTTCATGAATTTGAAATATTTATGCAATATTTAGCTAATTGCTAAGTTTCTTGCAAGTTATGATGTATATCAAAATGATATTATATATTTTATACACTTTACGTACAAACATTTGAATTAATTTAATAATTAATTTAAATATTATAATCTTAACCCACGAGATTACCCACTATTATAATATTATATATTTTATACACTTTACATACAAACATTTGAATCAACTTAATAATCAATTCAAATATTATAATCTTAACCCACGAGATTACCCACTATTATAATATTATATATTTTATACACTTTACATACAATCATTTGAATTAACTTAATAATTAATTCAAATATTATAATCTTAACTAACGAGATTACCCACTATTATAATATTATATATTTTATACACTTTACATACAAACATTTAATAATTAATTCAAATATTATAATCTTAACCCACTAGTTGCCCACTATTATAATATTATATATTTTATACACTTTACAATTCTTACTTTTATTCCAAGCTTAATCCACTTACTTACACCTGTTTTTGAGCCAAACGCTAAAAGTGGGTTAAGCTTATCCCCATAAGCTATCCCCACTTTTTTTACCCCTAACCCCCCTTAACCCCATTCCCCTCAACCCCAAACCAAACGGGGGCTTAAACTTGCCATAAAGCACATTCTCAGGTGCACCAGTCATAAAACACTAGCTCTCTGATGTATGAGATCCTTGTTAAGTCTTTAGAGTTCTATGTTTCTATGTTGCTTGTTGGAAAAATTCAAAAGCTTGCCTAATGACTTAAGGTAGAATGTGATGTGACTACATATTCAGTCAAAGATTATATAGGAGGGGCTGGAAGTTGTCTTGTTTTATGTCCTAATCAAACACACAACATCTTATTGCCAGATTTCAATCAGTATGCCATAATTGTAACGTTTCAGGGATATTCAAAGTAGACAGGAAGTCTTGAACCTTAAATTGATTGAGTATGCTGAGTGTTTTTATAAGGACAAAATCTGAAATGTATATAGGATGCTATGAGATCTTGAACTTACTCTCTATTGCTCGTTTGATAGTCATGCTCAAGAAACATCCTTCTGATGCTAGTATCGGTCAGAATACATTACAATTTCCAGTGTATGGCTTCTCTGTTGAGATAATTAACGGAAACTATCGTGCCAATTTCGATTTCTTAACTTCGGAGTTTTTAAGTAGGTCATGTTTCTTTTTTCTTCTGGAAGATTTGCTGTCTCTGCCATTATAATGTTTTGTCTCAATTTTGTAGCTTTTTGATGATGACGCTTTCTGTCATTTTCATATAGCTAAGATTTGATTTTGGAACCATATGGTTCTTATTTTCAACTATTAGAAGCCCTAATGACTTTTCAAAACTATATTCTGAATTCTTTCACTTGGTTAGAGGAAAGATCTTAAACCCGACGACATGCACTTCTTTGATATTTCAATTTTGGCACTTTAAATTCAGGAAAAGAATTGCAGAAAGGGAAGATTTCACCCATCTAAGCTGAAAGGAAAGCGTGTCATAGAACTTGGTGCTGGGTGTGGTCTTGCAGGACTCGGTGTGTTCCTAGTCAACCTTACTATTTTTGGTGTAGTGCGCAATTAGTTGTTGCATATTGGAGTTTTTAGTAGCATAATGGTTGTAAGCTTATATACCTGTTAAACCAGGCATGCAATTCTTCGTTTTCCAGGGATGGCACTGCTAGGATGTGATGTTGTTTCGACGGATCAAATCGAGGTCCTACCATTGCTTATGAGGAATGTTCAGCGAAACACCTCTCGGATTATGCAGGCAAATTCTGATTCAGGTGTGAATTGACTATGTTATCAATTTTTTTGTTTATTTCTGATATTTGACCTTGTGGTCTACTTCTCAATTCATGAGATCCAGTATGTCTTCAAGTGTCAAGACCTATTCATCCAATTCCGTCGATACAGTCTGTCATTACTTGACGATTGATTGGATATCTTCTATCATGCTTTAGTTTGGGCATCTATTTTGAGTTGCGAATTCATTAGTTTCTCTGTACTTTTTTGTTTTTCTTTTTAACATTGACTAGAGTGTTCCAACTTGTTTTAGTTGTTTTATTGGAGGTTGCAGTTGGGCACAAAAATTATTATCTTCTAATATGTTGCTTATTGATCTTTCTCGGATCCATAGCAAACTGATTTTGAGGAATTTATTGTAACCTTCTCGTACAAATATATATATATTTTTGTCTCTGTAACTGCCAATTAAATTGTGATACTTTTGATACATGATCTGTAGCATCACTTGGTTCCATTGAGGTTGCCGAGCTGGATTGGGGAAACAAAGATCACATCAATGCTCTTAACCCTCCGTTTGATTACATAATTGGGACTGACGTGGTAAGTTTTTAGGCAAACTTTTTGGCGTCCCATGTGTCACACACAGCTCATTCTATGCTAGATTTTAGTGATAAATTGACATCAGATTAGTAGAAGATAGTGCAAGAAAGTACTTTGATTTGGAGTATTGGCATTTATATCTGTTGCCACGGCATCCAATACATTGATTCTTATTTGATTTTCCTCAGAGTAAAGGAACCTCTAAGATTTTATTCCATAGTACAACTAATTAAAGATACACCACAGCTGAATTTAATAGAATCAGCGGCATTGGATGTTTGGCAATGAAAAACCACTGAAAATAATGGAGTTGGTAATGCAGCAATGCTTGATACTACTAGGAGGTGAGCAAGATCTATCTTCTGTGTTGGTTAGAGAACTGCGGTCTGTCCTCAGCTTGACTACTCTTCGTCATAGGCCCTGTTGCCTCTTATTGACTGTGTGCCATTACTTACCTCAGCTGTCCAGCCGGAATGACTATTCTGCTTTCACCTATAAGTCATTTGCTCTGTTATTTATGGTGGTAGACGTGCCGGCGGGACCTTTAGATGCTCGTTACACCAAATAAGTGGTCTGGCACGGAGTTTTGACCCTCCGGGACATTACTATTTTATGTTAAGCGTGGATTTGGAGGTGGCTTGGGGTGTTTGGGCAACCAAAATTGAAAATATAGGGCCACACTAGTTTCACTAGAATATAGAGGAAGGATACAAGTTCTCAACTCTTCTCTCCCTTTTTTCTCCTGCTGAGCAAAACAGAGGACACCTCTGTTACCGCCTCTTTGCTCAAACAGGTTTTCTCTTTCTACCCACCAATTCTCCCAGCTACTCACCGTATTCAATACTTTACAGGGAAGTAGCTTTTCCTTCCTTTATATGCAGCTCCAAGGAAAGAGAGTCCAGGCCAAGTACAACCAGGAAATAATTTCACTTTCTCTCTCTCAATCCTATTAAATCTCTCAATCATACTATCTAAGGCCCCGGTACAAGCTTTCTATAAATAGTAGTGAATGAAATCCCTCAAAAAGTAGGAATCCTACTCTCTGCAGGTCTTGAATAGGAGAGGTATTACATGAGAGAAGAGTCTCACTAAAGACAGAAAAAACCATCATCACATGCCTAAGCATTCTCCCATGCATAAATCAAAGAAGAGATGGAGAGACTCAGTCAAACAAGGAGTCCAATTTGGATTAGGCTCCACTTACTCAACAGACCACCGGCTTGAGATTTGCTGGCCAGCAACAAGGATTTCGGTCGGCTCAGTGATCCTTAGAAGGATAATGATAGGAACTGCTAATGGGTGCAGGTCCTATAAAGAGCTGGAGTTGGTGGCAGGAGGCTGAGAAGCTGAGAAGAGGAATTCAAGACTGGAGGGAGTAACAGAGAATTGGAAGAGGGAGAAGAATGCAGGGAAGAAGATGTAGTATTCATTCATACCTCCATGTACTCCCTTACATCTATTTAATAAAGAACACCTCTCTCGATTTGGACAGTTACACAGCAATTGCTCTGTCATTAACTATAGTGTCCTTTCCTAAAGAACAAGCTAAATCAATTAATCAGCAGTTATTCCATAAACTCTGCTGCTTATTGCCAAGTTCGTAGTTGCCTTAATTGGAATTGCTGGTGCCTGGATCCGGATCCAACTGTCGCTTGCCACGCCTACTGTAAGTGAGCATTGGTCTGGATTGCAACCCATCAGATAACAGGCCACTTGAGCTAATAGATTTTGCAGTGGATCCTTTTACTGATAGCCTGCAAAGTGCACCAATTACTGCAGTTAACCTCTCAGGCTTGCTTAGGATTGAAAAACTAATTAATGCGCAAGACAGATGGAATAACCGATAAATATGTTATCTAGCCATTAGAATCTTGCTATTCCTTCTTTAGTGAATAGTGAGTCACTCCACTTATTCGCTTGCGTTTTTTGGTGCTGCAAGTACCATACATAAATTTAGAAATTTGGGCTTGCCCAGTGGTTGGGAGTCTCTTGCGATACTTGTCCTTAAGTGATTCTCTTGAGCTAAGAATACCTTTGAATATATTTTGCCTTTCTGCTGCTACCTACTACTTTCATTGGCTGCAGGTATATGCAGAGCATCTTCTAGAGCCACTACAGCAGACCATTTTGGCTTTATCAGGCCCTAGAACAACAGTATTGGTACTCTCTAATTTGTTTTTCCACATCTTACTTGTAACTTTTTCACATTGTAGGTACTGAGATTTTTCAGCATTCATGCAGCTAGGCTATGAAATTCGATCCACGACAGTACATGAACAAATGATGAATTTGTGGAAGAGACACTTTGAAGTGAAAACTGTCCCGAAATCAAAGGTATTGGCAAACTCTTGTCTGCCATGTTTTCTTTTTGCGGAGGGCAGAATTTAAATTTACCGCATCATTATAACGTAAGTAGGGGGAAGCAATTGACTACAAGACTGTTGGGTGTTTTTGTTATTTCATCTAGAGAAAGTGAAGTAAACTTGAGGTGCTATATAGGCTCAGATGAAGTGAAATCATATCTTGCGAAGTTGGTTATTGTGTGAGAGCTTGTCTAATGGAATGTGACATACATGAAGATTTTTTGGGCAGTTGGGATGAAGATACCCAAGGATACAGGAGGGCGCATGTCTTTGGTTTTGTTTGCCTGGTTGATAATATATCAATTCGTGACGGATCACAGGTTTTCTCTAGGAATTCGTTTGACTATTAACATGGGGCTTTATGACTAGGAGAGTTGTACAGAGTTGGATGGCGCTAGTAACTTTTAGAGAGAATACTGGGGTAACTTGCTATCTAGACATGAGAACACCAACCAATTGTAGTAATTTTCCTTTATGTTAGATAAGTATCAAATGTGGTGCATGTTTATAAGATTCAATTTATGCCACTTGGGAAGAAAGTACGTATCTACTAGATTGGTGTACCTGCGTCTAGTTTAAGTTGGTACTGATTGGTGTAAGGATGTAAAATATTAGTGTCATTCAGGATTGCCTAGTGATTACCTACTATTATGATTAGCTACTATGTTTTCCTTTCCATCCAATTCAAACATTGTTTTTGGTAAATATCAAGAGGCGATTAACCATCAGTAGCCTGTCAGTCCATTCTGTCTTATGGTTAACCAAATGAACATGCCAATGATTAATTTTGATAGACTTGAGGGTTCTACCTGCTTAAATTGAAACTGGTGTACTACTGGTTTCTGGAAAGTAAGTTTCCATTAGTAGGCCTGTTGGGATTTATATACTTAACGATCGGTGGATACTTATAGGAGGTTGCTTAAGTTGATGCCTACTGAGCATGCAAAGGTGTCATCTGATAAATGGGTGTCAGGTGTGCTCAAGGAGTAGGTCCGGCTTGCTTTCTATATCTATTTCTCCTGAAGGTCTAGATTATTTAGGGACATAGTTAGAATAAAAGTTAATGAGACCCATTTTGACAAGTTTTCAAGCATATACTCAGAGACCATGCAAGCACATAATGCTGCATGAGGGTGACTGTGGAAGAGGTTTTCAGTTCTACAATGTCTTAGTCTTCTGTATTTTGTGCAGGGGTGAGCAAAACCGAATCGAACTTTTAGAACCGAACCGAACAATTCGGTTCGGTTTTTCGGTATATTCGGTTCGGTTTGGTTTTTTTTTTTTGTCAAAAATTCTGTATTCGGTTCGGTATTCGGTTTTTATTTTTAAAATTCGGTAAATACCGAAATGCCGAAATTTTTAAAGTTATATACCTTATTTCGGTTCGGTTTTATATTGTAAGTAAAAAACTACGAATTATTTCGGCTTTTTCGGTTCGGTTCGGTTTTTAAATTAGTGTACCGAATTAATTTGGTTCGGTTCGGTTTTATGCACTAATTCAGTTCGTTCGTTTTTTTAAATTATGGTATTTCGGTATTTCGGTTTGGTATGTACCGAATACTCACCCCTAATTTTGTGTGCTTCAGATGGACTGCAAGTATCAGCATCCCAGTATACAGCTATACATAATGGAGTTCAAACATCATTCTGGAACTGAAGACAGCATCTGCAGTACCCATCCAGTTTCAGAGTCTAGCCATGGAATTGAGGAGGAGGACGACCAGAGCTGTGAAATAGGAGGGAAGGAAGATAGTGCAGGTGGGATCTTAGTTGATGGAGAACTTTCAGATTCGGGGTATGGGAAAGCCGATGACTGGGAAACTAGAAGAATTGGGTCTATGGCTGCACGACTTCTACGAGATGTCAAAACCGTGTGAAGCGTGATACAGTGGTGAGAAATTACATGCAAAAATATCTGCTTCACATGCGCTGAATTTTGGTTTCTGGTGTTTAACTTGTTACAGTACAAATGTCTTTTACTGATGAGGATTATTTTTATTGCAGGCTTTCTGACAAAAGGCCACAAGGATTTTTTTCTTTTCATTTCGCCCACGTTATTAATGGAAAGGCAAATATTAGAACTTCTTGAAGAAGTTGGAAAAGGGTTTTACCACCCTGGGATTGCCTTTTGAATTTCTTGAGGACTAGGCGGAAGGATTTCTACAATCGGTGGTGAGGCATCTGCTTTGGGTTTACTGACCCAAAGATGCAAAGGAAAAGAATGTTTTCTGCGATCTGCAAGGACCGCTGGATGATGTAATCTACTGGTGCTCAATCTTCACGAAAATAATGTATGTGGATCACCAGGATGAGAAGATACCTTACTTTTGTACGCTTAGTGGATTGAATGGACAATTCATGAAGCGAGATTTGGTTGGTCTGTGGAGATTTATTAGTAACTGGTTTACCAATATCTCGAGTACTGATATCTTAAGTGGAAAGTGACACTGACCCCCCATCCCATGAACTCACCAGGATTTCTAATCTGCAATCTTGTTCAGAAAACCATGAAACTTGTGATTAACAACAGGTTTTGCTTTCAGGACTATTCCGATCTAGCAATGATATAAATGCTTAAAATGCAGCTGTCTTTGGAACTGTTTCCACAGAAAGCATTTGGTCAAGTTTTTTTTTTTTTTTAAGAGTTAAGCCATACGGCTACAGTAAGACAGGAATTATAATAAAACTAGATCCGTCACCCGGGACAGACCCCGGGAGGCATTACAGTTGACAGCTAAACCTAAAATACGAGCTTCTTCCCTGGCTTATTGTGCTTTACTTAACGTATGGGAACATTTTGTTAATAGCTTTTGTGTTGAACACGAACGCTAATTTGTGATCACCTGTAATTCTTCCACATTTGTGATATGCTGTTTGCGCACCGACTACAACAACTAGCTCTATACTAGTTGCGAAGCTAGTCCGGGTGCTCTATTTGGGCCCCGCTTGGTTGTGGAAAAAAAAGGTTATTTTAAGTTAAGTAGTAATGATTATTTGGGATAAGGCAAAAGTAGAGATGAGTAGTAGGTGAAATGGGGATAACTTTTTAAGGGTGTTTGGGGATAAAATGTGAAATAAGGAGAATATTCTCCCTTAATCCGGGATAAAAGTTATTCCGGTTAACTATTCCCGTACCAAATGGGGCCTTGGAGTTTGAGTCAGTTTTGGTGATCCATGTTTCCCTTTTTGCAAATGTCAAAGTGGACCGTGCAGCGAAGTCTAAGCGCCAAATCCTTATCTGAAACAAACACCGATAGTAACAATGCCCTCTCTTCAACCATCCACTTCTTTAAGGTACCTAATGCCCATATCAGTTGCTTTGCTCTCTCATTACTAATATATGCGAACGTAAGCGAGTGAGTTCGTATTGTGGATGTGATACCTACAACCTCCAATAATGGTATCCGATACTCATTGGTCTTGTAAGTGATATCAATGATCAACACAGACGGAAAGTTGATAGACAGCTCTAGGCTTTTTAGATGAACCCAAAGAATATATGTGCTTTTGTTGGTGTCTGGATTTGTACGGTAATTGTGGAGGTATTCTTTCTTAATTAATTGCTCCAAGATATACTAAATAGAATTTAGACCGCCCTGTTTGACGGATTTGTTTATGAAAATAGCATTGTAAACGCTTTTGATCTCCGTAGTGTTTGACGGGTCTCTTTGCTTCAAAATACTAAGAATTTGACGAGGTGCGATGTTGTTGGCCATATCGAGCACAAATTCTTTCTTCCTTGATTTTAACCTACATGGGTACTCATGACGATCAATATATTCTGCTGATTGATGGTTATAGAAACCACATACAACCCTTGAACCCCACATCGCACCATATGAAGGTATTGGTATACCTTGCAACTCAAATGAGTATTCACATTTTAAGTTCCAGTATTTTTTTTAAGGATTGCCCATCAACCAGATTTGATGCCGGTTTTATACTTTCCTCCTCTTTCACACGTAAGATGGCACTTTGGAAGCTTATCACCTTTTAATTTAACAGAATTTTTAATAACCACTACAATACCATTCTCCAGACCAACTATTTTCGCCCAATTTGTCATATCTTCTCTACTTTCAAATATCTATATAAAAAATAGGGTTAATAACACTTTACTCCCTTTTAGTTTGACAATATGTCAATTTACCCCCTATAGTTTAAAACGTGACAAAACGCACCCTTAAGTTTTCAATGTGGTCAATTTAGACCCATCCGGCTAACTCCGTTAGCCAGGCTGATGGCAAACCGGCTGAATAGGTCTATTTGACCAGTTTGACCGGTTTTTAAGAGAAAAGGTGAGAGAGAGGAAGAGAGGGAGAAGGCCTCGTCCTTTGCTCCGGGGAGAAGGTCTCCTGCGACAACGCTACCGGCCGCGTCGTCGCGCTCGACCTCGCTGGGCTCGGCCTGGCTGGGCCGATCCCCTCATGCGTCTCCGACCTCAGCGCCCTCAAGGCCCTAGATATGTCCCGCAACGCCCTCCTCGGCTCGATCCCGCCGGAGCTCGTGCGGCTCTGGCAGCTGCAGGTGCTTGTGCTCGCCGAGAACCCCAGCCTCGACAGCGGCTCCATCCCCTCGTGGACTGGGAACTTCTCCCTCGAGCTCCAAAAGTTTGATCTCAGGCTCGATTTGTTCACGGGAGAGATCCCCGAGAGCTTGTTCCGCCTCCGGTCTCTTCGTCACCTCGATCTCTCCGGCAATTTCCTGACCGGAATCTTGAGAGATTTTGATTCGCCGCTTGCTTCCCTGAAACTCGCCGGAAACCGCCTCTCCGGCACGCTCACGTGCTTCTCGAACTCAGCTCGATCCCTCACCGTTCTAAGTCTCTCCAACAACTCCATCGTCGACGGCATCCCGACCTGCATCTCGTCACTAAGAGCTCTCACGGAGCTCAATCTCTCATCTAATAGCCTAAGCTTCAAGCTCTCGCCGAGGCTTATCTTCTCGGAGAAGTTCGTCGTGCTAGATTTGAGCTCCAACGCCCTCTCAGGCCCGATCCCGAGCAGAATAGTGGAGGATCCTGACAGATCGGCGATGCTGCATCTCGTCACTAAGAGCTCTCACGGAGCTCAATCCCCCGCCCGAGCTCCTTCCACTTCCTCTGGATCCAGCACACACTGCGGAGGTTGCATGGCGAGCAGAGGAGGAGCTGACGTCATCTTTGTTGGAGACGGGAAAAACCGGTCAACGTGAACTTTGCCGTGAGCCTGGCTAACGGAGTTAGCCGGATGGGTCCAAATTGACCACATTGAAAACTTAAGGGTGCGTTTTGTCACGTTTTAAACTATAGGGGGTAAATTGACATATTGTCAAACTAGAAGGGAGTAAAGTGTTATTAACCCTAAAAAATATAACGAATATGTATAACAGAAACATTATGCAGTCTTAACATAAAACAACAATAATAACTAACCTGATCTATAGTAAATTCGACTGTATAATCGCGACTGTTGATGGGGATGCTCTCTTCACTGGGAACATCATTCTCAAATGAACAATTATTTGAAAATGAATCGAAGTAGTCATATATAATGTTCTTTTATGAATTACGAAAAGTGATGGTTAAAAAGAGAACTCTGTTTTAGGAATATGCGAGGAAGAGAGTAGGGGAGGGAGGTGTGCATGTAGAGTGAGTAAAAATAAAGTATGAGAGGAGGATTTATTTCTTTTCTTTTCCATTCATCAAATTTCATACCTCCCCAAGCCTATAGATAGGCATGAGAGGATATTACAAGACAAATCCTTATCTCATTAATAAGTGTGCATATGTTTATCTTCTCAATAAGCGTGCAGATGCTTACCTTCTCAATCTTCAAAGGAACTCACATGGTGGTCATCCACATATCACAATAATTTGAAATTTTTACAATTTTCAATTTTGAAATTTTTACGATTTGAATTTTGAATTTTTAAATTTCTACAATTTGAAATTTGAAATTTTTTTACGATTTGAAATTTGAAAATTTTACAATATAAAATTTATTTTTTAAAAATTTATTTGATTTGAATTTTGAATTTTTAAATTTTGAATTGTTTAAAATTTGAACTTTGAAATTTTTACGATTTGATGTATTAATAAATTAAAATATGAGAGGCGCTTTGGGGAGGATATTTTGGAATTTTTTTCTCCAAAATGGACTAAACACCCAAAACTTCTTGTAGTCGGTCTAATTGCCGGATTGGATCTAAACAAAGGACCGTCGCTTTCCCCAAGAAATAATAAACAAAACTGATTAAAAAATAAAACTAATAAAAAAACTAAATAAATATTATATCAATTTTATTTATTTATTTTATCAACTTTTTTTCTTTTTGGATAAACAGCTTTTTATATTATATATTTGTAATTTTTTGTTTATTTTTTAGTTGTAGTTTTAGGGAGTGATTATTTGTAAAAATTTAAAAAACTATAAAAAAATATGGATCAAAATAAAAAGTATATATATGAAAATAACAAAAATACTAACAGTTAAAAAATGCATTGTGTTTTGTGAAAAACCTACTATGCTAATATTGATTTAGCCAGGTTCAGGGAAGGGTACATGTAGCAATACACAAAAAAAAAGATACACAAAAATATATAAAAATATAAATTCTAATCAATATTTTCTTCAAATTCTGCTCCCGGGGCATTTGGTGTTGTACATGTTACTTTGTACCACAAATGAACACGTGTCATATAACGAGCGGTGCGTCCTTTAGCTTCGTACGAAGAATCTTACCACCACCACGTTTGAATGGGTGGTACCGGGTAATGAGGGTGTAAGAAAACTTACATGAAGTGATTGCCAACATCGGCAATAGTTATTTCTCGACGCTCTTGGTTTGGAATTTTGAAATTTAAAATTTAAAATTTTTATAATTTTAAATTTTAAATTTTGAAATTTTTACGATTTGAAATTTAGAATTTCTACTATTTGAATTTTGAACCGTTATGAGTAGTTGAGTACCCATATTGGGTTTCGATCTGATCCAAACCCCAGATCTGAAACCATGTTACTGGACTACTCAGATCCGGGTCGGGTCCGGGCGGAACCGAAACAATGGAGGGTGCTTTAGCACGATCTCCATTGTTTTCTCCTTCCTTAAGTTGACTGCCTAATATGGAGATTGCACATCTCAAAAGTGGACATGACAGTCATGAATACAACATCAAAGGCAATTTACTAAAGAGAAGAGTAAGATTAATTGAGAAGATTAAAAGGTTTAAAGTTCCTTAGATTAAGTCTGGGTTCATAGTCAATCAATATTTGGTTAGTTTCATCTCAACAGCGACAAAATGAAGCTGAGCCATATGATGCAAACAAAGCAATGCAATTAGGAATGACAATATCATGAATATACTATAGGGGCGTCCAAAACCCCAAACCCCATATTTGTCTAAAATCTCATGCTCTTTGTCAAAAATCCCATACTCATTTTTTGGGTCAATAAGTCCAAATCGGATAAAAAAAGACCAAAATATAATCTCTTATTTTTTTCCTTTTTTTCCACCCTTTTCTCTCTCTCCTCTCTCATCCGGTCGACCGGCTCACGACTTAGCCTCCCCGACAAGGTGGAGGAGAGGTCATTCGAGACTGGGGAAGCGATATGTAGAAGCCGATTTGAGAGAGGAGCGGTGGAGGTGATGAATCCAGCAAGGTAGTCGGCGGTGGTGATAATTGGGAGGGGGAGATCGACGGCGAATCGAGAGTCATCGGGGCCGGGATCGGTGGGGAGACCTCAAGGGAGGAGGTCATGTGGCCGTCGGGGGGTCTTCAAGAGGTCGAATCGGCGATGTGGGGGCTCCGTCGGTCACGACAGAGGTTGGGGAGGCTGCGGGGTTCGCCGGAGGTGGCGAAAGACGTCGAGATAGCAGTGGTTGGGGTCGTGGGAGCGAGCCGGAGGTGATGGAGTGATTGGACAGTGTTGGGGGTGGCAGGAGTAGCAAGTGGTAGGCTTGGATGCGGTCAAGTAGAACAATTTCAGGGTGGCCAAGTAGAACATCATTTTTCTGCTGCCACTGTTTGAAATTTAGTCCCTTAAACATCTCAAGCCTCTCTAACTGATCGATCGGCATGCTAGGCATTTCCACTACATGTCGATTGCCTACCGGCACTTCCTTCAAATGAGGAGGGATCACAGGCTCAACTCATGATCCTGAAGCCATATGTAAAAACAGGCCAACCACAAAAGTGATTAAGTTCTTGTGTTTTAGAGTTCTTAAAGGAAGTTTAACTTTCTCTCAAAAAGAAAAAGAAAACTAGAAGAGGATCCGAAATACGGTTAAACCAATAATAAAGTTTAAGAATGTTGGAAATAAGAACTAGGATTATTGCTTTTACTAGGATAACAAGTAATCCTTTACAATCAGTTTTAACAAAATAAATAAACTTCACGTACCGTTAATCCGGAAAATGAATGAAAGAGAAGGAAGACAAATCCGACGAAGAAACGCCTCTTGTTCGAGGCCAGTGTGCCACACTGTGCCCTTAAGCTTTATTTGCCCGCGTCATTAGTAACCGATGCCACGTTAGCGCCACGTCATCAATAACCGCCCAGTCATGGGCTATCACTCTGCCACATCACCAGTAATAGCCACCCAGGAGACTGTCACATCATCCATAATTTCCCAAGAGTTATAACTGACTCAACCCACTTATGATGAATTAATGGCTCACGCAATGTGGCTCAACCCACTTGTAACTGCTCATGAAGATGAACAGTCACCTGCCACGCAGGCAAAAACGCACATGTGGCATACACATGAACGCACACATCACTGTCACCGATATCCAGCCGGTGGTACACGAGCGTGCACATGTGTGTGCCTCACTGCCTCTCTCTAGTTCTTACAATATTCAAATTATAGATGGTCAAGGCTCTATATAAACTAGAGAAATGTTTTTTGTCTCAAGTAATGTGGAACTAAACATTTACACACACTCACATGGGTTTCATATGATTCTCTTCTAAACTGGACTTTAACAGGTCCATTTGATTCAACATCTATATTTAAAGCATTCAACATCTATATTTAAAGCTTAGCCCACTCATTCACCGTGAAGTTTTGGGTCTTAGAAAAGCCTTAAATTCAACACTATCAACACCCCCACATCTTCGGAACTCTCGTCCTCAAAGTTTCCAAGCACACTCCACCGCCAGAGAACCTTCCAAACAAGGAGAATTTCCACCGCGTGCAGCACCTCTCTATGAGCTCAGCTCATCACTAAGTTCCACGGTATTCAGGGAGGAAGATCCCTCACCGGCGAAGACCGTTGGCGAATGCACAGCCGGAGTAGCTTTAAGCGAGCCAACCGCCTCTGCATAAGAACGTGCACTAGGGTCACAAAACTTATTGACTTATTGGGAAATCCTGGAGGAGGGCTAGACTGAGAAGACTCCGACATCCTTCTTATTACAGGTAAACGTTGCTCCTAATTCCCCGCACCGCCGCCAAGCGTCAGTCGGCCGGCCACAAGCCTTGTCGGATTCCGTCCTCAAGGCATCGCCCTCAGCCCCTTCCCTCTTTTTCTCACAATCTTAGGACAAGCATCAGTTGTTCCGCAGGAGCAGCACTTTGCTGTGGATTGACTTAGAGAAGTAGAGATGTAGAAGTATTGGATTTTGTGATTCTTAAAGCTCACCTTAAAGAGGTTGGTTTGTCCATTTTGCATTCAAATCTGCTGACTTATCATCAATTTTGTTGTTAAGAGCTTCTCCATAATTTTGTTAAGGCTAATGGTCCATGATCCTTGTTTGATCATTGGACTAACTCCCGACATTATAATACAAAAGTTAGTGTGGCTAGCTTCTTAATTGGGTCACTAAGAAAGGAATTAATGATCACGGGCTAACTGTTTCTTTGCTGAAGCAATCCTCCAACGTACAGCTAGCTAGCTATAATGCATGCCTCCACTGCTTTCATCTAATCAACTAGTTAGGCACTGTACCTAGCTGGTTGGTTAGGTTGAGTGTTCCCATCACAGGCCATATATGGAGAAGATCGAGATGGGCATTTCAGTTGGATAATGATGGAGTTCCTTTTGAACAGAGGGCCTCCCCTTCAGGACCATAACATTCTTGAAGGCAGGCCATGTATAACGTGAGCCCCCCCCTCACATGGAAGCCTTGAGGTTTCCCTTCAAGGCTTCAGCTCACTCTACTTTCATGGCATTCTACCTAACCAGCTTCAGCCATCCTCTTTGTCAGTTCCAAAGTCCTCTTTCCTTTTAAGAGGAAGCTTCCAAGTTGTAGCAGCTGCCATTGACATGTAACAGCTTAAGAAGATTAAGCTAGCTAGCTAGATACCCAACTGCTAAAGTGGTGATCAGGTACGTTAATGCTGGGGGTATCCAGAAAGAAGTCCATCTTTAATCAAGCTAAATTCCATGCAGGAGCTATGAAATTAAAGAGAGCTTGCAACAAGGGTGGTGGTTGTGATCTATGAGATTGGAGTGCTTTTCTTTACACTGTTGATGAGCTGCACCAGGTGGACCTAAGTCACCTAACTGAGGAATGAGAATGGAGAAGGAATAAAAAACAATACACCACATGTGAAGGACAAAAAGCTCAAAGCTTTTATAGATGTGCAGTATTGGTGGTGGTGGTGGTCTCTCATGAGCTCCTCCAACATAAATACCCACATGCTGACCAACTCTACTGTGCAACAATGATACGCCATCATAGAACATAGAACATAAGTTTTTGTCATTAGGGACTGAGTCAAACCCCCTAATCACCTCATTCTCTAGTCACCTACTCTTAGGTCCGTCTAGCTCATTATAGAGCAAAATCCAAAGCCACACTTAGCATTAGTTTAATTCTATACCTATCTGAGGTGTAATCATGTTCATTAGTAAGAGAAAAGACTAAGCTTGGTCTCTTTAAAAAGCTAGATGGGGATCAGTTGGTTGCTTAAATTATAGAGAGACGGTTAGTTAAGGCTTGGGAGGTAAGGAGAAGGACAATCACACAAGTGAGAATCTGAAATCTTCGTGAAAAGAAGCAGCTCAAATGAATTGTTGCTTTCTGTTGTCTTTCTGCTATTATATATATATATATATATATATATATATATATATATATATACTAGTGGAATTCCCTGTCACTTGGCAGGGTAATCACCATCTCCTCTCATAACTCTCCACTAACCCCTTCTAACTCCCCCCTCTCCCATTATTATCCCTCCACATCAGCAGTCACATAGGATATATCTGCCACGTAGGACGTCAGATAGGACAAATCAAAGATTAACTTCTTAACTATCCTGTTATATAAGAATGATATATACACACACGCAAGCCACTAAGGATGAAAAGAAGCAGCTCAAATGAATTGTTGCTTTCTGCCATCAACATGAGGCATGCTGAGTTTAAAATAAGAGTTTCGTACATCTAAACGAAGGGCTTCAACCAAGTATTGTATCTCATTAGTTAATTGGGCATGTTTGATTGCAGGAGATTGGAAATTTGCGGGAATAGAGATCGGATAGTAAGGCCCCTCATTTTTCGCCAACACCATAATTTGGTTTAATTGCATAAACTATCTAGTTTTGGAAAAAATAATAATAATAACCTTTTAATAAAATATTATTAAAATAGACATGTAGGAAACTATTTATGGAGATATACCTTCCCGTGGTCATTCAGCATCTCAGTAGCCACGCTGGTGTGGCCGTTCGTTTTTATAATGCCACCCTGGTTACCCGTAACTTGAAATACCGTAACATAAGATAAAAATGTAACTCCAATTTACGTCTTAACCTTGGGCGGACAAGTGTGGAATCGGCTCACCTAGATCAGAAAAAAAACTTAGAGATTGTGGTAGTACTTCTAATGATGTTTTGGTTTTTTTTTTATGATTTGTGTCCATTTAGAGTTTTAATCTTGTTTTCAGGTGGTTTGATTTATAAAGAAAAATTTATATTTGAATGTGAATTGGTGGGTGTAATGTGTTAACTGTTAATGTATTGGGTAGTTCATTAATTGTTGAATAATCGTGATTGAATGTTTGTACACATGAGGTAAAATAAAATGACGGTGGAGAGGTGATGTTTTACATTAACCCATGCCGAACTTGATGAGTTTAGTATCCTTAAGTGAAAGACGTAATTTCAAGTTACGAATCCGATGACGATATTTTAAAACATATAGATCAGGGAGGTATATCTCATAAATACTTTTCCTAAATATATATTTTAATAATATTTTATTAAAATAATATTATTTTTAAAAATTGTCCTTTATTTTTCTTCCTCCGCTTTCCTATAAATGCAAGTTAGCTTCATGTGCATGCTTTGTATTTGAGTTATTTCTTTGAAGGGGTTAAAGTGAAAATAGGATTTTGGAAGCTCTAATATCTAAGGTGTGTGACCATGCTAGCACCGTAACTAGATATCATGAGAACTCTAAAGTTAATTGTGCTTGAGCGATAATATTACTGGGATGTGTGACCTTCTAAAAAGTTCTTGTGTTACACCCCCTTTAAGTCGAGGTAAAACACTCAACTAATTAAAAAAAAAACAGCTCTAATGTGTGTCTTATCGTCAATAACTTGTATAATGATGGACAACTAATTAAGTGGCTATCTCCAAAACTATGGTGATCAATTTTTTTTTTGTTTGATTAGTTCAACTATAATGGGTAGTTACAACCTACATAACACTTGCCAAAACTCCCAGTCCATCCTCAGAGGATCAAACAAAGCACTGATCCTGTCACCGACACCATTTAGCGATGCTATCAGCCCTGACATTACACCATTTAGGAATGTACAAGAAAGTAACAATATCAAAATCGACCACCATGGACCAAATGCCTCGAATAGTGGCGCTCATTCTAGCCTCCCATGTTCATTTCCCAATTAGGATCTCCACAGCTTGTAAGCAGTCAGATTCAACTATAATCTTTTCTCTTTAATCCCGTCTCACCCATTGGAGTCCAACTTTAATTGCATGCAGCTCAACATGCAGCACCGACGAAGCTACCACTATCTTTCCAAACACCCACTTAGATTGATCATCTCGAGCAGTACACACCGCTCCAATCGTCGCTTTATCAGCCAAGCATGATGCATCCAACTGAATAACTATGGTGATCATTTTCTTCTTTTTTTTTATTAGTTGAGCCCATATGCTAATTCCTATACAATCAGTGTGAGGACCGGTGCCTCCAATCCGGTCCGATCGCGTTAGGTCGAGGGTCTGGGTTTGTGGTTTGGCTCGGTTGGCCTTGGGATTCGATCAGTTGATCGCATTGCTGTTTTTGACCCCAGTGGCATTTTGGTAAATATGCTCCCTGGTGGTCAGTTTCACACCCGCGTGGCACACACTGCCTTTGATTGATGTATGTGATTGATTAGAACCTTAAGGGCGCTTCCGATCGGAAGATCGGAGCTCGATCGGGAGAGATCGAATCGGACGGCTGTGATCGATTCCAGTTTTCTATTTAAGCTCTCCTCCTTTCTCCCTCTTTTCTTTCTTCTTCTCCTGCCGTTCTCTCTTTCTCTCTCTCTAACCGGCGGTCCTAGGGCTTCGGAGCGCGGCTTTCAAGGAGCGAATTTCGGCGATCGGAGTTGAGGGATCGGTGGAGGAGCTGCCCTACTTGCCCAGGTAGGTGTTTCTACCTCGATCCTATGATCGGGTTCTCCTAGGATAGGTTTCTTGTGCTTTCAATGTAGGAATACATGTTAGAATGTTGTGTGGTTCAATGCATGTGTATTATGGCTTGTTTCTAGTATTCCTATCAGTTGATTTCCGTATTTTATTGGACGATTTATGTATTATTGCCGTTTCGTCAGTTTTCGGCCATTGAGACATAAGTTTGAGTTTTAACCATCAAAATAGTGTTATGATCGTACCATTAGCTTCCCCATCATCTTTTACACATGCTTGTAAAGTTTCATCAACTTCCAACTTGATTTGATCATTCAAATCCAAGGAATTGGATTTCCGGCACTCAACTGAGGAATTGTGTTGTGGGGCTGACGGTTGATCGGTGGATCGACCGTCAAGCGTTAATACGCTTCTTTCGGGCCTGACGGTCGACCGTCGTATCGACCGTCGGACTCTGTCGCATTTTTGGCCTCCCACGGTCGATGCCCCGATCGACCGTGGTTCCTTCTTCTTTTCCTTTCCGCCTTACGGTTCTTTTCCTTTCCGCCCCACGGTCGACCGTCGGACCGACCGTCGCATCGTCCGTGAGGCTCTGCCTCATTTTGGGCTTCCCAGGGTCGATGCACCGATCGACCGTGACCCTTTGCTTTTCCCTCATTTGACCCCCACAGTCGACTGTCGGATCAACCGTGGCCCCACGGTCGACCGTCGCATCGACCGTGGGCCACTGAGCTGTGTTTGTTGGTTTCCTTTGATTGGGTTTCATCCATGATAGATATCCAATCATGTTAGGAAGCATGCACGTCGTTTTCATGGGATTTTCGAGGGATTTCTATTGAGATTGGGAATTGAATTGGGCGTTTGTCTTTTTGGTGGATTTATGGATGGATGTGCATTTAAATACTTAGTTGAGTGATATATTTAAATGCTTATTGTTGCTTAACCGTTAGCTAGCTATGAGTGTTAGCTAATGTGGAATTGTGGAAGCTTAGCCTGATGCCGGCGTGTGCCGAGGGCTATTGTATAATTGTTGACCAGTTACCTGCGGGGTAACTGAGGAACCTTAGTCTGTCAGGTGTAAAAGAGCACTGAAGACTATTGTATATCTGTGTCTATCTCTTTGCGCCAATCATTGTTTGGTTAGTATAGATTATCTGTATTTGAGTCCCTTTGCTATGCTCACCCCTTTAGTTAGCTGTAGGCTATGCCTAGCCCTGTATGATTATTGTCATGTTGTTGCATGCCTATATCTCGTTATTTGTGCCTGAGCATTGCATGCATCTGGTTTGCATTAGAGGTATATGAGGTTAGGCGGGTGATGGGTTGATCGTCGATCCAAGGCTCTCGGGTAGCTCGGATCTAGCCTTAGGACTGTGGCTGGGTAATAAGGATTAGGGCGTGATTAATTGAATCTCATGTTATCGAGGATGTGTTATAGTTGACTCTGATCAATGTTTTGAGGTTTAGAGGTCGTGTTGTCTTCCCAAGGCTAAGTGTTAAGGATGGTTGTCGGTGCCCCTGACATGGTCCCCAGGCAGTGGCTTCCTGCTGGGTAAGGGTGATCCTACTGGTTCTGGTTCTTTGTTTCCTCCCAGCGTATTTGGTTGATGTATCCCAGCGTGGTCGGTTGAGATGAGTAGGATCCCTTGGGGTAGTCGACAGGGGTTGTGGGCCCCGTGACATTCCTTA
Source organism: Narthecium ossifragum (assembly GCA_963920575.1). Classification (NCBI taxonomy): domain Eukaryota; kingdom Viridiplantae; phylum Streptophyta; class Magnoliopsida; order Dioscoreales; family Nartheciaceae; genus Narthecium; species Narthecium ossifragum. Next base: position 28,123,551 of record OY986964.1, on the reverse strand, counting down.
GGTTTGAGCGGGAAGTCAACACTGTTGTTGTTTTCCTCCCTTCTGTGTGCCGTAGAGTAGAACCCTACTGAGCTTATCGCTCACTCCTACCCGGGCTGCGTTTGCAGGTGCAGGCCCCAGTTCTTCTTCAGTAGAGCCGGCGGGATCTGCGTTTGGCGGCGCGAGTACTTCCAGAGGCGCTTGAGGTTGCCGGAGGACGATTGTTGTACTTTGGCAGTTTTGTAAATTGTAAACATCTTTTGAGGACTTTTGGATTATTGTAATAAATATTTCCTTTGGAGGAGTTTGATAAAGAATATTGTATGAGATGTTTAAATAGTACAACTTGATGTATTTATGATTGGATTACTGTTTCACCTCTGGAAGATAAATTGTTTAAATTTATCCGTCTTTTCTGCATTGTATCGCGCCAGTTGGAGATAAATAGTGTAGGTTTCCCCTCACGCCTCGGCTCGAATGGGTTTTCTGGGTCGGGGTGTGACAACAAGGATCTCAAAATCCCCATGGACCCTTCCAGGAGTTCATTCAAAAACAGTATGAGCTTGCCTATACCACTTGGCAAGCCCATTTCTAGGAATATAAATGAGCATGACAAATCCATCTTCATAGCTAAGGACCACACTTCTCTAAAGACACCATCCAAATCAGGTGGCCAAGCTCTCATTCCAGTCAAAATATCAACAGCGATGTGGGAGTGCGATTAGATGACCACTCGTGTCATGCTCCTCTCCATCACCCAGCGAAGTGCTTCTTTAATTGCCAATAGTTTTGCGAGCAACACAAAGGTTGCCTGCATCGGACATCCTCGAGCCCATGCTGGATGGTCATCCTTCCAAACCTCAACTGCTCCAATCACGCATGACATTGACAAAGTGTCTTTCTACGCATAAACTTGTATCACCGGATCATGCCGCGCGCTTGCCGCCATTGGTGCAGCTGGCTGCTGTTGCCAAACCTCGCCCACTAGCCGAGTTGTCCTCCTCATAACCACCATTGCATCCTTCGCTTGGCCTTCAAACACGATGCTATTTCTATCTTCTAAATTCGCCACATACCATAGCTCAGCTTGGCCTTCAACTCCGCCACACCCGGTCGCTACGATGACCAAGCCAATAGTGTGCAGATCTCTTCCGGCTGCCAAGGGCCATCATCCTTTTGATGTCCGGTCAGTGCCCCAAGCACCACCTGTGCAAAGCAACAATCCACCAAGGCATGATCCAACGTCTCTGGCGCAGCTCCACACCGCGAGCACTCCCTCTCCGACGCAATCCCATCCCGCCACAGAGCATCTCTCACGACCATCTTCCCGCGCATTACTTTCCACATTATCTGCTTGACTTTTTGCCTTGTTTTAATCCGCCAAAGACAACCCCATGGATCTCTTCCAGCCATCCATCATGTCCTCGCCACAATGGTGATCATTTGAGGCTCACATTTGACGAATGCAAACTTAGGTCTGACTAAGACAGATTTTGATATTTAAATTCAAATCAAAACCTATTAAATGGATGTTTTTGTTTCTTATAGTTTTATTCTCCATAGAGCTTGGAGGCTAGGAGCAGGGGTCTCTGGAATCTGATCTCATGGCATCATCTTCAGAGTCCTAGCAATCCACCAATTGATTTCATTGTAGTTTTGTCAATCAATAATCCTACAAGGAAGTCATTGTCTCCGTTCATTTGTTTTCTTTGGATGTTAAATTTTTATTGGTTTTTTACAAATAGCGCCATCATTATGTTTATATTACAAAAACTCCACTGTAGTGTTGTATTTGCAAAACATTTACATATTAAATCTACTTCATTTCATACATATGTGAAAAATCGACCATAGCTAAAATAATCTATTTTATAATGAAATACACAAAGTGTAAGGATTGGCTAGGGCCACGTTTGGTTCGCATTGAGAAGCCCTAGCTGATATGGCTTGACCTGGTCCTATGTCAGGTCAGATCCAACCTATGAAAGTTTTGGGATTTTTTAAAAAGTAATTTACATATTAGTTGTACTCCATGTTTTTTTTAGCATGATGTCACTTTCATTATTAGTTACATATTAGTGATATTTTTATTTGACAGGATAAAATTATCCACTCTTTTTATGCAATTTCATTAACTTCTTACGTAACTTCATTCATAGTGTGATTAATAAAATAAATAATTATATAACAAATAAATAAAGTTGTATAATAAGTAAATAAAACTGCACAACGAGTGAAGAGCTACACATATATAAGTGAAAGGTAGTTAAGTAAAAGTATCATTAATATGTAAAAAACATAAATAAAATGACACTAATATGGAAAAAACAATCATAAGTGTCACTAATATGCAAATTACTCTTTCTTTTTTTTCCACGAGGGTTTTCACATTAAAAAATCATGTATTCTTTGTCTTGCTTGTGTGATATTTTTATCTTTCAGCTTTGTTTCATCCGCCGGCTCTAGGAGGGTATTTCGTATGGGCCATGGGGTACTTTAATTCAACATTAATCACTCAACCAAACCCTCATGGAGGTGATTAACAGCAAGGCTACAATTGGGCCAATCAAGATGGCACATTCCAGCCCCCATCTATCTTGCCACTGTAGCACGCACATACGCCGTACCAGCACTAGCCTAACTTTACACACTCAACCATGCATGTCCTTCTCAACTATAATTATAGAAAAGTTTAAACAGGAGAAAAGAGAAAGGGAAGCACGAGAGAGAGGGGGAGAGAGAGTGGCAAAGATATGATGATTGAATTCCTCACATGGTGTGGACTTTGGCACAAAGAGGCCTCTCTCAGTGGGATCCCAGTTGGCATCTCTCTAATGAGCTCGTTTAATATCTAAACCCTTAATTATAGATGAGCGATGATTTGAATGGTTTGTGTACGTGCTGACATGACACGTGTATTATATATGTTCGAATTGTAAGATTAATTACCAGGATCTCGTATATGAATATTAAAATACCATAATTAACTGAAATAAAACATACCTGTGTTGATCGCCATGAAGATCCAGAGAAATTCAGAGGTCTAGGTCTTCCTCTCCTTCTCCTCTTTCTCAATAGGACGACTCTCGATGGGGCAAACCGGAAAACATAAGGAGTGGAGAGGGGACCTAGCCTATTTATAGATATCCAGTGAGTCCTCCCATCAAGGTCAAACACTGAATCCAATTAGGTCTACACTTGGCCGTCTCAACCACATCATAAACAAAACGCGGTGTGCTCAAGCCCATTAATTTGATCACTTAACAACAGTGGGCTTATCGAGCCTATCTCATTGGATCTTGTATTCAGCCCGATTTTAATAAAATCAAATCAACTAACAATTAATGGAAACCCAATTAAGAAAATTCGAACATTCTCCCACTTGGGTAACATTAATTGCAGCTATTTTAAAACATTTTATTTTCCAAAATAATTCTCGGGCTGAACAAAGAAAACAGAAGGGTGGCCACCAAAAAACAACCAAGATCCGAGACTGCACCTCTAACACGATTCCGTCCAATAGGGTCATTATCTTTGAACCATGGCGATTGCTATACCCTTTATTGATACAGGACCAATCCATGATTACAAAAGACAACTTCTCTATTGACATGAATCAAGATGTGGTAGTGTAGCAAGAAAATAGCGTTCATATGTGATCTTTTCAAAATGCTATTTTCATTGTCGGTCCTCCAAAGGATTTCTCTCAACTAAATGCTTCAACAATAAGCATGAGAAATCTATTTGCTTCAACAATAAGCATGTATGTCTCTCATTCTCAATGAAGGTGCTATAGAGACATACCCAAAATTGACATAAACAGTCCTACTCAAGACATGCACCAAGTCTTAAGATTTTATGCATCATGACATGTCATCAATATTATGTGCACATATAAAATACCAAAAGTAATGATAGACTATCATTAACAATATTATAAAACCATCAAATAGATGTATCCCAAAAAACAATGGGTCCTGAGAGTTTATAAAGCATAAAAAAAAACTCCCACTAACCAAGTACATCAAAAGACCCTAAAATACCCATGTTCTCAACATGTTTACTGAAAATAATAGGTCTCAGTCCCTTGGTTAAAGAATCAGCAAGCATTGAGTCTGTATCAATGTGCTCAACAACTATGTCTCCTTTCTTGACTAGGTCCCTGACTGTTAGATACTTTATTTTCATATGTTTGGAAGCACTTGAATTTTTATTATTCTTGGAGAAGAAAACTGCTGCACTATTATCACAATATATAGTCAGCGGTCTAGAGATGGAATCAACAACCATGAGCCCTGAAATAAAAATTTTCAACCATATAGCTTGTGTAGCAGCCCCATAACAAGCTACAAATTCAGCCTGCATAGTGGAAGAAGCAGTGAGAGTCTGCTTAACACTCTTCCATGAAATAGCTCCTCCTGCTAACATAAAAATATATCCAGAAGTAGATCTCAGATCATCTGAACAACCAGCAAAGTCAGAATCTGAGTAACCAATCACCTCAAGGTGATCAACCCTTCTGTAAACAAGCATATAGCTTTTTGTCTTCTGCAGATATCTCATAACTTTCTTAGCTGCCACCCAATGATCTAAACCAGGATTAGAAAGATATCTTCCCAGAACACCAACTACAAAAGCAATGTCAGGTCTGGTACAAACTTGTGCATACATGAGGCTACCAACTGCACTAGCATAAGGAATATTTTTCATAGATTCTTTCTCAAGATCATTCTTAGGGCACTGACTATTGCTGAATTTATCACCTTTCAACACAGGAACATCACCAGGCTTACAACTGCTCATACTAAATCTGTCTAGTATGCGATCAATATAGGCCTTTTGGGAAAGACCCAACAATCCACGAGACCTATCTCTTTCAATTTTAATGCCTAAAACAAAAGATGCCTCTCCAAGATCTTTCATATCAAAGGTCTTAGACAACATATGTTTGGTCTCATGAAGTAAGCCTAAATCATTGCTAGCAAGCAAAATGTCATCAACATAGAGGATAAGAAAAATAAACTTCCTCCCACATATCTTATGATAAATGCATTGATCTATTTTATTCTCAATAAAACCAAGAGAATTAACAACTAGATCAAATTTAAGATACTATTGTCTAGAAGCTTGCTTCAGGCCATATATAGATTTTCTCAATTTACATACCAAGTGTTCCTTTCCAACTTCCATGAAACCTTCTGGTTGCTTCATGTAAACCTCTTCAGTGAGATCACCATTAAGAAAAGCTGTTTTGACATCCATCTGATGTAGTTCTAAATCAAAATGAGCTACCAATGCCATAATAATTCTAAAAGAATCTTTAGAAGAGACGGGTGAGAATGTCTCATTATAATCTATCCCTTCTCTTTGACTGTACCCTTTAGCTACCAATCTGGCTTTGAAACGTTCAACTTTGCCTTTGGAATCCTTTTTAGTTTTAAACACCCACTTACAACCTATGGGCCTACAATCTCCAAGAAGCTCTGCAAGCTCCCATACCTCATTCTGCTTCATGGATTCTATCTCATCACACATAGCATCTAACCATAGATTAGATTGAGGACTAGCAACTGCACCATCATAGGTGACAGGATCAACAACATCACCTATGTCATAGTCACTCTCACCAAGATAAACATAAAATTGATCAGAAATAGCATGCCTCTTCTGTCTCTCAGATCTTCTAACAACTATGTCAGGAACATGCTGTGAAGTCTGAGGAATGAGCGAGACTGGATCATGAATAGTAGGATCAATAGTAGATGCAGAAGAACTAATGACAGGCAAAGGAATAGAGATAGAATCACTCTGCTCATGCTCATTTGCTGATTGAGGACAACTGATATCAGCAACATCAAACTCAAGAAATTTTGCAGTCAAGGATTCAACTATTTTTGTGCCACGGGTAGGACAATAGAACCTATATCCTTTAGAATGATCTGGGTAGCCAATAAAATAACAACGAGTGCTCCTAGGATTGGTCTTTTTCTCAAAAGGATTGTAAATTTTAACCTCAGCAGGACAACCCCAGACACGAAAATGGTTCAAACTAGGCTTTCTACCAGTCCACAATTCAAAAGGTGTTTTGGGAACAGATTTGCTAGGAACCCTATTGAGAATGTATGTTGATGTCTTAATGGCTTCACCCCAGAGATACTTTGGCAAGTTAGACCTACTCATCATACTCCTCATCATATCCTTAAGGGTACGATTTCGCCTTTCAGCTACACCATTCTGTTCGGGACTTCCAGGCATGGTATATTGGGCAACAATCCCACATTCTTGCAAATATTTGGCAAACGGTCCCATATGCTGCCCTGAAGTATCATGTCTACCATAATACTCACCACCACGATTAGACCTTACAATTTTAATGACCTTCTCTCACTGTTTTTCAACCTCAGTCTTGAAAATTTTGAACTTTTCAAGAGCATCGGATTTTTCCTTAATCAAATAAATGTGCCCATAGCGAGAGAAGTCATCAATAAATGTAATAAAATATTTATTACCACACAAAGTATGGGAATATGGTCCACTGATGTCAGTATGAATGATTTCCAAGAGGTCTAGACTGCGAGTTGCACCTTTCCTTTTAGTTTTGGTCAATTTACCCCTAATACAATCAATACATAAATCCAGGTCTCCAAAATCAAGAGGTGGAAGAATATCAGCACTAACCAATCTTTCCAACCTCTCCTTAGAAATATGACCCAAACGTTTATGCCATAATTTAGAAGACTTTTCTTTAATCAGGGGTCTTTTAGACACAACAGTATCAATATTTAAATTAACATGTTCTTGATGAGAAGCCAAACATAAGCCATATAAGCCATTAGATAACACACATTGACCAACAATCTGAGAGTTCAAGTATAACTGGACTTTACCATTACTAAAGTTGACACAATATCCAGATCTATCAAGCAAAGAAACAGAAATCAAATTCCGCCTAAAGGACGGTACATAAAAAGTGTTCTCTAAAACAAGTTCAAAACCTGTATTCAAAATTAATCTAACTGTTCCTATGAACTCTACTTGAACTTCACTATCATCTGCAACTCTCAGTTTGGCTTCTCCATCACTTGGCCTCCGTTTGCTTATGAACCCCTGCAGAGTCATGGCAACATGAACAGAAGCCCCACTATCAATCCACCAAGAATTTAATGGGACATTAATCAAATTGGATTCATAGCAAACGTAGGCAAGTGTGTTACCTTCTTTATTTTTCTTTTCTAACCAAGACTTGAATCTGGTGCACTCGCTTCTCTTATGACCTCTCTTTTTACAGAAGAAACACTTGACATCTTTCTGAATGGCAGCTTTAGGACCTCTCATGTTATCATTCTGACCAGTACCATCCTTTTTGAAGTCCCGACCATGTTTAGGAGCAAAAGGCTTAGGCTTTTTAAATTTCCCCTGACTCTTATGATGAAAATTGTACTTGGGATGGGATACAAGTAAGGCAGACACATTCTTTTCCCTGTTGAGTTTATCTTCTTCTGAGACACACTTAGAGATAAGGCTATTCACATCCTAGGTCTCATCTTGGGTATTATAGGCAGTTTTAATTTGACTAAACTCAGGAGGCAAAGAATTAAGGGTATGGTGAACAATGAAGTCATCAGGAATGGTAATCTTGAAAGCTTTAAGTTTGGTTTGAATGTGAACCATTTTCAAAATATACTCCCTAACACCAAGGGTATGGTCATACCTAACACTCGTAAGTTCATTCATTAGGCTCCCAGATTCAGCTTTATTGGATACTTGGTATCTATCTCCTACCGCAGCAAAAAATTCTCTAGCATTGTCAGTCACGGGCAGTCCACTCAAAAGATGTTCAGAAATAGACCTTTTCATAGCAATCATGCTAAGCCTATTAGATCTCTCCCATCAAGCATAATACTCTTTCTAATCAGGAGTACTTTCAGCTGTAAGCATGGCAGGCTCATCAACACGTAAGGCCAAGTCAATATCAACAATTCCCAGGGCAAACTCAATGTCTTGCTTCCATCTCTTATAATTGGAACCAGTTAGGACCTCAATACTAGTAGTATTGTTATTCATAGCAAAGGAAACTGTTCGAAAACAAATAAGAGTGCAATATGTCAATTAATTTGGGCAATTAATGAAATATACAATAACAAAAGGTATATTTCAACAAGAGAGTCCAACACATCACAACAATCCCCCCTTTGGGCAGAGAATGCAGCATGTTATAGGTCCACTCTTCCATGAAGTTCATCAATGAGAATACACCAAGTTTTCGAGAAACATATCCCCTTTGGGCAGACAAGTCCTCTAAACCAGTGCACCTCTGACTGAAACTTCATAACTCTAAAATTACAATACACAATCGCCCCCTTTGGGCAGGCAATTGCATACCACAACTTAGAGCATCCCGTAACAAAAGGATAAGAAAATATCCATAAGTTTCGGTCAATAGACCACTTTGGTGGCAACCATCAACCTTAGCTCATGGAAACTTCCTTAAACCAGGATATACTTACAATATTGCCCATAACAACATGCATACTAAACAATATGTATGCTTATGACAACAAATGAGGTACTAAACAACATGCACCTCAAAACAAAATTTGCACTTTAAATATAAGCTTATAAACAATCAGCAAAAGCTAAATCAATCTTTTGACATTAGCTAATTTCACATGAGAAACATATCCATGATGTTCCTCTCAGTTCAAGGAGTCCAATGACTCTAACCATGATCAAATCAGATAGAAAATGACGTAAATATAGCAATTTAAGTAAAGCTGTGACAAACAGGCCCCTAAAAGGGCTTAAATGCAATTTCAGAAACTTCAGGAAAAGTTTAGTAAAAGCTGTCAATAAAGCACTAACTAGAAAGTTGTAAATATCAATAGTGCAAGGGCTTTTATGCAAAACTGCAGCACAGTATGTAACTTGGTTTGTTAAAGCTAGTGGGTTCGGGTCGGATTCTAAGTGGACCCGAACCCGTTAATCGCTCATCCCTTCCGTTCATGCGAGACGAGCGAAACTAGGGTTTCGCCGCCGCCGCTGCCGTCGCCCCAACCGGCTGCGCCCCGATCCGGCCAAGGACGGATCTAAATCGCCGCTCGGCCCCGACGCCAGAGAAAAGGCCGGTGAGGACACGACGGCGAAGGTCTGAGATAGAGAGAGAGAGAACGCGGGAGAGAGAGAAAGACGGCGGGAGAAAGAGTGAGAGACGGACCTCGATAGCTCTGCACCGTCACCCCGCACGCCGATCTCCGTCGTCGCCGTGGCCGGAGAAGCCGCGACGATGTTGGGGCCGGATTGGGTGGTCGGAGACCACCAATCTCGATGGGGTTGGCCGGCGGCCAACCTCAAACCCCAAAAAAATAAAAATAAAAAACTCTCTTATATTATCATATAAATCTCACATCCGGAAAATTTAAAAAAACTTTTTTAAATTCTGAAAAAATTAAAATCTCACCTATTGATTAACATAATGCGGAAAAAAACCAATAGGTATGCCCATAACTTGTAGATCAAAGATTTTAGGATCAAACACAAAAAATATTAAGGATTCTAAATCCATATACGACTGCTCTGATACCAAATGTAAGATTAATTACCAGGATCTCGTATATGAATATTAGAATACCATAATTAACTGAAATAAAACATACCTGTGTTGATCGCCATGAAGATCCAGAGAAATTCAGAGGTCTAGGTCTTCCTCTCCTTCTCCTCTTTCTCAATAGGACGGCTCTCGATGGGGCAAACCGGAAAGCATAAGGAGTGGAGAGGGGACCTAGCCTATTTATAGATATCCAGTGAGTCCTCCCATCAAGGTCAAACACTGAATCCAATTAGGCCTACACTTAGCTGTCTCAACCACATCATAAACAAAACGCGGTGTGCTCAAGCCCATTAATTTGATCACTTAACAAACAGTGGGCTTATCGAGCCTATCTCATTGGATCTTGTATTCAGCCCGGTTTTAATAAAATCAAATCAACTAACAATTAATGGAAACCCAATTAAGAAAATTCCAACACGAATCAGTAGTGGATTACCGATTCTTTCATATAGTCCATTTGTAGTGGTCTATCTGTTGGGGATTCGGTGGGGATGAAATCAGGATGGGAAAGCACTAAAAGAAATAAGGAGAAAAGAGACACCAGGTTTAACGTGGAAAACCTTCCGGCAAATCGCCGCAAAGGAAAAACCACGGGAAGAAGATCTTCACTATATGAGGAGATTTACAAGCACTCAATCACTCAACTCTCACACAGATCTTCTCTCTTCCCTCCCAGTACGTTCTCACGTACTTACAGATCTCTCTTTGTCTTTTTGCTTTCTCTCAAGCCCTAAGACCTCTCTCTAGGCCTCCCATATGAGAGTTCACGTTCTCATGTATCACACCCACAAGAAAACCCTAGAAGCCATCTATTTATAGCCTCCAAAGAGTTTAATCCCGGAATAGATCTGAGCCGTTAGATCAAAACCAGAATCCCAACTGACCACGCTCACGGTCGATCTGACGGTCGACCGTGGCCTTCTCGCGGTCGACCGTGGAACTGTGCAGAAGCGACGGTCGATCCTCGTATCGACCGTGCGAAGCCTTTTTCGTGATAGAGAATGACGGCCGATCCGGCGGTCGATGTCGCGGTCGACCGTCCGTATGCCTCAAGGCAAAAACCGTTCCTTTCTTCCGTCATCTCATGGGAGGAACAAATCCCAACACTATCAATGGACTAGATGAAAAGATCAATGAATCGGTATCTATCTAGTCCATCGGTAATGAGATACCAATGGACTTTATCAACCAATCAGTATCTCATTATCGGTGCAATTCACTCGATAGTGAGCTGCCAATTCATCGATTTAGTGGTCTACTGATGAATTAGGTGAAAGAATCGATAGTGAATTACTGATTCGATGACATGTGCATTACACATATCATATGTTCATATATACAAAACATTATTATTAGAGATAGAAAAGCATACGAATCAGAGTTCGGTGGATGAGAAGCGAAGAAGATGGTCCTTTTTTTTTTTTTTTTTTCCTTTTCCTTTGCTTTACATCACTCCTTTTTCTCTTTTTGACATGTTCTGGGCTTTGCTTTTGCCAGAATTAATATGCATGGCACAAGAGCTGCCAAAAAAATGACAATTATAGGGTAATCAAATCAAAGCTTTGCATTATTAATTAAAGGATCTAATATAACCCATGAAGGTGTGGCACAGAGGATCTCTTCTTCTTTACAACTCATTCATGAACAGAGCTTTTGGAAAGAGGGTCCTGCTAATAAAACATGAAGTTTGTAGCATAGTATGTTTGGAAGCATGGAAGTAAAAGGAATCGTGCCTTCTACTTGGAACATTGATTATCTGTCCTCATTTGGGTGGGTTAATGCGTTGTCTATTTTGTCAAATAATTAAATAGCATGCATATGATCAATAAAGTTCTAACCCTAAACTCTTTGCATCACAGTACAAAGACACGTGATACTACTTTTTTCCATTGCTTTATTCGTTGGATTTCCTTTTATCAATTCCTTTTTATGTGATTTGCATAATATGTTCATCATTGTTGATAGCGAGATATAACTATATGGTTTTGGTATCATTTCTACCTTCAAATCTTTTAACATATGCATTGATTCATGTGGTCAAAAATATCATCTTTTACCCCAATTAATTAAGCACCATTTTGTCTAGGGTTTATGTCTAAGCCATGATTCATTACTGGATAGTCCTGTTCAAATACAATAATGACATGTTGCCATTACCATTCTTCTTGATTGCTTGCTTGGCCACCTTCAAAAGGGCATGTCACTTCTCTTTGTTTTATTTATTTATTTATTTATATTTTGTTGCAATTGCCTTGTACCAAATAATGATTTGAGATTGTGGGGGTGGTGGTGATATAAGAGGAATGCAGAACCACCAAATAAACCCACTACTCCATCGGTTTAAGCATCCATGCATCATCCAAGCACTATTTGACAAAGTTGGTGTGCATTGATGGCTCCATCATCAGCAAATTAACAGCAATTAATAGAGAGCCAGATATAAGATATGATTTAAGGAAGCAAAACTTCATTGAACTCAAGCTTCCTAAGATGCAACTCACATGAAGATTGAAGCATCGTAGGCTAGTACAAGATCTCAATCGGGTCTATTTCTCCATCAACAATTTTTTCCGGATACAACATGTGGTTTTTTTTTGTTTTTTCATGTTCAGATGTCTATTATTGAGTCGTGTAACATTATTTTATACTATGGTGTAATTAATAATAAGTCTGGTGGATATAAAAATTCCCTGTAAAAAATTTACTTTGAGAATATATATGATTCATCCATGGGACCACCGTTATACCCTCAAGCCCATGTTTGGTATGGGAATTCTCATACTTATCTTAAACATTTTTTTTTCTATTTTAAATAATTATTATCCATTTATTCATATTTCATATGTTACTGTCACTTTATTTTTGCTTAATCACTCTATTTTTTTATTTCAGATAATAATAATTATTTTATTTTATTTTTCCACTCATTATTTCAAAATCTGTTAACCGAAAATCCTTAATCCGAAATAGCTTATTTTCAAAACAACCGCTGCCAAATGTCCACCAACTCAAGGATGACCAGAGCGAGCAGAGCACGATCCAATTTGGTGATCTGCTGTTCAAATCGGTGAGGGGACAGGCGTACAACAACTTGGAGGACTACTACACAGATCCAACGGCTTAATTTGGGTGGAACTTGGAAGGACCTTACCGTGAACAGCAATTGGCCGCTTGCATGTCCTGTAGCTATCTCTAAACCAGAACTGATTAGCGAGTGATCAAGAAGTGCGAGAGAGACGGTGCCGTCCATTAATTTCATCAAAAATCCTTATCCTCTTCTTCTCATTTCTCAAATCCCCATATACGAGACACTTCCATATTATATATTCATCAGTGGATTTCTCACCCTCCTCACATTCCTACGTACCCTCCCTCCTCCCCCCGCTCTCTCTAATATCAAGGAATATTCCAAGTAATGGCATTAAATCCCACTTCCATGAACTCGTGACTTGACTCCTAGTCGTAGCAACTATATTTTATTATATTCCCATTAATTTGTTTAAATCCCACAAAGCCCAAGTAAAAGTAATTACGAGTTAAAACATCCTTTGTTAACAACTAGCTAATCTATCTAGATAGTTATCTTTCTATATAACGTGGAAAAAGGAGAGTGCAGAGCAACAGGACCGAGGAGAAGGAGAAGTCGCCGCATTTAAGGGGGCTTCAGAAGCGGAAGACCATGAGGATGGCTAGATGTGGGGATTAAAGTAGTAATAAACAAAGCCATGCAGGTCGTGGAGGAGAGAGTTGGCTGAGTGTTCCTTGACTTATATCATAAGGTTGGCATTGGCTTATAGAACAAGTTTTTTGATTCCTTATTTTCCATTATTATATATATGTAACTGCATGCATGCATGCATGTTGGAAACCCATACATACTGGCCGGTCAAAAACCCAGTACTCCTCATGAGTCCTGAGCTCTGGCCAGTTTTCACACGTCCTCTTGTCGGGGCGAGACAAGTTGCTGTTCCCACCCTTTTTTTTCAATCAATCTCAGAGAAATTTACACTGTACTCATTGCAGATCAATCACCGTCAACAAAACAAACAGTATGTTAACAAATTAATAAGTAGTTAAAAAGGGTGTGAAGGAGAGAGAGAGAGAGAGAGAGAGAGAGAGACTCTGATGCTGCTGGTGCTTGCTCTGCAAGTATGTCGCAGCAATCAAGTCAGGAGGAGATAAAGAGGAGAGGTAGTGGGGAGCAATGGAACTGGCCAGAGATGCAAGGCTTCCAGTTCCCTTCCCCTCCTCCTCCTCCTTCCTCCTCCGCTATAGTCAGTCCCCACCACCAAGATGACCTCCTCGTCATCGAGCTAGCAGATGGAGGAGAAGGAACTCTTCTCGGTGCTGGTGGTGCTGGTGCTGGCGTTGTTTCGAGCAAAATGGACTACTCTTCCAATGGGAAACCAGAGGAAGAGGCGGACGAGAACGCCGACGACAAAGGAGTGCTTGGAGGAGCAGAGGAGTGCACCGTGGAGGGACCCGGCGGCGGCGAGGATGATGACAAGAAACCTCACTCGCCGCCGTCCTACGCCGCTGTGGGATTGGACAAGCTTTTCCGTTTCGCCGACGGGCTTGATTGCGTTCTGATGGCCATTGGGACCGTTGGGGCCGTCGTCCACGGATGCTCTCTTCCTGTTTTCCTGCGCTTCTTCGCCGATCTCGTCAACTCGTTCGGCTCCAACTCCGGCGACCCCGACACCATGGTCCGGGAAGTCGTGAAGGTAGTATGGAAGCTAATTAACCTTCCTTGCTTCGATTAATCGAACTTGTTTCCAAATATTCATGTGAAATGTACCCAATCCACAGTATGCGTTCTACTTTCTTGTCGTCGGAGCTGCGATTTGGGCATCTTCATGGGCTGGTAAGCTTCCAATTCTTGATGATCCATCCTATCATGTGGTTTGTAAAGGAGAAGTTGTTTAACAACTGGATTTAATTACTACAGAAATCTCTTGCTGGATGTGGACCGGAGAGCGGCAGTCCACCAAGATGAGGATCATGTATCTAGAATCGGCGCTGAGCCAGGACGTCCGGTACTTCGACACCGAGGTCCGCACCTCCGATGTCGTCTATGCCATCAACGCCGACGCCGTCTTCGTCCAAGACGCCATCAGCGAGAAGGTTCAGTACCAATCTTTAAATTTCACGCCCTCCACTGAGAGAATCGATGTCTTTTATCTGGTCTAATTAATTGTTCCATCTTGAACTGGCAGCTGGGGAACTTCATCCACTACATGGCGACCTTCGTCTCCGGGTTCATTGTCGGGTTCACGGCCGCGTGGCCGCTGGCCCTCGTCACGCTCGCCGTTGTGCCACTCATCGTCATCATTGCCGGCATCCAAACCACCATACTTGCCAAGCTCTCCTCCAAGAGCCAAGACGCTCTCTCCCAAGCCAGTAACAAAGCAGAGCAGGTTCATGATTCAACCACAATTTTCCACATTCTTCGGGTGTATATCCAGCATTTGGGTCGGTTTCTTATTGAAAAAATTGGCTTATATGGCAGGCTTTGGCGCAGATCCGGATGGTGCAATCTTATGTAGGCGAATCGAGAGCTCTCCAGGCCTATTCTTCAGCGTTGAAGGTAGCACAGAGGATTGGCTACCGAAGCGGATTGGCGAAGGGGATTGGATTGGGATTAACATACTTCACCGTCTTCTGCTGCTATGCTCTCCTCCTCTGGTACGGGGGATACCTCGTTCGCCGCCACCACACCAATGGCGGGCTCGCCATCGCCACCATGTTCTCCGTCATGATTGGAGGACTGTAAGAACAAATTCCTACAACAAACCATTTATAGATTTCTTTGATTCTATGGAAAACTTAATAGGCTGTGCAAATTGGATTGTTTGCTAGAGCTCTGGGGCAGGCGGCGCCCAGCATGGTGGCGTTCGCTAAGGCTAGAGCGGCGGCGGCGAAAATATACAGCACCATCGACCACAAGCCTTCGATAGACCGGAACGCAGAGTCCGGAGTCGAGCTTGCAACGGTGACCGGGCATGTTGAGTTGAAGGATGTGGAATTCGCATACCCGGCGAGGCCGGAAGTTTCAGTGCTGTCAAACTTCTCGCTGAGTGTTGCTGCAGGGAAGACCCTTGCATTGGTTGGAAGCAGTGGCTCAGGGAAGAGCACTGTTGTTTCCCTCATTGAGAGGTTCTATGATCCCACTTCAGGTAATTCCATCATTTGACATTCACCAGCAAATCAACCACTTCAAATTCTTCTTGTGCTTTTGCTAGCTGCTCTGTTCTTTCTCTTCGAGGGATTCACAGCCCTGTTTGTGACCATCTGTTTAGTTTTCTTTCTTCTTACAGTAACTCTCTCTCTCTCTTTAAATGAGCATCAACATGGACTTAAGCTAGTATGGAGCATATGGATACGCCACTTGGATTGTGGAACATGCCCTTTTGTTCTTTCCTACGCATACTTGCTTGGCATGTCTATCTGATGGTTTCAAACTTCCAAGCATCGTATTCTAAGCAAGCATTGTTCTGTTTTGTTTCTCATCCACAGGCGAAGTATTGCTTGATGGGCATGACATAAAGACCCTGAAGCTGAGGTGGCTAAGGCAGCAGATAGGGCTGGTGAGCCAGGAGCCAGCCCTGTTTGCAACCACCATCAGAGAGAACTTGCTCTTGGGCAGAGAGGATGCCACCCAAGTAGAGATAGAGGAGGCTGCCAGGGTTGCCAACGCCCACTCTTTCATCATAAAGCTACCAGAAGGCTATGATTCCCAGGTCAGTGCCGTGCCCCCCAACCATCCATCATCCACTCTTCCAATTGTGGCCCATCGGAACATCCTCATCCTCTTCTCTTGGCTTTCCTACTTCACCTTTTTGACTGCTTTAACAACCTCTCCATGCTATTGGCCCAGTCTGTGTCGATTGACGCTTTGTACGCACATATGCCAAAGAGTTGGAGGGGATGCTCTTTCCATATACTGATAAAACAAAGTCATTTTTCACGGATTAACGTGCAAAGATTCTTTTGTGATGTCCTTTTCTAAATAAGACCTCGGAAAGCTAACTTTCACAAATATATATTGCATAACCTTACAGTACTTTCAGTAAAAAGATGTGAAAGAACCATTCATCCTTGCATGTCTATTATTTCAGAGCTGATGTCATCGTCTTTCTTTGTTACTAAAGTGCTGGGATGAGTCTCTGTTGGATCTTGAACATTAAACAAATAGCCATAGTAATTAATGAGTATATGGCGAGGAACTACTACCATAATATAAACAACAAACGGACAACTATGCAGTCAAGTTTAAATAATTCATGATTAGCTATGAAGATATGATTATAATAGTTCATTAGCTAGAAGATGAAGGTTTCGGTGTGAGTCTTCTACATGACACTGTTTTGGTGTAGAGTCCTCACCATGGCCGTGGCAATTCTGCAAACAGGTGGGGGAGAGAGGTTTGCAGCTCTCTGGTGGGCAGAAACAAAGGATTGCTATCGCCCGGGCAATGCTGAAGAACCCCGCCATCCTCCTACTGGACGAGGCGACAAGTGCGCTGGACGCAGAGTCTGAGAAGCTGGTGCAGGAGGCGCTGGACCGCTTCATGATCGGCCGGACCACCCTCGTGATTGCTCACCGCCTCTCCACCATCCGCAAGGCCGACATAGTCGCCGTCTTGCAGCAGGGTGCCGTAGCAGAAACTGGCACGCACGATGAGCTCATGGCGCAGGGCGATGGCGGGCTCTATGCGAAGCTCATCCGGCTTCAAGAGCAGGCACATGAGACGGCGCTTGCCAATGCTCGCAAGAGCAGCGCCCGCCCATCAAGCGCCCGCAACTCCGTCAGCTCCCCTGTTATATGCCGCAACTCATCATATGGCCGGTCGCCGTACTCCCGACGCCTCTCAGACTTCTCGACGTCCGAATTCAGCCTGTCCATTGATCCTGGACACCACCGCATGGAGAAGCTTGCGTTCCGTGACCAGGCCAGCTCGTTCTGGCGCCTCGCAAAGATGAACTCCCCGGAGTGGGCGTATGCACTTGCTGGATCCATCGGCTCCATGGCTTGTGGCTCCTTCTCTGCCATGTTCGCCTATGTCCTCAGCGCCGTCCTCAGTGTCTACTACGCTCGCGACCACCATTACATGGTCCGCGAGATTAACAAATACTGCTACCTCCTCATCGGAGTGTCGTCTGCCGCGCTTCTCTTTAACACCATGCAGCATTTTTTCTGGGACGTGGTTGGCGAGAACCTCACCAAGAGAGTTCGAGAGCGAATGTTCTCTGCCATCCTACGAAACGAGACGGCATGGTTCGATCGTGACGAAAATGGGAGTGCCCGTGTTGCTGCGAGGCTGGCGCTCGATGCCCACAATGTGAGATCAGCCATCGGTGATCGTATTTCCGTAATCGTGCAGAACTGTGCTCTCCTGCTTGTTGCCTGCACTGCCGGATTTGTTCTCGAGTGGCGCCTCGCGCTTGTGCTCATCGCGGTCTTCCCTGTTGTCGTCGCAGCCACCGTGCTTCAGGTACATTATGGAGTTCCCACTTTTGTTTCTTAAAGTAATCAACTAATGTTTAATAACAATTAATGGTTTAATCTGGAAATTGGTGCAGAAAATGTTCTTGACTGGCTTTTCCGGGGATCTAGAGGAAGCCCATGCCAAGGCAACGCAGATAGCCGGGGAGGCCGTGGCAAACGTCCGCACTGTAGCAGCGTTCAATTCGGAGGCGAGGATCACTCAGCTTTTCACCTCAAACCTCCAAACCCCGCTCCGGCGGTGCTTCTGGAAGGGCCAGATAGCTGGGAGCGGCTATGGCGTTGCCCAGTTCTTGCTGTATGCTTCCTACGCCCTGGGGCTGTGGTACGCCGCGTGGCTCGTGAAACACGACATCTCCAACTTCTCGAGGACCATTCGAGTCTTCATGGTCCTCATGGTCTCTGCCAATGGCGCTGCCGAGACCCTCACTTTGGCGCCTGAGTTCATCAAGGGAGGGCGTGCCATGCGTTCGGTGTTCGACCTCATAGATCGCAAGACCGAGATCGAGCCTGATGACCCTGACGCAACACCGGTATCTGAGCGCCTCCGTGGAGACATCGAGCTCAAGCATGTAGACTTCTCCTACCCGTCGCGCCCGGACATGCCTGTGCTCCGGGACCTCACTCTGCGTGCGCGTGCTGGGAAGACGCTGGCTCTCGTCGGCCCCAGCGGATGCGGGAAGAGCTCTGTCATCGCACTTATCCAGAGGTTCTACGAGCCCACCTCTGGAAGAGTGCTCATCGATAGCAAAGACATCCGCAAATACAACTTGAAGTCCCTGCGCGCCGCCATCGCCATGGTGCCGCAGGAGCCGTGCCTCTTTGCCGTGACGATACGTGAGAACATTGCTTATGGACGTGATTCAGCCACGGAGTCGGAGGTGGTGGAGGCGGCGACGCAGGCAAATGCACACAAATTCATATCTGCATTGCCGGAGGGATACGACACTTACGTGGGTGAGAGAGGGGTGCAGCTGTCCGGTGGGCAGCGACAGAGGATTGCTATTGCGAGAGCCTTCATCAAGAAGGCGCAGGTGATGCTGCTGGATGAGGCAACAAGCGCTCTCGATGCGGAGTCTGAGCGTTGTGTGCAAGAGGCATTGGACCGGGCGTCGGCGGGGCGAACCACCATCGTGGTGGCACACAAGCTGTCGACTGTGCGAGGTGCGCACGCTATAGCAGTGATAGAGGAGGGGAAAGTGGTGGAGCAGGGCTCGCATTCGCACCTCCTCAACCACCATCCAGAGGGGTGCTATGCGCGAATGCTGCAGCTGCAGAGGTTCTCGAGATTGCCTGAAGTGAGCATGGTGGCGCCGGGGCCTTCTACTATTGCTAGAGAGGAAGATGACAGAGATGTAAAGCCATGAGTGCTCTGCTTTCCTTGGCTCTTTCTTTTCTTCTTCTCCTTTCTTTTTTTTTGTTTGATTTGTTCCTTGCTATTTTTTTTTAATATTACCTGAATGAGATTTGTAATGTAATTATAGTTGATATGGTATAATATTATCGATCATTTTGGCAAAATTTGAACAGTCCTCTCGTTCCACTTGTGCTTCATCTGCCTCTCCTTACATTGTTCTTACTAACTGGCTCTTTAAGATTGCCTGTATTCTCACTATATTAAATTGATAAAAACAATTGAAGCATAATACAAGCTTATGCTCTTTTCCTGGCATCATTTCTGCATCATGATAGTCTACTGGAGTATGGCAAATCCCATGAAGTTTGTGACATTGTATTAACCAGTATGAACTATGAAGAACAGACACTCTTTTATTCAATTTGGTGTGCACCAACCATCACATGCAAGAAGAGCAATGAGCCACTAGAAGGCTCAGAAAGGCGCATTATGCTGCAAGTCTGTAAGTGGGCCCTGTGAGACATCTTTAACTGATCCATGCAGCTTGACCTAAAGGTTGAGGTATTTGGCAGTGGAATAGCACCTTCTAGGCGAAGGTCCAGCATCTTGCTTCCACAATCTTCTCAAGACTGGCCAACTAAAGTGACAGCTTCATCTGCCGTGTTTGTCTTCCAAATACACCAATGCGTATAAGCAACCAGGAATAGTTATAGTTGCTTAAGGTTTCAGCTTCAGATTTAGAAATGAGGAGATTAATTGGTGGGTCAGCAATGGAACTTCATAATTAACAAGGATATGAATACTGTTGATGTATTCCTCCCATGAGGATGATACGGCAGCAAAGGAGCAGCCGATCGATCCGTGGATCGATCGGTCTTTGAAAAAGGATAGCCGATCAAACCATCTCCCAAGGTTAGATCGATCCTGCTTCAGAAAACAAAGAGACAGAAGGCACCGTTTTTCGAACGACAAGGTTCGATCGATCCGTCGATCGATCCTTCTTCGGGATTTTGAGTTTTTTGGGACCGATCGATCGCTCCTTCAGAGTCGGATCGATCGGACTCGGGAATTCAAGAATTCCTCGTTCTCACGCATACTTGGATCGATCCAACCCTTGAGTGGGATCGGTCCCTCTCTTTTGGACGGGAAATCCGACGGCTTATGTTTAATCCGGATTTGTGTTTAATGGAGACTATAAATAGGATGCTTTTAGGGTTTCTTTGGGTGGGAGAGATGTTATTGAGAGGTGTATGAGAGTTGTGAGAGTAGGCAACCCTAGAGAGAGATCTCTTTGTCTCTGCTAGGGTTTGGGCTTTGTAATCTCTCTCTCATAGTGAAGATTTCCTCTGCTGCCCGTGGTTTTTTTCCTTCCAGTTGTTGCTGGTAGGTTTTTCCACGTAAATCCTTGTCTCCAATTTTCCTTTTCTTTTGTGGTTTGGTTGTTTCTCTTCCGCTGCGACATCCCCGTACTATCTGGCGTATCTCCGGCATCGTCGGGACCCCTCAGATTCCCCAACAAGTGGTATCAGAGCCTAGGTTCCGAGATTAGGGGGATTCGAATCCCTGATCAAGATTCTAAATCCCTAATCAAAGATATGAAGCATCTGGGTTGGATTCTGGCAGAAGCGAGATGGACACCAATGTTATACGGATGAATCTACTCAACGGAAACAACTGGAGCCTATGGAAGACAAAGATGGAGGATCTGTTATTCTGCAGGGATCTCTACGAGCCTCTGCATGGAATAGAAAAGAAGCCTAAAGAGATGGAGGAAGGAGAATGGAACAAGCTTGACAGGAAGGCTTTGGCGACTATCCGACAGTGTTTGGAAGATGGCGTCTACCACCACGTGTCGACGATGACGACGGCCAAGGATCTGTGGGACAAGCTTCACGAGCTTTACGAGAGAAAGTCTGTTGGAAACAAAACTTTCTTGATCCGACAGCTTGTGAATCTGAAGTACCAGGATGGAGGGTCGATAGCCGAGCACCTGAATGAGTTCCAGAGCATCGTAAACCAACTTGCTACCATGAAGATGGTCCTAGATGACGACTTGAAGGCATCACTCCTGCTTAGTTCTTTGCCAGATTCTTGGGAGAACCTGGTAGTATCGCTCAGCAACTCAGCGCCTGACGGAGCAGTATCTCTGAACCAAGTTACAGGCTGTTTGCTGAACGAAGAGACCAGACGGAAGGCTACTGAAACAAGGCAGACAGATTCAGAGTCTATGGTGGCAGTGAACCAAGGCAGAAGAAAGATTGTCACTTGCTATTACTGTGGCAAAGCAGGCCATGTAAAGAAGCAGTGCAGGAAGTACAAGAAGGACGTCAGAGATGGCAAGGTTGATGATGGTGAAGATGCGAGTGCCGCGATCGCCACGCGATTCGTGGATGCCCTGTGACGTGGGAGCATCCGTGCTGGGAGCACGGGGGAGGTGTATCCGGTCGATCGAAGCGGCCGAGGATATCTGAGTTACAAGCCCGGGACGTACTGTGACTTGAAGGCAAGAAAGCAACCGAGAAGATCAAGACTTGAAAGCGACATCCAAGACTTGGTGGACAGTTCTCGATGATGATTCTGAATCCGATGGGAGATCCGGAGTTCAATGGCAGATCTGAGGTTGATGGTGTTATCCAACTTCAATGGCAACTTCAATGGTAAATCTGAGGTTAGAGTGGCTAGCTGGCGGCACTGGAGGTGGCATGACGGCGGCGCAGTCCAAATTCGATGGCAGTCCGAGTTTGATGGAGTTTCCGAGCTTGATGGAGCATCCAAGTTCGATGGCTTACCCTCATGTGTCGGACGGGGGAGTTTGTTGATGTATTCCTCCCATGAGGATGATACGGCAGCAAAGGAGCAGCCGATCGATCCGTGGATCGATCGGTCTTTGAAAAAGGATAGCCGATCGAACCATCTCCCAAGGTTAGATCGATCCTGCTTCAGAAAACAAAGAGACAGAAGGCACCGTTTTTCGAACGACAAGGTTCGATCGATCCGTCGATCGATCCTTCTTCGGGATTTTGAGTTTTTTGGGACCGATCGATCGCTCCTTCAGAGTCGGATCGATCGGACTCGGGAATTCAAGAATTCCTCGTTCTCACGCATACTTGGATCGATCCAACCCTTGAGTGGGATCGGTCCCTCTCTTTTGGACGGGAAATCCGACGGCTTATATTTAATCCGGATTTGTGTTTAATGGAGACTATAAATAGGATGCTTTTAGGGTTTCTTTGGGTGGGAGAGATGTTATTGAGAGGTGTATGAGAGTTGTGAGAGTAGGTAACCCTAGAGAGAGATCTCTTTGTCTCTGCTAGGGTTTGGGCTTTGTAATCTCTCTATCATAGTGAAGATTTCCTCTGCTGCCCGTGGTTTTTTCCCTTCCAGTTGTTGCTGGTAGGTTTTTCCACGTAAATCCTTGTCTCCACTTTTCCTTTTCTTTTGTGGTTTGGTTGTTTCTCTTCTGTTGCGACATCCCCGTACTATCTGGCGTATCTCCGGCATCGTCGGGACCCCTCAGATTCCCCAACAAATACTAAATGATATCTTGAGGTTGGACTTTTTTTTTAATGAATAGTATAACAAGATGGGAATTATTTATCAATGTCTTCGGACCATCGGAGGAATCATATGAACTAGCAAACACGTCCAAATAAAAGTTCTTAGTCATGTAATTGATAGGCTTGGGATGGGGATGTATGGATTCTTTCTGTCTGGAAACTACAAGCTTGATAGTATCAATTCGATCGACAAAAGTTGGAGACATGGGCAAGTGGAGAAGATAGCGCCCATATTCTCTAAAAAGGGTAGGAGATTCCTCAAGCACAAGCGGTGATCTTGGTGCTAAACTTAGAATTAGTACAGTACTACAAACCAATCCTTAGTGGACTATTGCAAAATGCATCAATGATAAGACCATCAATAAGTGATGATATCTTTAAAGAAATTGATGACAGGATGTCACTGAGATCTCAGAGTTTGCCTAGGAATAATTGAGACAACGCATCTCGAGCCTATAATATATCACAGAGACCTCACTAATGTGCAGAGCATGACCTTGATATTTGTTTGCAAATTGAGAACTAACAACAATAATGACAACAGAAAAAGAAACGAAGGTATATACAAACCAAAGATGCTTGTTGAGAAATTAAAAGTTGAGAGTTGACAGGGATAGGTTTGCACATCATGGCGAGCAGTTGGGGTGCAGCATCATTCTGGATTCATGTGATGGTGGACTCAGACTAGCTCCCACCAATGCATGCACATGCCCAACTGCCCAAGCCCAGCACTGGAAAAGGACTCACCACCTAATTTACCATGGACTTTAGTTAGATAGGCCACTTCCGAGAAGAAGGCCCCTCTCTCTAGCAGCTAGCTTAAAAATGATGTTTGGAAATTTATTAAGGTGCAACGCAACTATTGAGAGTGTCTCCGTTTGGTATACCTATCATATATACTAACACTCATTATATAGCGATTTTATGCTACTTAAACTATTTTCAAACAAAGATTTTGACAAAAGAAAGATAGTTGAAGGTAACATGATGAAGATAATCAATCTAATCTATTATAGGTCATGTGGAAGATACCTTTAGTTGTTTTCGAGAAGGTTGGTTCGGATCCTGCGGAAATTAATTTAGGAACATTATTTGAAGCTGGCTCCTTATCTCTCATATAGCTTTTTGACCCAAGTTGAGGCCCTTGAGGGGGTATAAAAATTAAAAAAGGTCCAGTCCTTGTGACATAATCTCGTCTGCTAGACTACTGTAAAATTGGAAAAATAGATGTTTACAAGGTTATACATGTGATGATTGCACCTAGATAATAAGTAAAGCTAGAAAATTTGCCTTCATAATGAGTAAAACTTGAAAATTTAAAAGGGAAGAATGAAAAATGTTAACTAGAAATGATCATATATGTGTAAAATAATAAAAAATATCATGTAGTTAATGAATATTTTTAGATAATTTACTGCCTCTTTGATTGGGTCTGCAATGGAGACCGGAACTCTAAATCTTTCCATAAGAAGTTCTCCTGTTAAAATTCAAGTAACTGTTGTATTCTTGAAGTTCGAAAAGAGGGTTGGGGAGCTTGTCTCAGGACGATGATAATGTAGCTGCTGCCTTCCAGGAAAGATTTAAAACTCCATGGAGTAGATGTAATGTGCTGGACAAGTGTTGTTCTACCAAAGCTGTCCGTGGAGGGACAGGAGGCCCTAATTCATGAGGTGACTGAAGATGAAATCAAAACTGTTTTATCTCATATGGGACGGAATAAATGTCCTGCTCCATCATATGGGCTACCACCTGAATTCTTCTTGTAGCACTGGAAGATTGTAGGAAAAGACCTCGTGCTCCTCATTAAGGGTTTCTTTCATACAGGTAAACTATCCATGGGATGGAACAACACCACCTTCTTATCTCATAAGAAGGTTCTCTGTTTATGGCTCTTGCAAGAACAAGCAGGTTCTCTGTTTCTGGTTGTACAAAACTACAAATGAGGGGTCCAACTATGGGCCTCCTCAACTGTTACCTGATCTGTAATCGCCTAAGCGATGCTCAGCTTCGGCTCAATTGGAAAAAAAAAAATAGCCACTTTGCATATATACATCTTGAAAATTCCAAGGGTATTTTTGTCATCTTTATTCAAATGATCATAATTTCTATAGATAATTGAAAGTTACACCATTTTTGTGCAACTTGTTGATGGGTACACCCATGTCATTAGATTTAAGGGTTAAGCACCAATTTTCATCAGTTATGGTAGTTATGGGTGGTTATATTTATTTTTAGGACCTTTCTAACCCTTGCTATTAATGTGGTCATGAAATCAGCTAAGTATTAATGCATTTTGCATGGTGAAATGTGATAGTTCCAATACTTTTAATTAATTTTTCTTTTGAATCTGTGCCAAGTTTTAATGTGATAGTTCAAATACTTTCAAATACTTTTAATTAATATTTCATTTGATGAAGTGGATGTTGACTTTTATGACCTGTACATGGCAACATTTCTCTTTTCTCTCTTATCTCTTCTCTTTTCTCTTTGCGAAATTCTCTTTTCTCTCTACGAAATTCTCTTTTCTCTTTGCGAAATTCTCTTTTTGATCACAATTCTCTTTTTTCTCTTTGTGGTTGATAAGCATGTTTGATCTAGAATTCTCTTTTCTCTTTGTGTGTTAATGCACATGAATGCCTCCACTGTTCTCTTTTCTCTTTGTGCTTGTAGAATTCTCTTTGTAGAATTCTCTTTGAAGAATTCTCTTTGTAGAATTCTCTTTGCAAAATTCTCTTTGTAGAATTCTCTTTGCAGAATTCTCTTTGTGGTTGAGGAAGCAGGGGGGCGGAGGATGGATTTGGAGCAGGGGGCGGAGGGCGAGTGGCGGAGCAGGAGGGCGGATTGGGGCCGGGGACACGGGGAACGCCGGATTGGGGCTGGGACGTGATAGTGTATTGCAGAAATTATCAAGTCATAATATCTTTTTCAAAATTAAAAAAAAACAAAAAAAACACAAAGTAATGCAGAATTTCGTCGCTTTGAAAAAAAAGGAAAAAATATTGAGAAAAAAAAGGTCGACGGAGGCTGCCGGATCGACATGGGAGTTGGGGACGCCGGAAGGGGGCCGGTGACGCCGGTAGGGGGCTGGGGACGCCGGTTGGGGACGCCGGAAGGGGGCTGGTGTCGCCGGTTGGGGGCTGGAGACGCCGGTTGGAGGTGGAGGCGCCCGGATCGTGGCTGGGGACGGGGGGAATGCCGGTTCGGGATTGGGGACGCCGGATTGGCGTGGGAGACGCCGGATCGGGAAGGGGGGGCGGGGGGCCGGCCAGATCCGAGGTGGAGGCGAGCACATCGGG
>OY986964.1:28029535-28097050 GCA_963920575.1 Narthecium ossifragum | reverse complement strand
CCCAGTGGCTAACCTGTTCGCAAGCATTATAAATAAAAAATTAGCATGAAGAACATTACTACATTAGAAACCCCCATTATCAACTTGCAAAGCCAGGATGTCTACGACTTACAAATATTCTATGATTGGGTTTTCTTGGTTAACTTTAAAATAGTTTCCTTACCAACAAGATGGGCTTCTATTGGGGCATGTTACCCGTGAAATGAGATAGAATTCGTGAAATCCGCTGTCCTCATCGGAGGGTTCCGTGTCGTTTGGCAGCCAGCCGTCACGGATTCTGAAAACACCGAATCCGCCGAATCCACGGGTTCACGGATTCCGATTTGGCGTCCCCTCGATTTCGGCGTCCACGCGGGATCCGCTCCTTGATCTAAAAGTCCTGTGAATGAGTGTGTTGTTTGGCATCACATAAGAAAGCCCACTAACAAGAGGCCTAAGATCTGCATTTGTCAAGCTGAAAATTCATTTAGAAGATTTTGGCTTTAATGATTTAATCCACATCCTTGTGAACATAATCAAGCCTATATTGAGGTAGAATCATGGGTAGTATATTTTAGGTTTAATTACATATCTACCTGTTAGAGAGGAAATCTAACCGCTGACCGGTCAAATAGTCAAGGTCAAATCCTATTCCACACTTAAGTATCAGATGATTGCAGTTAAGTTCTACTCTTTCGAATAATCGAATCAGAGATGTCAAGTAATATGGAAATCTAGATTGGACCTAATTTAATAATCTAATTAAGATCAATTATCTAAATTAATTTAAATTAATCTACTGAAAAGCCTTAAATTACCTAAGATCGGGAAATTAAATAAAGAAAATATTAAAGATCAACCTAAGTTACTAAATCAAGAGAAAACATCTAAATCTACTCATTATAGTCGTAATTAAACCTAAATTAATCCTAAAATACTCCTATAATCAGGAAGAAAAGAAACTGTAATTAATAAACTAGTTTAATCTAGTCTAGAACTAATTTAACTTAATTAAATCTACATTAATCTTAGATTAAGTTATGCTAAAGATGCAGAAATGGACAGAACCCATTAACCTAGAACTAAAAGAAAGAAATAAAAGGAGAAAACGATTAAAACAACTACATTATCTAGATTATATTAATAAAACAGTAAAAGAAGCCATTAATCAAACTGAAAGCTTATATTAATCAACTTACAGGTACAAATGAAACGAAAGCCATGCTTCAGAGCAGGTTACAGAGTGTCGGGAGGGTTTATAGTGGTGAAGAGAAGCTATTTATTTTAAGAAACTAACTATCTGCTCCCGCCTTGAGGGTTGATGGCGTAAAAGGAGGAGATCGTGTGCAAACTGCTCCACAACGGCTTCTTCCACGTTCGTGTCTGGTTTGGAGAGTACACGTGGTCGATGCTCCTTCGTTGCACACGTCACGATCACGCTGGCTTACTTATAGTTTCTTGTCCACGTCATACCTGCATTCGTTTTTTAACCATATTTGGCACATGTGTTAATTGCTTTTGGACGATGATATTAAGTAACATGTCCCACTGTGACTTTTGGGCGATCATCGTCCTTTGTCTCTTACATGATGTTTGCCATATGGACGATGTCGTCCTCTGTTGTGAATATTCTATCGTCCATTCGGTCGATAGGTTTTATCTGGACGATAAGATTATATAGTTATTGTCCATTTAGTCACTGTTTTTTTGCTTACGTGTCCCTCATTAATGATTTAGCCATTATTTTGGCTAACATTTTGCCCCCCATGCGGTGATCGAGAAGATACTTTAATGACGAGGTGATCGCATCAGGCGGGATTTGACCGTTTTGCCTAAGTTTTCAAATTTAATCATGGCGGATGTTTAGGAAAATGAGTCACTGCGCCGTTTCTTTTCTCTATCCAAATCTTTTTGGATCCGGCATTTAAACCTTTTGGTAAGTAACGACAAAAAACCCTTTATTTAAATCGCTTCCTTCAGCCAGGAAAGAACTTTGTTCGCCTGTTTTCTTCTTCAAGTCTCCTAGGGTTTTACTGCTCTTTACCTACTTCCGCGGCGGTTCTTTGTTCTTTTCCTCTTAACTCCGGCGTCTACGCCCGTTCGTTATCATAGTGCGTGAGATCAAGGCTGACAACGAGGTGCAGAAAGAGGTGACGTCTGTCGTTGGGGGTTACAATGAAAGCATGAAGTCGGAGGACATAAGGAGTAGTTATCTGGCCCGGGAAGGTGACTCTAACTCTCAGTTATTTACTTTGGGTCCTTGTTACGAGCGGTCTACTCGTGATCCTCTCGTAATGGGTCTCTACTGCTCCAATCGATCAGAATCGGCCTGATCGGACTTGATTTGAGTCCAATGGGCTGATTTGGCTAGCTAGATCGGATCTGGCTTGAGTTGGATCGGATCTGGCTGAAGCTGGATCGAATCTGGCTAAGCCTGATGGGATGGGACTTGACTGGGTCAAGTCTGAAGTAATCTAGATCAAGCTGATCAAGTTGGATTGGGCTGGATCCAGACTAAGTGGCTCGGCTGAACCAATTAAGTGGGCTGGACCTGATTGAAGTGGCTGAACCGGAGTGATCCAAGGGCTGGGAAGTCACCGGAGTAGATCGCCGGCGTAGGGACGGCGGCGGTGGTCGGGATACTTCCAGGAAGGGTCGCCTGGAGGTGGGGATGAGATCTACCGGCTCGGATCGGTGAGGTAGGTGGCGGATCGGCCGGATCTGGGAGATGGACGGCGGGGGTTTGGGTTCACCGGCGTCGGGGACGACGGGGAGCTCGGCTGGGGCTTGGGACGTCGGGAAGATGGTCGGGAAAGGGTCGTGGAGAGACGAGGAAGGTTTTAGGAGGGTTTAGGGGTGAAATCGGGGACGGGCGTGGGGTTGACGGCGAAGGGGACGGAGGTCGGTTGCCGAGGAAGGCGCCGGAGACGGTGAAGGGCGACGGGAAGGGTATGGCCGGAGTCGTGAGGCTTAGGGGAAGACGTTGGAGTGATTAGGTGGCGACGGGGGTGGCCGGAGAGGGAACGGCGGTGAGGCTAGGGTTAGGGCACGGGAGAGAAGAGAGGAAGGAGATGAGCTGACGTGGCGATGACGTGGCGTGGGGTCGCTGACGTGGCGGAGAGAGAAAGTGGCGTGGAGAAGGAAGATGAGGTGAAGGCGATGCCGGCTGCGGAGAAGATGACCGACGGGGAAGAAGGTGGATCTATGGTGGATATTTGGTGGAATCTACTTTACTTCTACTCCTATGATATTCTACTCCTATGATATTCTACTAATTACTCTTAATCATTCATCTCATCCATTCATAACCTAATACAAACTACTAAGGTCCTTTTATAGAGACCTTGACAGAGTCCTAATCCACTAGAAAAACCCCCTTGCTTGATTAGCAAGTAATAAGGTTTCTGACTCAACTCAACTTCCTAACTCAAAGGGACTCTTAATTAATTCCTAACAATCAACTAGGACTCAATAAAAGACTAATGATAAATACTAATTAAATACTCTAGTTTGAAGTAGGGAAGTCCAAGTCAAACTAGGAAAGAGGTTGAACCAGCTTGGTTCCTCTTCTTGGTTCGGGTCCAGTTGGTCGAGTCGGATCGACTCGTATCACTCTAACTCTCAGTTATTTACTTTGTGTCCTTGCTTCATTCCTGAAAATATTCCTTCCCTTAGTCATGAGGAGATTGCTCTCGTGCATTCTTTTCCTCTTTCTGGCGATTTGCCCTTTTCAGGAACCTTAAATCTATCTTCTCTTTCTTCAAAAAATCCTATCATCTCCTGGCCATTAGCTGATGATAAGTTTATAGAATGGTATAATAGGATGATTCGCCATTCTGAGACTAAGTCGATTTTTTCTGATGCGGGTATTTTAGACTTCTTGGACTTGAGCACCAGGGTTCCTCCTCAAGATTCTAACTTGCTTATTTCGTCGCTTCTCTTTTGGTCGACGGAATATAATAATCTTGTCTTCCCCTTCGGTTCGCTCACCATAACTTTGTTGGGCATATCGCTCTTAACTGGTTTAACTCCACTTGGTTCTTCTGTATCGGCCAATATGGACGTACCCAAGAAGGAGATCGTTTTTTATGCCGATAAGAATTATAGTCTTTTCATTAGTAATTATGCCAAGTTGTCTGAGAGCGATGTCCCTCCAAACTCTCTTGAATGATTAGCGTTCATTTATTATTGGCTCTGTAAATTTGTCCTTTGCCTTCCTGCTAAAAGACATGTCAAGGGGTATATCCCACTCGCCCGGGATCTTTGTTCAGGCAAACAAGTTTTTTCTCCTTCTCCTTTTGTTTTGTCGGCCATCTACCGAGGAATGTACCTCGTCCTCGAACAGTTGAAGGAAGGTGGTCGTTTGACGGGATTTGGTCCTCTGTGGCTCGTCCAATTATGACTTAGAGTCTACTTCCCTGATCTTCACATGCCGCCTTCATCGTCATCAGCCAGAACTCAAGGTCATTTGTATCTTTCTTCGTCTTCTATTCCCAAATCTTTTCGACAAGCTTTCAATTATTTTTATACTTTGTCCAATTATTCTTCGTATCGTTCATTCAACTCTGATTCTCGCCCATCTTCCATTAAACCCTTACTTGATCTTTCCTCAAACTTAGAATCTGACGATAAGATACTGGCTTGGGCCCGTTTTCTCATTGGCCGAGATCTTCACTTCGATACGGCTTGGGGCAAGGCGAACAATAAATGTGGAGTAGAAGTTTATGCTCCCAATTTTGCTGCTCGTCAATTTGGCCTTAAACAATCTTGGCCAGTGCCACCATATTTCAGCTTCAATATCGTCGCTAGAGGGCGATGCATCTTCTCGGACATTGAGCGAGTAGTTTATGTGGAGAAGAGAGAATTGCTCCTCATTAAGAGGTTTAGGCTTAGATCTTTTGAGCCTACTAGCGAGATTGAAGCTAGCATTACCGACAACTGGAAAGAAATGGTCGAATAACGTCTTTTCTTTTCTGACAAGGACCTAGTTTTTGAGAAATTCATTCCTCCAAAGGAGAAGAAAAGGCAAAAGCAATTGAGTACTGGTCCTCGACCATATAAACGAAAGAAAAAATGTATATTTTCATCATTCTTCTTGATTTTTTCATATCCTTTCTTAATTTAATAATATATGATCGATAGGTTCGGACGATGAGGGCGATGCACCACCCAAAAAGAGACGTGGTAAAGGAAAAACCATCGTCCAACCTCAACCATCTTCCTCTTCAAAAGATCAATCATCTCCTCTGCCAGTTGTAGAGGGAAAAGTTGATTCTCCCAGCAGCAGTCATCAAAGCAGTCTATCTGCTCATGCCAAGTGAGCATCATAAAATTCTCTTTCCAGTTATGTTTGTATTCTTCTTTTGACACTTAAACCTTTACGTCTTCAGGACTGCTGTAGAGGTGGGCTCCAGTACTCCTAGCTCCTTGTATTCGTTGTCTTCCCCTCAACCCACAACCAACATCCCTGAAGTTGTGGTTGACGCACCTCCATCACAAATGGTCGAGGAAAATCTTCTAATTTCTCCTGGTCATGCTGACAAGAGTTTGCCTCCAACTTCCTCGGCCAAATCTTCCTCAAAAACTAAGGCGCAAGTACGTTCTGGCGGTAGAATCAAACGAATCGCCCAAAAGAATTTAAAAGTATAGATAACCATATTTTATTGATGATCGATCTATCGACCATTCTCTGATTTTTAAATCTTTAGGAATCGAGGAAGCGAAAGTCTAGCGGCCAAGACTCTGGTCGAGAAGAAGAGGACGAAGACGATAACAACCTCTTTGACGTCTTAAATGCAACTCCAGCTAGACCAAGTTTGTCATTAACTGGTAGAATACTCGTTCATAGTCCGTATAGTCTTTTACGAGACCTTAGTAATGCGAGTTTATCTTCTATATCAGCTTCTCCTGATATCCCAGCTGCTCCAACTCTGGTTGAGGATCCCTCGGTTAAAATTGTTGAGCCGAGTATCGATGTTTCTCCGGTTGTCTCATCGACAGAGGCACCAATTGCATCTCCAACACCCTGCCGTGGTGTTCCTGAACAAGTAATTATCGATATTATATCGCCAACTTCTCCTATTTTAACATCGATTACTGATGTTCAAATAAGAACGACTGCTAAAAGCGCTGCAGCTGCTCCTTCTGCAATGATGACTTCATCTCCATCTTTTGTTACTCCCACCGCTCATCCATCCAGTTCTACCTCATCACAGGTACTTATCGTTCAATTTGATTCTTTCGACCATTCAGTGTTAACTCTTACTGAATACTTGTTCTTTTCAGGGCGATATCGCCCAGTTAATGAATATTGTCCAGGCATTTTCGGATTCCTGGCATGCCATAGTTACTGCTAAGAAAACGGCTGTTGATCCCGAGGTTGTACGAGGGAGTCAACCTGAAGAATTTAAGCGAGCTTTATCTCAATGTCTTACAGTTTTGGATAAACTACCTGAAGAAGACTTCACCAGATCAGATAGTGAAGCACTGGACACAGCTATAACACCTTTTCTCTCTGTGGATCCAACAGTCTTAGGTTTTTCGTCCAGTGATATGGAAGATATTCATAGCATTAAGATCAAGGTTGAAATTCTGGATGCTGAAAGAAATAACTTAATGAACGAGATCGTTCTTATAGGAGAACGTCAAGAGCGACGTACCCAGATCAGAAACATCATCAGCAATCGTGTTAAACAGCTTCAGAAGAACACTGGTGATATTGGCGAGAAGGAGTCAGAGATCCTCGGTTATCAAAGCCAAATAAAAGAGTTAGAGGAAAAAATCGCCCAATGCACCACTCAAAAGAATTATCTTCTTCGCGAGACTAAACAACTAGCTGAGGAGGGCAACTAAATGATGCAAGAATACATCGCCTTGGAGGCCAATTCCTCAAAAGATCGTCATCGAATTGAAGGGTGAACTTGTGAAGAACAAGCAACGCTTTAAAGCAATCCGTGAAAGAATTGCTTGTTTATCTCAAAATCTCTCTTTGAAGAGATAATTTTTACTTGTTTGATATGGGCGATGAAACTTGTAATTTTTTGATGTGGGAGATAGGATAGCTTCTACCCATTTTGTAATTTTTTCTGGAATGATCTAATTGCAATAGTTCATTTCTTGAACTTTTCTTTTCATGTTATTCACCTTTCACATTGCTGGAAAGTACTTTTTCAAGTACTTGCCATTTATCATGGTTCGGTGTAAACCACCATCAATATTTCTTAATTGATATGACCCATTGGATAATATTTCATCAACCAAGTATGGTCCTTCCCAGTTGGGCGACCACTTTCCATATTTAGGATCATTCCGATCTATAGGTAGGATCGTTTTCCAAACTAAGTCTCATTTTTGAAATTCTTTTGATACTACCCTTTTATTGTAGATATCGGCCATTTTTAACTTTTGTGCCTCTATATTCTGTAAGGCAATAGCTCGTTGCTCATCGAGCTCTAAAAGATTATACATTAATGCTTCTTTATACTCTTCACTAGTTGAGCGATCTTGTTCTAGAACTCTGGGCGATAGAACATTTATCTCAGCCGGTAGCACCGCCTCTTAACC
Source organism: Narthecium ossifragum (assembly GCA_963920575.1). NCBI lineage: Eukaryota > Viridiplantae > Streptophyta > Magnoliopsida > Dioscoreales > Nartheciaceae > Narthecium > Narthecium ossifragum. Next base: position 28,089,508 of record OY986964.1, on the reverse strand, counting down.
ATAAACTAATTGATAAGGCGTAACCTTAGTACTAGACTTAGGTGTAGTTCTATGTGCCCATAACGCTCTTAGTAAACCTTCATGCCATTGTCTTGGGTTATCGTCCATCATCTTCCTTATGATTGACTTGATGGTTTTATTGGACGCTTCAGCTTGTCCATTAGATTGGGCATAATAGGGTGTAGAATTGGCCATATTAATTTTATACTCAGCCAAAAAATTCTTTACCTTAGAACTTACAAACATTGTCCCTTGATCAGACACAATTATTTGTGGAATGTTAAATCTACATATGATGTTTTCCCAAATGAAGTTTATCACTTGATCATCAGAAGTGGTCTTTAACGGGATAGCTTCTACCCATTTAGTAAAATAGTATGTTGCTACAATCACAAACTTGTGCAACATGGACGATGGAGGATATATCTTTCCTATAATATCTATCGCCCAACATCTGAATGGCCAAGGTTTGACTATGATCGATAACTCACTTGCTGGCGCTCGCTGTAATGGACCATGTCTTTGGCAGGATTCACATCCTTTGGCATATATAGCACGCTCCTCCCCCATGCGCGGCCAATAAAAGCCACTGCGCATTATTAGCCAGCGCATTTTAATGCCAGACTGATGTGCCCCACAAACACCATTATGTATCTCGGCCATTGTCAATTTAGCTTCATCAGGATTTAAACAGCGTAATAAGACTCCATCTGGTCGACGTTTATATAAAACATTGTTTTGTAGAAAATAATGTATCGCTTTAAGACGAATTTTTCTATCGACCTTAAGCGTTGGATCTTTCAAAAAATCGACGATTGGGGTACGCCAATCTTGTTGGCTATCGATTTGACTTACCTCAATTGGTCGATGGTATCGCTCTAATGCAGATTGTATCATACCAGAACTGAAATCGGTCATGCCCCCCAATTGTTTTAACACTTTATAGCCTGATGCTATTTGGGCGAGGGTATTTGCTTCATAGTTCTGTAGTCTTGGAACGAAGAGTAATTCAAAATCGTTAAAACGATTTAATAATAGTAGAGCAATTTGATGAAATGGAATTAATATATCGCTCTGGCATTTATAATGTCCAAGTAGATGATTTATCACTAATTATGAATCACCTTTAATTTGTGCATTGGACACTCCTAAGTCTAATAAAATTTCTAGGCCGATGATTAGAGCTTCATATTCAGCCTGATTATTAGTACATAATTGCGATATGGTATACACAAATTTATATTTGCGTCCAATGGGTGATAGGATTGTGATCCCAAGGCCAGCTCCATTGACAGTTTTAGAACCGTCAAAGTACATCGTCCATGGTGTGAGCGATACGATGTCGATTTCTCGCTCTAACTCCTTTGGTATATCTACACAAGGATAATCAGCTAAGAAATCGGCCAATGGCTGACCTTTAACAGCCTTTTGAGACACAAACTGAATATCAAATTCAGCCAAAGTTAAAACCCAATAACCAATACGTTGGTGCAAAATTGGCCGAGAAAACAAGAATTTCATTACATTAAACTTAGATATCAGATAGACAGTTACAGGCTTAAGGTAAGCTCTCAGCTTGGTACACATAAAATACAAGGCCAAACACAACTTTTCTATGGCCGAGTACTTTTGTTCATAATGTAACAACTGTCTACTTAGATAGTACACTGCTCTGTCAGCTCCATCTTTTCCATCTTGCGCCAAGAGACCTCCTATTGATCGGTCTGCTGCAGCGATGCAGAGTTTCATGGGTTGTTCCAACCTTGGCGGCGCCATAACTGGTGGCGTTGATAAACATTCCTTCAAGCGTTCAAATGCTTGTTGATGTCGCTCTTCCCAGACGAAATCGTCTTCATTCTTTAGTCGTAAGAGCGAGGAAAATCTTGAGTTTTGCCTGCACAGTTAGCAATAAACCTTCTTAAAAAATTTACTTGACCGAGAAACTTTTGCAGTTCTTTTTTAGTCTTTGGAGGACTGGCCTCGATTATAGACTTTGCTTTGTTCTGGTCAAGCTCTATTCCTCTTTGATGGATGAGAAAACCAAGAAAATTCCCTGCTTGTACTCCAAATGCACACTTTAAAGGATTCAACTTTAAATTATACTCTCGCATTCGTTCAAAAGTTTTGATCAATTGTGAAAAGTGATCGGCCATGACTGGTGATTTTACTACTATGTCATCGACGTAAACCTCGATAAAATGGCCAATCATATCATGAAAAATTAGATTCATCGCTCGCTGATAAGTAGCACCAGCGTTCTTTAAACCAAAGGGCATAACAACCCATTCATAACTTTCAAGTGATCCTGGACATCTAAATGCCGTTTTATGAACATCATTCTCGGTGATATAGATTTGGTTATATCTAGAATACCCATTCATAAATGAGTATATTTCATGCCCAGCGGTGGAATCGACCAAATTATCGACCGATGGCATAGGATACTCATCTTTGGGCGTAGCCAAGTTTAAGTTTCTAAAGTCTATACAAACTCTAAGTTTGCCATTTTTCTTCTTAACTGGGACTATATTAGAAAGCCATTCTACATATCTGGCCGTTCTAATAAAGTTAGCATTCAACAATCGTTTCTTACTTCTGGGATTATGTTGGGAGCAAAGCGTCTAGGCGCTTGCTTATATGGTTTAAAATTTGACCGAGTAGGGAGTTCATGCTCGACAATATTCCTATCTAAACCAGACATTTCCTTATAATCCCATGCAAAACAATTTTTATATGAACGTAAAATAGCAATGAGTTCGTACCTTACATTTTGGTCGATAAGCTTGCTGATGAAGGTTAGACGATGCTCCTTGCCATCACCAAGGTCGATTTCTTCCAACGGGTCTTGAGCTTGCATGTTTCCACGTTTGCCATAGGGGACTTCTTCATATTCTTTCTGGGGGATTTCTTTTAGACAATCGAGGTCGTTCGTCTCTTGTGTGGTGAACGTTTCGACTTGATAAGCCATTAGTTTGGCTTTTAAGGCCGTTACAGCGGCCTGATTTCTTTCAGAGTATGAACTCATCACTGCAGATTTGTGGCCGGTGATCGGCCAGCTTTAGATGCAAAGACCACTGAGGTTGGTCTTGCCGGATCGAATAATTCTGCCACGCACTCCCTTAGCATGACTCCATTCTCAGAAACTACCTTCATTGTATCATCGATCTGAAGGAACTGTAAAGGACCATAATTGCAGTCATAGAAGGACGCCTCCACGGCATGCGTGTCCATACTATATGGTATGTTATCGGCCATAACTGATTCCACGTTTCCCTTGTCTTTCCATAGAAACAGACATTGGTGAAGAGAAGATGGAACGCACTGACTGGCATGAAACCAGTCCCAACCAAGCAGAACATTATAGCTGGTCGTTGAGTCCATGACAAAGAACGCTGTCGTTCTTGTGACACTCCCAACTTTAATGTCCAAAGGGAGAATTCCTTTTGCTGGGGCTGGGACTCCACTGAACCCTGTTAGCGTTATATCCGTGAGGATAAGATCACTATCGGTCTTGCGCAATTTCTTCATCATCTTTGCTGGGATGACGTTTACTGCAGCTCCGGTGTCGATCAGAACTCTGCTTACTGGGATGCCATTGATCTCGGCCTTAATATGTAACAGCCGTAAATGGCGTGTCATGGCTTCTAGCGGTCATTCGAACACAACCTTTTTCCGATCTTGGGGATCTTCCTTGTGCGAACTGACCGATGACTGAGGTTGATAGGTAACTGCTTTCCCTTTTGCCTTAGCTGCAACCTGGATGACTTCTGGGTTCTCTTGACCATCCCATGATGGCCACTGTTGATCTTTTTGGTGTTGTTCTTGCTGTGTCTCTGTTGCTTCTATATCCCAATCAGTTGGGATGATTGGCACTTCATCGTCTGGCGGAATGTACTTTGCTACATCACTTTTGGGAACCCACTTTTTCACAATCGGATCACCATAGCAAACCAAATAGTCAAACTTACCGCTTGGCTGACCCTGAGTTCTGATAGCTGGATTACCCGCCTTATAGAGCTCCATCAACAACTTCTTTTGAGAAATATTTCTTCTCGCTGCTTCTTCATTAACCTTGATGGGTACTTCTACTTCTACCCACTCGATATCTTCCACCATAGGCTCGTCTTCTTCATCACCCCAACCGGTTGGGATGATTATTGTAGAAGTCGATGGTATAATTTGGGCGACGACTTCCGTTTTTTTTACAAGACGTTTGACCTTCACGTCCCCATAAACCCGTAGGTAATCATATCGGCCACTTGACTGGCCACTTGGTCCAATTGTGGATTGCCTTCTTCAAACAACTGCTTCAACAGCTGTTCTGTAGACATACCCTTCTTCTGAGCTTCTTCGGCAACGTCGATTTTTTCTTCGACCTCGACGTACTCATCTTCATGGTCAAGTACTAAGTTCACTGAGGCTGAATCCTCCACTTCATCGACCAAGGTGGCCGACGTTTCTTCATCTTCATTGATCAGTGTGGCTGACGGTTCATCATCGTCGGCCATATCAGATATTTCTGAGTCACTTTCAGTTGGACATTGTTGTCCAAGGTGGCTTGGCAAGATATAGTTGTTGACGATGACAGACGGGAGTGTTCTAAATCGGATCACCTGGCCTCCTCCAGCCTCATCGTCTTCATCCTTGTTTGGACGATAGAATTTGGTTTTGGACGATTCTGTTGCTTTGGAGCCAGCAACATCATCCTCAACTTCCTCAGCCTCTTCAGTTTGACTTGGGTCAGTCTCCTGAGACTGCTTGGCCCTCATCATCTGGCCATACTTTTTCTGGTATCGGCGGTACTGAGTCCTCGTCATCTCCTCCACAGGCACTGATCGACGAGTGTAGCAGTTGTAGTTGTATCAGCGCTCTGTCTTGTAAGGCTGAGGTACAAAGTTCTTTGGGTACATGTGAGGCTGACCTTTGTTCCATTGCCGGGACTGCGGGCGATGAAATTTGGTCCCAAAGAACGGTGTCATCGGTCGACTGAGATCCCAATGACATCTTGGGCAGATATGTGGAAGAACAGGCTCCTTCCCTTTGTCTTGGCTAAGTCGTGCGAACACATCCGGACGATGATCGTCCTGAGTCTCATCGATGGCAATCTTAAATTTGGGCAATTTGAAATTTGCCACATCAGTCAACACCATCCCCACTGGAGCAGTTTTGGGGAATGGATTTGAATCAACTCCCATGTGTTTGGTTGGCAAACCAATCCTACCGATGTCAATCGCATCCTGCAAAATATTACGGAAAGCCAAACATTGATTAGTGTGATGTGACCAAGCATTATGCCACTTACAATATCTTTTGTCCTTGATTTCATCAAGGCTTGGCATAGCATGTCCATCTTTCAATTTGACTTGTTATCTTTCAGTAATTGATCAAATATTTGATCGGCCTTTGAAATATCAAAAGAAAACTTTCGTGTTTGACGCTTACCGTCTCTGACTACTTTTTTACCTTTAAGTTCTCGCTCAAGTTTGGCAAGAGCCTTACATATATAAAGTTTTCCCTTAATGAGCTCGGCCAAACAAACATCGTCCATATTGTAATTTTCTACATCGACGTCATTAACTTGGTTTATTTCATAGTTAGTGTCTCTATTGTAGGTTCCTTTGGAAGATGATTTCATCTGGTCTTCTTCTCTCAATAATTGTTCATAACGTATAGCGCTAGTCTGCAGTTGAAACAGATCGATGAAATCTCTGTCTTGGAACTTCTTTTTAAGTTCAAAGGCTAATCCACTTTGAGCGATTTTTACAAATTCCCTTTCAGGCAAGGGAATAAAGCACCTACTTCTCGCTCTTTTAAACCTTTGTAGGAACGACTCAGCGTTCTCATCTGGCCGCTGTTTGAGTTGAGCTAAATCGGCCATTGTTATTTCTGGTTCTGATTTATAAAATTGAGAATAGAACACATGTTCTATTTGCTGCCAATTTTGAATAGAATTGGGTGATAGCTTAATGAACCATGAATAAGCTACCCCGGATAAAGAGTTAGGGAATAGTCTAAGTTTGACAAAATCGTTCACTTCCCCACATTGCATGGAGAACTTCCCTATGTGTTCAATGGTCGATATCTCATCTACCCCAGAGAACATAGTAAACTCTGAAATTTTATAGTTCCTAGGAAGCGGGTACATTTGGTCAACCCAATCAGGATAAGGTTTCCTATAAGTTAGACGAGTAGCTGGTCGTCCTAAACCTATTTGCTCTTGTAAAATTTCAGCAACTTGTTCCCGTAGAGCATCGGCCTGATTATAAAAAGGGTTGTTGTATACTTGGTCATACTGCTCGTTTGGTGGTCGAGCATAATACGGTGGTGCCTCATATGGTTGATAGTTATTGATGAGAATGCATAATGTTATATTTTTATCCCTTAATACTTAGTCTCCTATGCTTATTTAGTTACTAAATACACTCATTATTCTTATATTTTGATTTAGGATGCAATTGAAGTCCTTAAGTCTAAAAGAAGCTGAAAAGAGTGCATGGATCAACTTTAAAGATTTATCTGTACCTGTTCATGAAGAACCAGAGGATGTGCCATACATGGTTGGAAAGCTCTTGAAGTCTATATTTTGGAGAATTTTACGGTTCATGATTCCGAGTTTCCTAGAGGAAGTTACGGCTATTTCAGTACCGATGCGCAGTCTGAATGGCAGAAAGGAAAATAAGATGGAAGTCCGAGCGATCCGCCGATCGATCGGACCACGCAAAAACGTGACAGAACATGTGTTTTTCAGCCACAACGCATCCGATCGATCCCTCCATCGCTCCTATGGGGTCCGATCGATCCAACACTCATAATTCGATCGATCGGACTTGGGAATTAAAGGGCGACAGAACGTATGCTTTTTAGAGGAACACAGTTTGATCGATCGGACCATCGATCGAACTCGGGAAGAGTTAGAGACGAAGGATTTTTACAAAATCGATCGATCCAACTCCCTTAGTCCGATCGATCGGGCTCGGGCGTGAATAGAAGTTGAAGATTTTAATGAGACCGATCGATCCAGCATCCAAGGTCCGATCGATCGGACTTTTCCAGTAAAGGAAATCAACGGTTGTGATCTAATCCGAGGGTGGATACACTTGGGGCTATAAATAGGACTCTTTCTAGGGTTTGAGGGGGGAATTCTTGGACACTTTTGGCTACTCTTTCTCCTCTTTTATATTTTTTCTAGGTTTTCTTTTGCTTTATGAAATCTTTTGGAGGATTGTTCTTGATGGCCCTGCGTGGCTAAATCTTGATCCTTGGTCGAGTAGACTGAAACCTCGGAATCAATGAAACTGTGAGATCTAATTTATTTTTATTGTTCAGTTTATACATGAGTATTGGATGTTCTTCTGAGATTAAATCTTCATGGTTACCTTGTCTAATTGCTAGGAGGCCTACTAGTTTATTATTCATGGTAATCTACTGCTAGGTTTGATATCAAATCCGGAATTGTTTGATCCCTCTAATCTGTGAAGCAACTAGGATCTAATAATTTACTGCTGATCAGATCTTGTTAGATCTTAGGAAGAATATTCAACTAGATTAAATGCAACCGCTTGTGCTTGTGTTGTTTAGCTTCATCGATCTCCTTATTCTTAACGCTGCTACTAGATTAAATCTATAGCGCTTGTCTTAGGTTGTTTAGTAGTTAGGGTTGATTAGATCGCTTGTTTCTAATTAACTAAAATTGAGGAGAGATTCGAATTGAATTCGGACGATGAATATTCATGGTATAAATTGATTGATACTTGCATCTATGATCAGTTATTGGATTCCGATGGTGGATGTTGACTCAGACCAAGGTTTGTTCTCTTGATTTAACTCGTTTCTTCGCTTTAGATTATTTCTTTATTGTTTTTCCTCACGTTTAAAACCCCCCCATCTTTGTTCACTGAGCACAAAACTAGACTGAACACTCTTCGTGGGATCGACTCGTACTCGCACTACTACATTTATTTTAACGAGTACTGGATTTATTTTTGAGTGCCTGCAACAGCACATCAAATTTTGGCGCCGTTGCCGGGGAGTGATTCTAGTTGATTTTTGTGTTTATTGTGATCCTTATTTTCATAAAAAAAAGAGTTATTCGAATTTTCTTGATTTCTTTTTCTCGTTTTGCCGGAATTCTCTTGATTGTTTATGAGTATAGCTCGATCTTTTAATCAAGGTGATTTACAGTACAATCCCGAGATAGAAAGAACTCTGCGCAGGTTAAGGAGAGAAGCTCGGATAAATCTTGAGGAGGACGATTTAGCTCTTGATCACGTATTTATCAGTGATTCGGAATTAGAAGAGGAAGTCATGGCCGGAAATCGGACTTTGAAAGAACTTGCAGCCCCAGATTTGAATCAACAACCCTTATGCATTACATTTCCTACTTTGGATGTTGCTACTACTTTTGAATTGAAATCTGGACTAATACATCTCTTACCCACTTTTCATGGACTTGCAGGTGAGGATCCTCACAAGCATTTAAAGGAGCTTCATGTTGTGTGCACAAGTATGAAACCCATGGGGGTGACTGAAGATCAAATCAAATTGAGAGCGTTTCCATTTTCTTTGAAGCATTCGGCTAAAGATTGGCTTTATTATTTACCATCTGGGAGTATTACCACATGGAATGAGATGAAGAGGTTGTTTTTAGAGAAGTATTTTCCAGCCTCAAGAGCGGCCAACATTAGGAAAGAGATCTGTGGTGTGAGGCAACATAATGGAGAATCTCTACATGAATATTGGGAACGTTTTAAGAAATTATGTGCAAGCTGTCCCCATCATCAAATTAGTGAGCAATTACTTATTCAATATTTTTATGAGGGCTTACTAATCAATGACAGGAGTATGATTGATGCCGCTAGTGGAGGAGGTTTGGTGGATAAAACACCTGAAGTCGCGAGGAACTTGATTGCAAATATGGCAGCTAATTCTCAGCAATTTAATACTAGGCTTGATTCTTATTCAAAACATGTTAATGAGGTAAATGTTTCATCTCTTGAACAACAGATTGCGAGTCTAACTTCTCTTGTTCGTCAAATGGCTGTAGGTAATATGCAGACAGCGAAGGTTTGTGGAATTTGCTCGGTGGCGGGACATCCAACTGATATGTGCCCAACTCTTCAAGAGGAACCCATTGAACAAGTAAATGCAGCTGGGAGTTTCCCAGGACCACCGCAAAGGAAGTATGATCCCTATTCAAACACGTATAATCCGGGATGGAGGGATCACCTAAATCTCAACTATGGGAATCCACAAGTAAATCAGCTTACAACTCAATTTCGCTCAACTGGGCAGCAATATCAACAATATAGACCGTCATACCCGTCGAGACAACAACCAAACCCAACTCCGAATTCTGGTATGTCTTTAGAAGATATTGTTAATTCCCTTGCTACTAGTGCTATGCAATTTCAACAGGATACAAAACAATTTCAACAAGATGCAAAGGCCAGTATCCAAGGATTGGAACATCAAATGGGCCAAATGGCGACAGCAATTAGCAAGCTAGAGGCGCAAAATTCGGGAAAATTACCATCTCAAACGGTGATAAATCCAAGAGAGAATGCAAGTGCAATCATTTTGAGAAGTGGTAAAGATGTTGAGACTCCAGTAAAGGAAGTTCCTACATCGTCTGTGTAAGGAAACGAGCAAGACATCGTTGCGGACAAAATCTTTCCCGATGACGACGACGTACCTAAACGTAAGTTTCCACCTCTTTCTGATTATAAACCTGTACCTCCTTTTCCTCAGGCTCTGACAGAATCAAAAAAATATGAGAAGAATTCAGATCTATATGAGACTTTTCGCCGATGCGAGGTAAATATTTCACTCTTAGATGCTCTTAAACAAGTACCTCGTTATGCTAAATTCTTGAAAGAATTGTGCACAATTAAGAGGAAGCAGAAACTTAAGGGATGTGAGAAGGTGAAAGTAGGGGAAAATGTTTCTGCAATTCTGCAAAGAAAAATTCCTACGAAGTGTAGGGATCCAGGTATGTTTACTATCCCATGTACTATTGGTAACCCCAAATTTGAGAAAGCTATGTTAGATTTGGGAGCTTCTATCAATGTCATGCCATATTCTATATATTCTTCTTTAAAACTTGGGCCTTTGAATGAAACTGGTGTTGTGATTCAATTGGCTGACAGATCTAACGCCTATCCTAAAGGTGTAGTTGAAGATATTCTTGTGCAGGTCAATGATTTAGTTTTCCCTGCTGATTTTTATGTGCTTGATATGGAGAATGGTGATCATAGTACTCCTATTTTGTTGGGAAGACCTTTCTTAAAGACATCCAAGACTAAGATAGATGTCCATAGTGGCACACTTACCATGGAATTTGATGGTGAAACTGTTAAGTTTAATATTTATGATGCCATGAAATATCCTGCTGATGGTTGTTCAGTGTATTCAATTGATGTGATTGATTATTTATCACAGGAAGTTTTTGAACTTAGTGATAAAGATGAATTGGAAGTGGCTATTAGTAAATCTCTGGAGGAAGAAAATAAGGAGCTATCTTTGAGTACTAATTTGCAGGAAATTGTTGCAACACTGAATGATTTTTCGATAATTCAACAATCAGGTAACGATTCTTCTAGTTCATTACCTGTATCTAATGAGAAATCATTACCTTCTGTATTGCAAGCACCTATTCCAGATCTGAAACCTCTTCCTAATCATCTTAAATATGCTTTTCTTGGAGATGAAGGAGTATTACCAGTGATTATCTCCAATAACCTTAGTGCATCACAGGAAGAAAAACTTGTGCAGGTTCTTAAGAAGCATAAGACAGCTATTGGTTGGACAATTGCAGACATCAAGGGAATCAGCCCGAGTACATGTATGCATCGTATCTTGCTTGAAGAGGGAGCGAAACCTTCCCGCCAACCACAAAGAAGGTTAAATCCGCCCATGATGGATGTTGTAAAGAAGGAGATCCTCAAACTGCTTGAAGTTGGAGTGATCTATCCTATTTCGGATAGCACTTGGGTTAGTTCAGTTCAAGTTGTTCCTAAAAAGACAGAAATAACCGTGGTGAGAAATCACAAAGATGAGTTAGTTCCCACCCGTGTGCAAAATGGGTGGAGGGTTTGTATTGATTATAGAAAATTAAATGCTATAACCCGCAAGGACCACTTCCCTTTACCTTTTATTGATCAGATGCTTGAAAGATTAGCTGGTCATTCTTATTATTGTTTTCTTGATGGTTATTCAGGTTACTTTCAGATTGCAATTGCCCCTGAAGATCAGGAAAAGACGACGTTCACATGCCCATTTGGAACTTTTGCATATCGTCGCATGCCTTTTGGTCTTTGCAACGCCCCAGCGACTTTCCAAAGGTGTATGGTTAGTATATTCTCAGATTATATTGAACAGATCATAGAGGTTTTTATGGATGATTTCACAGTTTATGGAAACTCTTTTGATAATTGTTTACATAACCTTACACTTGTTCTTCAAAGGTGCATAGAAACTAGCCTTGTGTTAAATTCTGAGAAATGTCATTTCATGGTTGAACAAGGTATAGTTTTGGGTCATGTTGTTTCATCTAAAGGAATTGAGGTTGATAAAGCTAAAGTTGATGTCATTCAATCTTTACCTTATCCCACTAGTGTGCGGGAAGTTCGTTCTTTTCTTGGACATGCAGGTTTTTACCGAAGATTCATCAAGGACTTCTCCAAAATAGCATTACCGTTGTGCACGTTGTTACAAAAGGACAAGGCTTTTGAGTTCGATGAAGCATGCAAAAAGGCATTTGATAAGCTGAAGAAATTGTTGACTTCTACTCCAATTATTCAACCCCCAGACTGGAGCGTTCCTTTCGAGATAATGTGTGATGCGAGTGATTATGCAGTGGGCGCAGTTTTGGGTCAAAAAATTGGAAGAGCTTCTCATGCAATTTACTATGCTTCCAAGACTTTGGATGATGCCCAGAGAAATTATTCTACAACTGAAAAAGAACTTTTAGCTGTTGTGTTTGCTGTAGAAAAATTTCGTTCTTATTTACTTGGTACTAAAGTCATTGTTTACTCTGATCATGCAGCCCTTCGTTATTTAATGACGAAGAAGGAGGCAAAGCCGAGATTAATCCGATGGATACTTTTCTTGAGTGAATTTGATTTGGAGATAAAAGACAAAAGAGGAACAGAAAATCGAGTTGCAGATCATCTGAGTCGGTTAGTTCATGTGGAGGATAAACTTCGTCTACAGGAAACATTCCCTGATGAACAATTGTTTTCTGCAACTGTGACATTACCTTGGTATGCAAATATTGTGAATTATTTGGTTACTAATATGTTACCTTCTGATTTGTCTAAGGCTCAAAGAGATAAGATTAAAAGTGATGCCAAATACTATGTGTGGGATGACCCATATTTATGGAAGCATTGTGCAGATCTAGTAATAAGAAGGTGCGTTCCTGAAAGTGAAATTATTTCTATACTCACTTTTTGTCATTCTTATGCTTGTGGAGGTCACTTTGGAGTTAAGAGAACGGCAAGAAAAGTGTTAGAATGTGGTTTCTATTGGCCTTCTTTATTTCGAGATTCATATTTTCTTTGTAAGTCATGTGAGAATTGTCAGAAGACAGGAAATATATCCCAAAGGAATGAGATGCCACAAACCCCCATATTATTTTGCGAAATTTTCGATGTTTGGGGCATTGATTTCATGGGTCCGTTCCCTATATCTTTTGGTTATGTTTATATTCTACTTGCTGTGGATTATGTTTCAAAATGGGTAGAAGCTAAAGCTACCAGGACTGATGATTCTAAGTTGTCGCAGATTTTATCAAGTCTAACATATTATCCAGGTTTGGAATTCCAAGAGCTTTCATAAGTGATCGAGGCACCCACTTTTGCAATCGAACTGTTGAGGCGTTACTACGGAAGTACCATGTGACCCATAAGGTATCAACCGCCTATCATCCACAAACTAGTGGACAAGCGGAAGTGTCAAATCGAGAGATCAAGTCCATCATTGAAAAGACGGTAAATCCAAGTAGAAAAGATTGGAGTTTGCGTTTGGATGATGCGTTGTGGGCATATAGGACTGCATATAAGACACCCATCGATATGTCACCTTATCGCTTGGTATTTGGGAAACCATGTCACCTTCCAGTTGAGTTAGAACATAAAGCTTATTGGGCTATCAAGAGCTTTAATATGAACATGGATGAGAGTGGAGAACACAGGAAGTTGCAACTGCAAGAATTAGAGGAAATTCGCAATGATGCCTATGAGAGCGCTAGGATTTACAAGGAAAAGACAAAAGCTTTTCATGATAAGATGATCTCTAGAAAGAAGTTTAAAGTTTGTCAAAAAGTTCTCCTTTACCAATCACGCTTACGTTTGTTTCCAGGTAAGTTGCGTTCTCGTTGGATTGGATCTTTTATTGTTACTAATGTTTTTTCTCATGGTGCAGTTGAAATTCAAAGTTTAGCCACTTCCAAAATGTTTACGGTGAATGGCCATCGACTTAAACCTTTCTATGAAGGCGTTCCAACAGAAAAGTTGGAAAAATTGGACCTTGAGGAACCAACTTATACTGATTAAAGAAGCAAGCATGAAGTCGAGCCAATGACAATAAACAAAGGCGCTGCTTGAGAGGCAACCCAAGGGGAGTTCGTTCCTTTCTCTTTTTATTTTCGCATTTCCATTTTAGTTATTTTTGCTTTTCTTTGCATTCCACCTTACATTGGGGACAATGTCAGTTTCAAGTGTGGGGGAGGAGATCTAGGTTACATTTGCCATAAGCGAGAACCAGTTAAGCTTGACATATCCATAACATGATTGAATGAGTAATTTTGCGACTTAGAATTAATTAGTTGAGTTATTTTCCTTAAGATGGTAGTGACTAAATGAGTAGACAAAAGCTGGTGAGATTTTGAGCCTTTAGACTGACACATTCATATCAGTCTCACTATTTTCTTTCATGAGAGATATTCTTCCATGGGTTTGTTTTTCCAGAACTTGCTTTGATTCTATTCGAGGTCACATTGACACATGCAGACATGAACATGATTAAGGCCATTTTTGTTATAAGTTACTTAAGCCAAATAGCCGACGTTGCAATTAATTTTTCCTTTTGCTAAACACCTTTGAGCTTTATTGACTTTATTGTTAACCCACACTACAAGCTTTAAACCTGAAAGAAAAATATTTCCGTTACCCAAGCCATAAAACTAGTGGAGCATTGATCATCATTATGACATGTATGGGTGCAAAAGTTCAAGTGTGGGGGTGTTTGGATTTGTGGTATGGCTATGATTGGTGAAGTGGAGGATATTTTTCATACTTAATTCGTGAGTATGTTGTTTCTGGAAAAAAAAGAAGAAAAAAAAAGAAGAAAAAAAAAGAAGAAAAGAAAGTGAAGGAGGAAATTGTTTCTCATGTTGCAAAATATGTTTATGAATCCTCCTAATATTCCAAAAAAGGGGGATGTTTATGTATGATCTCTACAAAGGTGGAAGTTTGTGCAAAAGATTGTTCACTATTTCAGTTAAAAAGTATTCCTTTGAACAATCTCTTTGCCAATGTGGTAATGTTTTATGGGTTGAGTATGTTAAAGCTAAGTTGAAGAAAGTTGTTGAATGGAGTGATTGGTTGTACAGGTCTTATTGATGCATTTTTGCTCCATTAGTTCCATTGGCTTTTAAGCTACATTCCTAAATATTTCCCACCTTAATCCTGGACCCCATTACAACATTTTGAAGTCCTTATTATTTGTGTTATGCATGTGATTCTAGTGGCGGAGAATGAGAAGATATGCAAGCTTATGGTAAATCATTTTCATTGGAATGAATTTGAGTGAAATACATACCCTTCAAACACATGAGAGTTGAGTGTTTATTTCCGTGAGGGTCTACTTGTTTATTTTGCTCCATATTCAAGTGAAAATGCTTTTTGATTGATTTTTAAGTTGTTTAAAAATGTTCGTTCATGATATGTTATGAGTTGTGAAGAGCTTGATTGTTCTTTGTTGATGGCGTTGCAACCTTGATATCTTGAGTAGAGTGAATTTTAGTTTTGCCTGAGGACGAGCAAAAGCTTAGTGTGGGGGAATTTGATGAGAATGCATAATGTTATATTTTTATCACTTAATACTTAGTCTCCTATGCTTATTTAGTTCCTAAATACACTCATTATTCTTATATTTTGATTTAGGATGCAATTGAAGTCCTTAAGTCGAAAAGAAGCTGAAAAGAGTGCATGGATCAACTTTAAAGATTTATCTGTACCTGCTCATGAAGAACCAGAGGATGTGCCATATATGGTTGGAAAGCTCTTGAAGTCTATATTCTGGAGAATTTTACGGTTCGTGATTCCGAGTTTACTAGAGGAAGTTACGGCAATTTCAATACCGATGCGCAATCTGAATGGCAGAAAGGAAAATAAGATGGAAGTCCGAGCGATCCGCCGATCGATCGGACCACGCAAAAACGTGACAGAACATGTGTTTTTCAGCCACAACGCATCCGATCGATCCCTCCATCGCTCCTATGGGGTCCGATCGATCCAACACTCATAATTCGATCGATCGGACTTGGGAATTAAAGGGCGACAGAACGTATGCTTTTTAGAGGAACACAGTTCGATCGATCGGACCATCGATCGAACTCGGGAAGAGCCAGAGACGAAGGATTTTTACGAAATCGATCGATCCGACTCCCTTAGTTCGATCGATTGGGCTCGGGCGTGAATAGAAGTTGAAGATTTTAATGAGACCGATCGATCCAGCATCCAAGGTCCGATCGATCGGACTTTCCCAGTAAAGGAAATCAACGGTTGTGATCTAATCCGAGGGTGGATACACTTGGGGCTATAAATAGGACTCTTTCTAGGGTTTGAGGGGGGAATTCTTGGACACTTTTGGCTACTCTTTCTCCTCTTTTATATTTTTTCTAGGTTTTCTTTTGCTTTATGAAATCTTTTGGAGGATTGTTCTTGATGGCCCTGCGTGGCTAAATCTTGATCCTTGGTCGAGGAGACTGAAACCTCGGAATCAATGAAACTGTGAGATCTAATTTATTTTTATTGTTCAGTTTATACATGAGTATTGGATGTTCTTCTGAGATTAAATCTTCATGGTTACCTTGTCTAATTGTTAGGAGGCCTACTAGTTTATTATTCATGGTAATCTACTGCTAGGTTTGATATCAAATCCGGAATTGTTTGATCCCTCTAATCTGTGAAGCAACTAGGATCTAATAATTTACTGCTGATCAGATCTTGTTAGATCTTAGGAAGAATATTCAACTAGATTAAATGCAACCGCTTGTGCTTGTGTTGTTTAGCTTCATCGATCTTCCTATTCTTAACGCTGCTACTAGATTAAATCTACAACGCCTGTCTTAGGTTGTTTAGTAGTTAGGGTTGATTAGATCGCTTGTTTCTAATTAACTAAAATTGAGGAGAGATTCGAATTGAATTCGGACGATGAATATTCATGGTATAAATTGATTGATACTTGCATCTATGATCAGTTATTGGATTCCGATGGTGGATGTTGACTCAGACCAAGGTTTGTTCTCTTGATTTAACTCGTTTCTTCGCTTTAGATTATTTTTTTATTGTTTTTCCTCACGTTTAAAACCCCCCATCTTTGTTCACTGAGCACAAAACTAGACTGAACACTTTTCGTGGGATCGACTCGTACTCGCACTACTACATTTATTTTAACGAGTACTGGATTTATTTTTGAGTGCATGCGACAGCACATCAGTTATTCTGATAAGGGATATCACCCATGCGTTGACTATCGGCCATTCTTTGATTATAAAAATTATTTCCTACTGGGCGATTAACTTGGCCACCTAGTTGCCCATAGTTATTCTATGGAAACCATTGGCCTTGAGCATCCAGGTTATTATTTTGGCCAATATTTTGGCCATTGTTTGGGTAAACAAGGTTCTGGTCATTGTTTGGGAAAATAAAGTTCTGGCCATTAGGAGGAATGTTCTGAGGAACGTTTTGAGGAATGTTCTGAGGAATATTTTGAGGAATGTTATCACTCATAACCAAAGGCATTCCACCTATTGGTATGCCCTGACCTAAAGAAACTCCATTATTTGGCGCTCCTTGTGCCGGAGGAACAACACCGCCTTGCATCCCTTGAATAGGAGGGACACCATTGTTTGGTATTCCTCCAGGAGTTAACATCTCATTATTATGAGGTATTTGCGTTGGCGATGGAAATAACCCAGATGTTTGACCGATTAAGTTAGGTCTTTGATTATTGTCATTGTTCATCGATGGTCGATGATGGGTTGAACTAGTTTGGCCAACTTGGCTATTTTGGCCGAGAAGGTTTTGGCTATGCATTGGATTTCGTAAGAGAACAAAACCGTTATTACCGCCAGGTCCCATGATCGCGTTGGGTGGAAAAGGACGATTGTTCTGAGTGGTGTTTTGGCCGATGAAAATCATTGGCATGGTCGGCCTAACAAGATTTGGCCCAGGGTTTGCCTGAGATAAAGTTGAGTTGATAAAAGTCTGCATGGTGTCAATAAAAGGCCTTAAGGCAGTGGTGATATGGCTAGCCATTTGCTGATTGTTAGCATGTAAAGCTTCATCGACCATAGTTTGGGCTGTACTCGACGTTATATTCCCTGGATCCAGGCCAACTCTGGCCGATGTGTTTCCTTGCTCTACAGAGCGATAAACCACCCTATCTCGATATTCTATGCGTGGAGGGGGAACGAGCGGAGGAATATGTGGTTGGTCAAAGGGTGGAAAGATAACAAGTTCCTCTTCACTAACACTTGGAATTTGTTGGCCATCCCCGTGATCGGCGTTTCCACTACCACTGTTAGTATCCAACCCAGTCCTAATAACGACCATTCCGTCTGGTCCAACTTGACCGATTTCCATAAAGACTTGACACGGGTCCCACCGGGCGTGCCAAAAAATGTTAGAAAAGAAATTATGACCGTTGACCGGGACTGTAATCAAGGTCAAAATCTATTTCCACATTCGAATATCAGGAGATTGTGGTTTTTAGTTCTACTCCTTCGAATGATCGAATCAGAGGTGTTGAAGTGTACAAAGAAGCTATTTTTGGTTGATGATGAAGTTGATGGAAATGGAAAATGGAAATGGAAAATGGGAAATGGAGGTTGGAAAATGGAAAATGGACAGCGGAAAATGGGAATAATGGTGATGATCTATCTTATAACTACTCCTATGAGTGATAAATCTACTCCTATGAATGATAGAAATATGCTACTCCTATGATTGAAATTATGGTATCACTACTCCTAGAAAAGAAGGCATTGATGCAGAAATTAAAAGGAAGGAAAATGCTTCATTATGCTAAATAAGGCTACATTGATAAATGTAAAATGCTACATAAAAAGATAAAAAGCTGGTTTGCTTTGATGGCCGGGACCTGTTTTTCTTCTTTCTCTTGGCTTTTATAGAGTTTCTGGTAACTGATTTGGAAACTGTCAGGAAACCACTATGCAGTAGCTGCAACTGTTGCTTTGAAAGTGGAAACCACCAGAACTGCATAACGGGTCTAAATTGCTCTGGAACCGCCATTAAACAACGCCTCTTGTCTTCCGCTGTATTTTTTCCGATGATAACCTTGGAATCTGGCAAAACTCTGAACATCAAAGTTGTAGATCTTCAAATTATCTTTCCAACGGTACCAGAAACGTCTAATTTGAATATCGGATGAGAAAGTTATGGCTAAAACCATTAGACTGCACTAATGGCCGATTAGCAAATATGGACGATAGAAATTTGGACTAACTCATTTGGACGACATCGTCCATTTTGGACGATGACTTCATCGTCCATTTTGGACGATAGGAAAGTTGGACGATGACATTAACAAATTCGTCCATTATTTACTATTTTGCCACTGGTCACTTCAACTGCCAGTTTGGCATATTGAACGATGTAATCTGAAGATCTCATCAATATGAAAGTTGTAGATCTTCTCGTGCTCTTTCTAATGGTTCAAGAATCGCCCATTTTGGATACTCAATGTAAAAGTTATGGCTAAAATACTTCAGTTGTGTCAAAACTGAAGTATTTATTGGCTGATTGGCAATATTTATGAAATTGCTATTGATCGCCCAAATGACTATATTTATGGATAACATTTTGCCCCCCGGTCTTTATGAAAATATTCCTATTTTTGTAAAGACCTTATTCTGTTGACCAATTTGGGCGATTTTGTCGATCAATTTTGGACGATTTTATCGGCCAATTGAGCGATTTTTGTCGACCAATTGAGTCGTTCATAAAACATATTTTATTAGCCAGTCATCCAATATACTTGTTTTATGGCGAGTGACGATTGACCAAGATGAATCGGTCAGATCACTTGAGTTTATACATTTAATATTGATCAATCGGTCAAAAACTATTGTCCGTCGGCCAAATTTTTTGCATGTCACTTGGCCAACATATTTGCTCGGCAAATTTTAAAGTTTATTTGCTCCCCCCATGTTTGATCACTCCTTTTCCTCCAGGCCATCTCCTCTGATTTCATCGTCCAATTTCTTGGACGTTGACCGCAATCGTCCAAATTGCCTTTGAACAGGGAAATCTCTATTTTCCTTGATGGGCGATGAGGCATCTTCGCTGAGCAGCGAACGATGGGCGATGATGGTCTTCGAACAATAGACGACGGTTAGGTGAGTGATGGTCGTCGAACAATGGACGACGGCGATCGTCGCTGAGCAGTGGATGATGGGTGATCGTCGTCAAGGAGCAATGCTGGGCGATGAGCAATGCTCTGTTTCTCTTTTTCCGCAATGATCGATGAGCGATCATTGTCGATCAATGGACGATGATGGGCGATGAAAAACCTGGACGATGAGTAACGCTGGTCGATGGACGACGAGCGACGATGGTTGTCGTCAACCCATGGACGATGAGCAACCTGGATGATGAGGAAATGGACGATGGGCGACGACTGGGGTCATCGAGCAATGGACGACGGGTGATGACTGATGGTTGTCGAGCAACGGTCGATGAACGATCGTCGTCGAGCCATGGACGACGGGTTGTTGCTCTGTTTCCCTTCTTCCGCAAAGGGCGATGAGCGATGATCCAAGGACGATGAGCAACGGATGATGGGCGATGGCTCTGTTTTTTCTTCCAACGGCGAGAGATTGCCATCATCCCAACCAATGTGACCCTTGAAGCTGAGGATCCACCGGATCGCAGGTCGTTCCATGGCCAACCGAGTGAGCACCGCGTCGGAGATATACTTGCTCTGTTTTTTCCTCCAACGGCCATGGGTTGCCGTATAGCAACGACGATGCCCTGGGTTTGCTTGAGGGTGGCTACGGCCTGAGGATTTGGGCTAGGGCCGTCGATGGGTTCTGAGGAGGGTACACCGGCTTGCCCATTAGCCTTCTGATGGCTATCGCTACCGTCGTTGCCGTCCGATATTCCGCCGATGCCGTTGTTCCATACCGCGTCGGAGACGGAGGTGATGACTCCGACGTTGCTCTGTTCTCCCCCCAGCGGCCATAGGTTGCCATCTTCCCAAGTGATTGGAGCTTTGAGGCTGATGTTGGCGCGGCGATGAGGGATCTGGGATGCTCGAAGGAAGCTGCGGTCTGAGGAGTTAGGCATGGTTTTCCCTTCCGCCGCTGCCGTCGTCCCATGGCCAGCCGAGTGAATACCGTGCCGGAGACGGAGGTGATGACCCTGGCGTTGCTCTGTTTTCCTCCCAACGGCTGCAAATTGATCATCATCCCAACCAGTTGACGAGGAAGCCGGTGGTAGTGAGGTCGTGGTCTCCACTGTTGCCTTGACCGGAATCGACTGGGTCGAAGAGGATGCCGAGGGCCCAAATAGAATCGTCCCTCGTCGTGGAGGTAGAGGGTGGCGTTTGTCGAAGACCTCTCAGCCGGAGTTGGTGAAGAAGATGTTCTATCTGATGAAGAAAAGCACGCCGGCGATCTGCTTGGCGAACTGGAACTCTCCGATGCCGCAGTAAACCCTTCCACCGGAGTTGGTGATGGGGAGGTAGTTGCAGAGGGTGCGGATGGTGGAGCGGTTTCCCTGGCAACGGGTTAAGCGGGGTAGATGACTTTGAACCGCCTTGAACTGCTGCGGTTTTCACGTGCACGATCTCCCCTTGACATTCCTGCCTTGAACCGCTTGAACCGCCCTAAACTGCTGTGCAGAGGCAGCGAATGGTGGGGTGTCCTCCCTGATGACTCCGGCGGCAAGGGATCTCCAAGGAAAAGAAGGCTGGCCGTCTCCGGCGTGTAGACGCTGATCGGGAGGCCATTGTCGGAGCCACAGGTTTTCTCTATAAATGCTCGGCGTGTAGATTTTGTCCCTTCTTCTTTGTATAGCTTCAACACAGGGTCCAACCGTTATTACCTAACAACATTTGGCCCAGGGTTTGCCTGAGATAAAGTTGAGTTGATAAAAGTCTGCATGGTGTCGATAAAAGGCCTTAAGGCAGTGGCGATATGGCTAGCCATTTGCTGATTGTTAGCATGTAAAGCTTCATCGACCATAGTTTGGGCTGTACTCGACGTTATGTTCCCTGGATCCAGGCCAACTCTGGCCGATGTGTTTCCTCGCTCTACAGAGCGAAAAACCACCCTATCTCGCTATTCTATGCGTGGAGGGGGAACGGGCGGAGGAATATGTGGTTGGTCAAAGGGTGAACAGATAACATGTTCCTCTTCACTAACACTTGGAATTTGTTGGCCATCGCCGTGATCGGCGTTTCCACTACCACTGTTAGTATCCAACCCAGTCCTAGTAACGACCATTCCGTCTGGTCCAACTTGACCGATTTCCATAAAAACTTGACACGGGTCCCACTGGGCGTGCCAAAAAATGTTAGAGAGGAAATCAAACCGCTGACTGGTCAAATAGTCAAGGTCAAATCCTATTCCACACTTAAGTATCAGATGATTGCAGTTAAGTTCTACTCCTTCGAATAATCGAACCAGAGATGTCAAGTAATATGGAAATCTAGATTAGACCTAATTTAATAATCTAATTAAGATCAATTATCTAAATTAATCTAAAATAATCTAAATTAATCTACTGAAAAGCCTTAAATTACCTAAGATCGGGAAATTAAATAAAGAAAATATTAAAGATCAACCTAAGTTACTAAATCAAGAGAAAACATCTAAATCTACTCATTATAGTCGTAATTAAACCTAAATTAATCCTAAAATACTCCTATAATCAGGAAGAAAAGAAACTGTAATTAATAAGCTAGTTTAATCTAGTCTAGAACTAATTTAACGTAATTAAATCTACATTAATCTTCGATTAAGTTATGCTAAGGATGCAGAAACGGACAGAACCCATTAACCTAGAACTAAAAGAAAGAAATAAAAGGAGAAAACGATTAAAACAACTACATTATCTAGATTATACTAATAAAACAGTAAAAGAAGCCATTAATCAAACTGAAAGCTTATATTAATCAACTTACAGGTACAAATGAAACGAAAGCCATGCTTCAGAGCAGGTTACAGAGTGTCGGGAGGGTTTACAGTGGTGAAGAGAAGCTATTTATTCTAAGAAACTAACTATCTACTCCCGCCTTGAGGGTTGATGGCGTAAAAGGAGGAGATCGTGTGCAAACTGCTCCACAACGGCTTCTTCCACGTTCGTGTCTGGTTTGGAGAGTACACGTGGTCGATGCTCCTTCGTTGCACACGTCACGATCACGCTGGCTTACTTATCGTTTCTTGTCCACGTCATACCTGCATGCGTTTTTTAACCATATTTGGCATATGTGTTAATTGCTTTTGGACGATGATATTAAGTAACATGTCCCACTGTGACTTTTTTGGGCCATCATCGTCCTTTGTCCCTTACATGATGTTTGCCATATGGACGATGTCGTCCTCTGTTGTGGATATTCTATCGTCCATTTGGTCGATAGGTTTTATCTGGACGATAAGATTATATTGTTATTGTCCATTTAGTCACTGCTTTTTTGCTTACGTGTCCGTCATTAATGATTTAGCCATTATTTTGGCTAACACTACCCTTCAATTCTTTCAGTATTAAATATGTATTCTTAAAATTATGGCAATATAAAAAATGCCTCCGCCTTCTTTAGAAATAATAGCACAAAAATGCCGTTTCGTCTGCTTATGTACACAACCATAGTTGAGTGCAAAATTACTAAGGTTAATTGTTTAGTCCTATGCAAATCCAATGGTAGAAAAAAGGGCAAAAAAACAAATAATTTTACCTCGTTTGTTTTGAACTCCAAAAGTACATATGTAATGTTGAAAAAACAAATAATAATAATAATAATAGTATTATTATTATTATTAATATGGGTCCAGGCGTGGCCCAATACCTTGGCCATTCAGGCCATCGCCTAGGGACACATTGGGCCTCCTCTAAAAATCCTTGTATTGGGGGCGCCCACATCATATTGAGGCATTTTGGGTCGGGAGCCGCGTATTAGAGTTCCAGGCCTCAGAGTTTAAAGAATTTGTGTCTTGTGTATGTGTGTGTGGTTGGGGGGGGGGGGGGGGGTTGGGTTAGTTGGATGTATGGATCCATGCATATCCATATTCATATTCAATCTATTTGCTTCCAGACTGAAAACATACAAATCGGAAAGGTTGATGAACAACTGGCCATCAAAAGATGAAATTCCAAGTATACAAATACTACTCCAATATACAGATGAAATTCCAAGTATACAAATGGTACTCCAATATACAGTACAGAGGATATATCAACCTTATAAGAAGCAATAACGGTTACAACCGTTTACCTCCTATTAGTTCGTTTACATATATATTTTGCTAAGTTAAGTTTATATATTTTTATCATATTCCCTAGGTTAGTTTTAAATATACATCTTATAAACATAAATAAGTTTTAAATATACATACTTAACTTATAAGATACTTATTATAAAGTTTATAACCTAAGCTTTCCCCGATATCCCTCCTTCCCCTCTTACAGCCGATATCTCACTTCTCATCCCCCAGGGTTCCTTCCTCCGCCCCTTCTCCCTCCCCGATTCTCCAAGCTCCCGTCGTCCTCCCTCTTCCCGGCGCTCTCTCAGTCACTCTCTCGCCGGAACGCCGTCCCGACCTTCCTCTCTCCTTCTCCCTACATTGTTCGCTGCTAAGCCTAAACCCGTTTCACCCTTAACCTCCCCGCTCTTCACCCCTCCGGCCGTTCCGATCTTTCACCCATTCCTCTCAGAGGCAACAGGTGACTCAATAGAGAAAATAGAGGTGAGGAATCGAGAGAGAGAAGAGATAGAGAGAAAATCGAGAGAGAGAAAAGATCTTTCACCGATCTTTCACCCATTCCTCTTAGAGCCGTCGGAGACCGTGGCCGGAGGAGGTCGCGACTACAGAGAGAGGGGCCACGACTAACGGAGGAGACGGCGATTGTGACGGGGGTGGCGAATGTGACGGCGACGATGACTATGACCGGGACTGGAGGTGGAGCTCTCGCACAATCCAGAGGTAGGGTACCTCTGTCGCGATTCCGAGCTTCTCCGCCGGCGTCGGGACCTCCGACCTCCCCGATCTCCTTAGCCGACCTCTGATCCCCCCGACCCCCCCGATCTCACCGACCTCCGGCTCCGCGGACGGGGAAGTGGAGCGAACTGTGTTGGTGCGTCGTCACCGGAGCGGGGAAGTGGAGGCATCACCGAGTTGGACTTCGCCGGAGAAGGAAGGCTTCAAAACGATGGGCTTTGCCGGCGGCGAGGAGGGGGAAGGAAGAGGGGAAGAAGAAGAGAAAAGAATAGAAAAGAAGAAGACAACGGAGGAGAGAAGAAATGGGGAAAATTGTGATTTTTTTATTTCTTTTGTTTAATTTTGTTTTTGTTTTTGTTTTTATTTTAAGATATTGTATATCACAGGAGAATATCAAGACTCTCCTTTTAACTTAGTTGATTTATTGGAATACAATGCTGATCACGTAGAGGTTGTGTTTTTCTTTGTAGTTGTCATCCTTGCTCCTAAAGCAGGCTCAAACTAAATGCGCTCAATCTCCTACTCTAAATTTGCTACGTTTGTGCTCACAATTAATCAAAATATTGTAGTTTTCATCTGTTCGATATATAGGGTGTAGTGACCAAATGTTCATCACCATTCACTATTGCAAGTTTGATCCTTTTCTATATTAATAGAGAATGATTGCTATTGGCAATTACATAATTAAAATA
The DNA here is from genome assembly GCA_963920575.1 of Narthecium ossifragum. Taxonomy (NCBI): domain Eukaryota; kingdom Viridiplantae; phylum Streptophyta; class Magnoliopsida; order Dioscoreales; family Nartheciaceae; genus Narthecium; species Narthecium ossifragum. The sequence continues at coordinate 28,064,350 of OY986964.1, read as the reverse complement.
TTTAATGGTGTTAAGCATATTTATCGCATTGCCAAGGTTTTCTGTAAATAGTGATTCATTTGGATGTTATCCAAGAATTAGTAATGATATTGTTGTTAATGAAACTTATTGAATTCCAAAAGTTCAAGGTCTCATATATGTTATAATTTTATGAATCATTTTTATGAAATATTGATTGGAGATACAAAAGTGACATGGACTCACATTAATAATTATATCCATCGTTGAAGCTGCGAAAGTGGACTGTGTGATGCTGAAAAAGAACTGTCCATCGTAATGCCGAGAAAGAAGTACTCTATGCGGTCTTATATTATCAATATTTTTTTATACATTTTAATGATTTATTAATAAGAGAACTGTAAAACCGTACCAAGGGTACGGGTGAGTACTAGTATATATATAAGTACGGGTTTTCAAACGACTATGACATTATTATTAAAAGAAACGACACTACAAGAAATGTGATAATTTGTGACCAGTTGTTTTGCTACCAAGCATCGGTAGTCGCTAAACATTATCTATAGGCGACCAACACAAGTTTTAATCACTCAATATGGACGAGGGTAGCATTTGCGACCACAAAAATATCTTCGCCAAAACGTAGTTGCCATAACTACCTTTTGAACTAGACAAAAGCTTTTGTGACCAAACAAATGTAGTTTGCGCGATGGATTTGGAATTGGTCACCATAAACTTGCTAATTTAGAGTTGTTGCGACTAACAACGTTGGTTGCAATGGTATACTTTAAGGTGACCAACGTTTCGTCGCCATAAATGAATGAAATTCCAATAATATACTTATTGTGATCAACTGTTTTCAACCAAGTTAAGTTTGTCACAAAATAATCACTATCGGTGACCAATGACAAACTAGACACAAAAAATAGATGAAAAGAATATAGACGACCAAAGCTAATCGTCGCCAAGTTCAGTTTGGCAAAAGCTAATCCAATAATCGTCGATAAAATGTTTTAGCCAATGGTAAATGTGACCATAATGTTGTTGTTTCTGTGACCAACCCGTAACTGGTCGTGATAAGTTTTCTTTGTAATGATTTTGTGACTAATTATGTCCATTACAGAATTATATATCTTTAGCGACTAAAGGTTTTAGCATATTACATAAGTCAAACTAGAATATGATTTTTCCAGCTTTATTGTAGCCAGTTTTAATTATTGGTCTTTAATTAAATTGATGGGATGCACATTTTAATCAGTAAAAAGAAAAAGTGTTGTTGCTACCCCTTTTTCTTCTCTCACAACTTCTAACCACTTTTTAGGAACAAATGATTGCACTAAATACAGAAATAGAGCTACTCTGCCCCTTTTCTTTTCTCACTATTTCTCAATGTATGCAAGAAACTAAAATTTGCACAAAATATTTAGAGTGGCACCACGGTTGTATCCTAATCAAGTCGTGATTTATTTGCAAAGTTGCAGGATTAAAATGGCTCAAATCTAGTGGCAACCATAAAGAAAAGCACCGGCAATACACAACAGTAGATACATTAATTTTGCAGCACTTGTTATACATAAATGCACATGACTTACCATTTTGCAAAATCAAGATATGAAAACACATCACTTGTTAGAAGTACTCAAATATAAAGCTATAGATGTTGCTCATCCCGTTCTTCCCAATTTAGATCCAAATGTTTGTCACTATGAAATAATCTCCAGTTTGAGGCAATCAATTGTCACACCCCGACCCAAAAAACTCATCTAAGCCGGGGCATGAGGGACCTAACTCTAAAATCAAACTACGAGAGCCTCCCCTATACATTTCACTTTAAAACCTGGTACACAATTATAATATTCACAATTAATTTATATTATCCTATCATCAAGTCATAATACAAAACTAACTGCTAGGAGACTCAATTAACTTTTAAATGATACAATACTGGTACAAGTTTTCTAAGTACAACAATCTCTGATCAATTTACATCAAATTGAAATACAAATACATTTCTCCTTCATATTACAATTTATACATTTAAAATTGTACATCAATTGAATAAGAAAAACTGATGATATCCTCGATCTCACGCACCACCAAGGGGAGTGCCGCCTCCAATGCCGCAACTACCTGAAAAAGAAGGAACTGCATCGACCTGCATCACCGATGCGACCCGGGTAAGAGTGAGCAACAAAGTGATACGTGAACATTAATAGATCAGGACATGCAACAGTATGTCAAACATCATATAGGGCTAGACACAGCACCAAGCTTGTCATGGGTAAACATAGCAAGGGTCTGAACAAGCGAACATACATTCTAGCATTACAACGGCGCCCACAGGCCGTTAACAAGCAACTAAACATCAATCTAAATTTTGGCATTATGACAGCATAAACGGCTGTCCACCGAAATTCCTACAACGAGGCACACCCCCAGCCACACAATTACATCAACAATAAATACAATGTACATAATATAGGGCACACCTTCGGCCCGTTATCTATCTAACATTCCAAGGGGCATAACTCCCTTGGTTGAACCACGAGCCTCACATAGGGCTTAGATACATATATGTATGTAATACATGTATAGATAGCATTCTACTTGAATACATGGATAGGAGCGCCAAACAGGATGGGCCATCCCGGTCGTGATCAGGATTAACTCCACCCATCCCGGTTGCGCCAAACAGAGGATGGGCGCTTCTTTTCAACTAAAATTTTCACAGCTCCTGCGCACTATTTAGTCCCTAAATTATCGCGATTGTGATCAATAGATGAGGCGGGGCACAAGGCATCCAGCGGCCGCTTTCATCTCCGACGCCAGCCGTGATCTCTTTCTTGCACAAGGTGATCTCTTCAAGGCATCATCCATTCGTGAGTCTCCAGGCCTTATCCATCTCTTTCATCTTTGTTCTCTTTGTAGGAGTTTTAGGTTTCATGTTTATAGAAATGCAAGAGATGGTCGGTAGCCTTCTGAGTTAGGTGGTCAGCAGCCATCTGAGTCTTTGGTTTGTTTCCTCTGTTTCCTCTGTTTCTTCCGCTGTTTCCTCTGTTCTTCCGTTGTTTTTATTTTCTTTTGCTTTGTAACCCTAATATCAAAGTTAGCATACATTTAGAACAAAGATAGAAAACAATGAAACAAGGACTGTAAAAAAACTCACCCATCTTCGGTTTCCTCCAATATCTCACCTTCTTCAAGTTCTTGCTTTCCCTTGTCTTTCTTGTGACTCGCCCTGTGGCCACCTAATTTCCAGCACGTTATGATCTTCACATTCATCTTCTCCATCTTCTTATCAAGCAACCCAGCAATTTCATTAGTTTCATCAGTAATTGCCATCTCCACTTTCTCAGTATCAACATGTCTAGTTGCAGAAGTACATCCATTTTCCAATGTATCATCAACAGGCAATTGATCAGGTTGTGTTCTTCCTCTCAATCCCTTCTGCTGAACTTGCAACTGCTTAGTTTGATCGAAAAGAGGATTGACTAGAGTGAGGGATGCAATTTGATCTGGGTTTGTCTCTAAATTTGGATCCATGTTCAAGTAGGCCTTCACAGATACTAGTGGGTCTTCATGAGTACGAGCCTTCTTTGTTTCAACAGGTTTAGGTTTGCTGGGAACCTGTGATGCTATTGATGCTTTTTTTCCTTTAACTGCAGAAAAGAACAAGGGTAGCACAATCTATTCAGAAAGCTATTTTTTCTTTCTTTAGCATGAATTCATATGTTCATATGTTCAGATATGTTCAGACTGGCTGCTTTCTTACTGATCTTGTTAGGAAGAAATTTTATTTTCTATAATGATCCAAAACCATATTGAACATCTTTCTGTTGATGTTGAGAGCCCTACAAAGAGCATGTAGCTTTGATCATTTTTTTAATTACCACCATTAGTATGTCTAAATCTATGTATTTGTGAATGGTTGTACGCTAAATATTTTGTTATTCAGAACATGGCACCCGGACGTCGACCACGCCAGAGTTCTAATAATTTGGCATCGACCGACTCGTCAACTCTTGCCTCACCATCGCTATTGACAAATTCTTCACCTCAACAATCTCTTGTACCTACTACTGATAACCACTTAGGTATGAAAGCTTTTTTTCTCACCAGCAGTTATTTCATCTATTTTAATAGTCTAGTTGATGTCTAGCTCCTCTACTGATAACTCTTTTTGTCTCGTTTAATTTGCTTAATATTTATCTGTTCTATAGCCTCAAATTCTACTACTATTAGAAGAAAACGAGGTTTATCACGAGGCATTGCAATACAAAAGAAGTTAAGAACTGACGGAAAAATACGCGATGTACGTATTCCGGCAGACAAGTGGGGCCCAGTTGGTAAGGATGCTGGCACTTTCACATCCGAAGTGGGTGTTGTTTGCCGATTATTTGCTCCTTTAAGTGCGCCTAAATGGAGGGATATGACAGATGATGCTAAAGAACCAATGTTTGCACGACTTGGTGTAAGTGACTATATTTTTGTATATTCATTGGTTTTTCTTTAAAGTTTTGTACTGGAGAGTTTGAAATTGTCTTCTATTTTTTTAGGACGAGTTCGACTTAGACTTGCATGATGAACACGTTAAAGAAGTCATTGATCGCATGCTTAGTGGGTGCTACTCCAATTATCGACATAAATTGTATAAACTCATAAGGTCATTTGAATCGATCGATGAGGCGCGCAAGCACCCTTACTCAGATATACGACATGATGATTGGAACACTTTATGTGATTACGTAATGTCTGAAAAAGTTTCAGGTATAATGCATATTTAGTTGGGTTATAAAATATCTGAATAGTGTGAAGTTGGATTACTATGTTTATACTAATTTGTTGCCGTGGAGACTTCTTTTAGCAGTTCAGTTATCTGAGTTACATAGAGTTATAGTTAAAAAAGATTTGCATTGCATTGGCTACTCTTCGAATAGTAACTTAATGCTTATATAGTGTGATTTTTTATTTGCATTTCTAGCTACACTTTCTAGGAAACAAATGGTTGATTATACTAATTTGTTGCAGGCTAGGAGCAAGACAAGTAAAGAAAATCGATCCAAGCTGAAAGTTCTTCATTGTTCAGGATCCAAGTCTTTTATACGACGCGGAGAGGAGTTGGTATAATAACCTATTATTAATAATATAGTTGTAAGATTTGAACTTTGTTGTTACATGTTCTAATATATTATAATATTATTGTCGCGCCCCGACCCGCAGAACCCAGACCGGGCCGGGACACGAGGGGGAAAACCTACACCTACCAGCCTCAACTGGCGGAAACAGTTGAGACTAAAGAGACAGCTGGCGGAAACAGCTGCCAACAGGCACAAACAGAAGCAAGCTACTACAACATCTATTAACATTTATTACAAAACAGTAATAAAAGAGTTAAACAGAGTTGAGTACAACAAGCTACAAGGGATCAACAGTCCCCAAAAAGAAGCTACACTACCCACCGGGGTTTCAGCAAACGCACAAACGAAACCATCCTGACCCTCAGACATGGTCAGGTGCCGGCGCGCTACCACGAGACGGGCGACGGGGAAGCACCGGAGGAGAACGAGGACCCGCACCTGCAAACACCACAGTCCAGGTAGGAATGAGCAATAGCTCAGCAGGGTCCTACTCTACCACTCTTGCTAAGAAGGCAAACCCAAACAAACCAACTCTGAAGTCAAGTACTGAGGCTTGCCAAGGACCCCATAAATCCCGTCACTAACCCGAAGGACTCCTGTCCCAAGTACGCCCCTCCGACAACCACTGCTCAAGGGAGGACAATTCCGACAATCCCTGACTCAGGGTGGACATGACGCTACTGGTAGGACATCCTCCTCCAAGCGGGATCTCCACACTTGGCGGAACGACCGAGGTTAAGACTACCACCTCTCAGTACTCCAAGCCACAGAGCCAACAGGACCCCTAACTCCTGACCCAAGAACTAAGCCTAGCCAGGGAGTCTATCGATCCCATCGATGTCTTCCCCCCCCCCAAGGTTTCTGTCCAACGTACGTCCCTCCGATAGCCACTACTCGAGGACTGGGCTACCTCCGACGGTCCTCGACACAGGGTGGGCCGGACGCTAATTGTAGGACACCCTTACCGGGGTAACGGCGTCAACCACTTAGTCTTAGATCACCGGAGTCCACGGATCAACCCCACCCAGTCTAGCCTAACATGACTAATGCACAGGGAACAGGGCAGGATAAAATATAAAGCAGTAACATGTAACACAACAAAGGCACACCTTCAGCCCATTTATTCTAAGCACTCCCGAGTATCATGACTTCCTTCGGTTCACCATAAAGCGATAAAGGGCATAACCCATGGCCCACTACACTAAGCATTCCCGAGGGTTCATTACTCCTTCGGTTAATCACAAAGCAGCAAACATTCAGGCATGATGAACAACATGATAAGCCCAAGGGAAAAACCGTCAAAACTGCTTACATGCGAAGCCCCGCGGGCAAAACCCATGAAAACCCTCGCTGCGACTAAAGGATCGATCCCTTCCGAAGGAAGGATCGATCACCTCAGTAACAGTGAGCTTCCCTCACTGTCGAGACACAAGGGATCGATCCTTCCTCCCAGGAAGATCGATCTTTCTCGAGACAGAGGGCGCCCTTCCAGTCGCACCAAGGAAGATCGATCTTTCCTCCCAGGAGGATCGATCTTTCTCGGGACGAAGGGTATCCCTGCTAACCCAGGCCCCATGATCGATCTCCTCCCACAAGAAGATCGATCATGTGCTGGGCGCAGCAAGCCAACACCAGAAGGACCGATCCTTCCTCCCAGAAGAATCGATCCTGATGGGTTCCGGCGTACTTCCGGCCGGGAGAACCGCCGGAAGACGCAACCAAACCTCACCAAACTTGATGGGCTGGTAGATCTAAGCATCACGAAGCTACTAAAGGCTTCAAAACCGGAAAACAACAACTCCACAAGGAGATCCATCGAAAAACAAAACCGGATTTAAACCCTCAAAACAGCCGGAGCTTTGAGTGAGAACCCTACCTCCTCAACGCAGCTTCGATTCCCAAGGTCTAGCCCAGGACCTTCCTCGCCTCGCCACGAAACCAACGAGCCTTCAAGCTCCAGGAAAGGTGGCCGGAGGAGGAAGAACGGCGAGCGGGAGCTCTCAGCCGGAACAGGGGAAGAAGCAGAGCCGCGAGAAGAAGAGGGAAGAAGAAGAAGAAAGGAAGGAGGAAGGGAAGGGGTAAGGCCGGGGGAAAGCCGGCGAAGGCGGGGAAAAGATGGGGGAGGGGAGGGAAAGTCTTCCCTCCCCTGACAGGGGAAGCGATGGCCATCGCCGTGGCCATCCTTAGAAAGCCACCGCCAAAGACTTCCAGGCACAGGTAGGATCGATCCTCCTCGACCAAAGGATCGATCCTCTCTGCCCAGAAGTGCAAACTTGGGCTGGAAAACGGGCCCAAGCCCAGAACTCCCAAACTAGGTCCTACCTAACCGTTCTAACAACCACATGCACCAAACAAGGTCTGTGTGTGAAACGACCGCCAAGGCGCAATTTCCCAAATTGCCCTTGGGGTAAACAACAAGCCACAGGAATGGAGGGGCAGGTCCTCACATCCTAAAACCCTTAAAAGAAATCTCGTCCTCGAGATTCGATCAAGGTAGGGCTCGGAAACGAAAGCAACGCCTAGCAGGATGCTACAAAGCGGTAAAAGTTACCTCTGGAGGCGGGTGGTGCTACGGTCAGCGGTAGCGGGTGCTGAGACAGGTACTCCTGATAGGACGGCTGTACCTCGTCTGCAAAAGGGCGGTCGGGTAGGGCGAACACCTGTCCCCCACCCTCTGCTCTGGCTCTGCCTCCGCTGCGGCCTTGCCCGGCTCCACCACTCTGCCCACGCCCAGCCCTGGCCTCTCCGCCTCGACCTCCCGACGGTGCCGCACCCTGCGAGCCCCGCCGCGGACAGTCCCTGCGGAAGTGCCCCGGCTGCTGGCAGTGAAAACACAGCGCTGGCCCATGCTCGGACTGCTGCCCTCGGCCTCCCTCCCAGGGAGCCTGCTGAGTGGGTCCCGCTTTCAGGAGGAGTTGGTCACCCTGTTGGGACTGCTGCTGCTGGTACGGCTGCTGGCGGTACGTCTGACGCTGCTGCTGCGGGTGCGCGGACCTCCAGTGCTGGTCTAGACGGCCGTGAGACCTCTGGAGCTGCTCACCTCCTCCCCCGCCTGTCACTGGTACTGACTAGATAGCCCTCGGCCTCCCCTGGCAACGAGGCTCCACCGCCAATGCAGCACCCAAAACCGCGGAGTAGGTGGTCGCCTGGCGCGCGGCAATCAACCTCCTGATCTCCTCACGGAGCCTCCTCTCAAAGTGCTGGGCCCGGGCGGTAGGGTCGGCTGCCATTGGCCCAGCGTACCGGACCAAGTGCGTGATGGCGGTGGCATACTGCTGCACCGTAAGAGAACCCTGATTAAGACTGAGGTACTCCTCAGCCAACGCCACCCGCGTACTGTAGGGGAAGTACGCGTCAAGGAAAGCTGCACGGAAGCCCTCCCAGGTCAACTGCTCTCCTGCTGCTCTGGTGACCTGGACTGTGCGCCACCAATCCCGGGCATCTCCCTCGAGCTGGAGTGCAGCGAGTCTAACCCGGACGGGGTCGCTCTCGTCGAACAAGAGGTCAAGCAAACTGGTGACCCCGTCAAGCCACTCCTCGGCCGCTGACGGATCCCCGCTTCCGCCGTTGAACCTCGGCGGGTCCAACCGGTGGAACTCGAGGACCTCAGACGCTAAGGAGCGCCTGGCGACGGGTGGGGGGACCTCCCTTCGGCGGAAGGGAACCTCCACCTCGCCGCCCACCGCAGAGTCCGTCTCTGTCGCTGGTACGTAGGGCTGGTGCTGAGGCTCCTCAGCCTCGAAAGTCTGCCGGACGTCGCTCGCCTCAGGAGGATCGTCCCGGCCCAACCCGCGAGGACTGCTAGGCTGCCCTGCCATCTGTACCAACAACAGAAACACGAGTTCCACTCGTCAAAGACGAAAACAAACTGCACTCAACAAAGAGATACAAACACACTCAGTGGAAAGTAAGCAAGCAAACAGGGATGTTCTAACTCTAGAACTACCCAAACCCATGCACGTCTCCGCACAGACCCGATCCAGTTCCCTGGGATCTACAACCTATGCTCTGATACCAAGCTGTCTCTTCGAATAGTGACTTAATGCTTATATAGTGTGATTTTTTATTTGCATTTCTAGCTACACTTTCTAGGAAACAAATGGTTGATTATACTAATTTATTGCAGGCTAGGAGCAAGACAAGTAAAGAAAATCGATCCAAGCTAAAAGTTCTTCATTGTTCAGGATCCAAGTCTTTTATACGACGCGGAGAGGAGTTGGTATAATAGCCAATTATTAATAATATAGTTGTAAGATTTGAACTTTGTTGTTACATGTTCTAATATATTATAATATTATTGTCGCGCCCCGACCCGCAGAACCCAGACCGGGCCGGGACACGAGGGGAAAAACCTACACCTACCAGCCTCAACTGGCGGAAACAGTTGAGACTAAAGAGACAGCTGGCGGAAACAGCTGCCAACAGGCACAAACGGAAGCAAGCTACTACAACATCTATTAACATTTATTACAAAACAGTAATAAAAGAGTTAAACAGAGTTGAGTACAACAAGCTACAAGGGATCAACAGTCCCCAAAAAGAAGCTACACTACCCACCGGGGTCTCAGCAAACGCACAAACGAAACCATCCTGACCCTCAGACATGGTCAGGTGCCGGCGCGCTACCACGAGACAGGCGACGGGGAAGCACCGGAGGAGAACGAGGACCCGCACCTGCAAACACCACAGTCCAGGTAGGAATGAGCAACAGCTCAGCATGGTCCTACTCTACCACTCTCGCTAAGAAGGCAAACCCAAACGAACCAACTCTGAAACCAAGTACTGAGGCTTGCCAAGGACCCCATAAATCCCGTCACTAACCCGAAGGACTCCTGTCCCAAGTACGCCCCTCCGACAACCACTACTCAAGGGAGGACAATTCCGACAATCCCTGACACAGGGTGGACATGACGCTACTGGTAGGACATCCTCCTCCAAGCGGGATCTCCACACTTGGCAGAACGACCGAGGTTAAGACTACCACCTCTCAGTACTCCAAGCCACAAAGCCAACAGGACCCCTAACTCCTGACCCAAGGACTAAGCCTAGCCTGGGAGTCCATCGATCCCATCGATGTCTTCCCCCCCCCAAGGTTTCTGTCCAACGTACGTCCCTCCGATAGCCACTGCTCGAGGACTGGGCTACCTCCGACGGTCCTCGACACAGGGTGGGCCGGACGCTAATTGTAGGACACCCTTACCGGGGTAACGGCGTCAACCACTTAGTCTTAGATCACCGGAGTCCACGGATCAACCCCACCCAGTCTAGCCTAGCATGACTAATGCACAGGGAACATGGCAGGATAAAATATAAAGCAGTAACATGTAACACAACAAAGGCACATCTTCGGCCCATTTATTCTAAGCACTCCCGAGGATCATGACTTCCTTCGATTCACCATAAAGCAATAAAGGGCATAACCCATGGCCCACTACACTAAGCATTCCCGAGGGTTCATTACTCCCTCGGTTAACCACAAAGCAGTAAACATTCAGGCATGATGAACAACATGATAAGCCCAAGGGCAAAACCGTCAAAACTGTTTACATGCGAAGCCCCGCGGGCAAAACCCATGAAAACCCTCGCTGCGACTAAAGGATCGATCCCTTCCGAAAGAAGGATCGATCATCTCAGTAACAGTGAGCTTCCCTCACTGTCGAGACACAAGGGATCGATCCTTCCTCCCAGGAAGATCGATCTTTCTCGAGACAGAGGGCGCCCTTCCAGTCGCACCAAGGAAGATCGATCTTTCCTCCCAGGAGGATCGATCTTTCACGGGACGAAGGGTATCCCTGCTAACCCAGGCCCCATGATTGATCTCCTCCCATAAGAAGATCGATCATGTGCTGGGCGCAGCAAGCCAACACTAGAAGGACCGATCCTTCCTCCCAGGAGGATCGATCCTGATGGATCCGGCGTACTTCCGGCCGGGAGAACCGCCGGAAGACGCAACCAAACCTCACCAAACTTGGTGGGCTGGTAGATCTAAGCATCACGAAGCTACTCAAGGCTTCAAAACCGGAAAACAACAACTCCACAAGGAGATCCATCGAAAAACAAAACCGGATTTAAACCCTCAAAACAGCCGGAGCTTTGAGTGAGAACCCTACCTCCTCAACGCAGCTTCGATTCCCAAGGTCTAGCCCAGGACCTTCCTCGCCTCGCCACGAAACCAACAAGCCTTCAAGCTCCAGGAAAGGTGGCCGGAGGAGGAAGAACGGCGAGCGGGAGCTCTCAGCCGGAACAGGGGAAGAAGCAGAGCCGCGAGAAGAAGAGGGAAGAAGAAGAAGAAAGGAAGGAGGAAGGGAAGGGGTAAGGCCGGGGGAAAGCCGGCGAAGGCGGGGAAAAGCTGGGGGAGGGGAGGTAAAGTCTTCCCTCCCCTATCAGGGGAAGCGTCGGCCATCGCCGTGGTCGTCATTCGAAAGCCACCGCCAAAGACTTCCAGGCACAGGTAGGATCGTTCCTCCTAGACCAAAGGATCGATCCTCCCTGCCCAGAAGTGCAAACTTGGGCTGGAAAACGGGCCCAAGCCCAGAACTCTCAAAGTAGGTCACACCTAACCGTTCTAACAACCACATGCACCAAACAAGGTCTGTGTGTGAAACGACCGCCAAGGCACAATTTCCCAAATTGCTCTTGGGGTAAACAACAAGCCACAGGGATGGAGGGGCAGGTCCTCACAATTGTAATGTTGATTAGCGAGAATTTGAGATTGGAAGGGTTGAATTCTACAAGAAGACACATTGTAAGGATGGGACTTGGACTTCGAAACAAGCTGCGGAGAATTATGTAAGTCCTTTTGTCTTTGCTTGTTTGTTTAATTCTTATGCATAGTTTAATTTATAACAATACAAATTGCTTATACTTATAATATTTGTAGCTGCAAATGATTACCTTCAAGACTCAGCCAGTGCCAGAAGGAGGTCAAGAACTGACTGATGATGAAATATGTGAGAAAGTACTTGGCAGGACCCCAGGGTATGTACCTGGTCTTGGGCATGGTGTGAAGCCAAGTTCATTGACTAACGGGGGACAACACGTCCGTATGCAATTGGATCAAGCAGAGAAACGAGCTGATGCAGCTGAAACACGAGTAGTTGAATTGACTAAGGAGGTGCAGACTTTGACTGAAAAAACTGATCGATTAGAAAAATTAATGGAGTCAATCGTCGAGCATATGGACAATAGACAATCTTGAGTTCCTCATTCAATGAATTATGATATTTTTAACTCAATTTTATATTCTTTTTTTTTATTATCCAAAATGTTTTAAGTCACATATTTTTTTATTTTTTCCTTGCAGAAACTTTCAACTATATGCAGCAGCAGTGGATGGACTTTATTAATTTTTTTCTTTCTACTAGTTTTTTACATTTCTTTGAGATTTTAATATGGCCTATTTGTGGGCACATTTTTGTATTGTTTATGAAAACCTTTTTGGATGAATATTCTTCAATTCTATGGCAATGAGCATTTGGTGATTATAATGTATATTCTTAAATTTAATTTGTCATTGTCCATTATATTTTTTTAAAAAATTAAATTAAATATCTTTTTTATCAATTTATGTAATCTCACTATAATCATTTGTGACGAAAATAATGGTCATTAAAACAAATCTCTCTATTTAAAAACCTCTTTAGTGACTAATTATGGTTCGTCATAATTGTATTAAATTTGTCTTCTGTGACCTATAACATTTGGTTACGCTAATATATGAAGCATTGGTCACCATAAATGATGGTTTTATAGTGACCAAATGCATTGGTTGTCATAAGTGACGTTATGTTGTGACTAAACGTGTTGGTTGTCAAAATGAGAGAATTTTTGTGGCTAAATAAGTTGGTTGCCTTATGTAACATGCGTTTGTGACTAACAACATTGGTCGTCATAGGTAGCGTTATGTTATAACTAAACGTGTTGGTCGTCATAAGTAGAGACTTTGTCTGACTAAATGTCTTGGTAGTCTTAAGTGACATGTTTTTGTAACTAGCAACAGTGGTCGCCATTGGTCACAGATTGTTGTGACTGTACACGTTGGTCAACATAAGGGCAGGTTGTGGTGACTAAATGCAGTGGTCAATATAAATGATGCTTGTGGGCGACTAATGTAGTAGTCACTAAAACACGTTTCTTTCGCCTCAGAATTGTCACTTGTTGTGACCAACGAAATATATCGTAACTATCGCGGCGACCAAATATGTAGTCACCAAAAGGTACAACAATTGTGACGGAGACAATTAGAGTCGCCAAAAGGGGTCTTTTTTACGACCAACATATCATTGGTCGCGGCGAACTTTAGACGACCAGCATTCTGCGACCAAGGCTGTGACCAATGTTTATTGGTCATAAAAGGATTTAGCGACTAAAATTAGAGATAATGCGACTAATATATTAGTCAAAAAAAAAAAAAAAAAAGGAGGGATTTCTTGTAGTGCGATTTGCACAAAATTAGACTCTGACACCTATATATATCTACGTGGCATCTCTAATGTCCACATGCACCGAAGAACGGATGAATTTGTGACCAATGGTGAGCGTTTTCACGTGAAACCTATGAAACGCTTGCGAGAACATGAGAGAGAGAGAGAGAGATGCACTTATTACTTGTCTAGCTCACACATTTATCCTCATTAGCTGTACTCTTCAATACTAGGGTGGAGGCGTGGAGCCCAGCTGCTATCTATATATATATTAGCTGTACTCTTCAATCTCAAAGTAGCCAAATAAAAGACAAAGGTTGCCAGCCAAGATCCTTTTAAGTTTTAACCATATAAGAACCAATGGTTAATTGGATTCATCCACATAATCCCCTTTCTAAATGCTATTTTCTTTTAATTAATTTCCTAATCAACTATATTTGGTAGATTTTTACTCTACAAAAAATTTATGTTTATTATTGTTTTAAACCAAGTCAGTCAAGTCTTTGACCTTAAATAATATTTTAAGGATAACATTCATAACTTTACTTTTATTTTCTTTATAATTAAGTAACTGTGATTAGTAGCTTTTGGTCGGTCAAATACAAATTTTCTGCGCTCTCTCTTCTTCTCCTCTCCTAATGGCTAATGGGGCCCCTTGACCATGACGTCACTTTGACTGTACTTGCCAAAACGGGGATTCATGTACATCGCACTGCTCGATATTTTATTCTCTTTTATAAGTAAGTATGGAGTCTTATTAGCCCCTGGCATTAATTGGTTTGACCTATCCAAAACAGGAATCCATCTATGCATGACCCTGGCATGTCCATTAATGAAGAGCAGTAGCTTCTAGTTAACACTTAACACCGGTCTGGGATCTTTTCTCAAAAAAAAAAAAAAAAAAAAATACAAAGGAAAAAGGGAATAAAAGAAAAAAAAGATAGTAATTAATAAAGGAAGGCCAGACTACTAGGATAAAGAGTCAATTTGTTAGTCGGCTAACCCTAAACCAAAACAATAATAAGGATATTAATAATTTGTTACGCGGCTAGCTAGGTAGGAGCTTAGGCCCCATCTGTTTTCTTGCGGCATGCAGACCGTGTGTGTCTCTCCTCGCTCGCTTGGCTTGGCCACCTTTTCTCTGTCCTCCCCCTATGCTTCCACCTCACAACACACTTGCTTATTTAAACCCACGATCCCTTGCATCCCCTGGTTTCCGAGCCCCCCAACCCCAGCAATTCTGCTCATTTGTGGGGTTCTCCATTGGCGCCAAGCAGTGACCCATCCATCCATCCATCCTTCTCTTCTCAAGCGGATCGAGGTTGTGGTGATGAGGGGTCTGGTTCTTAGAGATCCTTCAGTCTATCCAGGGGGTTATGGGGCCAGCAGCTCTGAGAGCCTGAGATTAGCATGTCTGAGAATTCGGGGGCATGTCGTGGTGCCATTGGTGCAGGGTGCTGTGTATTTGTGTGCAGTGCTGTCTATCATGCTGTTTGTGGAGAGGGTTTACATGGCTATTGTGATATTGTGTGTGAAGCTTCTTAGAGGGAAGAGGTCCACCAAGTATAAGCTTGATGCCATGAAGGAGGATCTTGAGGCCAGCAATACACATCCTATGGTTCTTGTGCAGATCCCTATGTATAACGAAAAGGAGGTACAGTTTGATCATGGCTCTCTCTTACAATTAATATTGCCAATTGCTAGCTAGGTTTCTTGTTAATTTGCTAAGTCGGTCATGAGAATTAATTAAACCACTGTTTTGTTAATTCAGCAGTTAACGAATTAAGACGTTCGCCCATTAGCTTTTTTGCATCATTCGATCGTGTCAGTTGTTAATTGATGAGTTTTCTTTAAAAAGAAGAGCGAAGAAGAACCGATGCTATCGATCAAGAAATGAATAAGTAGATTAGTTCTGAGGCAAAAGTTCTTATAATGAAGTCAACTTAATTTGTTTTTCATGTCTTAGTTGCATTTCTTTACATACAAATTAATAACTTGTTTCCGACTATGATATCAATTTTTTTTTTTTTTTTTTTTTTTGATGGGCCGGGTGAACTCATACTCATCCCCCAGATAGTATGAACTGATCTCTCTTAATTTGCTCTATGATCCTATTGGATTCATGTTATGATCACTTCATTTCTAGATCCATAGAACATCAGAAATATGTTTAATTACCAGATTGGGTATCATTAATTTTGATTCAAATCAAGCAAAAATTGTGACATATTTCGAGCATATTAAATTGCTTGCAATAAGTGATAATTAAGTTCAACCTTCTTCCACTTGTATATCTATTAATCCTCCTGCATGGAATCATGCAAGACTGGGTACTGTGGAGTGAATCTTCAATGGCTACATGCAATAGATCTTATTTTCCAGTTGCTTAAGTGCTACTAGCTAGTACACATGTTGTTGCATGCTAAAATATTCAACTCTGCAGCATAACGTTTTCTTTGACGCGAATGAACTTCTCTTCTATCTTCAAAGCAAGTAAATCCATGTGTGAAAATTATTGGTTTTCATGCAAATTAATTAGATCAATCTATCTGAAACAGGTTTACCGCCTATCGATCGGTGCAACATGTGGGCTCTCATGGCCATCTGATAAGCTCATAATCCAAGTTCTCGATGATTCCACGGAGCTCATTACTAGGGTACTGACATGATCAATTCACCCCGCCAGTTCACAGATTCTTGATCTTTTTTTTTTTTGGGTGTTCTTCTCAACTTCTATTAATTAGTTCTTCTTTTGAATTTGATGATGTATTCCAGGAACTGGTGGAGTTGGAGTGCCACAGATGGGCGAGCAAAGGAGTAAACATCAAGTACGAAACCAGGAGCAACCGAAACGGATACAAAGCCGGAGCTCTTCGTGATGGCTTAAAGAAGCACTATGTCAAAGATTGCGAGTACGTTGCTATATTTGATGCTGACTTCCAACCTGAAGCAGACTATCTGTGGAGAACAGTCCCTTTCCTTCTCATGAACCCCGAACTCGCATTGGTCCAAGCTAGATGGAAATTTGGTGAGTTTCTATAGAAATTAATCTAGCTTCATTCGTCGAGTTAGTCAGCTGATGATAACGATCGATCGATTGCTATAAGAAATATATTGAATTGACCCATCTTTGCTCCAGTGAACGCCGATGAATGCTTAATGACTCGCCTTCAGGAGATGTCTCTGGACTATCATTTCAGTGTGGAGCAAGAAGTAGGTTCATCAACACACTCCTTCTTCGGTTTTAATGGTAATTAATAACCTCTTTGCTAGCTATGCTATATATGCTATGCTATGCTATCTAGCTAGCTATATATATACTGCATGTTCTAAAGAGTTAGGAAAACAAGATGATATTTATGTCTGTAGGGACTGCTGGAATTTGGAGGATGCAAGCAATTAAGGATGCCGGTGGATGGAAAGATCGCACGACGGTGGAAGACATGGATTTAGCAGTCAGAGCAACTCTCAAGGGATGGAAGTTTGTCTTCGTCGGAGACTTATCTGTGAGTACATCATATACTGCACTGAGTTTTGCTGCAATAATGATTGGATTGTAATTGCCGTGAAAGCAAGTAATATATTGGTACTTGATCAATCATGAATGTAATAATATATAGGTGAAGAACGAGCTACCGAGTACATATAAGGCCTATCGTTACCAACAGCACAGATGGTCATGTGGACCTGCAAATTTGTTTAAGAAGATGTTTAGAGAGATTATACTATGCGAGGTGAGAACCTCCAATATATCTCCATGCATGAGAATTAGCTTTTGTTTATCTTGCAAGTGTGGTTGGTCATAATCTAATACATGACATTGAAGTCCGTCATCATGCAGAGGGTATCATTTCTGAAGAAGTTCCATGTGTTGTATTCCTTCTTCTTCGTGAGGAAGGTGGTGGCGCACTTCGTCACCTTCTTCTTCTACTGTGTCATCAT
Organism: Narthecium ossifragum; assembly: GCA_963920575.1. Classification (NCBI taxonomy): domain Eukaryota; kingdom Viridiplantae; phylum Streptophyta; class Magnoliopsida; order Dioscoreales; family Nartheciaceae; genus Narthecium; species Narthecium ossifragum. The sequence continues at coordinate 28,046,889 of OY986964.1, read as the reverse complement.
CCCTGTTTGCGTCTTGCTGCCCGATGTTCATCTCCCTAAATTCATCGCCGTCTATGTTCCGGCCACCATCACCATTCTAAATGCCGTCTGCACTCTGAGGTATGAAACACAGACAACATTCGCATGTACAATTATATAATTCCTCAAAGGCAAAGCACATGTAGAAATCTCAGGAAGGATGACATTAATTAATTTGTTGAATGTACGTAGGTCGACACACTTGGTCATTTTCTGGATCCTCTTCGAAAACGTGATGTCCCTGCACCGAGCAAAGGCGATGGCCATTGGACTACTGGAGGCGAACCGTGTCAACGAATGGATTGTCACAGAGAAGCTAGGGAGCACTACGGCGAAGCACAAGAGCATGAGTAGTCTCGTCAAGCAAATAATCAAGAAGAAGCCACGACTTCGGTTCGGAGAAGGGTGAGTTTTCCGAATCATGCATTGATCCAGTAGTAACAACTTTCATGGCAGTCCGCCAGTATTAATTAGTTTGCAAGTGGAAGGTGTTTAATTGCCTTGACAGTTTTGTGTGGGGTTGCTGGCTATTCCTTCCTGCAGGATCCATTTCATGGAGATGTTCATGGGGTTTTATCTCTTGTATTGTTCGATCTATGATCTCGTGTTCGGTCGATATCACTTCTACATCTATCTATCTCTTCAAGCTGGAGCTTTCTTCATCATGGGACTCGGATACGTCGGAACCGTCGTAGCTAACTAAAAAGAAGGAAGCATTAATCTACGAATATAGCAGAATATATTAGCGAAATGAGCAGTATATATCTATCTGCACTAGTTCGTAGCTAGGAAGTTCATGTCCTATTATCCTCTATGTATTTGTTTTGTAGGTTGTCGCAGAGAGAGAGAGAGAGAGAGAGAGAGAGAGAGAGAGAGAGAGAGGCCGGGGACCCGGGGTGGGTATTGCAAGCTTCAAAGTGACAACCTACTTGTTATATTCAACATATTATTAAGCCCCTAAAATGTATAAATCAATGCTGCATAAACAAATACCTTGTGTGTGTCACTGTGTGTGTTCCTCATATATGTATGTATGTATGTCTTGGGCTGAGTTAAAGAAGCAATGTTGAGCATTTTCCTATTGGATGTTGGCAAAAGATAACTTACAATTGATGACCAGACCAGACGCATTTTGTTTGCCTTCACGTAACGGAAGGCACGATGCTACAAAAAGAATATAATTTAAAAAAAAAACAGTATTTTGCGAGTTAATTGATGTATCTGGTCGGAGTTCCTTGCCTTCAAGAATATCAAAGTTTCTGATGCCGGTAATTCATAATATTCAGTAGAATGCTGAGCATTTTCCACTCAAGCCCACACACAAAGACACACACACACACAGACATCCAAACTCTACCACCACTTACTGGCAATACTTCATTGTTCTTTATAAGGACATATATGCATCATCATATAGTGTTAATTTACAACTGATGAACAACTTGGGATAAATAATCACTGCTCTGCCTCAAAAGAAAAAAGGGAAAGAAAAGAAGAAGGATAGCAGAGGGCCGAGTTTAAAATTAACCTAGATCATCAATCTTACTCTCATACTCTTCTCTGGTGGACAGGATCTTTATGCGAACCATACCTCTCTGCCACTCTGAACTCCCAACCAGGATAAGCCTACCCGCATTGACCCGTTCAGCATGCTTGAACACCCTGAAAGGATTTTTATATTAGAAGAATAACTATTTGCTACTTGTACTTGTGAAACAAGCAAATGCTGACCAGATTGACTTCAAATTTGTAAGTTGTCATACTAAACAAAATATAAAGAAGCACTTTATAAAGACTTCGGGAAACCAAATGACATGTGAATTACCATTTGAGGCGCTTATCTTCTACAAGATCCACACTCCGACCTTTCTTCCTGAGAGAGGAAGCAATCTTGGAAGCAGGTCCTTCAAGTTCTTCATCCAGGGGAAATACAATGTCATCTACTTGGCGATCAAGGTTTGGTACAAGCCCTTTTTCTTTTAGCAACTGGGACCACAAAAATATTAGAAAAGCATAAAGAAGTTCACTAGCAGAAAAAACCATCTGACACACTTAAAGCATTTCGAAGGAAGCACTTTCTCTCGCAAGGCTTCCTGCTAATACTTGCATTATTTCATGGAAACCAAGTGATCTCAAGGAGAAGATAATCACTAGCTTCCGGTCATTTTCCGAGAGTAGACTTTCATTATTTCATGAAACCAAGTGATCTCAAAGAGAAGATAATAACTAGCTTACAGTCATTTTCCTCTTATGTACTCTGGGAAAACCCACAGGAATGAGATGATTAGAAGATTTCCTTACTTCCAATATGACGGCATCTCCAAATCCAAATCCACAAGCTGGAATATCCTCACTTCCAAACATCGAGAGCAGGCTATCATATCTTCCTCCACCACAAATTGCACGTAGCTTCCCTTCCTTATCAAATGCCTGTAAAACAACAAGAAATATGATACAAAGGAGGCAACCTACTTAAGGAATAAGATAAAGCAAATTCAACCTAGAACATCTAGGCTAGTAAGATGCTAAAAGCTTTACAAGTACATGAACAGATAACATTAAGCATTACAGTAACATTCGACTTATTAACAGTTCCCCCATGGTACATAGATGAAATGCAGTTACTCAACCAAAAGCTTGAAACCAGAAACAGCTTTTAGTTTTTACTGCTTTTTTCTATTAACATATATTAGCCATTTTATTGGGCAGAGTTTATGTCCATAGTACTAAGAACTATGCAATAGCATTCTCTCTTACGATTAACAATCATGTCCATGAACTCCTGAAAACTACTTGAAAAGGCGTATTATTCCTAAAAGTTTGCAAAGTAGGGCCAACACCCACCTCCCACCATAACTCTCAAAAACATTGGAAAAAGACCTGTAAACAATGATTTGTTTCGAACATCCAAGAACCTATTTCAACGGCAAAAGATCTGCTTCTTTCCTCCAACTCCATCTTTGACATGAAAGATTGCATGGTGTTGATGATCACCCCTATTAGCACCAACTTAATTGCCAACATCATGTCACTTATCTCTTATGGCTTTTTAATTCTGTTCTCTTACTATAGAGTATAGACAGATCAGGGGAAAATAAAGAACAAGAAAACAATAGAGGTTCAAAGTCATTTCAGTTGCCCTGAAGCTCATGTCCCCCTTTCTAGCTACTAGAAAACAGTACATAATGATGAACCTGACTGAGGTTTTAGGTCTCCAGAAACCTTACAACTAGTCAACTCTCAAGAATGATAATGTACCAAACTGATGGTTATTTTGAAAATGACAGACAATCGGATTCAGAAATATGTAAACTTATCTACCTCGAACACAATTCCAGTGTAATACGCAAGTCCACGTACTACAGATGCATCGAAGTAAATCCATTGCAAATAACCATATTGTTCAGCAAGTGAAAAAAGTTTTTTCAAATCACCAACAGCCTCACCATCTGATCCCAGCACCTCTACATGAAAAAAAAAACATAGCATACACGATATGTTAAGATTGCTCAAGTCTCTATTGCAAATTTGCAATCATTCAACTAAGCACAGCACAAATATGAAAAAGCAAGACAGCTAGTTTTTTTCTTTTTATCGTTGACAACATGCCTGTTGCCACTTCCTTTATTTCATAAAAGAAGCCTTAGAAGTTGGACTCTGATGATAGATAGGCCCAGAACTCCTTATACATGTAAAATTGGTATCATCCATCACAAAGTTGGTGCATTGCTTAACTCTTCCAATAGAGGCACTTATTAATGGAGCAAAACCTTATATAACTTTTCTTAGCTCTATAGTTGGTACTCATGGATTAATTAGTTCCTAATTAAAAGTTTGCAATACTTTCACACACAGGATATGAAGGTGTCTATCAGCAGACCTTCCAGTCTGGACAAAGATTTGAGAGATAAAACTTCAACTATTCCCTTGACACCTTCTAAGGGCACACCAACCGCCATCAATTCTTTCTCGGTCTCTTCTCTGGTAATTTTACCTAACTGCATCATGCAAAAAAGAATAAGCATCATAAAAATAGAGAATTACAGCAGACATTATTTCATTCAAAAGGAAAATATTTGTTGGTTATGAGTTCATACAAAGAAATGAGAACAGACAGAATTATCACCTTCGAAAGTTCATCACCACAGATGAAGAAACTAAAACTTAACGTCATTGGATGTACATCCGACCATAGTCCATTTAAAAAGAATATACAGTTGATGGTTATGTGCGCCTGCTGCTCAGGATAAGAACTAACCCAACCATCCGAAATAAAATTTTTATGGGAAATGTCAGCATCTAGTAATGCTGCTGGGCGTTTTAGAATGGGATGATCAAGATTGAACTATATATAACTTCACTAGATAGCTAAATGATTCGAGGAAAGTTAAGGAGAAGATGGTTCTTCCAATATGGCCCATTTACTTCACTAGACTTGAATTCCTACCATAATAGGAGATCCTGGTAGACAACAGAACCCATTCATCTATCCTTCTTTACTCTGTGCTAATCTAAATTTGGAGTTGTAGCTGCCAAGTTGCCTCATGAGCACAAAACCAAATTGCATATAGAGTATATGGAGGATGAACATAAAACCCTTATTGACTTTTTTACGATGAGCACATTAACAAGAGTATAGTGTAACGTTTGAAGTATTCGACGCACATGCGAAAGTGAGACAAAATGGCATCAATTAATTGAGATGGAATGATACTAACTTTGTCCACAATTATACAAACTTCTGTAAACAGATTTTCTGGTATGGAATACATTTGCAGTACAGCCTGCAGAACCTGTAAGGAGAAAAAGTCGTATCAATATACAAAATAAACAGTATAGCCAATAGAATCGAAACTACTTGTTTATACTTGTCAATCAAATATAAGATCCTGACAGAGTATGATCAACATTCAACAAAAGTCTACAGTCAATTAGTAATTAGAACTTATTACCTTGCAAAATGAATAAGTAGATCGCGATGAATAAAAAACTATGTATTCGATTCAAATAAAAGATATATTCGGATGCAAACCTTTCGGCTTGAAACTCTTATGCCCACATCAGAAGAGGTTAACCCAAGCCGTTCAAATAATAGGACAACGGCATGGATAAGCTCAGCCTCAGCCTACAGTTGAAGTATATGCCACATTAAAAACTTATTTAATCATACACAGATTATCTGCAACTACTACAGGAGCATCAAAGAAGTGCAGACAGAGAAATGAGTGGGTGAGTAAAGCCCTAATATCATCTTGGTGACATGTTGATTCGGTGAAGAGGAACATACCCGAACTCTAGAAATACCAAATATATCCATATTCCACTGATAATGCTCACGACGCCTTCCTCTTGTCATTCGCTCATATCGCCAACACTGTCCTATAGTAAACCATTTTAATGGAAGGGAGACAGATTTTCTAGACAGAAGAAAATGCAAAAGATCAAATTCTGCAGGCTGATTCTGACAACCCCTTGTCAGACCTGAATAACCCTCCCAACATACAATATAACTCCATAGTTTAGAAGATTTAAAAGAAAAAAAAGAAATACATAGATCCCTATAGTGAATAGTGATCAGAGCTAATAAAATGATGCTTATGCATACCCTTGTTTTATGACGAGACGTGCCAGTGAAGGAGTAATTTCAGGCCTCAAAACAACACGGCGGCCTCCTTTGTCCTCAAAATTATACAACTGGTGATGGTGAAGAAGAGAAAAAAATAAGCAATTCCCACATAGAGATGTCAATGTGATATGGTCGTAGTTAACATGACAACAGTTCAAAAAGCAAATTGCAAAAATAAAACTTAATTCTGCAGTATTCATTGTATTCCAAGTCCTGTTTCCTGAAAATTTGGGTATCTGCTCGGGTATGTTTGCCTAGCAAATTTGTTAATGATTGTGACGACTCTAATTCAAGCGAATAGGGAGCAAGAACAAACTTTTAATGATTTAGACTTGGAGATTGTTGCTTTCCCATGCTAAAATTTTTTCTTTAACTATTCGAGTACATTTAATTAGTGAATATCTCAAAATAGATTTAAGAAAATGGCAAACGAACGCGTATATTAGCCTTACATATGACCATTAAAAATATGAACCACTGAATTCCAGTACCAGATATAAGAAAGAAATGGTAAATTTGGAAAGCCACTCGCCTGCTGGGTTATCTCCTCCCCGGCCTTCCTGATGAACAGTGCCTCCGACTCGAGAACAGGGAAGTCGACCTCCTCGAAGGACAATATCCTCGAAACCTTTCATCCATAAAAACCGCCAAACAAACAAGTCACGAGCATAAGAACAAACAACTATCAAGCACCATCCAACATCCCAGAAGACCACGACAACATCATTGTTAAAACTCCAATTACCTCCCTGAAGTGGTGGAAGAGCCAGCTACGGAGGCGCATGTCCTCCGGGAGGAAGTCGCGCGTGCCCCTAGGGGGATTGACGTCAATAACCGACGACTGGGATCCTCCCTCCGCCGCCACGGGAGAGGCTTCTTCGACTTCATCATGGATGGCAGAGGTGGAGGAGGAGGAGGAGGAGGAGAGGGGACGGTGGTGGCGGGGGCGGAGGAGGGCAAGAGTAGAGGCGCAAGAGAAAGGTTTGAAGGAGAAGGAGAGGGCGAGGGCGAGGCGCGGGCGGATGAGGAGGATTTGGTGGAGGGACTCGGCTGCTGCGAACATGGTTGGTTGATGAGTTGAGCTCGTTTATTTGTTTGCATACCGGGCAGGAGTAGAAATATATAACTAAAATCGGATCCGAATCCGCAGTTCACCGGGTGCCCGTTTCTTTTAATCGGGTTAGAATCCGAGTCAGGACAAGAGGATTCATTCCTTTCCTGGTGGGGGTCTGTTAGGGGTGTCCAAAAAAACTCAAATGGCCCGGCCCAGTACGAGTCCGACCCGGCCCCGTCAGGGCCGTTGCCCGGTCTAGTCCGGGTGTTGGCCTTGCTGGGGCGGGCTGATTTGGGTTCAGGGCCGAACCAGGCCCCCTTGGTCAAAAAACCGGCCCGGGCCGATCACCTATGGGTTTTAAAAAAAAAACCAAAAGGTTAATACCCCATTCATTCACCTCCTACTACTCTCCTCTTCTCTCCAGCGCCATCGCCGATCTGGAGGCGGGTCGGGTTCTCCTCCACCTCCATCGCCTTCGTCGGAGCCAATCCCCATCGCCGCCGATGTCATCCTCCTCCGCCCACCTCCCTCGCTGCCACGCCTCGTGGATGCTTTCGCCTCCCCCCTGCCCCCATCTATTCGTCTACCGCTCCGCAGCCGCCACGATGGCGGATCTGAGCTGAAAATGAAGGAGAGGTCGAAAGGTGAAGATGTTGTCGGATCTAGGGTTTAGGAGGAGGAAAGAGGTTGGAGGCGGTGGGTTAAAGGTGGTGGCAGCACCAGGTTCCGAGAGGAGGGAGAGCGATCGCTGGATCGGGCCAGATCTCACCGAAAATGGAGAAGGAGGGATCGGGGGCTTGCGGATATCCAGATCTGAAGCTTGTGGAGGTCGGGGTGGCCGGAGGCAACGGTTCCCGATGATAGCGATGCCGGATTGAGAGAGAGCTCGAGCTCGAGGGGGTTGGGTTCCATCGAAGAGGAGGACGGCACTGGAATGGAGCTTGGAGGCATCATGTCAGGGGCTGGAAGCCTGGAGCCCATGACACGACCATGGCACGAGGGATCTTGAAGATGGTGCGGCGAAAGTTGAAAATGGCACGACGGTCCGAGCCAAAGCAGGACTTGACGAGCCATGAAAGGATCCTATCGAGCGGAACGCATGGCAAGGCAACCAGGGAGGTGTACAAGCAATATGCACGCGCCAAAGGAGTTTGGCGTGCAGCATGGCGCGGCAGGATGTGGTACGACGCGATATGGCATGACAGGACGCGATGGATTTCGAAGCTAGCACGGCGACCCAAGCCAAGACTAAGTACGACGCGCCAGGCGACAAGGCAAGTGAGCGTGACGCGCGTCAAGGCAACCCAGGAAGGCACGCGGGGCATGCTCGCGTGCGGAAAACATGAGGGCACGCAGAACGCGCGCGCGACGCGACCAGGCGGCCAAGTCCGAGTCGGACTGGGACTCGGAATAGCCAACCGCGACGCGGTTGGCCAACAGAAGCAAACCAGCCATGCAAAAGTCCTAATTCCACTTGGATTGGGATCTTGGAAGGACTTGACGCGGCAAAGGAAGGTTTTGGCACGCGGAAAGTCCTAGTTGTGCGAGAGTTCTAGTTGGACTAGGACTCGACTCGCCCGGCAAAAGGCAGTTAGTTAGGCCATGGAGGCCAAACTGAGCGTGCAAATGCCCTAATTCCACTTGGCCTCGGTCTCTAGCATGGGATGACACAACAAATATGAAATATGGCACGGAAAAGTTGTACTTGGCTCACAGAAATAGGAAGGAGTCCTATTTCGAGGCAAAATGCGACAGATTTAGGTAAACATCCATCTTTGCCAAGTCTTAACTCATGTAAGAGTCCAAGTAGGCTCGGAAGCTTTGTAAATGGTTGATTGCATGTTTGGATAAGCATGAAGCCTAGGACTTGGGATTGGACTAGGGAACTTGACTTGTTGGAGCAAGTCATGGACTCTCCTCTATATAAGGAGTAGGGCGGCTAGATGTGGGGGCATCTGGGTTATGGGCAAACTCATGGATTAAAAATCCAGGAGGGATTGAGAGATCGTGAGGTAGAAGAATTGTGTGGTTCTTCTAGGGTTTTGGGTTGAAAGCTTCTTGTATTAAGAGTGATTGTACTCCAAAGGGTTGGAGGCGAGAGAAGAGTGCTTTTGTAATCGCTAGTCAATAAAAGGAGTTGGGATCTCATCACTTATCCAAATTTGTGTGTGTCCTGTGTGTGTGCAAGGCAAAAAGGAGGGCTGGTCAAGAGGCAATCGAGCTGCCAGGCGGAGTGCACAAGCGGTGCCCAGACGGCGCACAGACGAAGCGTGAGCGGAGCACAAGTGGCGTGCAGGGCGCGTGATGGCGGTGTGTGGGCTCGGCGAGGGGGTCTCTTGGCGCCATCATCGGACAAGTAACTGAGAAAATTTTGTTTCCTTATTTGCTCGGTGACACGTCACAGGGGGTAGTGGAAGGTCAGGGGATGCTATGAGGTCCTTGGAGGTGTGGGGGGTTGTGACTTGCCGGGAAATGGTAGCTGAGAGGTTGGGGGTAGCGTGGAATGGTAGTGGAGTGTTCATTGCCAGCGGGGTCATCAGAGAAGAGAAGATGGACACGCCGCGCCCAAGCTTCACCCACCTCACCGTTGTCTACGATGCTCGCAACACCTCCGTCCACGATGTCAGAGGAGAGTCGCTGCGGCGAGGAGGGGCTTGGATCCGGCGAGAGATGGAAGACGGCCGTGAGCGAGGGACGGAGTTGGAGCTGGAACTGGAGGGCTCGGAGCAGAGTTGTTGGAGAGAGATGGGGACAGGGGGAGGCGGAAGATGGAAGACGGCCGTGACCGAGTGTACAATGGTTGAGATGACTTCGCACGAGATGAAGTATCGTCAGTAGACTTTTTCCTAGGTCTCTTTTTGGGCGATGTATCGCCTTCATCATCAAAACCTATCCATCATAATTGCTTAGGAAAAAAATAAAATAAAATAAGGGTTACCTTTTCTTTTCTTTTTCTCTAGCCGATCTCCTTTGTCAGAAGAATTTGACCCTTCTCTTTTCTGCCTTCTTTTCTCCTTTGGAGGGACAAAGTTATTAAACACAATATCTTTCTCAAGGAAAAAAATACGCTCTTTAACGTCCGATGCCCAACCCTCGATGACAACAAGGTCAATATCGGCTGTCGGTTCAAATGCTGATAGTTTGAACCTCTTAACAAGAGCGATTTCCTTCTTCTCCACACAAACTACCCTATCGATGTTGGAAAAGCTGCATCGACCCTTGGTGATTATATTAAAGTTGAAAAATGGAGGTATTGGCCAAGCCTGCTTGAGACCGAATTGACGAGCAATAACATTTGGGGCATATACTTCTACTCCACACTTATTGTTGGCCTTACCCCATGCCATATCAAAATGTACATGGCGGCCAATAAGAAAACGAGCCCATGCTTGTTGTTTCTTTTCAGAATCCAGGTCAGAAGAAAGATCGAGCAATGGACGAATGGATACTGGATGAGAATCAGGATGAAAAGGCCAATAGGAAGAAAAAGTAGACAAAGTATAAAAATGACAAAAAACTTGTTGCAAAGATTTGTGAATGAACGATGAAGAAAGATACAAGTGGTCTTGAGTTCTAGCCGATGATGATGACGAAGGCATATGAAGTTATGGGAAATAGGCTCTAAGTCATAATTGAACGATCCAAAAAAGGCCAAAACCAGTTAACCCACCACATTCTCTCAATTGATTGAGAGTCAAACAAATACCTCTATAGATGGCCAATAAAATGAAGGAGGAAAGTGAAAGAACTTGTTTTCCAGCAGCGATATATTGGGCAAGTTTAATGTAACATTTAACAAGTTTTTTAGCAGAGAGACAGAGAACGAATTTACAAAACCAGTAATAAATAAAAGCTAAACATTCACGGGAGTTAGGAGGTTTGTCGGTCTCTTTCAACTTTGCACAAGCATTGATAAAAACACTGTAGTTCTTATCGGTGTCAAAAACCATGTCAAGACCTTGGGGTAAAAGGAAAAACAAAGTTGTTATACTCCATATTTGCCGATACAAAGGCGCCAGGAGGAGAAAGGCCATTCAAAAGGGAAATGTCTAACAAGGTAATGGTGAGTGTACCAAAAGAAAAAACAAAGTTGTTATACTCCGTTGATCAAAAGAAAAGCGACAGAATAAGTAGGTTTGGTTCTTAGTTAGAGATCCTAGTCCTGAAATCTAGGAAATCTAATATACTAGTATGAGAAAAAAAATAATTCTTTGTCTTAGTATGATTGATCATCCTGTTGTGCCACTCAATGAACTTGTCACCGGTCAAGGGCCATGGGGTAATGGGACTCTTCAATGATAGAATAGAAAGATTAAGATCTTGATAGAGAGGCAAATCATCAGAAAGGGTGAATGAATGTAAGATGGGCATAAAATCAGGTACAAGAGAAAGAATCTTGTCAGGAACAAAACAGGGACCAACAACAAATGACCTGGAATCAGGAGAACCATCCCTAGCCAAATATGCACTCTGTATCTCATCCGATTTCATTGCCTCATTAAAATATAGAATGGCTGCATTTACTTCTTTCTGAACCTCATCATTTGCTTTGATTTCTTGGACCATGATGATTGATAAAGAAAATAGTCACCGGAGTTAAGAAGAAGGGAACCAGACGCTGCGACAAGGGTTGATAGGAGAAATAAACCCTAATAGCCAGAAGAAGACGACAAGCAAAGAAAGTTCTTTCTCAGCCAAGGGATATGGCTTAAATAAAGAATTTTTGTCATCGCATTAAATGCGGAATCCAAAAAAGATTGGATAGAAAGCATAAGCGGCACAACGGTACAACTTCCGAGAGAGATGTGATGATTAAGTTCAAAAGATAAGGAAATATGGTCAAATCGCGTAAGATACGGTCACCTCGTCATTAAGAAAAAATTCCTCGATCACCGTATGGGGGGCAAAATGTTAGCCAAAATAATGACTAATCAATTAATGATTGACACGTAAGGAAACTACTAGTTACAGATGACTGATTAACCTATGATTTCATCATCCCACCTGAATGGACGATCAAATGTTTGACGTGCAGAGAAGAAGCATCGGCCAATTGCAATGTAGACACATACAAGGAAGAAGCATCAGCCGAAGGCTATTGCAAAGCAAGCAGGTAAAGATCATCGACCAAGCATGACCAAGATGTGTGCAATGAAGGATCATCGGCCATATGCAACGTCCTCATCAACTAAAGAGCTAAATGTCGTGGAGAAACAGTTAGAGCACTGTTATACCACAATCTCCTTTAATTGCGCCACGATCACTCCAAACGGGAACGGTTGTTAGTGCTATTAGATATAAATAGGCTTCTTCTCACCATTGTACACTCTCCGACACTCTTGTAACCAGCCTACGAGCATGGATTCTAATTACATTCCTGTATTTGTAAGTTCTTTAAATTAATGAAGATCATTTAGTTTATTTAATAATCTTCTTTACTGTTTTCTTAGATTAGTTTAAGCTAATGTAGTTTAAGTAATCTTAGCTTCTTCATAGTAGATTAATTTAGAGTTACTGTAGGTTTAATCTTGTTTTTATCTAGATATTAGTTGTTCTAGGATTAACTTTATCATTTTTTAGATTTAATTAATTGTTCTAGATAGATTTATCGTTTTAACTAGATTAAATTAGGCTTAAACTAGGATTAATTTAAGATTATCTCTTGTGTTCTTCACAATTATCCCTTTAAATATATTTTAATTAAGTTTCATCACATTTCCAAGCAATTTGACACCTCTGTTCGAACTGAGTTTAAAGGAGTTGAACCTTAGCATGTCCTTGATTTTGACATTTTGACTGATTTGACTATTAGCGGTCAACGACAATATTTTCACGTCAACATTTTTGGCACACCTGGTGGGACTTTGTGTCAATTGTTTTATGGAAAGTGGTCAAATCGGACCTGATGGCATGGTCGTTACCCGTACTGGATTAGACACTCATAGTGGAGGAAATACTGATCATAGCGATGCCCCACATGTTGAGAATATTCATGGTAGTGTACCAATTGTTGATCGCTAGTGAACGTCATCATTAAAACGTTGCTAACCTCAATCAAATCTTAAATTTATATCCTTGTTCAATCACTAATACTACTAAGTAGACTAATGGTGAAATCCAGAGTCGAACCACAGGGAATTACTAGGAAAACCAAAATCAATTCTCAAAACTCTTGATCTAAACCAAACACTTCAATGATAGATTGATCTAACTGAAACTATCTAAGAAAGCAAAAGAAAATATTAAGGTTTTAATCAGATGGAAAAAGATGTCTTAGGAAATACATAATCCACCCTAGTTTCACCCTTAATCTTCCATAGTTATCATCTTGATCACTTCTTTAAGCATTATGGATCGTATGGCTACAAGCTCATACGAATCCCTAAAAGAAGGTTTTATGTTTCCTACGACATAACCTATCTTTGTTTATCATAAATAATCTTCGGTCCTACCATTATCTTAAGTTATTCTACTCCTAATAACCTTAGCATGACTTATCTTCACGTAGCATATATTATCTCAAAGGTAAATCACAAACCACATGCAAACTATCTCATGAATCTCTACACTCAAGTACAACCATCATGTAGGACTAATAATACGTCAACGAAACTCTATTCCTTCAACTCTATAATCATTAAAATCATATTCATGAGATTATACGTAGAGAAGTTCACAAAAATCCAACTAAGAAATATCAAAAGTTACACTAGGGTTTCATGGTATTCCTAAGAACAAGAAAACTAGCCACTCATCTCTTGGAAATCATCAATCGGTGTAGAGGATGAAGCCGTCGATCCCCGCGGAAAGAACGCCGTCTTCAAAACCCTAATCTTCTCCTCCAAAAGTGCTCCAAAAGATGATAATTTTCGGCTAGAATAACCCCATTATGTATTAGAAACCCTCAACCCCGGAATTAGGAGTTATATTTGGACTTAAACTCTAATTTCCCTAAATTCCGGGCTGCTGACGTCATCGGAGCGATCGATCGGACTCAAATCCGATCCATCGCTCAAGTCGGACTGGGTCTGCCACATCATCAGTTTCCTTATCCTTCAATTTCTACTCAGAATTCTGATTTGTAGTCAATTCTGAAGCTAATTTGTACGGAATCTGGGAAAGTCTTCAACAGGAAAGTTCTAGATCTTGAAGTTATCTATCATCTCCAAAATATTTCATAATATTCTAATTTATATAGAATATTTGGAGAATATTCTCTTCAGCATCGACGGAGCAGCTTTCCAGTTTGTAAATCTTCATCTTTTCTTCAAACTGTCATCATACCATCAGGAATCTCGCAATGTGTCCAACAGCAACATTGTAGATCTCTGAGTCTTCTATAATTTCCCAAAGTTTCAGAATATTTGGAGTTTCAGAGAATATCTGGCGAATATTGTCCCAATGGTCGATGAAGCTATATTTTTCTTCATTTTAGCCGAATTTCTTGTATTTCTTCTCAAACCATGATTAAACCTGAAATCAACTAATAAATCATCAAATACACCTACTCTAGGCCTAACAAAGGTAATTTAAGGGGTTTAATTAGGAATAATTAGTGACTTATCAATTTTCCAGCCACCTATCACTCAGCCTCAAGTAGAATATCAAGAAAGGACGATATATCGTAGCTTAGAGTGAGAGAGGAGTAGTGGAGGATGGTGGTTACCTGTTGTTAGGAGAGAGAGGAGTAGTGGAGGGTGGCGGTTACCCGTGCCAGGTGGCACGAGGGGCCCACCTAATATCTATTATATAAGATCAGGTGCATTCTATCATACGACTAAGGATGTCCGATCCAAGTTATATCTGGATATATCAGACAATTGAGATGAAGTCACGTGGAAGAGAGTAGTGGGGGTGGTGGTTAGTGGGTGGTTAGAAGAGAGAGAGAGAGAGAGTAGTGGGGGTGGTGATTATCGGGTGGTTAGGAGAGAGAAAGAGGAGTAGTGGGGGTGGTTGTTACCCGTGCTAGGTGGCACGGGAGCCCACTAGTGTGTGTATATATACTAGTGAATGCCCATGCCTATGACACTGATATTTAGGGTTTCTTTGAGAAAATTTCGGCAGAACCTCCCCTGTACTGAGGGATAAATGAGACAATTCTACAACATTCTTCAAATACAAAAATTAAATCACAGTACAAACATTAAATCACATTCTTCAAACCTTGTCCCCACAAACCACAACTCCAATAATTCATATAGTTATCAGGAAGAAGATGAATAAAAAACTATTACATTCAATTACATTTATAAAGCTACTTATTACGATGGAGAAACCACTATTACATTCATTCTCTCTATCCTTCCAAGATGTAACCACCATGACATCCCTAACATATGAAGAATACGGATATTTTTTATGCAAGCTGTTAGATATTACGCGGAGTGAAAGGCATTCTCATGCATCCAAGTGGGAAGAAGAAGAGACATTTCTTGGTTTTCCTCTCATGTTCTTATGTAGAAGATGTTTGAACGTCGCATCCGATCAGCATCTGTACTCATGTTGTTGATGCACTTGATCAAAAGAGTGTTTACGTGCATATGATCAAAACATCGCATCTGATTAGCATTTTAATCTCCACTAAGAGTTTGACTTATTTAGGTTTCACGAATATTTGCCACAATCTGGCATATGTTTACAATATTTTTGCATTCTGATGCTATATATGAGTCTTACTTCCCAACATTATAAGATGTCTTTGAACTTCCATGGAATTCATACATATTTAGACCTTGACTATAATTTATAACTTTGGACCCTAACCATGCTATAATTGGAGGGGTGAAGATGTCAGCTATAATTTAGATCTTAATTTACACTCTACACACCTCAAATTCTGTCATATCAAGCATGTGGACATGTCATATTTACGCTGCACTTTGATCTTAGTCACTGCTAGTTAGGAATCAAATTGCTCAAAGAATTGTTATCCTATCGAATCAGAGGCAGCCACATCCCACTTATAAACCCTTTGTGAAGAAACTTAACCATAGCAAGAACTGTTATGACCATGAACCTGAATAAGCTATTAATAACTCCCCAATTGATAGTAAAAGAAAAAAGAAAAAAAAGACAACGGTGATCAATACTTGATTCATTGCCCAAAACATGTCACAAAGCTACTTAGTGTATGTAACTGTTGAATCTCCATAAGCTCTAAAGTAGATTTAAGAATAATTTTATGGAACTACTCCACTTGTATAAAAAAAGGAGCAAACTTTAACATACCTCGGAATAAAAGAAGAGGTGAAAACAGAATGAACAAATTCAACTTTTGAATCAAATTGATCCACCAGCAAACCCTTTGGCCTCCACAACGACTGAGTAACACAACTGCAAGAAGAGAAAAATAATGATGCTTTGCATAACATACATAGGGTAAACGACACATACATAGGTAATATTCAACAACATATAGTCATAGACATAGATGCCAACTGAATTTTATGAAGACAACAATTAAATTTATGAAGATTCTAACAATTAAATTTTATGAAGCCTCATTCACTCTTCTAAGGTAACTTCTTCTTGCATCTATTTGCAAAATACAACAGAACATATGACATTGGGTCTATGGGATTTTATTTAATGAACCTCTACAATCCCACCCTTAGAGTTCATCTTTGTAATCATACTCATCCTAATTACGCGCACCAAAACTCGACAGACAAAATAACATTTTTATGCGCTTACCTCACAAAAATCTACAACACACAAAATAGTGATTCCTCGAAACAGATTGGAAGCAGACGAATCCGTTACCAGAATCATATCACGTTCATCACCGTCAAAATTAAGGACGGTGGTGAGATCCAAAGAGCCACCAAATCCTGGGAACGATGTCAAAATTTAGCTTCACGATTGCAAATGTGCAAGGTATCAACAGTAGACTAAACCTATTGCCACACAAATGAATTGAGACCACTGTCTACCCATTAGAGATCCAATTAAAGAAGAACAAAAACAAAAACTTAAAAAAAAAATACAAAAAATCAACGAAAACAGAGAAAAATCTAAAGAGAGACAAAGTTTTGCAGAAAACGGAGAAAAATCTATCCATTAAAGATCCAGTTATAGAATCCTATCCAAGCAACCATTGCCAATCGTCCATTCTTCATCTCTTTCACCTTCATATCTTTGAAAGTGGCAGGATCTCTTTCACAAAAGCATCAAAAAATGGTACCAAAAATCAGCGAAATAGAGAAAAAACTGAGGAGAGAGACGAAACAAGAACCTACGAAATAATTATTCGTTGCGCAGATCATCAAGAGGCTAGCACGAAAATTGAGAGTAGATGCGAAGAACACATACCTAAGAAGGAACGGTGAACTCGCCACTCGTCCGACTCATGTCACTTCTATCATTTGTCGTCCACAATACAACATTAAAAATATGAGATACCCACAATCCGAGGGATAACAACGTATCAGGTAGCAAAATAAAGAAATTAGGGGAAAAAATAAAAAAGAAATAGAAAACAGAATCCCATCTTGCAAAGAAATTGAAGTAATTTACCTGGGCGTCGGGGTTCAGGTGGTTGGCGAGGTTAGAGGAGCGGAGGAGAGAGAGAGGAGAGGGGGAGCTCGGGACGACGTTGGGCGTGGGGCGACATCTAGTAAAGGGAAGAGAGAGAGAGAGGGGGATGGGGGATGGGAG
>OY986964.1:27922991-28029335 GCA_963920575.1 Narthecium ossifragum | reverse complement strand
TCTCTTAATTTCGTCTTTAGTTATTCTTTCATCTCTCATCCTACTCTTCCTACGCGCTAACTTTGTTTTTGTTTCGTACGTCTCTAAAAAAACAATTGCAGAACAAGATGGTGTTTAGGATCCCAATAGGCTCCTGCATCAAATGCAGGACCAAGGTCCTGCATACTGTGACAAAATTGGATGGTATATATATATATATATATATATATAGTTACATCGGACGAGCATTAATTAATTAATTCCTGCATCTTAACTTGGCGTATTTAGCTAATGCATCTTATATAATTGCAGGGATAGCTGCGATGGCTTTCGATTTGGAGGATCCAGATCTTCTCACCGTCTATGCCACCACCAAGCCGTTGGCCATCGAGAAGTGTCTGAATAAGGCGAGGATGGAAGCGGATATCGTGAGTCTCGTGGGATTTGAAATGGAGAAGAAAAAGGAGGAAGATAAGAAGAAAGAAAGAGGCAAATTCCAGCAACTAGTAGTGATCCGGCGGCGGTGGGGAAGCCGAGGATCTTCCCGGCGTTCCGGCAACTGCCATCATGTGGGGAAGAACTCGGCCGACTCCAGCGCATGCCATATTATGTGACCTTTCTATCTGAATTGCTCTTCTCTGTTTTTTTTCTCTAAAAAAGCTTCCTTATTACTATGGACCTCTATATTGCTCTTTTTTCGGAATTGTTCCGCGCGCTGCTTAAGTAGTCTTTAGGGTTTTTGTTTTGTCTTCCGTTGGATCCACGGCAACGACGACGTCCAGGCCGAGCACGAGGACCTCCTCGTCGCTAGAAAGGAGTCGCAAAGATGGTGCAGCTAGCACCCCTGGCCCGGGCCGGCCAACATCTTCAAGAGGGAGTACCGTCCTCAGCTCACCATGCATGGTCATGATGCCTCCTTGACTCGTTTTAAATACTAATGCGGTGTACATTTATCTTGATTGAACACAATATATATATCATCCTTATATGAGGCTATGGTTATAAGTGAAACTTCTAATGTCTTACGTGACGAAAGAATGTCCTAGGTGGAGCCTATGTGGTGCTTATGTGACATGATAAAGGGGGTTAGTGGGAGGGAGTTATTGGGTGGTTATTGAGGTGGGGTTGGTAGTTACGCTACCATGTGGTAGGGGACACCACTAGTATATATATATAATCCGTATATGTCTTAAACTTAAATAGTAATGCGCAAATTCTTTTAAATGGGTCTCTGCATTGCTTACAAGTTTGGGCATATCCCATCCCCCTATATCATCAAACAATTCACCTAACATCCTTTCAATCTCTAAATCCGCTGCCATAAGGCAAGGCATCTTAGAGCATCTCCAACGCAGGACGCAGCAAATGTACTTTTTGCTTCAAATATGGAGCAACGGAGTCGATGCACTCCAATGGAAGGGCCTCTAAAAAAAAGATTCCATCTCAATAACAATATTTTATAGTCAAGGCAATTAATAATAATAAAAAGAGCGTATAAAATAAAAAATATATTATATAATTAACTATCATATAGAAAACATTATAAAATTATAGAAAATATAGAAACAATTACTTAATTAACTAAAATACAGAAAACATTAAATTTCAACAATTAATAATAAAAAACATTACATATCATGACTGCTTGTGTTATAATGCATAATATGATTGTTGAAGATGACTGAGATGAAGATGAAAGTATCATTTCTACTCCACCACGTACTCAACATGTTGATGAGATGGAGGCAAGTGAATCCGAACGATTTCGTCAGTTTCTTAATCGACATAAAAAGATCAAGGACAAAAAAGCACATTTTGTACTTCCAAATGCACTGATTGAGCATTTGTGGGAACGATATGGCAATGAAGAGATGTAACATTTTTTTTATCTATATTCAATGTTTGTCACGTCTTAATGTATATTAAATTGAAATTCTTAATGTTTAGTGTGAAAGATTCGTCTTCATTTTAGTATTATGCACAAATATCTTTAGATAATGAAATTAAAATTAGCATTAATTTAATGAAAAACCCACGTACTGATGTATAATTTAAAAACCCAATGATGAAAAACAAAACCAGTCAAAAAATAATTTTTTTACAAATAGATAAATAATAATTAAAAAGTATTCAATATTAGTCTTGTTTTTTAGGGATCGACAAGAGTTTTCCATTGAAGTATTATTTATTCTAAATAAATCAGTAGTTTTAAAGTTACGCTAATTATTATAGTTAAAGGTACTTTAGTTATAGGATATATTGATAATTTGGAATTAGATGGGAAGAATATGAAAAATAATATGAGAATTATAAAAATAATAAAATAAAAATACAGCCCACTCTCTTTAGTTGCATATATGCAGCTTGGGGGAGGGAGCTGTATAAATGCGGTCCAAATTGGAGTCCGGTTGGCGTGGGACTGGGCTGTAAAATTGAGATTTGTAGCCCGGTTGGAGATGCTCTTACAGAGAGGACCTCCAAAAGCCCACCAATCATCGATGACATTTGTTGTACAAAACTGCTGTCAAGCTACCAGATGATGCTGTTGACTGATTCCAACAAATTTTATTCAGACTCTATTCTTAGCATTTACTCAATAGAGTGTTTTCTTTATGTTGTTTGATAGGTTATGAACGTGTTATTAAAATGTTACAAACTGAATCAAATATTAAATTTATAATTTTTATTTAATCACTACACTACCAGGTAGAATAGCGGTGAAGTCCAGAGTCGAATCATAGGGAAAATATTGGAAACTGAAATCAATTCTCGAAACCCTAAAACTAAGGAAAAGAATCAAACATAAAATAGAGTTATATAAACTAATAAAGAAAAGAAATAAAAGGTTGATCAATTCGAGTCAATGAACTAGTTACTTAGGAATTAGTCAATCCACATTAGTTTCATTATTAGTCTTCTCTAGTTATCATCTTGTTCCATTCTCTCAACATTATGGATCATATGGTAATTACAAGCTCACATGAATCCCTAAAAGAAAGTTAATGTTCCCAACGACATAACCTATCTTTGCTTGACATATATTGTCTTTGGTCCTAGGATTACCTTAAATTATACTACTCCTAATGACCTTGGCACAACCTATCTTCGCTTAGCATAGCTTATCTCAAAGGCAGACCAATAACTTCATAAAAACCATCTCATAAATCTCTATAATCAATCACAAAAATCATACGTGACTGAAAGTACGTCAAGGGAACTCTGTTCCTTCAACTCTATTAACAATAAAACCGTATTTATGAGATCATGCATCGAGAAGTTCATAAGAATCAAACTAAAGAAAGATAAAAAATACACTAGGGTTTCATGAGATTCCTAAATATAAGAACTTAGCCACTCATATTATGGATGAAAGCCATCAGGTTGGAATAGGAAGCTGTCACCATCCACATCATCATCGTCTTCTCCTTCCTTCTCCAAAGATTGAATAACCCTATTTATAGGAGAACTCCCGAAATTAGAGTTTGAGTTGAGTTGGACTTCAATTACAACTCAGATTTCCTAAATTAATTATATTCTCTGTCATATCCTGAAGATTTCATGATATTTGGAAATATCTGAAATATTTGACAAATATTCTTGGGAACATCGACAGAGTAGTTTTCCAGCATCTGTATATTTGTATATTTTTCAAAATTGTTATCAATCCATCAGGAATCTCCCAAAGTGTCTAACATGAAAGTTGTAGCTCTTGAAGTCTTCTATCACTTCGTAAAGTTTCAGAATATTTGGACTTATACAGAAGTTCTATTAAATTATTTCATGGCGACAAAGCAGTCTTTTTCACATAAATTCATCTTTTTGGCCGAAAATCTTGTATTTCTTCTCAAATCATGATTAAATCTGAAATCAACTAACAAATTATTAAATACACATACTCTAGGCCTAACAAAGGTAAATTAAGAAATTTAATTATAAATATTTAGTGACTCATCGTTGTTGTTGTTGTCCATAACAGGGAGATACATCTTGCAACCCTACAGAGAACTCATCAAAGAAAAAATCTTACAACCCTCCAGATATATATATAAGGGACACTGCCTAGATAAAACAAAGAAGCCAATGAAGACTCAGTTACTATCATGGTATCACCAACACGTAGTGACTTCCGTCATTTCTCCTTCTTCAGTCCTCTATACTGATTATGCACCGCATGCCCTCACCTAGGGCTGTAAATGAAGAGCTAATCGCGAGTAGCTCAAGCTCCACTCCAGTTCGATTGAGCCCGAGTTCGAGCCAAGTTCAAGTCACAAGTATGGCTCGTTGCTTAATCAAGCTCGAGCTCGAACTTCCTTGGTCAGCTCAGTTAAGCTCAATTAAGTTTTTTTAAAATAAAAAAATTTCTTAATTATATATATATATATATATATATATATATATATATATATATTGGCTCGGCTCGGTTCGATTAGGCTTGAAAGCTCGACTTTAAGACTTGGGAGTCGAGCTCAAGCTGGGCTTTGAGGCTTGACTCAAGCTGAGCATGAGCCCGTGCCCGACTAAAAGAGCCGAGCTTGAGCTCGAGCAAGCTGAACCCGACTCGGCTCGATTACAGCCCTAGCCCTCACCCTTCAACATGTAATGAAATCACTTGTTGATATCCAAGAATGCCACTCTGTGCGTTAGGATCCTTTTCAGCTCCAGTTCCTGCATCACATGTCAATTAATGTAGCTACCCCTCAAGCTTATGAACACGATCGATTAATGTAAGTGAGAAATTGCATGCATTCTGATTAACCAGTCACCTTTTCTTCATGTACATATATATCAACACAACTGAAAGCAGATCTTTCCATCGTGCTCAATTTATCACTTCCTACATCTTCTAGCTAGAACTTTCCTTCGTGCTCAATTTATCTCCTTGAATTTGGAACTTGCATGGTAAAACAATTCAACTTCAAAATAATTACCTGGACCTTATTGACTATCGTGTGGTGAGCTCTGTATATATGCTCTTCCATATGTGCACACATGGACGTGCAGATAAAAAAAAGGGTTAATTGGTGATATACCCAACTTAGTGACCTTTTTCATCCCAAAACCCTATTAAAAATCTATTTAATAAAAAACCCATCTAATTAACAAAAGCTTGTTGAATACACTAGGTGCGAATCCCGAGGTCATCAATCCGACCTGGGGTTGCGTGCACCTTCTGGCAGGAGGAGGCGTCCTTCCTCCACTCCGCGTGGTGCCCAGGGTCAGGGAGAGGCGAGGTCTCCTGACAGAGGGAGAAGCCGACAGAGAAAAAAGGTGGGGCAGTGGCAGGCGAAGGGAGAGGAGAAGAAGAAAATGGGGGCCAGGTTTGGTGCTGGTGGGCAGAGGAAAAATGTTGAAGGTGACATTGGACATCCGGAAGCTTCTTCACAGGGGTTTGTCTCTGATGCTATTAACCACACACGTGGCTTGGTAGAAGAAGTTGGGCCCGCTGGTGGTAGCCCATTTTTTGCACATGGGCTCCCTGGTGTTCCTATGGAATTGCATTTGAGTGGGCTGGTTGTTGGGCCCTCACCTCATGGGATGCCAGCAAACCCACTAAAGCCAACACCCCACTCAAATGGTAAGAGCTCGGGCTCTAATAGAGCAGGAATTCACACCAAACAATTGGAAGCTGAGCTGCAGGAAGAACATGAGGAGTTGGTCTCTCGGATGCATGAAGTCCTGGAGAAGGAAGTGCCTACTTTGGAAGAATTAAAATGCATGGAAACACTGTCTGAGGGTGATGAAAATGGGAATCACAGCACTCATGCATCCCATTTTTATCATTGATGAAAATGAGAACAAAAAAGTCATGCATTCCATTTTTATCATTGACAAAAATGACTTTAATCATTGATAAAAATGAGAATCACAACACTCATGCATCCCATTTTAATCATTGATAAAAATGATAAAAATGGGATTCTCATTTTTATCAATGATAAAAATGGGAATCAAAAAGTCATGCATCCCATTTTTATCATTGATAAAAATGAGAATGCCATTTTCATCATTGATAAAAAATGAGAATAAAAGTCATTCATCCCATTTTTATCATTCCGAGAATGATGAAAATGGATTTTTATCATTCCGAGAATTTCATTTTTATCATTCCGAGGATAATAAAAATTCATTTTTATCATTTCAAGCATTTCATTTTTATTATTCCGAGAATGATAAAAATAAAAATGATTTTTGATCATTCCGAGACATTTCTAGAATTTCATTTTTATCATTCCGAGAATGATAAAAAATAATTTTTATCATTCCAAGAATTTGATTTTTATCATTCCGAGAATGATAAAAAATCATTTTTATCATTCCGAGAATTTTATTTTTATCATTCCGAGACATTCCGAGAATTTCATTTTTATCATTCCGGGAATTTTATTTTTATCATTCCGAGAATGATAAAAATGAATTTTTATCATTTTTATCATTCCGAGTATGATAAAAATGAATTTTTATCATTTTTATCATTCCGAGTATGATAAAAATTCTCATGCTGATTTGGTTTGGGTTTTTTATCCCGAAACAGTGCGCAAGGGTATTTAGTCAAACGGTCTTTTGCATGTGGGGCTCTGGACCCTTAGTATTAGCTTGACTTTTAGGAGAGGTAGATTAGATTGATATAGGTGATTTATGAGGTGCTTTAGAGCTGTTCCAGTTAAGGAAAATTGGAGTACCATGTATACCATTTAAAGGTGCTTTTGTCATGCAATGCGACAGTAGAGAATCCTGGAAAATCAGGAACAAAATCCTGCAGCATGCGTTGCAGGGAATGGAGGCTGGTTTCATAAACATAAATAAAGATTGTGGAGATTTTAATTTGGAATCTAGCTTTTGTCACAATATTCCTTTCGTTCGCAACAACAATTTTGTTATAGTGCCTCGCATTGTTTGCCAATGCATTGGTATATAATTTAGTTTTGCCAATTATGAGTCCTTGGAATGTTCTATCTGCTTTTAGGCAACTGTCATTGTTTACAAGAAAAGGTGATGGTGGAGAAAAGGTGATGATGTCTTTTTGCATGCTATTTGGGTTTAATGCCTGAAAAAAGTACTGCCTTGGCTTATTGACAAATTAAGACGAGCATTTGGGCCTCTGGCCAAATCCCCCTAAAAAAAACTTGTGCTAATAAAGACTTCCCATTTATTGCAGGCACAGAACGAAGAATTTACTGCCCTCTTTAATCTAGAGGACTACAGTCTACAGAGGTTAGTTATCATCCTGAAACATGCTTTTCAAGGCTTTCTCTGCATGTAGGATAACTAAGCTTGTTGGCTATGCTTGTATGATATGATTCGAATGAGCTTAATTCGTTGTTATCTGCGCTTAAAACAACTGGTTTGCTCATTAGACGCTATGCATCGGTGGATCATTCTGGCTTTTTTTAGTTTTATTCCTGCACTCAATCTGCCTATGCATGACTTTGTACTGTTTACTTAAATGCGTGGACTAAGCATATATATTCATTTAGCGTTACACATATATGAATACCATTTGATCTGTTGTTTGGAAGAGTAAACTGATATATTAATTTAGTGGCATATATGGAGCAGAAAGGGATATGGAACGGAGTACTGGGAGCAGTATGGAATATCAATGAAATTTTATTGTTATTTGGGAGTGGACTGAGAACAGAGTGCAATAGTGCATGCATGTATATGATGTAAATATAGATCAGATAGCCTTATGCCTTTTGAATAAAATATATTTGTCTTTAGGGCTTATCTGCCTGGTTTTACCCTTGCTCGGTAAACCACATTTGACATGATTGGCAGTAGGAAGAATCATACTGTCGTGCTTAAAAGAACCATTGAATGCTTGCTCTGGCTTGTAAATTTCTGGTAATTAGACTGACCTAGCTAGCTAGGCCAGCTCTTGCTTTTGGAATGGCATGTGTAGTATTTTAGTCTATGTCAAAAGTCCTAACTCCAATAAGTTTTGATCCATGAACAACTGCAAAAACAATTATATATCATTGCACCACCAGATCTTGACTATCTGTTGGAAGTTAGACTGTTGATATTGGTTTGGTGAAATTTAGCACATTCCTTTTCCAAGGGGATCATGGATGATACCTCATTGATGCTTGCCTAATTAACGGTGCTCTAAGAAAACTTCATCCATTGAATTTTAGCACGTAATGGTTTTTGGCTTATTGACAAGACTGATCACCCAAATCAATGTTTCCATTACTCGTTTGGGTCAATAAGCTCCTCTCTTGGAAATTCTAATGATCTTAACAATTGTTAACGCTTCTTGTTCCATGGTATATATGCATGGTATAGTATTATTAGCATACCTATCTTGTCGTTCTCTTGTCTGGTAATTTACTAATTTTAGCCAGCTGCATCATGCAAAATGAACAAGCATCGTAAAAGCAGAGAATTAATTTCTCACATCGCTTCCTCGTACTCTAGCTCTGTCTTTCCAATTACGTACGATAGCGGGTAGCAATGCTAGCACAGTTGTAGCTTGCCCAGAACAATTAATAATAATTAGCAACTTTAGATTATAGCAGAGAGTTAATCGGCTACTCCACATCACAAACTAATCGCAGTTGTTATATAGGGAAGAGACAAGCTGCAATTAAGTCTATACGTACATTAGAGTATTAATTAAACTGTTCTCAACATATATATAGGACATTATTATATCACAACCAGCAGGTGGATATATACATTGGGATTTGGGACTATATACAAAAGTGACAAAACTACGTTTGGGGAGGACAATTTACACCTCCAGTGACTCCAAAGCTTCAAAGATGTCGGTACGAGTAACTATACCTGTTTAAAGTGTACATCGTTCAGAAAGAAAATTATAAATATATATAAAATTAAGCAGCAATAATGATCATGAAACACCTGCCTAGCTAGCTACTATAAATCTGGAAAACTAAAGTGATGCTTACGAAGTAATCTCACCTATAACCTGCCTTTTTTCGTTTACAATTGGTATCCTGTGGATCTTCATCTTCAGCATTAAAGCTGCTGCATCTGTCCCATATATATTCAACAAAAATAGAGTCATTTCACGTACTCGATTTGGTTTAGGATATATATATATATACATACCCATGGCTGTCTTCTCATGTGACAATGTGATGGCAGGAGACGACATTACTTCACCCACCTTCGATTTCAACTGCTCATCCATATATATATGACGCAAAGATGAGAAAACAAAATTTAATAGAGTTGCATGTTTATATATATCATCAGTCTATGTATGTTAATTATATGTGTAAAGAGAGATTAATGATGAAATCAAACCCCATGGTACTGTGCTTTGGCTGTGTCCTTCTTGGAGATCATACCAATGCATCTGAACTTGTTGTCAACCACCGGAAGCCCCGAGACAACTTCGAAGTGGCCTTCGATCTCCGCCAAGGTCTGGTCCGCAGTGGCAGCTTGTATCGGCGTCGACATCACCTCCGCCAGTGCCGGTGAGGGTTTCATCTGCTATATAATATTCAAGAATATCTTAGCCAAACAAAAACCATATTAAAAGTGTACGTCCGTACGTACGTGAGCATAGAACATTTAGAGATCATGAGCTGGACCTTGTGATCTTCGAAGATCTGTGCCTGGAGGTAAGCGCGGAGGTCGTCATAGCTCAGAAGAGAGAAGTTCTCCGGCCACTCGCCGGAGATGACGCCCGAGGGGTTCTCGTTAAGACCGAGCCTAAGGTCCTCCATGTAAGCACACGACCTCCTCGTCACCGGTCTCCCACCAGAGCCGCCGCCGCTGCGGCCATAGGCTATTTGGGTTTGTACGGCAGGGCTCATGAGAGAGGAAGGCGGGAGGCGCAGGAGAAGGGATCCACGCAGACGCAGTTGGAAAGAAGAAGAGCAGGCCATTGTCCCAATTGCTGAAGACCAATTGCCCCCACTTTAAGTACTATATATACTGTAAATAAGCAAGCAAATGCATGCACCCTTTAGCTATATATATATGTAGTATTGATCTTTTTCCATATATCCAACCTATAAATCTTGGTGCCAGCTCAGCTTTTCTCTATCCGAGCTAGCTCGAGGGATGGTTCATGGCTGGAGAGAGTGGGGGGTGGGGGGAGTGATGGTGATGGCAACCTGCATCTAAACTTGATGTCTATCTACATCATCCTTCTTGTTCTTCATGGCCATGCATTATTGATATCACCATTATTGGTGTTTGGTCAATTACGACTGGAGGACTCTATATATAGCATGGATCCTATTGGGTATCTGGATTCCCTGGGTCCACTTTCTGCTCTGCTTCCTTCCATATGGATAATGTTCACGTTTTTTTCTTTTCTTTTATGTATCCGATATAGATAATCTGCAAGTAGAGCGGTGGATTCAACTCTTTGGTTGCCAACAACGTCTTGTGTTATATATATATGATCAAATTCAGATTTGAGACGAGGTCGGCTTACTCATTCAGAAAACAAGCGAATCTTCAAAATATAAATGAGGTGAAGAGGACCAAGAGAGCTCAATAGTCTTTTTGCTCTGTTGTTTCTCTGTATGCCTTTATTATCATTTAGAGCTGGATGCATTATTTCCCGTCTCAAATCTTACGATATAACATATTAAGTCCGAAAACCCCGGCAATTCCGGGAGTGCATTCGGTTTTCGATTTAGAATAAATAAAACCCAGTTTTTTTCGGTCCAATTGTTCACGCGTGAGATGGTACTCGCTTTCGGCGAACAAAACAATCGTGATGAATCAGAGACGTGTGTTCTCCAATCTCCTGGAAAACGAACGGGTGCTAAGGTCGCGAAAAGAAATGAAATGAAAATGAGTTAATTGCAAATGAACACAAGCAATTTACTCTAATGGTACCGAAATCGGCTCCGTCGAAAAGATAAATTATTTTATTAATCGTTAAGACCGCAAAGATAACGGTTCTGACAAATTTACCTACTTGCAAACCGGTGCGAGTAGTTTTTACAAAACACAGTGCGGACCTGTGATACAAGGGTGCAAGACGGATCTGCGAAAGACCTAAATCAAATCTACAAATAACAGTGGCTAAGCCTACTGGCACAAGAGCCTTGTTCTGGTTTCTGGATTGTGAGAGAGCCTTAATTGTTGCATCTCCTGATCCTTCTATACTCCTCCATTCCCTCCCATGGGTGTTAGCGGTTTCACTGGCAGTTGTTCCATATTGTCTTGCAGTTGAACTATTAGTCAGTTAGATTAACTGAATCTGCTTTTAGTTAGAAATATTAGGCTTTTCTTTTCGTGGCTTTATTCTTCGCCAATACTTACTTTCGTGTGGCTTCATTCTTTGAAAGTATTTATTTTCGCGTGCTGAAGCCATTTGTAACCGATGTCTGTGATTTGCATGTATATAAAAGAAACAACTTTTTTGGTGTACATCCCCCCTGGGGGTGGAAAAACGGGTTGGTGGGTCAGGTCGAGATCGATTATCTCGACTCAAAGGCCCAACCCAAACCCGACCCGTTTATTAAACGGGTTGGTTTTTTTGACCCGAACCCCACTCGCTTGACCCATTTATTAAACGGGTCAGGTCAGGTTCACAACGGATCGGGTTGGGTCAAACACACTATTCCAACATTAATTTCTAGGAATAATTACTTTTGAATCCTCCAAAACTTCTTAAATTACAAATGCACCCCTACATTCTTTCATATTACATATATACTGTAAGGGCCTAGGTGAATATATCCAAGCTTTTATGTAATTTGAGGGGGCTTTTGTGTAATTTGGAGTTTTGCAGGGGGTTTTCTGCAAAACTCCCCACTCACTCCACCGACCCTCTCTTCTCCCCCGATATTTTTCTCTCTCTTCACTCTCACCTCACTCAATCGGAAACGAGAGAGAGAGAGATCCAGGGAGAGAGATCCGGGAGAGAGATCTAGAGAGAGGGATCGGGAGCAAGATCGACGGTGAGAGGAGGCAGTGGGATCGCCGGTGCCGGAGAATGAAGGGAAGAAAGGAGGAAGCAAAACCGGAAGGAGAGGTGGAGATCGCCGGAAGAAAAGGATAGATCCGGTGAGGTAACCACCGGATTTCGTCTCCTCCTTGGCTCAGGTGAGCTCCTCCCTTCTTTTCTCCTCCGATCCCCTCTTTTTCTGGGTTTTTCCGGTGGGTTTTTGGGAGGTTTCGTGGTTACCGGCGATGGGTTGCCGGGGAAGAGGCCGTGGACGGCGTTGGGGACCCTCCCTCGACGACTGCAGCGCCAGAGGAAGGACCCTCGTGGTCTGGGCTCTCCCTCTCCGAGCCCTGTCCGGGCATTTTTCCATGGCAGGGGGATCCTTGATCCTCCTCCTTGCCATGGATTCCGGCGAAGGTCCGGCCGGCTTTCCTCTAGCCGTGGCCGTTGATCTCCCTTGGGGATCCGAAGCTTGGGGCAGCGAGCTAGCTCCCCACTTCGCCGTGGTGGCTGTCCGGCGGTTAAGCCCGGGTCCTGTGGACCTCCAGCGAGCTCCGGCGGCCCTCCTTGGCGGAAGGGTGCGCGTCACCGGGGCTGGGTTGTCGCAGGTCCCGTCGCAGACGTAGCATATCCCTTCGTTGGCGCGGTGGGTTTCGTCGCAGGCGCGACAATTTGTAGCCGTGATGCGGTCGAGCGTCGACGCCTTGTTGGGAACGCCGGGCGGCTGGTCCACCATGGGTGGAGTCGTCGCGCGCTCCGGCGTACGGAGCGTCGACATTTGATTTTAGTTTTTGTCGGGTCTTTTCGATTGGTCTTCCTAGCTCTACCTGACCGCTTCCAGTGTTCTTGTGCTTTAGGCGATCGGGTGAGCGGCCGTGAGGGGCCGGAGCAGGGCGTGGACCCCCGGACTTGAGGAACGTTCGGCTGTTCTTTTGAGGTAGGAGTCACCTCCTACTATGAAGTGTATAATTGTTTGTTATATGTTGTGTTCCTTATGATGATATGTGATCTGTGTGACTGGTGATGTATGTGTGTGCATATGTGATGCTATATATGCCGTGATAATGTTATGATGTGTTGGGCTAGTTGAGCCCTGTACTTGTTTAATCATGCTATGGAATGTTATGCTAAGCTTTTCCTATATTGTATGCATATATGAGAATTTATGAACCACTATATTTGTTTATTATTATGTATCTGATTATGCATATATGCCAGGAATGTCAGGCTGTCTTAGGACAGGGATTGTGGTTGGGTCTAGTCAGGTCCTGTAGCTAGACTAGTCAGAGTCTAGGGGATATATCGACGAGTTGACGGATGGATTTGGATCTCCGTATGTCGATCAAGGACCTGACTTGACTTGAGGTTTTGACCTGACTTGAGAGTGTGTTGGACCTATACTAGTATGTGAGGCCTGTATAGAGTCTATAGGGGTCTGGGCGAGCGTTGACGGCCGGACGCGGCGACTGTGCGTGTAAGACTTACCCAGACTAGCCAGACCATACTAGGATCAGTGAGCTAGTATAGGATGTTGTACCTATACTAGTATACTGGGGCTGGGTATAGAGTCTATAGGGGTATGGGCGAGCATTGACTGCCGGACGCGGCGACTATGCGTGTAAGACTTACCCATACTAGCCAGACCATGCCTGGGCAGTATACTAGGATAGGTGGGTGTACACCAGTGTCCTAGAGTGTGTCAGGTGACTCCTACTGGGCTTTCGAGCTCATGTGTGTTTGGGTTTTTGTTGTGCAGGAGATAGGCCCGGGGCCGGTACACCCCTTGGAGGTGGTGAGCAGTGACGAGGCGTCATTTTTGTATTTATTGTTGAGAGTTAGTTTTGTAGTAGGTAGAGAGATTTGGGTTGCATCCCAAAGTTTGTTTTGTACTCTACCTTAACTCTCAATTTGTGTATTTGACGCCTGTATATGTATTGAAAAATCTAGAGAATTGTATATTGTTATCTTGTGGCTCAAACATGTATTTGATGACTGAAACCCTGTGTACAAGAATGATAGAATATGTGAATGAATGAAACTATGATGAATGTTGTAAATTATGTTGAATTATCATAGGATGTGTAATTTCGTATCTATTGATATGTTGTTTTAGTGATCTCACGTGCCCGTGCCCAAGGGTCATGCCCAAATTTTTGGGAAATTTGGGGTTATTTTATATTAATTTTGGGGCGGGGCGTGACATATACCCTTACAAACATAAAAAAAAAATCCAAACCATACCCCTCCGTCCTCACACCGTTAAAAACGTCCTATAAAATGACCATTTTGCCCTCATCATACCCTTGTGAGTTGAATAATAATAAACATGAATAAAGGGCAAAATGGTCATTTTATAAGGCATTTTTAATGGTGTGAGGACGGAGGGGGTATGGTTTGAATTTTTTTGATATTTGTAAGGGTATATATGTAATATGAAAGAATGTAGGGGTATATATGTTATTTAGTAAGTTTTTAGGGGTACATATGTAAATAACCCTAATTTCTATTAAAAACATTAGTTTATAAGTTAACGGGTCACGTGTTAGGACCTACCCCTCTACCCATGTGGCTCGTTGTAGACCGCAAGGGCAATTTGGTAAATTGCGCATTGTCGGTTTATTCCACACCCGCGTGTGCACACAGTGACCATGTTTGGTGTTAGTGTTTGATTAGAAAGGTTAGGTAGACCCGGGATCGAAAGATCCGGACTTAGGCTGTGTTTTAGCCTAAGTTTAGCTTTCTGCACCTAGAGGATCGATCCTTCCTTGCTAGAAGGATCGATCATTTAGTGATGATTGATGAATAAATTTTATATCTCGTAAGTATACTAATCGGTGTGATCAGTATAGCAGCAAGACGAGTATCGTACCCACAAAGATTTATAGAGATTACTAGAGTAAAACGCTAAAGAGCAGAAAAGAAAGAAAATAAGGAAGGGAAAGGAAGAAGAATGAAGTATCGAAAATAGAATATCTAATAACGAAATAAGAAAATGATGGAAATATGATCGATGAATACTAAGGTTCCGATTTCACCATAACATTCTCATTCTATGTATTGATTCAATCAAGATCTCAGTTTAATTCCAAGGGTTCGTTCTTCCGGTATGATGATCCGTTCGGCCGCGGTCTTCACTAAATACCCTCAATTAACCCTAGCTAATGAACCCATAACTAAGTGTTAACCAAGAATCCATTAAACTCTGAAGAACAATTATGAACCAAGAAGTGTCTTAGCTTGAACCCGGCTTCGACTAAATCTCATTCATTCATAGATCCTGCAAGATTAGGGAATGAACCCTCACCCAATCTCACATAAAACAATCTATAATACTTCTATTGGCCAGATAAAGGTAATTAAGATCTCAGTTATAATAATGAATGAAACAAGAAATATAAACTGATTAAATAAACATGATCCAATAACGTAGAATGATTTAGTTAGGCTACATCGGTACCTTAGAGAAGAACTAGCCACTCATGTTCATCATGAGGGCAACAAAACTAATGAAGAAATAAGATGAGAAAAAGAAAAGAAAACCAAGCCTTGAACCAGTCTCTTTTCCTACAAACGCTGCCAAAAAGTCCTCCAACCCTAGAAAGAGTCCCATTTATAGCTGATGTCGCTCAAATGTGTCACGCACAGCGGTCACGGTGCAGTACAGCATAAGAGAGGTCGAACCCACAAAGAGACAAACAGAAAATATCCAGAAATGCAGATAACAATATATCGAAAACAATCAAGAACGTAAAAGTTAAGAAAATAGATCGAAGATGTAATGATAAGATAAAGTTAACGAAAGAAATCAAGATTTGAATGAGGCTAAGCGTCAGGAATCACTTCACTCGGATTTAGGTTCTTCTCTTCTCAATGGTTCATATAATACTCAGTTAAGGGATTCACGTCCCAATCACCTTAACCGGAAGATATGGAACTATAAACCTAACAAAATATATAAATGTCTCTTCCTACGATTGATTCTTCCTTATTATAGTTCTAACTTCATCCATCCCAAACCTAAGAATACACGATACCGGCTGTCACTACAGGCAACGCGCAGCAAAAGTTCATCGGGAAAAAGCCCTAACTCTATCTAACCGGATCTCTAAGAATACACAATACCAACTCTCACAATCGGCAATGCATAGCAAAGATTCATCGGGATAAAGCCCCAACCTTGTCTTACCAGATCCCTAAGAATACACAATACCAGTTGTCACTATGGGCAATGCATAGCAAAGGTCTCGCGAGACTCAGTAGGAGAATGAAAAGAGATAACTATGGGATTATAAGATCATGAAAGAAGCATGACTGGATTCATAATATTAATCATCCCCATTGAAATCTATAATCTGAAAATAATCTTTGAAGATCCAATACATAGAAAAGAGTTTAACAATAAAGATTAAAACTATGAACCATTGTTGGAGAAGAAACCCTAGTCCTCGCTAGATCATCCGTCCGCCATGTCCACGAATTACTCGGCCATGGATGGAGATTCCTTCATCTTCTTCCTTTGGAAAAAGTCTAGGTTAGAGCCTCCAAAAATGTCCAAGAACTCCCCTTTTGATTAACCCCAAGTTTCCTATTTATAGCCCCAAAGTCTCTCCATCCTCGGATTAGATCTAAACCGTTGATTTTCTTCACTGGGAAGTAAGATCGATCCCTCTATAGGTGTCAGATCGATCCAACTCATCAAAATCTTCAATTTTTGGCTACGCCCGAGTCGGATCGATCGGACTATAGGTGTCGGATCGATTGAACTCAGTAGGATGGATGGAGGGATCGATCGGACTGTGTACAGCTGAAAAATATGCGTTATGTCAGGTTTCTGCATAGTCGGATCGATCGGACTCTAGGTGTCAGATCGATCGAACTTTCCAGCGTATTTACTGTTTTGCTATCTAGACTGCGTCATTGGTACTAAAATTGCCGTAACTTCCACTAAGAAACTCGGAATCACGAACCGTAAAATTCTCCAGTCATATATGATAAATCATCTGGTTCTTCATGAGCAGGTACAGTTTAAGTTTTGAAGTTGATCCATATACTCTTTTCAGCTTCTTTTAGCTCCAATTTCTTGCATTTTCCAAACAACTATGTGAAGCAACATATAGATATAAAAATAGTAATAAAGATGTTGATTAAGGATAATAATCTAGCAATTGAGATGGTTATAAGTCTGTTCAGAGTGCACTTTCATGCACTCATCGCACCCCCCAACCAGCTTATTGCTAGTCTCTAGCAATTCAAAGCGCATAGAATATAATTAAGCACACCAACGGTTCAAGGATGTAGACATGCATGATAAAAAATTCTACCTTATCAAGTCAATAATGTTTCATACAGTACTGAGTATGAAAACTTCTTATACTCATACACATACTACCAACACATGAAATCAACTTCTACACATCAAACATGCTAATCACCATCCAAAAGAACACATGTGACGTGACAAATAAATGTTACGTACAGAAGCAACTTCTACCCGCCATTAGTCCAAACACACTACTATCTTCATGACCAATCATTCAACCCTCGCACTTTAAGTACATGATGCTCTTTTTTTCTCTTTTTCTTTTCAACTATCAGACACTTTGTCTTTTTACGCGAGCACTCTCCGTTTCTTGAGGCGCAGAGACCCGATTACTTAGCAAAACACTTAATAGTTTTTTTTTTTAGCTATAAGTGGTTCTACCTTTTTACGCGAGCTCCCTGCTTCCTGAGGCAAGAACACCCGGTTACTCAGTATATCACTTAATAGTTGTTTAGGCATAGCTTGATCAAGCTCCAGAACTTTTTCTCTTTTTTTTCTGCATGCAATACTCAACACTAGCTAATGTTTAGGCACAGCTTGATCAAGCTCCAGAACTTTTTCTCTTTTTTTTTCTGCATGCAATACTCAACACTAGCTAATGTTGAAATCATGGTCTCGATTGACAATAACATACTCATTCCTCTAGTGAGTATAATTACCACTGCACATAAAGTGTTCGTGTGTGGATCACATGATGTTATACTTTCAGGTTATCACGCATACAATCAATGTATTGGTCAATTCATATGAAAGCAACATGCATAATAAGCATAAAAATTTCAGCTCATGTACAATTTCTAGTAACATAATCAATTCAACATTATTAAACTCAATAAGGTAGCATGCATAAGGTCATGCATGCCTACACCCTCCAACCTGAAATTCACATTGTCCTCAATTTATGCTAATCATGTAAATAAGCATAAGGGTGTTGGCTGAATTTTCATATATAGCATAAATAAGAATAGGAAATCAAAATAAGAGCGAGGTCACCTGACAGAATATCTGAAATCTTGCACATGGCTCTCCATTGTGACCAAATTTCACAAGCAAGGAAGACGGAAGTCTAAGCATCCTAAAAATATAAAATAGCAAACACAAGCAAATGAGAATGAAAGCAAACAAACTAAAACAATCTAACCTAAATAAAATAGAAATGGTAGATAGTAGAGGAATCATCCCTCGTAGACAGGGTCTACGAGAGAAACGGTGTGCTCCTCAGGGTCCGCTTTCTCTGGAATCTGCTTCAAGCGTTGTCCATTAACCGTAAACAGCCTCCCATCCTTTGGGTCTTCAACTTCCACAGCCCCATTCTCAAATATTCTAGTAACGGTGAAGGGGCCTGTCCAGCGTGATCTCAGCTTCCCAGGGTGGAGATGCAGTTGTGCGTCATATAGATAAGCTTGCTGTCCGACTTTAAACGTCTTCCGCAGGATTTTCTTGTCATGGTAGGCCTTTGTCTTTGCCTTGAAGATCCTGGAACTCTCATAAGCATCATTCCTGAGTTCCTCCAACTCAAACAGCTGGAGTTTCCGTTCCTGACCTGCAGTATCCAAAGTAAAATTTAGCGACTTAATAGCCCAATATGCCTTATGTTCTAATTCGACTGGAAGATGGCATGGTTTTCCATAAACAAGGCCAAACAGCGACATCCCCAGGGTAGTCTTGTAGGCAGTGCGATATGCCCACAACGGGTCTGATAGCCTCAAGGACCAGTCCTTTCGGTTGGGGCTCACTGTCTTCTCTAAGATTTGCTTGATCTCCCTGTTGGCCAGTTCAGCTTGACCATTCCTCTGTGGATGATAAGCAGTGGAAATCTTATGTGTGACTCCATACCTGTGCATCAAAGCCTCAAAGGAGCGATTACAAAAGTGTGATCCCTGGTCACTAATAATAACTCTAGGAGTACCAAACCGGGATAAAATATGCTCTTTAAGAAACTTGATGACAGTGGAATGATCATTATTCCTACATGCAATAGCCTCCACCCACTTAGACACGTATTCCACAGCCAACAATATATATAAATAGCCAAAAGAAGAAGAAAAGGGTCCCATAAAGTATATACACCAACAATCAAAAATTTCTACAGCTTGAATGGGGTTCAAATGCATCATATGTATTCTAGATAAAGCTCCTAACGTTAGACATCTATCACAGGATTTGCAGAAAATGTTAACATCACGAAACATGGTAGGCCAGTAAAAACCACATTGAAGAATTTTAGCAGCAGTCTTTTTCATCGAAAAATGGCCTCCACATCCATAATTGGTGGCTCATTTTCTGTTACTTCCACCATCAACCTTGATAGGTGATCAGCGACAACGTTCTCCACGCCCTTTTTATCTTTGATGGAGATATCGAATTCCTGTAAGATAAATATCCAACGAATTAGGCGCGCCTTAGCATCCTTCTTGGTGAGAAGGTATTTAAGCGCGGCATGATCAGTGAAAATAGTGATAGGGGAACCAATCAAATAAGCACGAAAGTTGTCTAATGCAAATACTATAGCTAACAGTTCTTTCTCGATGGTAGAATAATTCATCTGTGCATTATTCAAGGTTCGGCTAGCATAATGAATAACATGAGGTTTACCATCATTTCGCTGTCCTAAAACAGCTCTTACAGCAAAATCACTTGCATCACACATTAATTCAAAAGGAAGGCTCCAATCGGGTGGTTGCACAATAGGTGCGGAAGTCAATTTATCAATCAAGGCTTGAAAAGCCTCTTGACATTCAATAGTCCACTCAAAAGGAGTATCCTTTATCAAAAGATTACACAAAGGACGAGCAATAGCAGAAAAATTCTGAATGAATCTCAAGTAAAAACCAGCATGCCCTAAAAAGGATCTAACATCTTTAACAGTCTTTAGCACAGGAAGCTTTGAGATGAGATCGATTTTTGATCGATCTACCTCAATGCCTTTGGAAGAGACAATATGGCCCAATACAATGCCTGAGGGCACCATGAAGTGACACTTTTCCCAATAAGCACAAGGTGCTTCTCTTCACACATGATCAAGACTCTCTTTAAGTTTTGCAAGCATGCATCAAAAGTATTACCAAATACAGTCAAGTCATCCGTATATACTTCCATACATTCCTCGATCATATCGGCAAACATACTCATCATACAACGCTGAAAAGTAGCAGGAGCATTACATAATCCAAATGGCATTCTACGGAAAGCATAAGTACCAAAAGGACATGTAAAAGTAGTTTTTTCCTGATCCTCTAAAGCAATCTCAATCTGATAATATCCAGAATAACCATCAAGAAAACAATAAAAAGGATGTCCAGCTACTCTCTCTAAAATCTGGTCTAGAAAAGGCAATGGAAAATGATCCTTACGGGTGACAGCATTCAATTTTCTATAATCTATACACATACGCCATCCTGTCACCAATTTAGTGGGGACAAAGTCTCCACTTTCATTTTCAACAACGGTGACACCAGATTTTTTAGGCATAACCTGTGTAGGACTCACCCATTTGCTATCAGCAATAGGGTAAATGATCCCTGCATCTAATAATTTCAACACTTCGGTTTTTACTACCTCTTTCATTGTAGGGTTCAATCTACGCTGAGGATCCCTACGAGGTACAACCCCTTGTTCAAGATTAATCATATGAGAACATATCAATGGACTAATACCTTTCAGATCTGCTATACTCCATCCAATAGCTGATTTATACGCATTTAAAATGCTAAGTAATTGCTCACCTTGCTCTGCAGTTAATGCTGAAGAAATAATAACTGGGTATGTATCACCTAGACCAAGATAGGCGTGCTTTAAACCTTGAGGAAGCGGCTTCAGGTCCAGTTTGGGCGGCTCTACTGATGATGGTGTTGGTGGCTGTCCTCTTTCTGGCAGTTCTTTAAACTTTGGATTCCATGGACCTACAAAAGAACAATGTTCCAAATTTTTACACATACCATCAACATCAACATTTTCATCCAAATCTAATTCAAGAAAATTAATTTCAGTTGTAGCAAACTCCTCTTCAGTGAGCAGATCAATCTGGTAAGTCTGCTGGCATTCATCATCCTCATCAAGCTGCTTAGCAACATTAAAAACATTAATTTCTAAAGTCATATTCCCAAAAGTTAACTTCATTAAGCCATTCCTGCAATTAATTATAGCATTAGCAGTAGCAAGAAACGGTCTACCTAAAATAATAGGAATTCTAGAATCAGCAGTTACTACAGTTTGAGTATCCAAAACTAAGAAATCAACAGGATAATAAAATTTATCTATTTGAACAAGCACATCCTCTACTACCCCTAGTGGAGTTTTCGTGGATCTATCTGCCAATTGCAAAATCACAGATGTCGATTTAATCTGTCCTAAACTAAGTTGCAAGTAAACAGAATATGGCATCAAATTAACACTCACACCAAGATCTAATAAAGCTTGTCCTACTTCATGCTCTCCAATGAAACAAGATACAATAGGACAACCAGGATCCTTATATTTAGGAGGAATCCTGTGCTGAAGCAGTGCACTAACCTGCTCTGTTAAAAATGCAGTTTTCTTTACATGATGTCGTCTCTTCATAGTGCATAAATCTTTAATCACTTTAGCATATGTAGGAATTTGCTTAATAACTTGCAAAAGAGGAAGGTTTGCCTTAACCTACTGAAGATGCTCCAAAACTTCGCTGTTGGGCTCCATAGTCAATTTAGTGGATTTCAATGCATGAGGGAAAGGGACACATACCTTAAAGTTACATGGTGTAGGGCCATCTGGATGATCGGTCTCTACATGGTCCTCCTCAATTCAGTCCTCTTCTTCAATAGCAATAGGAGATTCGGTGGGCTCTTTGGAAGGGCTTTCTGTTGTTTTTTCGCTTCTTGTAGATATGGCGTTCATCTCCTTTACATTATTTTGCTCAGCACGAGATACCTGCGTTTGTTGAGGTTGAGCTGGGAACTTCCCTCATTCATGCACGTTCAAAGAGTTGATCAGCTTCGTGATCTGGCTCTTGATTTCTTGAACATCCTCCTTTCTTTCCTTAGATTCCTGCACAATCATAGATTTCAGTTCCTGTAAACTGTCATTAAATGTAGGCTTAAGAAAACCAGATGTATTATAAGGAGGGTTAGAAAAAGGCTTATTAGGTGGCGGTTGATGTTGCTCTTTGCTTTGTGGAACATTCGACTTCCAGTTGAAGTTTGGATGCTCTCGCCATCCTGGATTATACGTTTCCGAGTAAGGGGTGTACGGCCTCCTGAATCCGCCTACAACGTTGCAATGCTCGTCATACATGGCTCTCATCTCAACATAAGTAGGGCAATTGTCAATCTGGTGGTCCTCGCCCTGACATATCGCACACGACCCAGCCGGCCTTGTAGGTTCGTTGTATGGAGAGGTCCGGGCTGCCATCATATCTTTGGTCTTTAATAGCTTTAGCTCCCTGGTTAGACTCTCCACTTTAGCCTTGAGTGCATCCTCCTCCCGCAGCTGATAAATTCCTCCACCTTGTTGCTGCGGTGGTGGTCTGGCCCTGTTTGTACTTTCTGTTGCACCCGGTCCAGTCCATGTATGAGCTTTCTCAGCAAGCTCAGTCAAGTATTCAATTTCTGCATCAGGATCTTTTTGCAAAAATTCACCATTACACATCATCTCAACAAATTGACGTTCTCTAACAGTTAAACCATCATAGAAATAACTAACAAGACGCCAACTTTCATATCCATGATGGGGACGTAAATTCAACATGTCTTTAAATCGTTCCCATGCCTGATACAAAGTTTCACTATCCTTCTGTGTGAAGGTCGAAATCTGTCTCTTAAGTGCGTTGGTTTTGTGTTGTGGGAAATACTTGTTGAAAAATATTGATGTCATTTCAGCCCAAGATCTTATAGATTGTGGCCTAAAGGAATATAACCAACTCTTTGCTCTATCCTTCAGTGAGAAGGGAAAGAACTTAAGTCGGATCATATCTAGTGCACCTGGTTGGCCATGGAAAGTCGCTACTACTTCCTCAAACTCCCTAATATGCACATATGGATTTTCATTTTCCAACCCAAGAAAGGTAGGAAGCAACTGAATCATGCCAGGTTTAAAGTCAACATGTGCTGCATTAGGTGGAAAGATGTTACGAGCGGTCTACTCGTGATCCTCTCGTAATGAGTCTCTACTGCTCCAATCGATCAGAATCGCCCTGATCGGACTTGATTTGAGTCCAATTGGTTGAATCTGGATCGAATCTGTTTCAGATCTGGCTCGGATTGGGGTAGGACTCGACTGGGTCAAGTCTGGATTGGTTGATTGGCTCTTGGAATTGAATCTGGCTCGGATTGGGGTTAATGGCTTGGCTGAACCGGCTAGGAGTGGGTTAAGTGGCTGAGCCAAATCAGAGTGGGTTGAGTCTGAATCAACTGGCTGGCTGAACCAAGTTAGAGTTGGCTGAGCCAACTTGGTTGGGCTGAACCGGAGTTGATCCAAGGGCTGTGGTTCACCGGAGTAGATCGCCGGCGTAGGGGCGGCGGCGGCGGTCGGGGTAGTGGCAGGAAAGGTCACGGGGTGATGGGGAAGAGATCCACCAGAGTGGATTGGTCGGAGAGTGGCTAGATCGATGGGATCTGGAGGTCGACGGCGGGAGGATTTGGGTTTGCCAGCGTCGGGGACGACGGAGAGCTCGGCTGGGGTCCTTGGGACGTCGGTAAGGATCGTGGGGACACGAGGAACGGATCTGGGAGGTTTGGAGGCGGGATACGGGTAGGACGTGGGGTTCCGGAGATGAGGACGAAGGTCGGGCTTGTCGGGGAAGGCGCCGGAGAGGACGGAGGAGGCCGGAGAGAGAACGGGAAGGATGCCGGCGGTAGCTAGGGTACGGGAGAGAGGAAGAAGATGAACAGTGACGATGACGTGGCGGTGGGGTCGCTGACGTAGCGGAGAGAGAAAGTGACGGGGAGAGAGAAACACTGGTGGAGGCGGTACCGGCTGCGGAGAAGATGACCGACGGGGAAGAAGATGGATCTATGGTAGATATCGGGTGGAAGCTATATTATCTCTACTCCTTTGATATTCTACTCCTATAATAATCTATCAACTATTCTTAATCATTCATCTCATGCATTCATCATTCATCATACAAACTACTAAGGTCCTTTTATAGAGACCTTGACAGAGTCCTAATCCACTAGAAAAACCCCCTTGCTTAATTAGCAAGTAATAAGGTTTCTGACTCAACTCAACTTCCTAACTCAAAGGGACTCTTAATTAATTCCTAACCATCAACTAGGACTCAATAAAAGACTAATGATAAATACTAATTAAATACTCTAGTTTGAACTAGGGAAGTCCAAGTCAAACTAGGAAAGAGGTTGAACAAGCTTGGTTCCTCTTCTGGGTTCGGGTCCAGTTGGTAGAGTCGGATCGACTCGTATCAAAACATGATGCATGAAGGTGTAGCAGTGCGTGTTGGATGCAAATATTCTTGCAAACTCCTAGGAGCTTGTTGTTCCTCGTGCTCAGCTATAATGAAAGTATGATGTGAAGTTTGTGACTGTGCGTCAAAGAGATCAACAATATATGTCTCACTATCAGAAGTTTCAGAATCACCCTCGGGGCGTCTAGCAAATCTGCCTAGTTCGTCTCTATACCGAGGCATATACCAACAAACACGCAATCCAAAAGATGCAAACCAACTAAAGAAAATAAGCAAAAACAATAATTGAAACTAAACTTACTAACTAAAACCGAATAAAAGAAAACAATCCTAATAGAGAAGAAAAATCAAAGCCGAAATAAAGAAATAAAAACTAAAGAAAATGAACGAAGTTACCGCTTTTGATGTCTACAATCACTGTAATCTGATTCTGGCGCTTTTCTAAACCGTCTCCCCGGCAACGGCGCCAATTTTTGATGTCGCTCAAATGTGTCACGCACAGCGGTCGCGGTGCAGTACAACATAAGAGAGGTTGAACCCACAAAGAGACAAGCAGAAAATATCCAGAAATACATATAACAATATATCGAAAACAATTAAGAACGTAAAAGTTAAGAAAATAGATCGAAAATGTAATGATAAGATAAAGTTAACGAAAGAAATCAAGATTTGAATGAGACTAGGCGTTAGGAATCACTTCACTCGGATTTAGGTTCTTCTCTTCTCAATGGTTCATATAATACTCAGTTAAGGGATTCACATTCCAATCATCTTAACCGGAAGATATGGAACTATAAACCTAACAAAATATATAAATGTCTCTTCCTACGATTGATTCTTCCTTATTATAGTTCTAACTTCATCCATCCCAAACCTAAGAATACACGATACCGTCTGTCACTACAGGCAACGCGCAACAAAAGTTCATCGGGAAAAAGCCCTAACTCTATCTAACCGGATCTCTAAGAATACAAAATACCAACTCTCACAATCGGCAATGCATTGCAAAGATTCCTCGGGATAAAGCCCCAACCTTGTCTTACCAGATCCCTAAGAATACACAATACCAGTTGTCACTACGGGCAATGCATAGCAAAGGTCTCGCGAGACTCGGTAGGAGAATGAAAAGAGATAACAATGGGATTATAAGATCATGAAAGAAGCATGACTGGATTCATAATATTAATCATCCCCATTGAAATCTATAATCTGAAAATAATCTTTAAAGATCCAATACATAGAAAAGAATTTAACAATAAAGATTAAAACTATGAACCATTGTTGGAGAAGAAACCCTAGTCCTCGCTAGATCATCCGTCCGCCATGCCCACGAATTACTCGGCCATGGATGGAGATTCCTTCATTTTCTTCCTTTGGAAAACGTCTAGGTTAGAGCCTCCAAAAATGTCCAAGAACTCCCCTTTTGATTAACCCTAAGTTTCCTATTTATAGCCCCAAAGTCTCTCCATCCTCAGATTAGATATAAACCGTTGATTTTCTTCACTGGGAAGTAGGATCGATCCCTCTATAGGTGTCGGATCGATCCCACTCATCGAAATCTTCAATTTCTGGCTACGCCCGAGTCGGATCGATCGGACTATAGGTGTCGGATCGATTGAACTCAGTAGGATGGATGGAGGGATCGATCGGACTGTGTACCGCTGAAAAATATGCGTTCTGTCAGGTTTCTGCATAGTCGGATTGATCGAACTATGGGTGTCGGATCGATCGGACTCAGTAGGATAGATGGAGGGATCGATCGGACTGTGTACAGCTGAAAAATATGCGTTCGGATCGATCGGACTTTCCAGCGTATTTACTGTTTTGCCATCCAGACTGCGCCATTGGTATTAAAATTGCTGAAACTTCCACTAAGAAACTGAGAATCTCGAACCGTAAAATTCTGCATAATCTAGACTTCAAGAGCTTTCCAACCATATATGATACATCATCTGGTTCTTCATGAGTAGGTACAGTTTAATTTTTGAAGTTTATCCATATACTCTTTTCAGCTTCTTTTAGCTCAAATTTCCTGCATTTTCTAAACAACTATGTGAAGCAACATATAGATATAAAAATAGTAATAAAGATGTTGATTAAAGATAATAATCTAGCAATTGAGATGGTTATAAGACTGTTCAGAGTGCACTTTCATGCACTCATCAATAGCCTTAAGTGTCTCCATCCACAGATTAGATCTAAACCGTTAATTTTCTTCACTGGGACAATAGGATCGATCCTTCCAGGGGTGTCGGATCGATCTGACTCATCAAAATCCTCAATTTCTGGCTACGCCCGAATCGGATCGATCCCTCCAGGGGTGTCGTATTGATCTGACTCAGTAGGATGGATAGTAGGATCGATCTGACTGTGATCATCTGAAAAGCATACGTTCTGTCAGGATTTAATTTCCAAGTCCGATCGATCCTTCTCCAGGTGTGTGATCGATCTGACTCCCTGAGTATTTACTGTTTTGCCATCCAGACTTCGCCATCAGTACTAAAATTGCCGTAACTTCCTCTAGGAAACTCGGAATCACGAACCGTAAAATTCTCCAGAAACTAGACTTCAAGAGCTTTACAACCATATATGGCCCATCATCTGTGGTTTCTTCCACTTGAATCTCCATCTTGGCCTCTTTTTCGGTGAACAACTGTCTTCGCTACATAGTTTTGTCATATTGCCTCCGATACCGTTTTAGTTGGGTCCTCATCATTTCTTCAACGGGGATCGTCTTATTTTCTTTGAAGTTATACTTATGCAATGTGTTTGGCGTAGGCGGCTTTGGCTTGTAAGTTCTTTGGGGATAGTAGGGCTGGTACGGAGCCCTTCCTTCTGGCATGCTCACAACCTCGCTTCGGAGACGAGGCCTTGGTGGCTTGCCTTGCTCCTTCTTGGGCGCCAATTTCTGAGTCCTTGGTATTTTAACCTCTTTCTTGCACCTGTTACATAGGTTT
Source organism: Narthecium ossifragum (assembly GCA_963920575.1). Classification (NCBI taxonomy): domain Eukaryota; kingdom Viridiplantae; phylum Streptophyta; class Magnoliopsida; order Dioscoreales; family Nartheciaceae; genus Narthecium; species Narthecium ossifragum. Next base: position 28,001,793 of record OY986964.1, on the reverse strand, counting down.
TGATGGCTATTACTGCTTTCGCATATGGCTTCGATTCTTGAGAAGACACAAGGACGTTCTTCATCCTTAGTGGGACGCTTATCGTCCATAGGTGTAACTTCGTCTATAACTAACTTAAACTTTGGTTGTCGTGCCCCAACCCATGAAGACCCAACCGGACTGGCCGACGCGAACCGGAACCTATCAAATTTGCGGAATAATTTTGGTGAGGGTTCCCTCTAGCTTACTGGTTTCCCTAAACATTTCATAAGCACCCTTATTTAACAATAATTCCAAACCTCAAAAGATATAATATAATATTCAAATCCTCAAAAGGGTTTACATTTATACAACATACTCTCGTAGGAGACTATCTAAAAAAAATGGTGTACAAGACGATCACTGCTCCTCAAGCAGCGCCAGACGCCGCCGCGCCACCAACCACTTGCCCGGTAGGGGCCACTGAAGAAGAGCTAACGCTTGCACCTGCAAAATGCAGCCCAGGTAGGAGTGAGCACTAAGATCAGTAGGGTTCTCCACTACGACACACAGAAAGGAGAGAACTCAACAATGTCGCCCCCAAGCTAGGCCTAGGTGTGTCACGGGGTCCTCTAACCCCACCAGTGTCTCTAGGTATCCAACCATGGTCTGTGAGGATCTGTCCCTCTACCCATGTGGCTCGTTGTAGACCGCAAGGGCAATTTGCGCATTGTTGGTTTGTTTTACACCCGCGTGTGCACACACTGACCATGTTTGTGTTAGTGTTTGATTAGAAAGGTTAGGTGGACCCGGGATCGAAAGATCCGGGTTTGGGCTTGAGTTTTAGCCCAAGCTTAGCTTTCTACACCTAAGGGATCGATCTTTCCTTGCTAGAAGATCGATCTTTTAATGCTAGAAAGTCAAGGCGCGATCGTCATGAAGGATCGATATTTCCTTAGGGAAAGATCGATCATTCATAGGTCAGTTTGTTTGTCTATAAAACGGATGTAACCCTCTTCCTTGAATCCCTTTTGAAATCCGCGTTCTTGAGCTCAGAGCTGCCGGATTTTGAAGAGATTTTGGACGATCCAAGGCCTTGCAGGTGGGATTGAAGCTGCTCTAGGCTAGGTAGGGATCCTACCTACGTTTGTTTTTCGGTTTTTGTGAGTTTGAGTTGATTGTGATCTTCTTTTGCTTAGATCTTGATGCATGCTTGTTAGTTTGTAGTATTTCCACCGGTTTTGGACTCGTGGTCCTTCGTACTACCAGATTCCAAGATTTTGTGGGATTTTGTGGAGTTTTCCGATGGTATTTCTCGTCGGAGGTTCGCCAGAGAACCCAACAAGATCGATCTTTCTGGGAGAAAGATCGATCCTTCATTGTTGGTCATGCTGAAACCGAGCATGATCGATCATCTGGTGAGGATGATCGATCTTTGTGCCTTGGGTAGCATGGGATCTCCTTTGTCGCGAGGAGGATCGATCTTCCTTGGCGCGGCAAAGAGGGTGCCCTCTGTCACGAGGATGATCGATCTTCCTGGGAGGAAGGATCGATCTTTTTTGGCTCGACGGGAAGGGGAGGCTCTCTGTTACTTAGAAGATCGATCTTTCCTTAGGAAAAGATCGATCCTTTGGTGGTAGAGAGGAGTTTTCATTGGTTTTGCCCGCGGGGCTTTGTATGTATAATTTTCCTTATAGCTTTATATCTTGTACATACTCATAAGCATGCTAGCCCCATATTAGGGGCAATGGTAAACCAGAAGAGTGATGACTCCTGGGATGTTTAGAATAAGTGGGTGAGTAGCCCTATTGCTTTCCATAGCCTTGCATGCCGGCGTGCGCCGTGGGCTTTTACCTGAGTGGTTTGTCTCTGTTGTTTGCGGCGATGCTTCCCGATGCAGGTTGTCGGTGAACTTGCTGGCAGCTGGTGGTGTACCACTGCAGCAGTTCCAGACCTTAAATTACATGTTCACCACCCCGAGGCGGCAGTGTGCTAAGCCCAGACCTTATTATGCTATCATCACATCCTGATGCATGCTTAACTGCTTATATGTGTATGTTCATTGCATGCATCTATGTTGTGCATTAGTTGCATGGTTAGGGCGTGGGCGATCTGTGGGTCGCCGTCCCGAGGCTTGGAAGCTCGGATTTAGCTCTAAGACAGGGGTTGGGTAGTTTGGACCCGGTTTGAATTGTGGTATCTAGTCGATTTCGATGATAGGCCTAGATGAGTGGTACACCTGTTGCTTGGTGTTTGTAGAGGTCGTGTCGGTCTCAAGTCAGATGCTGAGGTGTAGCCGGTGTCCCACTGTGTTGACTCTTGAGTAGAGGGGTTGCCTACTCAACGGTGCCATTTCCCGCCTGCAGTGTCGTTCCCTGCTTGTGAGCCAGCAGTGTTAGTTCCTGCTTACTGAGTGTGACCCATCATCTTACCAGTTCTTCTGGAAGACCATGATCGTGGACCTCAGGGTCACGCGGTGGGGTTATGGGACCTCTGTATACATCCAGGTCTTACTTGAGGGCGACACTGTTGAGTTTCCCTCTTTCTTCTGTGTGTCGTAGTGTAGTTTCCATGCTGAGCTTAGTTGCTCGCTCCTACCCGGGCTGCGTTTTGCAGGTGCAGGCGTTAGCTCCTCTTCGGTGGCCCCTACCGGGCAGTTGGTCGGCGGTGCGACAGCGCCATGCGGAGTCTGAGAGGTGGTGATCATTTACTTGCTTTAAACCCTTTGTTAGTTAGTCTCCTACGGGAGTGTTATATGTTGTACTTGATCTTCCCCTCTCCGAGGATATATATATTTAACTCTTTGGATTTGTAATCTTGGGTTCGAGGTTTGCTTAAATTATTGTTGTTTAAATTGGGGGTGTTTGATGAACTGTTTTGGGAGACCAATAGGTTAGAGGGAACCCTCGCCAAATTTTCCGCGTTTCGTTAGGTTTCGGTTTGCGTCGCCCGGCCCGGTTGGGCTTTCGCGGGTCGGGGCGTGACATGGTCACCCTAACTAACTGGGCCCATCCTGGAAACACCTAGTATAACAGGACAAAGACACTGCTAGGCAGGACAAGTCTCTGCCGGGCATGCACACCCTCTGCCCAAGGATGAAACGACACTGGCTACACTCTCAGCACCTGGCTCAAGGCCGACCCGACCTCTAAATCATCGATCAATATGTATTCAAGTCATTTAAGCCTATCATCGATATCGACTGAATACTACCATCCAACCTGGACCTTGCTACCCGCCACGGTCTTAAAGCTAAATCCGAGCTACCCGAAAGTCTCGGATCAGCGATCAACCCATCGCCCACGCCCTATCCTTATGCATCTAGTGCACAAACAAAATACATGATATGATCATACGCAGGTAAGAAGTAAGCATGCGATAGTATGATAAAATAACATATAAGTCCAACTGGATCGCTGCAGCGATACTACCGACCGCTGCCAGCCAATCCACAGCAGATCCTGGCATTACGACGATACCGCGACCGTCAACCGCGGACCCCTGCAATGGGAAGCAGCCTTGAAAACTCAGATGAACATATAATATTATATAAACATAAAACCCCCTAATTAGAGGCTAAGCGACCTCGTCGATCCGACGTCGGATTCGAGATCCAACTTAGAAACCTGAATATAAACATGCTGGGATCAACATATCCAAAACCGGGAAACATCCGACGGCTCGATTACTGGGAAAACACTAATCAAAACCATTAATCTCACTAATTATCTCTAATTGCTGTAACGCAGCCCATCCGTAGGAAATTCATAACATTTCATAGGAAAATCATAAAATTATAAAACTGGCTAGGTTTGAGAGTAGACAAAAATATCTAGAACTATCATGTTCATCATAAATCACGATCATGCATGTACAGACCGGAAAACACGTCGTAAGCAGGTTGTTCTTCAAGAACAGAGAAACCGAAAAATCTGAGTTTAAACATGCTAAAATCCTACTAAAAACTCAATCAAATCATATGAAACTTAAAAAGTAATTAAGCTAAGCAAGATGCACATAAAAACACTGAGAACACCTAGATCTACCGGCTAGATTAAGAAAAAACCCCTAAACAAACTCATGTAGGTAGAAACCTACCGAACACGCAAACCTCAGCTGAATCCCCGCGGTACGAGAACTAAACCGGCTTCAAACCAAGCCAAGGATCTTTCTCTCGCTACCACGAATCCAACGAGCCCTCAAGCACTCAAAATGATGGCCGGAGGAGGGAGAACGGAGGGGAAGAAGGTGGCTGCCAGAAATAGGGGAAACATGGTCGCGGGATAGAAGAAGGAAGAAGGAGAAGGAAGAAGGAGAAGAAAGAGGAAGAAGAAGGAAGGAGGAAGAATCCGGGAAAGAAGTAGGGGATAAGGAAGATGAGAGAAGAAAATCTTATCACCCTCTTACAATGGAGAGCGATGGCCAACGGCGGCCGTCCACTCAGTTATCTATCGCCTCAACTTTCTGACACAAGAAGATCGATCTCCTTAGCAAGGAAGATCGATCTCCTTATCAAGGGAAGATCGATCTCCTTAGCAAAGGATGCTAAGGAGATCGATCTCATTCACCCAGAAAGTCAAACTTGGGCTAAAACACAAGCCCAAGCTCGGATCTTCCGATCCCGGGTCAACCTAACCGTTCTAATCAAACACTAATACAAACACGGTCAGTGTGTGCACCCGCAGGTGTGGGACAAACCGACAAGGCATAATTTACTAAATTGCCCCTGTGGTCCACAACGAGCCACGGGCCCGACCCAGGCGGTCGACCCAGGAGTGGAGGGACAGGTCCTCACATTGGTAGTTTAAGTTTTATTACATCCGCCTACGATGCGTTGACTCCTACCACCGGAAATGGGTTCTTGTCTACCTCCATTGTGGGCTCCTTCTTTGGGAAGCCAATTCTCCCGCCATCGATGGCGTCCTACAAAACATTGCGAAAAACAAGGCAGGCATCAGTGTTATGGGTCCTTGCATTATGCCATTTACAATATTTTTTCCCTTTAATTTGTTCTTCCGTTGGCAAGATATGGTTTCCAACAAGCTTTATTTGCTTGTCTTTGTAAAGTTGATCAAATATCTGATCGGCTTTCGTAACATCAAAAGTTAAATTTCATAGCGGACGTTTCCCATCCTTTGCTTCTTTTCCTTTTATATCTTCTGCTAGTTTCACTATGGCTCTACATACATATGGATCACCCTTGACTAACTCCGCTAAACATATATCCACTTCTTTGTATCCATTTGTATCCACACTATGAATGTCATAGTTTGGATCACGAAAATAAGTTCCTTTCGAAAAACTTTTAGCTCTAGATTCCTCTTTGAGCAGTTGTTCATACTTGACAATATTGTGAGTTAGTTGGAACATATCATTAAACTTTTTGTCTTGAAATTTCTTCTTTAGCTCGAAAGATAGCCCCCCCTTGTGCAATCTGGACAAATTCATGCTCGGGCAACGGTATGAAGAATTTTCTTCTAGCACTCTTAAATCATCAGAGAAAATATTCGACGCATTCTTCTGATAATTGTCTCATTTGTGCTAAATCTGCCATGAACACATATGGTATTGCCCTATAAACTGAGTATTGAATACTTGTTCCATTTGTTGTCAAGTTTGCACTGAATTGAGAGGAAGGCTAAGGTACCACGAAAAGGTCATTCTGGATAAAGAGCTTGAGAAGAGCCTTAACTTATAATAATCCCCTACATCTGCACATAATAAAGAAAAACGACCAATATGTTCTACAAACGAAATTTCATATGTCCCATTAAATTTTGGGAAGTCAGGAACTCTATACCCTATTGAGAATGGATACAACTGGTCAACCCAATCAGGATATGCCTTCCTATACACTAGTGCACGATTTCCCTAAGCCTGGCCGATTTGCTCTTGCACGATAGTAGTAATATAGTCCCTAAGGTCCATTTCAGGTGGTGGCTCTGGATGCATTTCAGGTGGTGGTTCTGGGTTCATCTTTGGGTTTTCGTGATTGACGCGCCCAAACCACTCGTCGTTAAAAGTGACTAGGGCGTCAAAGATTACAATTTATACCGAATCCTAACTAACTACTACGTAGCTAGCGGGAGTCCGGGTCGATCCGCAGGGAAATGAGAATTGACTAACGTACTCGATAGATAACTCCAAACAACTAGCTAGAATGATTTGAGTTTTGGATTAATGTCTATTAAAGCAATTAACTAAATGAAGAGAAATATAACTAATATAGAGAGGTCTTGGGATCTCCATTTCATTGTAAGTCCTAATGTAGCCTCCTAAGGAATTGAGGTGTGTAATCCAATTGGGAAGATCGAAATCAAGAAGTCGACAAGAGGGTGATTAGCCTCACTTATCGCTCGACGGAAGTCGGGTTAGGATCATCCGCCGGAAGTAATCACATTCACAAAGTCCACGAATGAGTGATTAGCTTCTATCGTCGCTAACGAACCTTCGATTAAGATCGATTCGTCGCAAGAAAAAGATATTGTATGGAGTTGGGCATTGGATCGAGATGGTTCTAGCACCTCGAATCCAATGCAATAGAAAGATAGAATGGATCCTTTGATTAGAGAGATAGGGATGGTTCTAGCATCCCTAACCTCTAATCTAGGGCTACTAATTCTCCCAATGTAATTGGATGTGTTTCTAGCACATCCAACTCATTGGGGCATAACAACAAACACCTATCATGCACAAGTCCTAACTCATACCAAAGAAAGGCATTCATCCATTCAACATATAAGATCCATGTACAAAGATAGAGAAATAATGCTCAAATCCATACAATTGATCAATCCCAAAGATTACACATCAAAAACCCTAAGAAAACTACAAAAGAATCCTACAACTACATGGAAATCCCAAGATAAAGGAAGTTAGCTACTCATCTTAGTTAGATCCATGGATGGAGGTTGATGAAGCTCTCCTCCCATGGATTCCCTTCAAGAAGTCCTCCTCTCAATTGGGTAAGAAACCTAGAAGGGCTGGAGAAAACTAAGAGAAGCCCCCTAAATCCCCCATAAGGGGTCTATTTATAGTAAACAAGCCTCCCCCACTCGGATTAGATCTGGGCCATTGATTTTGCTCGGCTGGCACAAAAGGATCGATCCTCATAGGGTGGAGGATCGATCCTCCGCTTCGTGTGATCGCTGGTCCCGTGAAGGATCGATCCTCCTCTAGGCAAGGATCGATCTTTTACTTCTTGAATTCTGGCTGCGCCCCGATGAAGATCGATCCTCCAGTGTGTGAAGATCGATCCTCTAAAATTTGCGTCCTGTCACTGGAAAAATGTGCAAAAATGATCGATCCTTCCCATAGTGAGGATCGATCCTTCAGAACTGATTGGCTTTGTTCTTGATGTACTGCACAGGATCGATCCTCCTTCAATAAAGGATCGATCTTCTTCATAAAAACTGGCCCGAATGACATCGTTTAAGCTCGGAACTTGATCCAATCCTCGTTGAGGGCACTTGTACCTGTAATAGGGTAAAATCCATCAGTAAGGCCTTGCTCGGAGACTAACAAGGCCAAGTTAAAAGGGTGATTTATGCACTTTTCACGTCTTATCACACCCCCTAACTTGAACTTTGCTAGTCCTCGAGCAAAGCAAAAGAAAAATAACTACAAGGGAAAGAGAAGAAATAAGATACTCATAAAGAGCAATCCCCCGATCAACAATTAGTCACTTCTCATATAGCTTCGGTTCTTATACGATCAAAATTCATTCATATGCACACGTAGATTCAAATGCATAGCTTCATCCATCAACCAATAGCACAAGTAAAATGCAAGCGAATAATTCCATCAATAGCATCATTCAAACACTTCAAAGCACTTGAACAAGATTAAAGCTCATCTAAGCGATCCGTGTAGTGAGAGTTGCTACTCAAGTATTCGGGGTCTCGCAGTCATTCAAGTAGGATTCCAATCAAAACTAGACATCCTTAGCGTTTTACACCGGTCGAACAAATGACAAGTTTTATAAAATCTTCGTTCTTTATTTTTTTTCTTTTCTTTTCTTTTCTTTTTTTTTCTAACTAAAACCAGTGGTCGTGCAATGCCATGATCCCTTAGGCTTTCTACTAGGTCCATGTAACAGGATTTAGGCCAGTGGCTCCTCGGTCAGATGACCTAAAGGCACTAGGTGTTGAGGCACCCCTCGGGCTTAATTTCCCGAACCTAGTAGGCCACGAATCACAGCTGACCAACAAGCTTTTATTTGAAACTAGTGTGACCGTGCAATGCCTTGATCCCTTAAGCTTTCTACTATGCCCATTTAACGAGTGTTAGATCAATGACTCCCAAGCCAGATGGCTTTGGGGCATTAGGTGTTGAAGCACCCTCGGATCTAACTACTCGAGCCTAGAAGGCTACGAATCAAGACTAGTCACTTTTATTAACCTGGCTCTCGGCCTCTAACTTGGCTTCGAACCCTACTACAAGTCATCTCAATCGAGTGTAAATAGATTTGGACTCCCAATCTATCAAGGTCCCCCAATCAAAAACTACTTGCCCCCTCATACAAGTGTAAGTGCACAAGTGGATTGGATCACCTAAATGTCCTTAATGCATGACAAGAAGAATTAAAGTAGAAGAATAACACTACTCATGAAATGATTCGCCAAATTTTACAAGGCATGGGAATCAAGATGAATTATGCAATAGTCATCCATGCTAGCATAAGAGTTGAAAATTTTTCGCATATTTACCAATCAAATAAACGTGTGACTAACTGTAGATCGATCACAGGTTACCTATAAACATGATGCAATCATACCCCCTAACTTAAGCGTGTTTGTCCTCAAGCACGGAAGAAAGGGTAAAGTGTAGAGATAACCTTGTGATGAAATGGACGAAAATGTAACCTTGACAAAAGATATGAAAGGAGTTACAGTCAAGGTTAGTCGTGAAAAACAGTATTGTTGTGATGTCAAAATGTCATATTTTGCGTTGCTATCCATAGCTCGTATGCCCTGTAAAAACATTGAGGAAATACCACCCATAGCATTATGGAAATCAAAGAATAGATATGAAAAATTTCGAGAAAAATTGGGCAGCATTCCCTCTATTTATTCAATACGCCCAAGGGCTGTACAAAGATGCCATTTGCATCCAACATGTTACATTCATTCAAATTGAAAATACAAAAATGTAACTACCCCAACCATCATTTATAAGCATTCATCCACATTCATATACATATATCCACAGACAGACACATACATCCACATTCAGACAGACACACCCGGGGCACACCCCCATACCAAAAATCATTTATATATATATATCCACTATCAATGATGTTAACCATATACAAAAGTGAAGCAATGGAGTACAAAAAGTTACCCACCCTCCAAACAAAAAAGGAATACACTCCAACCATCCAGAAAATACAGAAAATACCCCTAGATATAGTCTATCATCCCTGAGGTGCCGACTTTGAACAAGTAAACGGATGGGAAGAAGCGAGATCTGTGACAGGTGGAGGAGGAGGGTGGATGGCGTCGAGACGGGCGAGGATACTCGACGTGGCCTGGTGTAGGGCGGCGATGTCCTGGCGTAGGGCGGCGTCGCGCGCGTCTACCGCGTCCAACCGCTGCAGCACCGCGTCCTGGAATGCCTGATGCTCCCGATAGATCTCACCCATAGTCGGGTGCTCGACAGGCCCGAACTCTGGGGTCGACTGGGTCCTGCTGGGTCTCGGCTGAGGACGAGGATGGCCGGCTCTCCTCATATGGCTAAGGACCTTGCCCCAGGTGGCCTTACCGAAGCGGGCAAACCTGAAGGCCGCGTCCGAGACAGTAGGCTCGCCCTCAGGGACTAGGTCCTGGCTAGCGAGAAAAGCCGAAATAAGGCAGGGGTGCGGGACGGGTTTATCGTTAAAACTGGGCGATCGGTCCCCAACCGCTCCACAATAAAACTGAGACATGTCCTCGATGACCTGCTGGGCCAAGTCGATCGACCACAACTTAGCCAAAAACCATAGTGAACACAACCACTTGCTAGTCCTATACTGGGCGTGGCCGTTTTGGTAAATGTTTCGGCGGAAGATATCGTCGATCAACCACATCTGAGGGGGCAGCTCTGCCCGCACAAATTTGCCCTCTCCTGTGCGATCTGGATGGAGAAACAGCTGGGCATCAACCTCACGAGGCAGCTCCTCAGGGGTGGCTCGGTGGAGACCAGGGGAGTGGCGAGGGACACCCAAGAGGGCAGCCACGTCCCGGGCAGTGAATGTGATATCCTCGCCGTCAATGATCGAAGTGAAGCCCAAGGCCCGGCTCGGGGCATCACCAGCCTCGTCCCTCTCATTACCGCAGGGAATAGCCTTCATGTTCTGGTAGAACATGCAGGCTAGCCGTGGGTAAACAGTGGTGGAGGGGGTGCAGAAGGGCAGCCAGCCGCGGGCTTCCAGTGTGGCGACGGAATCTTGCGCATGCTCGATCGTGCGGAAGAAGGAGACGTCAAAGGTGTACTCGAGGCGTACCTCCCGTCGCCACTGCGGATCTAGGCCTCGAATGTCAGTGGGCGCAGTGGAGGGCTTGGGCTTCTTCAACTTCTTGGATCGGCGAGGATTGGATGACAAAGGGGCAGCGGAGGCTTTCCTCTTGGAAGCTGCCGGAGCTGTGGACGAAGTGGCGGGGCCACGCGTGGCACGGACCGGCCGTGTAGAAGGAGTAGATGAATCAGCGACCGACCCAGAGGAAGATGGAGAGGATGCCGGCTGCGAGGATGGTGTGGAAGAAGCTTGCCCGCTGGAGAGGAAGAGGAAGACACAGCCTTGCCCTTCCCGGTGGCCTTCTTGATGGCGGCGGTGTGCTTGCGAACCATGGGAGGTGAGTGGAGAGGATGAGGTTGCCTTGGGGTGAAGGATGAGGCAACGACGAGCTTGAAGGATGAGGCGGCACCGGCGGCTCGATGGAAGGTGATGACGAAATGTGGACGGCGCCGGGGTCGATTGAGGGAAGAGGAGTGAAGGGGAGGGGTAGTGGAGGCACTGGGAGGTGGAGGGCGGCGGCGATTTGCGTCGGAGGCGAAAGGATCCCGCCGATCACGGAGATGTGAGAGGAGGTGGGGTAAATGTGGGGGATGGGAGCTCGATCGAGAGGTGAAGGGTGGTCGCGGACACCTTGGGAAGGTCGGCGGCGGTGAAATCCGGCCGGAGGAGAGGGTGGCGCACCGGTTGGAGGCGGCGAAGAAGAGAAGCGGCGTCCGGGCGAACAGGGGAAGGGGAAGAGAGGATCGATCTTAGGGCTTGGGGCCCTAAGTTGATCTCCCGCGCCTATATATTTTTTTAACCATCCCCGCAAAAGATCGATCTCCTGAGAGAGCAAGATCGATCTTTTGAACACGTGGCAGCATCATAACGGTTCTCACTTAAGTCGTGCTGACGTGTATAAGTAAGTAAGATCGATCTTTCTATGCTCAAGGATCGATCATCCAGAAATCATCCCTCTGTCACGAATAAATTCGCAAAAATGATCGATCCTTAGAGATGGAAGGATCGATCTTCTCAAAACCAACCCCCTATCACGAATAAATTCACAAAAATGATCGATCATGGGGTATGGAAGGATCGATCTCTCGCCTCCAGGTTCCAGCGTAAATTCAATCGGACATAAAGGATCGATCCTCTCCGCTTGGAGGATCGATCATTTATGTATCAAAATGCAAAACTGGGCTGAAAACCTGGGAATTCACCCCACACACCCCAAACATGAATACTAGGCTCCTTAGGCATTAAAATACCACAATGCAAACCTCCAAACCAGACAACACATCAATCATCCCACAAATTCAACATACCATCTTGACATCACAATTATTCCAACAAAGATCAAATCAAAAACACACCAAAATCAAACATGCAAATAATGGGAAAAACAATCAGTCATGCAAAGAAGAAATAACAAACAAATTCAGAAAAATACGAAGAAAGGATGGGTTGCCTCCCACCAAGCGCTAAATTTACCGTCTCTAGCTCGACACAATGCAAGCTCACCCATAAAATTTCGATGTCCCCTCTAAATGGTGGTCGCATCTAGAAATGCGAGATCGAAGCCATTTTCGAAGAACTTTATTTAAATGCCAATGATAAAACCACATTTCTTTCATCACAAGCCATTTTAACCTTGTGTCCATTTTAGCATAAAAGATATCACGTTCTTTATTAACGGTTTTATAAGGCCGAATGAATGTATGCAAGGACGCGGGAAATGGCATGAAATTCGAGATGGACAATGATAGAATTATAGCAGAGATTATTGTGGAGGAAGATATAGAAGGCGACAAATCAAAGTCATGTCTCCACCAATGAGTAACACAATCATTACCTATGTAATCATATTCAAGAATGGGCAAGACCTCATCCAAAACTTCAAAAGTCTCTAATGCCAACAACATATCTTGACCTTCATCATCACAATCATGAGAGATTGATAAACTTTCTTGAAAGGCAACCAAATTCAGCCCATCAACATTAGTTATGTCCTCCCAAAACACCTCATAGATAGGCATATTAACCTCATAGGAGTCCCCGAAAATTGATATATCCTCACTAAAGACTTCATAAACCGGCATATTGATATCACAAGCATCCTTCTCATAATTGGGTATGTCTTCGTAAAATGCTTGATATACCGGAAAATTAATATCATAACCACCATCATCAACCTCTTCATCATTACCAAGTAAATCATTCAAGCATTCAGCCTCGTCATGGTCATTCCATACATCAATCATAAAACATTCTTTTTCACATGCATAATGCTTAGATGAATAAAAAATGTTAAGCCGTATCTCCATGTTGCCAAATGTAACGGTCATGACTCCATTCCTACAGTTTATTAAAGCGTTGGCTGTGGCAAGGAATGGTCGACCTAGAATGATGGGAATGGACTGTTTATGCCTTGATCCGGGCTCCATGTCTAAGACAACAAAATCGACCGGGAAAACACATCGATCGACCTTGACTAATATGTCTTCAAGAACACCCCGTGGTGTCTTGAGAGATCTATCGGCTAATTGCAAAGTCATCGAGGTCGGCTTGAGCTCTCCTAAGCCAAATTTACAAAACAAGGAGTAGGGCATAAGATTCACACTAGCTCCTAAATCAAGAAGAGCCCCCTCAATCAATTGGTCTCCTATGATGCAAGAGATGGTAGGAGTGCCGGGGTCTCTCAATTTTGGAGGTAGATCGAGTTGAAGAATAGAGCTAACTTGCTCAGTTAGGAAGAGCTTTTTAGAGACATGAGATTTGGATTGCCTCTTATGGGTACACAAGTCTTTCAAAAATTTGGCGTAAGAAGGCACTTGCTTGATAGCATCCAACAAGGGAAGGTTGATGTGGACCTTTTTGAAAAGCTCTAGCATCTCCTCATACTTGCCAATCTTCCAAGGTTGGGATGTGGCTTGAGGATCAACTAATGCTTGAGGGTATGGAGCTCTAGGAATGTATGCTTTGGTTGGCAATGGATCGAGTAAAGTAGGCTCAGTTTCCTTGAAAGATGGCAATGGACTTGAAGAATCATGAGGGGTATGATGAGGTGATGCTTGAGAGTCTTTCATTGAAGTAGACAAATGAGGGTCATGCCCTTGCTCTAATGTGGTGTCTTTGGACATCTCCACATTAGGAAAAATCTTTCCACTCCGGAGGGTAGTAACCCCTTGCACTTCCTCGTGAGTGGAATCGACAAAATGTTGGCCCTTAGGGTTTGTTATGGGTTGACTAGGAAGTCTACCCTCCTCCCTTCTTGCCATAGTATTGGCCAATTGGCCTATTTGCACTTCCAACTTTGCAATGGATTGGGAATGAGAATGCAAAAGTTGGGTACTTGTCTCAAAGGAATCCAAGGCCTTGAGAAGCCTTTCCTCAATACAAGGATCACGCTTCGGAGCTTGAGGGGCTTGATGGGCTTGATAGGGAGCTTGGTATGAGGAAGGCCCAGGTGGCCTTTGATTCCAATTTGGAGGATGAGAGGATTGAGGATAACCCGCCACTTGAGGTGGATATGCATGCGGAGCTTGAGGTGGCCGGTAGGTGGGTTGATTTTGTGGAGGTGGGTTAGAATGATATGGCGCTTGGTACTTAGGAGGGTAGCTCGGGGCTTGATTGCCCGCAATTGGAGGCCTAGGATTGTACGTGTTTGAATAAGGGTCATAAGTAGGCTTTGCTTGATTGAAGACCGCATTGATATGCTCTTGCACGAGCTCCGGATACTCACCAGCCAAATGGCAATCGGTAACTACGTGGCCGGGAGTCGAACAAAGGAAGCAAAGTTCTCCCAATGATGGAGAATTGAGTGGGTAGCTCGATGAAGAAGGAGGAGTAGGAATTTGATTCAAAGAATGAGCAAGAACTTGATCAACTTTCCTACTTAGAGTATCGATTTGTTGTGAAACACGGGTAGCTTCGGATAACTCTAAAAATCCTCTCGGGTTGGATTGTCCCTTAGCACTTGAAGTCTCCCTAACATTTCTTGAAGTGTAGGCATGGTTTTGGGAATTAATGGCAAGCTTTCCAAATAGAACCCATGAGTCCTCATAGGGATTTGTCATGAACACCCCACCACAAGCGGTGTCTACATCTTGTTGATGACGTATTCTAAGGCCATTGTAAAAATAATCAACAAGAGACCACTTAGGGATTTGATGGTGTGGGCATTTTCTAAGAAGCTCTTTAAATCTATCCCAAGCATCATGAAAAGGTTCGTCATCTTCTTGACGAAAGGTTGCTATTTGGGTTCTCATTTCATGAGTCTTAGCGATAGGAAAGAACTTTTCTAGAAAAGCACTTTGTAATTGGTCCCATGTAGTGATCGTTTGGGGCTCAAGGGATCCTAACCAATGCTTGGCTTTGCCCTTCAAGGTAAATGGGAACAACTTTAATCTCATAGCATCCTCGGTAAAGTTTGGGATTTTGACCGTGGAACTCTTTTCGAGGAAGTCTTCTAAGTGATAGTAAGGGTCCTCATTACTCAAGCCGTGAAAGTTTGGAAGGAATTGAAGGAATTGAGCCTTAAACTCGTAATGTGCGGCTTGAACAACGGGTTGTTGTATGCCCGATGTAGGTGCAAAAGTAGTAGGGACATATTAATCCCTCATACTCCTACGGTCCGGAATGGGATTGGCATTAGGATTGGGGTCCGGGATGGGCTCATCCATGATTTGAGGAGACGGGAGGTCCTTATGCAAGGGTATGCTAGAAGATGTCCTAGAGTCTAGGAATTCTTGCAAGGTGATATCTAGATCCGAATCCTCATGCACACTCATTCACACATATAAGAACTTGGACCATACAAGGTAAGAGATACATTACAGTGGGCTGGTCCAAGAACTTTGTATCCTCGCCCGTAGATGAGTCGCTTCGCCGCTCGAAAGCTTCACCTACAACCATAAAAAGATATACAATATAAGCAACGTTCTATTTTTTGTATTTTGTAATAAAAGAAAGTAAAGCAACCTAATTAAAAGGAGAGATTTATCAAGTAAGAAATTCAAATCAACAAATCCCCGGCAACGGCGCCAAAATCTTGACGCGCCCAAACCACTCGTCGTTAAAAGTGACTAGGGCGTCAAAGATTACAATTTATACCGAATCCTAACTAACTACTACGTAGCTAGCGGGAGTCCGGGTCGATCCGCAGGGAAATGAGAATTGATTAACGTACTCGATAGATAACTCCAAACAACTAGCTAGAATGATTTGGGTTTTGGATTAATGTCTATTAAAGCAATTAACTAAATGAAGAGAAATATAACTAATATAGAGAGGTCTTGGGATCTCCATTTCATTGTAGGTCCTAATGTAGCCTCCTAAGGAATTGAGGTGTGTAATCCAATTGGGACGATCGAAATCAAGAAGTCGACAAGAGGGTGATTAGCCTCACTTATCGCTCGACGAAAGTCGGGTTAGGATCATCCGCTGGAAGTAATCACATTCACAAAGTCGACGAATGAGTGATTAGCTTCTATCGTCGCTAACGAACCTTCGATTAAGATCGATTCGTCGCAAGAAAAAGATATTGTATGGAGTCGGGCATTGGATCGAGATGGTTCTAGCACCTCGAATCCAATGCAATAGAAAGATAGAATGGATCCTTTGATTAGAGAGATAGGGATGGTTCTAGCATCCCTAACCTCTAATCTAGGGCTACTAATTCTCCCAATGTAATTGGATGTGTTTCTAGCACATCCAACTCATTGGGGCATAACAACAAACACCTATCATGCACAAGTCCTAACTCATACCAAAGAAAGGCATTCATCCATTCAACATATAAGATCCATGTACAAAGATAGAGAAATAATGCTCAAATCCATACAATTGATCAATCCCAAAGATTACACATCAAAAACCCTAAGAAAACTACAAAAGAATCCTACAACTACATGGAAATCCCAAGATAAAGGAAGTTAGCTACTCATCTTAGTTAGATCCATGGATGGAGGTTGATGAAGCTCTCCTCCCATGGATTCCCTTCAAGAAGTCCTCCTCTCAATTGGGTAAGAAACCTAGAAGGGCTGGAGAAAACTAAGAGAAGCCCCCTAAATCCCCCATAAGGGGTCTATTTATAGTAAACAAGCCTCCCCCACTCGGATTAGATCTGGGCCATTGATTTTGCTCGGCTGGCACAAAAGGATCGATCCTCATAGGGTGGAGGATCGATCCTCCGCTTCGTGTGATCGCTGGTCCCGTGAAGGATCGATCCTCCTCTAGGCAAGGATCGATCTTTTACTTCTTGAATTCTGGCTGCGCCCCGATGAAGATCGATCCTCCAGTGTGTGAAGATCGATCCTCTAGAATTTGCGTTCTGTCACTGGAAAAATGTGCAAAAATGATCGATCCTTCCCATAGTGAGGATCGATCCTTCAGAACTGATTGGCTTTGTTCTTGGTGTACTGCACAGGATCGATCCTCCTTCAATAAAGGATCGATCTTCTTCATAAAAACTGGCCCGAATGACATCGTTTAAGCTCGGAACTTGATCCAATCCTCGTTGAGGGCACTTGTACCTGTAATAGGGTAAAATCCATCAGTAAGGCCTTGCTCGGAGACTAACAAGGCCAAGTTAAAAGGGTGATTTATGCACTTTTCACGTCTTATCACACCTGCACATGAGGTACTCGTGGTTCATCGAAAGGATGGCCATTTAAATTACCTATATGATCATGTCTTTGTTCATTGGCATGAAGTGCCTATTTGGTCTATAAACCTCTCTGCCCTGGGGTCTCCAAAGTCTACATGCCTAAAGACGTCATCAAAATTAAATGGGCCACCTCGATTAACCCTGGGATTTTCTCCCCAATGGTTACCTATTTGATCCATATGATCAGCTCCTCTATGATACATCTGATTATATCTTGGCGCATTAGCACCATGGTTATGTGGTGGTCCAGATGCATTCTGGCCACATGAATCCCTAATTTCCTGCCTTAGTTCATGCAATAAGACTTGAAAATAAGGCCTAATTGCTGCCCTTAAAACAATATTAGGCGGTACGTCGGGATTATTTGATATTACCTGCTCGCCATTTGTTGGCGGGGCTTCATTTGATGTGCCTCTGCGGCTAGGTTCTCCCTGAACAGGTTCGCCATTTATTGGCGCTGGGTTGGGCCTGGCTGGAAACTGATGCTCCTTACCACTGGTGTCTTCGATGATGGGCGTGTCTCCATATTGTTCTCCTACCATATTGTATGATCTCAATGTCATATGACTTCTTCATAGCATAATGAGTCCCATCGGGCACGCCAAAAATATTCATGCGTGAAATGGTACTGGCTTTCGACGAACAAAACAATCATGATGGATCAGGGACGTGCGTTCTCCAACCTCCTCGAAAACGAGCGATGGTGCTAAGGTCGTGAAAATAAATGAGACGAAAATGAGTTAATTGCAAATGAACACAAGCAATTTGCTCTCACGACACTGACACCAAACTCGGCTTCGTCGAAAAGATAAAGTTATTTATTAATTGTTAAGACAACACCAATGATGGTTCCGATAAATTTACTTACTTGCAAATGGGTGTGAGTAGTTTTTATAGAATGCAGGGCGGACCTGCGATACAAGGGTGCAGAGCGGACCTGCGAAATACCTAAATCTAAGATACAAATAACAGTGGCTAACCCTATTGATACAAGAGTCTTGCTATGGTTTCTAGATTGTGAGAGTGCCTTAATTGTTGCATCTCCTGATCCTTTTATACTACTCCCTTCCCTCCAGCGGTTGTTAGCGGTTCCACTGGCAATTGTCCCATCATACCTTGCAGTTGAACTGTTAGTCAGTTACATTAACTGACTCTGCTTTTAGTTAGAAATATTGGGCTATCCTTTTCGTGGCTTCATTCTTCACCAATACTTACTTTCACGTGGCTTCATTCTTTGGGAGTACTTACTTTTGCGCGCTGAAGCTATTTGTAACTGATGCATTGCATGTATATGAAAGAAACAACTTTTTTGGTGTACACAAATATTTTAAATCCGATTTGAGTCGAATTCATGTGGAAAACAAACTTAATTGTATATACTTTTGTAGTGTACAAAATAGAATATAGTTATTTAACTAAAAAAATCTGATTTTTGGATTTAATTGAAGTTAAAATGAAAAATAAAAATTGAATCAAATATCAAATGATAAAAAACCGATGAGCCAAACTGAATGGACCGAAAAATCAACTCAGATGGGCCAAAATGGTAAATTTCGGTTTCAATTTTCAGTTTTTCTCACCCCTACTGATAATGTAAAAAAATACTCCATGTTCTTTTTTATTACATCATAAAAATACCCCTTAGATTACCTTGTTGGTCTCCGGGTGCCACCTCTCGACGAACGCCGACACCAGGGCACTGCTGATAGTCTTGTAAGAACACTCCGTCAGATTTGCTAGACCGGTGGCCTCCACGGCATTCTTAAAGTCTTGCCGTTCGATGCCGTCCCATTTCGTAGTGGACAGCCCATGCGCATAAATTTTTAGTGGGCCACGCTCCTACGTTGAGAAGAAGGGGAGAAGTGAGCAGACTTTGATATAAACACGACATGATATAAAAAAAAAACTCAGCCTTTTTTTACCGCTCCAGCCCATATCTGATATGCCACGTGTGTTTTGAACTCTGTCAAAACCGACCGGTCAACAGGCCCACCAGGGATGGGTGCCTCGTCGTCAGACACCTCTTCCTCTTCACCAGGGCCAGCAACCATCAAGGCACCCTCTGGGATCTCCTCTGGAATCTCCTCAGGTACCGCTCTCCTCCTCCTAGTTGAGGCTGTTGGCCGGTCACCGCGGACCGATGAAGATGTCGAGGCCGCCGAAGATGAAGAGGCTCCGGCGGGTGCTTTTCCCATTGGACGAACCATTTAACTGTTTTGAAAAAGAAATGCAAAGATTAGTAGAGTGTTTCGGTATCCATATACCGGCAATTAAGCGTTATTAATGGTACCTAAGTACCGGTAATAAAGCATACATATCGGTAGTAAGTTACCGATGGTGTAGAATAGATATCGGTACCTTAATACCGAACAAGCTCTTTTCCATACAGCAACAAACGTATTGATCGGTACTGTCGCGCCCCGACCCGCAGAACCCAGACCGGGCCGGGACACGAGGGGGAAAAATCTACATCTACTAGCCTCAACTGGCGGAAACAGTTGAGACTACACACAGCTGGCGAAAACCGCTGACAACAGGCACAAGGCGGAAGCGAATACTACAACATCTATTAACATCTATTACAAAACAGCAATAATAGAGTTAAACAGAGTTTAGTACAACAAGCCTATAAGGGGTCAACAGTCCCCAAAAAAAAAGCTACACCACCTACCGGGGTCTCCGCAAAAGCACAAACGAAACCATCCTGACCCTCAGACATGGTCAGGATCCGGCACGCTGCCACGAGACTGCCGACGGGGAAGCACCGGAGGGGAACGGGGACCCGCACCTGCAAACAACACAGTCCAGGTAGGAATGAGCAACAACTCAGCATGGTCCTACTCTACCACTCTCGCTAAGAATGCAAACCCAACGAACCAACCCTGAAG
This sequence comes from Narthecium ossifragum, assembly GCA_963920575.1. Taxonomy (NCBI): domain Eukaryota; kingdom Viridiplantae; phylum Streptophyta; class Magnoliopsida; order Dioscoreales; family Nartheciaceae; genus Narthecium; species Narthecium ossifragum. The sequence continues at coordinate 27,981,800 of OY986964.1, read as the reverse complement.
CCAAGTACTGAGACTTGCCAAGGATCCCATAAATCCCGTCAATAACCCGAAGGACTCCTGTCCCAAGTACGCCCCTCCGACAGCCACTGCTCAGGGTTGGACAGCTCCGACAGTCCCTGACACAGGGTGGACATGACGCTACCGGTAGGACATCCTCCTCCAAGCGGGATCTCCACACTTGGCGGAACGACCTAGGTTAAGACTACCACCTCTCAGTACTCCAAGCCACAGAGCCAACAGGACCCCTAACTCCTGACCAAAGACTAAACCTAGCCAGGGAGTCCATCGATCCCATCGATGTCTTCCCCCCCCCCCCCCCCCCCCCCAAGGTTCCTGTCCAACGTACGTCCCTCCGATAGCCACTGCTCGAGGACTGGGCTACCTCCGACGGTCCTTGACACAGGGTGGGCCGGACGCTAATTGTAGTACAACCTCGCCCATACTGAACACCAGCATGAGGATACGATTCGGGGTAACGGTGTCAACCACTTAGTCATTGATCACCGGAGCTCACGGGTCAACCCCACCCAGTCTAACCTAGCATGTCTAATGCACAGGAACAGGGCAGGATAAGAATAGGGAAAGCAGTAACAAACAACATAACAAGGGCACACATTCGGCCCATTTATACTAACCACTCCCGAGGATCATGACTTCCTTCGGTTCACCATAAAGCATGGACCAATTATACTAAGCATTCCCGAGGATCATGACTTCCTTCGGTTAACCATAAAGCAGTAAACAAATAAGCATGATAGGTAACATGTTAAGCCCGAGGGCAAAACCGTCAAAATCACTTGCAGGCGAAGCCCCGCGGGCAAAACAGCACTTAAAGCAAGTAAAAGCCCTCTCTGCATCGAAGGAGATCGATCTCCTATAGCAACGAGATCGATCTTCTTCGAGGCTAGGAGTACCCGTCCCGGTCACCCTAACGAGATCGATCTCCACCCATATGAAGATCAATCTTGTATGTGACCCTTGACGCACAGCCGCCAAGAGATCGATCTCCCTCCCAGGGAGATCGCTCTCGCTCGGGCGGGCTGGGCCACCCGGACCAAGATCGATCTCATCCCATGAGATCGATCTGGATTTGGGTTCACCGGCGGCCGGACGGCGAGGGATACCGCCGGAAACCTCCACCATACCTCACCAAACTAGGTGGGCTGGTAGATCTCAGTGCCACGAAGCTACTCATGGCTTCAAAACCGGACAACACCAACTCCACAAGGAGATCTACCGGAAAACAAAACCGGATTTCAAACCCTCAAAACAGCCGGAGCTTTGAGTGAGAACCCTACCTCTTTAACGCAGCTTTGATCCCCAAGGCCTAACCCAGGACCTTCCTCGCCTTGCCACGAACCCAATGAGCCTTCAAGCTCCAGGAAAGGTGGCCGGAGGAGGAAGAACGGCGAGCGGAAGCTCTCAGCCGGAACAGGGGAAGAAGCAGAGCCGGGGAAAGAAGGAGGAAGAATGGAAGGCGGAGGGAAAGGGGTAAGGCCCGGGGAAAGCCGGCGAAGCCGGGGAAAAGGCGAAGGAGGGGAGCAAAAGTCTCCCCTCCCCTGACAGGGGAAGCGACGGCCATCGCCGTGGCCGTCCTTCGACGCCACCGCCAACGACTTCCAGGCACAGAGAAATCTATCTTCATTGCCATGGAGATTGATCTCCCTTGCCCAGAACGGCAACCCTGGGTTGAGACACAAGCCCAAGCTCAGGACTTCTGAACCTGGTTCCACCTAACCTTTCTAACAAACACAACCACCAAACAAGGTCTGTGTGTGCACACCCAGTGTGAAACGACCGCCAAGGCGCAATTTCCCAAATTGCCCTTGGGCCAACAACAAGCCAAAGGAAAAAGAGGGCAGGTCCTCACAGGTACCTATGTACCGATAAATAATCCTATCATATCGGTGAATATGTACCGATATGATAGTGAATCATTCGGTTGTCTTGTACCGATTGATACGTATAAAACTGAAAGGCCGGAACCCATTGGAAAAATTTGAAAATCTTGAAAAAAAACGCATTTGGAGAACAATGCTGCAAAACCAATGCTATATATGTAAAGACAATGCATTTCATGCAACAAGAAATGAAAAACTCACTTGTTGTGAAATCTCACTCGACGAACTCGACGGAGGCGTGGATAGCTCGTCGGTGAGGCTTTGCCGCTGGTGTAGGGAGGCTGGCAACATTCGGGAGAGGGCGTTGGGAAGGTGTAGGGAGATGCTCGGGAGAGTGAAGAGAGGGAGAGACTTCGGTAGAAGAGGGAGGGAGGAAGTCTCGATAGAAGAGGGGGAAGAAGGTAGGGGATGGAGTGGGGTGAGGGTAGTATAGGTATTTTGGGTTTTGTTTGGGGTGGAGTGGGGTTGTTATTAGTGTGGTGTGGGGTTTTGAGGGTAGTTTAGGTAAGTAGATTTATTTTGTGTGGTGTGTTGAGTAAAACCTGAGGTTTTCAAACTTGGGATGTGATGTGTTGAGTAAATGTGGTGTGTTGAGTCTAAATTGTGGTGCGGATAGCCGCACCTATAGATAAATAGTCCACCAACATACATAGACGTTGTCCTTGACACCGCTAGTGTCCATCTTTGACACCCCACCTCACTGTCTTTATCCTTAAATTAACTTGAGAATATGAGTTAATCGTTATGTTGATATTGTGCCTATATTTAATTTGGATTAATGAATTGTATTTTAAAATTGGGTGTTTAAGTGGGTCGCACATTTAATTGATGTAATTTTGCACAGTTGACGTGGCGATTTATTAATGACATAGAGAGGTGGCAAGTTACATCAGGGGCCTGTTTGGCTCAGGGCACGGGATTCGCGGGATGGGTTCCGTGGAATCCGCTCCAGGTGAAGGTGAAGTGGAACCGAAATAATTTGTCATTCCTTCGTCATTCAAAATATCATTTAAAAAACAACTTGAGAAACTTTTGTAAGTGATGTCATTCATCAAGCTGACGTTGCAAGCCACATCGATGTGCTAAGCCATCTCAGCACCGTGGATGCGCAACATCAATGTTCACCCACACCCACGTGGGAGTGCATTCTAACTAATAATAAGCCGGTCATAATATTCTAGACACAATTCTAATAAAGATCCGACCCCCAAATCAGCCGCCACTTCGACGCCTAGCCCGTACCTATTTGAACACTTCCCTACAATTCTTCGACAAAATTAACTGACTGGGATGGGTTGTCCTATTTCTCGATCCATCTTGGTGTGAGGCCCGGCCCGGCCCGATACGGACTGGCTAAGCCCATTTAGACTCCCTTCCAGGGGCGGCGAAATAATGTTACACGTGTGTGTATCACATTAACGATGGTTACATGCTTTAGCCAACCTTTTGTTCCCCCATGGAGTCCTAAGTGGACACGTAACTAAGTCCATCTCGAAAGTACCCAACACCGCGTACATATGGACACGCGTGCTCGAATTAACCCAACTATTACGGAAATTAAAAAAGGAAAAATTCGTCGCACCGGAGGGAGGTCGGTAATCACATAGCTAAGTCCAAACCCGAGAAGTTCGCATCATCTCATACGATATCAGTTGATATATCTGATCAATCAAATATGGATTTAGATCATAATGGTGCTTGAACTTATGCATGCAAACAACAAAAGATCGCTTAAATAAAGGTCAGGTTGGAAAGACAAACTATCGGGATAGTCGGATCCACTCTGTTAGTGGATCGTACCGGAATTTGCATCCGCTTAGCATCCGTTCGGACTCACTTCCTCTTCCAAGCCTAGCGGTTTCCTATAAATAGTTCCCACGACCCGTCTCCGATCGAGGTCCAATAAAAACCCAAACGAGGACCAGATCCCCGCTCTCAAACCCTAGCCAAGCCCCAGCTCAATCGCCCCCCGCCCTCGCGCTCCCTGCGTCCCTATTCGAATCGCTTGAATACTCTGGTTGGGAGGTTGGTTTCTCTACTCGAATCCGGGGTTCGTTATCATTTGGTTTTGTGGTTGGTGTCTGAATCGCGATGAATTTTGCTTTCGTTGTTTGGATTCAGTAGGAAAGATGGTGTCGGACGCGAGCAAGAAGAAGGCGGCGCAGAAAAAGGCGGCGGCCGCGGCGAAGAGGGGCGGGAAGTCATCGGCGAGTTCGTCGTCGTCGAAGGTCGCAGCTGCCACTGAGGCGCAGAACGGGGGGATCACTGATGGAGTTGGATCGCTTCACATATCCGATCGTACTTGCACCGGCGTCCTCTGCTCTCACCCCCAATCCAGAGATATCCATGTAAGTCACGGATGAGCTGGTTGTTTCCATCTCCTGTTTGTTTCTTATGTTCCTTGTCATAAAAATACGGTTTTGCTGTTGGCTATAAAAAAAAAGAAAGTTAATTTGGTTGCGGCATGGTTGGGATATTGACAAGAGGGTTTTCTAAGAGTTGATTTTAAGTTGGGTTCTTTTATGCATTATATTTTAAAGCTGCAATTTTGAGGTTCCACAGCTGCAGAAAACTAGGTTATTGGTTCTGGAGTTGCTTTGATTTTTAGGAGAATAGTTCTGCGGGGTGAGGCATGTCTGTGTAATGCTGTCTAGAGACAATGCTTATTTGTGCCGGATTGGTCGTCAAATAATAAAATTTATGGTGTTTCTTTTTCATGATATCTGGTATGAGGATGTGCATAAAAGAGGACAAGGGAGCTGGGAAGACGGGTTTTAATATTGTTCATAAATGGTTTGCGAGAACAAGGTGAAGCTGAGATCTAAAGAGAATAAACTTCAAGAGGATCCTCTTGCTACTCAGAGGCGATTGATTAACCTCATAACTTACTAACTTATGATTCTTTCTTGATCCAGTATTCATGATTAGATCAAATAATTCTTAATGATTCTCCAATAGTTTGACCTTATTTAGGACTTCTGTCTCATCCGTGGTTAGGCCTTCTCTCCTCAGAATTCCAAAATGCAAGGTCACCTTTTCAGTTGGCCTGATGCTCACTATATCATACTTGCACGCTATATCATACTTCTATGCTTTCACTGTCTTCATATGCTATTTTTTTGGTCTATAGTATACAGAAATAAGCATTTTTCAAAATGTGCCATTACTAGTCCGTTGTCATTACCAGGCTGCTGTCGTCTCAGTCTACATGCGATCTGCTTTCTCCCATTTTTTTCCTTGTCATCATTCTAATTCCTTCAAGCCCTGTTTTTTTTAAGTCTGTGGTGTTGTTTCTTATACAAGTTTGTGTTACATTCAGTACATTCTTATTTTGTTACTGTTTCTGGTTGTGAGTTGCTCATGCAAGTCAGCTAATTTGTGAGAGAGGAGTCTACTGATCTTGTAGAAGAACTACTAGGACATAAAATTGTTGCTCCTATCATGTTGGTCAGGTCTCGTTCTTGTTATATATCGGATTTGAAGTTGAGTTATTCCTTGACAGATCTGAGTGATCAGTATGCTCGTGTGATCTCAGAGAATTACTAAGGGTACAAAAAAACTAGCCAATGTTGAAGGAAGAGTAGTATATGTTGTCTGGTATACCTATTTTTTAAACAAAATTTGTTCATCATTTCATTGGTCCCACTTTTGGATCAAACGAAGGAGGATTCTCAACTGAAAGAGTGAGTATATGAATAGGGTTATATAGGGAGTGATGTTTTTTCACTTTTGTGAGGTATCCAGCATGGTAGAAAAATGCTTATTAAAGAATGGTTCACAGAGTGTACTTTAATTTATAGTTATAAGCATTAAGGAGAGAATGTTATTGTTACCCAACAGAATGGATGCCTGCTGATCCGACACTAACATCTCAATGTTAAGTTCACGACACATGCCACTGTGGGAAATAACCAGTGAGGACCTATCATTGAGCATCAATATAATAAAATTGGTGAAACCAAGAAGCTTCTTAAGAAAGGTAAAAATAAAAGTTACTTGAGCTGAATGTGTGATGCCTTGATTTATTAGGCACGGGATATTTGGAGTAAGGAGTGGTTTCACGCTTTTCATAACGTGAAGGCCAAGTTGTTAGTTATTCAATTTTGGCCTTCTGAAAAATGAGAATTTGTTCTCTTTGTAGTCTTGCTACTGTAGTATGCTTCATGTATAAAGCGAGAATGGTTCCATTCTTTCACTAGAAGAAAGCCAAATAATTAGCTATAGGAACGAGATCTAGCGGGATACCTTCATTGTACTCCTGCTCCTTCAACTACGCTTCATTTACTATGGATAACGACTGCTGTCATTTAGGCTAATTTACTTAGCCTGTTTTGGTTCTGATTCCTCATGTGGTCATATGAAATTTGTATCTTGACCAAATTCGACTTTTGCAATCTTGTTCTCTTGGATTTTCACTTTATGATGTGAATTGCATTGTTGCACACATTTCAGATAGAGTCCCTGTCCCTGACTTTTCATGGCCATGACCTCATAGTGGACTCCGAGCTGGAGCTTAATTATGGGAGGTATGTTCATTCCGACCAGGTTTCTTCTTTCTACAGCTACAAGTGTTTTTATCATCTATGTAAGAGCTGTGCGCTAAGGCTTGTTATTTGCAGACGCTATGGACTGCTTGGGTTGAATGGATGTGGAAAGTCCACACTGCTCACATCAATAGGATGCAGAGAGCTCCCAATTCCTGACCACATGGATATATATCACCTCACCCGTGAGATTGAAGCATCGGATATGTCTTCGCTTGAGGCTGTTGTCAACTGTGACGACGAGAGAATGAAATTGGAGAAAGAAGCTGAAATTCTGGCAGCTGAGGTGCGGCCATGCACATGATCTTAGTGTCAAATCGATTACCGTCCAATTTTTGTTCTTCTTTCCTTTTGATTTTAGTATAGTGAGATCTAGCAAGTATTTCTCATGTTCAATGTATACCTAATGATTTGCATAGGATGGTGGTGGTGGAGAGGCTCTGGACAGGATATATGAGCGCTTGGAAGCATTGGATGCTGCAACCGCAGAGAAGCGTGCAGCTGAGATTTTGTTTGGACTTGGTTTCAACAAAGAAATGCAAGCAAAGAAAACAAGAGACTTCTCTGGTGGGTGGCGAATGAGGATTGCATTAGCACGGGCCCTGTTTATGAATCCAACCATCCTTCTGCTTGATGAACCTACAAATCATCTTGGTAATGATTGAAGCCCTCCCCTATAGTTGTACTGGTGTAAAGCAGTCTTTGCTTGTCAATCTGACACACTGGTTTTTTCTGTATATGCTGTTTTTGTGCTTCCATTCGAACTAAAATTAAGATGTTCTTTTTAATTTTCTTTTGCTTCTTTTGTATTTGAAGCAAAAGTAATTCCCGTCTCCATTTTTGTTTAGCTGGGATGGTATTTATGTGTGTGAGTAAACTGATCTAGCGCTCTAAGGGTCTTCAAGATTAGTCCAGAACTACAAAGGCAAGCCCAAGCATGCTTAAATGGTCTTCCTTATTAGGTTTCTGTAATTTTGTGCAATCAAAATATGGCTATCTAATATCTTATAAAAAAATCATTAACCAAGTTGAGGACTTTTATTGGTAATTATGTACATTAACTTTCCTGCGTTATCTAGTCTATATTGGTGATCCTTCAAATATTTGGTAGGTGCATATTGCAGGATATATTCTATTCTTTCTCTTTCCTTTCGTATAAACCTTGCTTTGTAACATCAGTTGCCCCCCTTGCCTGAAGAAGAAAAATCTTGTTTGTATGTTTATTAATCAAGTCCTTTATTTTTTATTTCGTGGCAGATCTGGAAGCATGTGTTTGGCTAGAGGAGATGTTGAAGAAGTTCGACCGTATCCTAGTTGTAGTTTCTCATTCTCAGGATTTCCTGAATGGTGTCTGCACCAACATTATCCATATGCAGAGCAAGAAACTGAAGTTCTACACTGGCAATTATGATCAGTATGTACAGACCCGATCTGAGCTTGAAGAGAATCAAATGAAGCAGTACAAGTGGGAGCAAGAGCAGATTGCTAACATGAAGGAGTATATTGCTCGCTTTGGTCATGGCTCTGCCAAGCTGGCCCGCCAGGCCCAGAGCAAGGAGAAAACACTGGCAAAGATGGAGCGGGGTGGGCTTACAGAGAGGGTGGCGAAGGACAGAATTCTAGTGTTCCGCTTCACAGATGTAGGCAAACTTCCACCGCCAGTTCTGCAATTTGTGGAAGTTTCGTTTGGTTATACCCCTGATAACCTTATCTACAAGAGGCTTGACTTTGGAGTGGACTTGGATTCTAGGATAGCATTGGTGGGGCCGAATGGTGCAGGGAAGAGTACTTTGCTGAAGCTGATGACTGGTGATCTTGCTTCTGTGGATGGTATGGTAAGGCGCCACAATCATCTAAGGATCGCTCAGTTCCATCAGCATCTGGCGGAGAAGCTTGATATGGAGGTGTCTGCTCTCCAGTACATGATTAATGAATATCCAGGCAATGAGGAAGAAAAGATGAGAGCAGCTATAGGGAAGTTTGGGTTGACTGGAAAGGCCCAGGTGATGCCTATGAAGAATTTGTCAGATGGACAGAGGAGCAGGGTTATCTTTGCTTGGCTTGCCTGGAGGCTCCCACATCTTCTGTTACTCGATGAGCCGACCAACCATTTGGACATCGAGACTATTGATTCACTTGCAGAAGCTCTGAATGAATGGGATGGGGGGTTGGTTTTGGTGAGCCATGACTTCAGGCTCATCAATCAAGTAGCACAGGAGATATGGGTGTGTGAGAATCAGGCTGTGACTAGGTGGGAGGGGGACATAATGGGTTTCAAGGAACACTTGAGGAACAAGGCTGGATTATCGAATTGATTTGAATACGAAGATGTAGGAGGCATTTCAAAGTACTATTATTATAATTATTATGCGTATCTCCTGGAGTTATATGTGACTCTTGCTTCAGAAATATCTTATGGTCTGAGAGAGCCAGCATATTTTTTTGTTAAGGCCTGTGGGATTGCCTGACCAAGCTAGCAGGCCTTTGTTTTTGTTAGCAGTATGAGCCGCTTGTTCCTCGATTTCTATATAATTGTCAATGACACCTGGAGGTTCCATATACTTATGTATTGAATTTATTAGGTGAGCCACTTCATTGATTTTCTGCGGCAATTTTTATTTTTATTCTTTCTGGTTCTCCGTCATTGTTTGGTATTGAAATGTTTTCATTTGAGTTGTAAGGTTGAACATGGCTGCCTCTTAGAAGAGGGACAACTTCATGGATTCTCAACTTCCAAGGGACACGGAAGGCTGTCCCGTGCATTTTTCCTCCGGAATAATGTTTTGTCGTGTATTTTTTCTCTGGAATAATGTTTTGTGTACATGAACAGGTGACATGTGTAATGTACATGTTACCTGATCGGTAGTCCATTATCGATTCTTTCATCGCGTCATCGATGGACTATATCAATGAATTGGTAGCTCACTATCGATTGAATTGTATCGGTAATGAGGTACTGATTGGTTGATAGAGTCCATTGGTATCGATGGACTAGATGAATAATTCAATCGGTAGTGGACTATCAATTCTTTCATGTGATCCATTATTGTATCGATAGTGAGATACTGATTGGTCGATAGAGTCCATCGGTAGTGAATTATGAATGGATTAGATGAATAGTTCAATTGGTAGTGGACTATCGATTCTTTTATATAGTTCATCGATAGACCACTATTGATAGGCTACATAAAAGAATCGGTAATTCACTATCGATTGTTACCGATTTGGACATGCAATATGTATTCTTTTGAAGTGAGCTGTGAGCACCCGTGTCATAAGGCGCACTTAAACCAAGATATATGCAGGTCTAATCCAAAGCAACTAATCTACTCAGTTCAAAAGAAACAGGAATCTGAGGATTCCTAATAGAAAGAAACCCGTTCTCCTTGATAAATCGCACTGCCAATTATATGTTTAAATTAACATTTAGATATGGAAGAAGAGAAGCTATACATACAGGTTCCACCCACATAAATACAAAACAAAGGTATAAAACATATGCTTGGATGGTCTCCAAGGACAGTGGCTGTGTTGGCAACAAGATCACACCTGAATACACAATAAGCTGAGAGAACAACACAGTACTGTGGTTCTGAGGCTTTTATGCACATTTCTTTTATAACCCAGATTCAAAAAGATTCCCACCATATGGACCTGGTTCCAACAGCAACCTGACTGTGCCAATAGTTCCATGATGAAACATATCTTAAGCTTCATCATTTCGGCGAATAAGCTCTAGCAAACTCCCAGCTTTCCTTTTGGCACGATCAGTACCACTTTCGGCCAAATCCTTCAAAGCTTCCTCTGCACCTAAATCCTTAATAGCTCCGAGCAGTTGCATATCATTGGTACACAACGACCACAAGACTGCTGCTGCATTCTCTCTATTTCTCTGGGAACCTGTCCTCATGACCTCCACAAGGACTGGGATGGGGCTTGATTGTCCAATCACCGATCTACCCTCTGCATGGCTGGCAAGGATTGCCATTATTGCAAGTGCTTCATCCACCATTCCACCACTAGGATCCAGCAACAACCTCATCAGATGGTTAACAATACCAGCTTTGACAGCTTTTACCTTATTTCCCTGGTAAATACAGAGGTTAAATAATGCAGTGGCAGCATCCTTCTTCCCTCTCGGGCTTCCTTCACATAACAAATCAATGAGTGCAGGTATTGCCCCAGCTTCACCGATTGCTATTTTGTTCTCATCTACAATAGACAGACTGAACAAGGTAGCAGCAGCATTCTCCCTAGCTTCAATGCTCCCGCTTTTTAGCACTTCTACCACTTCTGGTATTGCTCCAGAATTGACTATGACTCCCTTGTTACTCTCATTAATTGAGAGATTCAGGAGCGCAGTGACTGCATGCTCCTGTGTTCTAGGATCAGGAGAGGAAAGAAGTTTTACAAGGAGCGGAATTGCACCTGCTTCAGCAATGCATATTCTGTTGTCAGCATTTCTCTTTGCAAGCAATCTGAGTTCTCCAGCAGCTGCTCTTTGCTCTTCTTGGGTCCCGCTGACTAATCTTTGTAATAATCTATAGATACCAGAGCTATCACATTCGGACGAATTTAGCCCTTTCTTGTCTCGGCAGCTCCCTTGCTTTTTTGGGGGATCAATGCCGTTAGCCTCGCACCATTGTGCAATAAGACTCTTCAAGACAAAGTTTGGAGTGAGTGCAGTATGAGCTAGGTTCTGCTGCGTCTTGGGGCAGGTTTTGTGCCCACCATCTATCCATTTCTGGATGCAAGACCTCTCATATGTCTGTAAAAATTTGCAAAGAAATAACATCAAAGATGTGCAGATATTGCAAACTACAAATTAAGAACATTGCAACAAATAACCTGTCCAGTGGCGACAATCACAGGGTCTCTCATCAGCTCAAGAGAAATTGGACACCGGAAATCATCTGGAATGACAGGAGATCTATGCTTCACCAAACTTGATTTGTTTTCATGCACATCATTGTTTGGATTATCCATGACTAAACAGTCTTTCAGCTTCTTCAGCAAGAACGACATCTTCTCCACGCGATCATCAGGATCTCCATTGGTAGTAATCACCATTTCATGTAAAGCAACTGATTCTTTCTTCAGATCATTGATGGTCCTGAGTTGCAGTTTTTCTGAAAGCCTTTTCAGGACAGCTGGATCAGACTGCTTTTCACTGCATGCCAAGAACAGATCTTTTTCTAGTTGCGGATCAGGGGAATCAATCCTACCCAATGCTCTCTGAAACTGTGTGTGCACGAGCATTATCTGCAAAGGTGATGATCGACTTTTTAATGCTTCTAAACACCTTGGAATGATTCATATTAACCTTCTGTAAATGTAAGACTACCTCAAAACTAAGAATGTTACAATAGACGGAGACTTTTCAGATGTAAGAATGCAATAACAAAGACATAACCAATATTATGAGAATTTAGAAAGAAAATCTGTTCTGGCAGAAGGACTTAAAAGTTAAAATGAGGGAATATGAAGAACTGGCCTTATCAATTGTTAGAAGGTTAATATCTATGTTGAGCAGAATTCTTCACCAAAGAGTGCACTAAAGGTGATCATCATCCTAATTATCATCAACAATATGAAGACTGACATCAATCACCAGATTCAATTATCATAGCAAGCATATAGACTGTTACTGGACTTCAAGTCAAGGCAAGGAAATAAACCTAGAAAGTCAATAGACAACTAGAACTACCTTATTGGCTTTAATAAAAAAATCTCATACAGCCAAAACAATAAGTACAAATCTGGCATGACAGAAAATAACTTCAAGATTTAGAACGTAAGAACCCCAAACCCTTTTCGATACCTGTTCTTGAACTTCTTCAGATATGTCAAGCTCGTCGTAGTGTATCTCACTCAATGCCTTCTCAATAGCTCCTGTTATGTCCAAGAATTTGTTTGCGAAATTCTCCCTCTGCAGAGCCTGCAAAAAGCAAAATGATCCACGGGGAGGTTAGATAGAAAGAAAATCAAGGAATGAGCTTCACAGCGTGGCCAAGAAAGAAAGTATGTGTATTGCCAAATGGTAAAAGTATTTTGCTAATTTTTGAACTTAGGCCATTGGTCCATAACCATACAATAACAGGCATGGATTTCGAATGAACAATGAGCTAGCAGGCAAGAAGTATACTAGGCTGAATAGAATCAAACCCAAGCCAGTCAGAAAAGTTGGTTTGTAATTTCCATTTCATAATAGATTGAGTTCTGGGACATACAACAAGAAATTTTATGCAACATGCCTTTCGAAATTTTAATTTAGTTCAACCTATGCTATACCACACATTAAAGATTTCATAGAGTGGGCCGGATACATCTCAGATATGTATATATTGTTCTTCGGTACTCCCGAGAATATTTCATGCTCTCCCTTAAACCATCAAATGCATTCCAATAAGATAAGGCCATACCATAGGTGGATCATTGGGCAATTCCCAATATGAAAGTATGAAAATTTGATAAGTTCCTCAGAAGGTGACATCTATGTGGCTACAACTATTCTCACCAAAAACTGTTATTAATTGAAATTATGTAAGTGCTGAAGATTATAGGCCTTCATCTATATAATTTTCCTATCATTTTGAAATGGGCTCCCAAAGCTCGAGTCAAGAACTACAAAATCCAAAATGTATTACGAGGATAATATGTAAGACTCTTACAGTAAGAGATCATGACTCCTAATCTGGTTTAATCCTTGAAAGAGCAGAGGATTTAATAACAAGGTGCATTAACAGGATAGCCAGTTGGTTCACATTTGCATATCTGAAAGAAGCAAAGCAACTTGGTGACCAGCAAACCAAACAATGTCCGAAATGGTTGGTTGCTATCTCTGCTCAAGAGTAGGGAGATCAATTAATACCACCAAGCAGGTAGTGCAAATATGCCCTACAAAACACATCATAAAACAATGCCATCATATTTCCTGTGCTAAAGAAGATTAAAATCCTTTTACATTTTCCTTTCTTTAAAATCTCCACTTGTGTACCACTCCTAATGCTTGCTCTTTGCTTAGTTGGTATCAGGGATCACGCTGCCAATGGCGTGTGTGCCAATACTCGGCACGGACTCCATGCCACAGGTACAGAGCTCTTCAGGGCCAAATGCATGTATCGGCACAGACCCTAGTGTCACTACGTATGTCATGTTAGTTATCTACTGGCGCATTACATGCCAGTCGGGGCCATAAATGCAATTCAGCCCAAGTCGGTGCAGACCTGCACGGAATTTCTGGATGGTGTCATTTAGACCCTGCCTTTCTTATGCCATTATCTGAACAGCTAAAGTCCTGATCTCATACCCAACAACTATACATCAAAGCCTTATATGGCAGGAAACAAGAGAACTTGGAAATGTAGGATATTTATCTAAGCTTTCACACAAATATATCTGGACAGCTGATTCTTTGTATGTTTCCTCACCACCATATATCGTTATCTATGAAATCCCAGCTCTAGATATTAAGAACATCTTTCTTTAACCACAATTAAATACAGAGAAAAACCTTGCCAAAATCAACTAGTTCTTCAGAATCATAGCCAAAATCGAATTAATCGAATAAAGAATCTCTATTTTCCGCCCTCTAACGAACTCTCCCCAATTTTTCAAAACCAAACCAAGAAATAAGAAGAGTCGCTCCGATCATTGACTCGTTACCATACTCATCGATACAATTCTCCAAATAAAAGCTACAAGTTTCGAGATGATGATCCACATGCTTACCTGGTAGACCTTGCTCCCGTCGATTACTTCTCGGAGAAGCTCTTGACCGGATCTCAAAGCCACGAGAAGATCAGCGAGACCCTGACCGTCATCGCCAACAGATCCGGCTCCGCCGACGTCGCGGAGCTCATCGAATAGAGGCCCAAGGAGCTTCATCCGCCTGGCTAGGTCGCAGCACGCGCGCCTCATGGGTCCTCTGAATTCCGGCATTGTCGCCACCTCCCCAACAGCCCTTGCCAGCGCCTCCGCCAGCGCCTCCACCACCGCCGCAGCATCGCCGCCCGCCAAAGACTCGTTCGGATCCATGAAAATTTCAATCTTTCGCTAAAAATTCAAGGCTTGAGAAGAGAAACTTCAGCTTTCCTCCCTCCAAACTCCAATGGAGAAGACTAACACGAGCGGAGACGGCGGAGTTGGAGAAAAGAAGTCTCCAAGGAGATGGGTCTATTCCGCACATGCTTAGAGAGACTATGTCTAAATCACACGTGGCATCCATCTAACGGACCTTGAATGGTTAACACTATGTCTTCGACTCAATTACCAATCCCCACGTAAGAGGTACGGTTTTAACTATATTGCTCTTCGTCGAAGCAAAAGATGGAGTAGGTTTGCTACATAAGAATTCTGACGTGGCAAGTGGTGATTGGTAATAGTAAATTAATGCGCGTCTAAGGCCATCCTTTCCTCATCGTAAATTAATTCCCGCCGTCCCGCGTCTTACTAATATTTTGCATTTGTCAACATAATTAAACACGCGGACTGGACTAATTAAGCACACGCTTTCATTACTAATATTTATTGATGATGTAAAAAGTTGAGATATTTGTGTCCACCAAAGGCTCCAAGGCTCCAACCCATTATTCTGTTAATAGAGTTGGCTTGTAATTAATTTTCAAATACAACACGATCATCAAATTAGGCTTAGATTTCTTTTGAGCAACCTTGGATTTGAGCCTATTTCAAATCCAGCTGAACTCTATCTAGTCTTAACTACTAATAAAAAAAAAAGATCACTTGTAATTAAAAACTTTGTATCTGATCCAAAATGAAATAAATACTACTTTGGATGCAAGCTTTTTGACTTGGAAGTCTTATTCCCACATCAGAAGAAGTTAACCGAAGCTTTTCGAACAATAGGACACTGGCATGGCTAAGCTCAGTCTCATCCTTCAGTTGAGGTTATATGTCATATTAAAACGTGACTTCATACCATAGTAGAATACATGCAGCAGCTTTTTTTTTTTTTTTTTATTAGTTGAGCCAGGGGCTGGTAGCCAAAAGAAAAAAAAAGAAAAAAAAAAGAAAAGAAAATACAAGATACAAAAGCAACGGTAAAGGGGAAGCCGAGGAGCTGGGCGGGTCACTCAGGACTGAGGTGCCCAAGGATTCACCCAGACAGCTCTAGCAAGGGCGTCCGCGTGTGAGTTAAACTCCCGAGAGACGTGGACAAAAAGAAGCTTGCTGAATTGGGAAGCTAATCTCCAGAGGAGAGACAAGGTGCTAATTAGCTCACGCGGCCAGGCCAGTCGCCCGGAAGCATAACCAATGCCGAGGAGCTACTACAACAGCATTACTAAAGAAATGCAAACAGAGAAACGAGTGACCAAGGAAACCCGGAAGTCATCTGGATGACATGTTGATAAAGTGATTAAGTCTTGGAAGAGACATAGGTTGCACATTGAAGCTGAAGAGAAATATACCCCAAACTCTAGAAATACCAAATATATCTATATTCATATATTAGCTACCTCATCTATGACCATGAAGATCATGAACAACTTGAATTCCAGAATCACATAAAAGTTAATGCTTCGTAAACCTACTCAAAACGTGAGTAATTATTTGTAAAACAATATGAAGATTAAGGCCATTTAAGCTCGCTAGCTAAGGAACGAAAACATTCATAGAGTTTGACGTAAAACAACATTAATCATCTGTAAAGGAAGGATCCATTTATGCGTTCCGGGTCCACATGAGTGTTAATCACACGTGGATATTTGATTAAATAAGCGGCAGACCGACACAGGTTTCAAACTCTGGTTCTCGGCTCTGATACCATGAAAGAACCCTAATCACTCAATTCAAAAGGCTAAGCTTTTAGATGAGGGCGAATTGCCGGCTCATCCTCGACGTCAACGTTGCTCTCCGTATCGGTTCTCACCATTTTGGTGGCTGTAAAATTGCAACAAAACTATGTTAAACCATTCTCAAATGGAACTTATTCAGAGATAAAATATAGATGAATTTAGAGAACAAGTTCGTGACAAAAGCATATAGATGAAGAAGAGTCAAATAACCAACTGACAAAAACCTAGCTCTGATACCACTGTTAGGATCTTCGGCTGGGAACAAGTACATGGAAAACCTAGAAAATAAGGGAAAGACGATTTAACGTGGAAAATCTTTCAAAAAGGACTTCATCTTCTAGAAGATTGACTCTAGGCCTTGCAACCTTAAAATACTTGAATTGTTACTGTTAAGCCCCCGTTTGGTACGGGGATAAGCTATCCGGGTTAAGGGATTTTGGGGTTAGAAAAGTGAGGTTAATGAGTGGTGATAAAGTTATTTCACTTTTGGTGTTTGGTTGAGATTTGGGCTTTTGGGGTTAGAAAAGTGGGGTTAATTAGCGGGGATACATTTATTCTACTTTTATTTTTGGTTGAAAAATAGAAATAAATTAATAATGATTACTTGAAATAAGGAAATGATAATAGGTTGTAAAAGGTAAAATAAATGTCAGAATTATAATTTATTAATAGTAAATACCGAAAATGCTCTTAAATACAATATATTGAGAATTTGATCAAGAATTATGAAAATCTTGACATGCTTCGCGTTTAAGATTATAATATGTTAATAAATTATTACCACCCCAACCCGTTATGTTCGATGCCTCCATCAAACCGTACGTCTAGGCGTTGTTGAGGGTGTTCTTGCTGGCGTCGTGGCCACCGGTAACGTACACGTGGCCTCCACCCACGGAGGACACGAAGAAGGATCGCACCACCGCCATCAACTAGCAATCACGCCGCAACCCCCTTGTGGGGCTGCGCACGCCATCAGAAATCTAACGGCGTAAGCCAATTTTGACTAATATTAGCTGCTTTTGACTTTTGTTTTGATTAATGTAGACTAATATTTGACACTTATGTCATTTTGGTCAAAACCAATCTAGATTAAATTAGTGAAAAAACTAGTTTATATTAGTGAAAACAAGTCAAAATAAATTCAATTTGGTCAAAACTTGTCAATCCCGTTAGACCGCTAATGACGGCTGGACGGATGGGCTACATTGACACGGTTCATAAAACATAGTGACTCAATTGATTGGTTTATAACCGAGGGCCATCATAAACATTTGTTAGAAACTACGGGGTAGAAAAATGTATTTTCACCAATTAAGTAAAATTGGCCAGACTTTTCCCTAATGATGAATAAGCCGAACTGCGCCACAACATATTGAACTTATATGCTAAGTCAGATACATTAAGGTAACATGAAAATAGTAAATACGACAACAAATATCGCAACAACTAGGTAGCAAGCAGTAGAAGAAAACATCAGACTCGGGACAACAGGTGCCGTGTTGGACTCCGCGTAAGATGTCATTGCCACATCCTCGTAAGAGGCCTTGTTGTAATTTTTAAAAGATTGTGATGCTTCATCAAAAGATTTAAATTTACAGTAACATGCATTTGGGTACTTGTCGACTTGTGCATAACACTCACGCTATGTTGCATAGATTCATGTCCTCCGACCTCTATAAACCACATAATAACTCATATGCGATAAATAATTTACAATGAAATTATATAGTACTCCCGCAATGAATATAGTCATCGAATATAATAACTAAAATACTCAAATTATGGAAAGTTTATAATTAAATTAAGGCTAAATTTTCAATTAGTACCATGTACTTTGGGTCATATTTTTATTTGGTCCCTATACTTTAAAAAGTTGTAATCAAGTCCCTCAACTTTCATTAACTCACTTATGTAGTCCTCCACGTTAGCTTCCGTCGAACGCCGTCAACGAGCTAACGGCAAACTAGCACACGTGGCCTATTTTTATTCATGTGGCCATTTTTAACATATTTTATTAATTTTCTAGCCTTGTCAGCATCTCTTCTCCCTCTTCTCTCTCTCTCTTCTCCCTTTCTCTCTTCCGACCAGCTCACCGTCGATGCCTAGCGTCGACGGCAACGGCGCCGTCGATGCCTAGATCCCCTCCTCAACAGCGGCGATGCGGCTCTTGAGCCGGTGCTTCGGGCCGAACCGGAACAGGCGCTGGAGCTTCCAGGTGAACATAAATGGGTGCCGAAACCGGCGGACAATCAGCTCGATGGCCTCTTCGAAGGCGGCGGTGAACTCGTCGGCCTCCCTGTAAGGGGCATCATCGCCATGGAGGAGGGCGAGGTCCTCGTCGTAGGCGATCCGACAGACGTTGTCCATGGCGAGGCGATCGAGGACTTCCTGGAGATCCACGACCCCGCCGGAGCTGGCGGCGGAGCAGAGCAAGGGGAGAAGGCGGGCGGAGGACTCGAGGTGAACGGCGGAGAGGATGAAGGAGCGGAGGGAGCGGGCGCTCAACTCTAGGCTGGCAGTCTTGCGCTGGATGAGCCATGACTCGCCGTCGACGTTGAAGATGCCCCCGCCTAGGAGGTCGGAGAGGATGGAGGTCGAGCGCTGGCCTTTTGGGTACTTGTTGAAGTGGATCTTCAGGCTATGCTCGACGTTGGAGGGGTTAGCGGTGACGACGCCCATGAAGGTGGTGATGGTGGCCGTGGGGCTGGCGATGAGGAGGTCAGTGGTCCATTGGAGCAAGCCGCGGCGGCTGAAGAGGAGGTGGAAGAGGCCGCCACCCTTAAAATGGCGTGGTTGGTCTGAACAAAAACGCCGGAGTAAAAGGAGGAGAAGGACGGCGGAGAGGATGGTGGAGATGGCGGCGGCAGCGGCGGCGGAGAGTTCGACTGGGTTTCAGCATTGGGGCACCTCGCCCCTCTCACCCGCTCCCTCACCCCCTTCTGCACCACCCACATCATCCTACGGATCCATCGAGACCCCGTCCTCTCCCTCCACTTCTTCAACTGGTCTCTCCTCCACGCCCCCTCCTCCATCTCCCTTCTCTCCTGCTCCATCCTCCTCCACAGCCTCACCAGAGGCAACAAGTTCAAGCAAGCGGAGACCTTGCTTAGAGCCTCTCTCCCCCCGGCAACCCCACATTCTCCTGATGAAATCTTCGACTCCGTCCTCTACTCATACCGGCTGTGCGACTTGTCCCCCGCCGTCTTCGACTCTTTGTTCAAGACCTACGCCCACGTCAGCTTCCGTCGAACGCTGCCGCCGCCGTTGCCAGAGAAGCTGAAGAGAAGGTGGGGGCGCAGTTGAGGATGGGATCTGGGCATCGACGGCGCCGTCGCCGTCGCCGTCGGGGCTGGGCATCGACGGTGAGCTGGTCGGAAGAGAGAAAGGGAGAAGAGAGAGAGAGAAGAGGGAGAAGAGATGCTGAAAAGGCTAGAAAATTAATAAAATATGTTAAAAATGGCCACATGGATAAAAATAGGCCACGTGTGCTAGTTTGCCATTAGCTCGTTGACGGTGTTCGACGGAAGCTGACGTGGAGGACTACATAAGTGAGCTAATGAAAGTTGAGGGACCTGATTACAACTTTTTGAAGTATAGGGACCAAATAAAAATATGACCCAAAGTACAAGGTACTAATTGAAAATTTAGCCTTAAATGAAATACTTTGATAGTAAAGATTAACATATGTGTTAAGCAGTAATTATATACTCTACAAACCTCACATATTCACTCACAATTCTATTGCAATTCTATCACGTAATGAATCACCCTCACGAGATTCTTCTAACTGGGACGTAGATTATGAATGTCCATGCATATGTTCATAATCATTAGCTACTGCAGGTTCTGTAGCAACAGATCGACATAGTTATGAATTATATAACACGCCATTACTATCTTTTTTTAAAAAAGATAAACCCGGAGGCTGGGGTACAATCAACTAGGCACCTTCTACCGAGGCCTACCAACCACAAGAGTCACACCCGACTCCTGGTTCTTCACAAGGAAAGTACTAGCAAAAGCTCTAGCTTCAGAACACGACATTACTATCTTGTATTGCGCTAATCAGGGATATGGCTGCATTATTCGCATTATCTTAAATCGCTGCTTCAGAACACCAAATGCTCTTTCAACGTGATTGCGCAATTGTGCATATTGATCGTTGTGTATGTCCTTATAGCTACTGTATCCATTAATGCAGCCACTGCGGACATTTTTGAATTCGCCGATATGGTATCGTGATCATCTGTATGGTGCTAGAAACTTTTTTGAATTTGCATAACCATAATCGACTAAGTAGAATTTACCTACAAGTGATCGCATCGTCACTGTTAGATCAAGTCATTGAGAGCAAATATAATAGCGCAGTTGATGAAAATAAATACCTTCTTGAACTATGAGGTTGCCATCTTCAATTGCCTGATTTAATACACACATATCTGCCGCTAAACCTTCCCAGCCGGTAATGACAAACACGAATTGTAGATCAAAGTCCACAACTCCCATAACATTCTACGATGAAAACCCATTGCGGTTACGAAACCGAGGTTGCATGTCTTTGCTAACAATTGCTAGAATGTTAAAATATGTCTTTCGTCCCTGTGGTTTCTGACAAGTTTTTATCAATTCCTTGAACTTTAAAAATTCATGATTGAATCCCTGGGCTTTTTGAATCGGCCCAATCCGATCCCTTCGTCAATGTGTCGTCCATCGGACTAACGGCAGCTCTGCTGAACCGGCTCACAAACCGATCAAAATCAAGTTAATTTACCTTAATTTTGACTTTTCAGGCCCTTCTTCACTGTCTCTTTTCTCCTCTCCTCTCTCCCTCTCTCTCTGCTCTTTCCCGTCGAGGTGCCTGACGAGGGCGGCGAAGAAGCTCGAGTAGATCTTTGAGCGGGTTGTAGCTCACTGACAGTAAGAGATGGTGAACTCCAAGGTGTTCGTCGGAGTTAATGGGGATGTGTTCTTATAGAGGGGCTCGTCGTTGTCGGGGAAAGTAGCGGTGATGTCGTCTTTGGAGGTGGAGCTCATTGGGATTGGAGAAATTGAATGAAATGGTGGTTGTGGTGGTGGAGCTTGGCTGGGTGATGGTGGTGGTTTGGGTTGCGAGCTGCCGCCGACGTCGCATCGTTCTTCCCTCTATTTCAACCTCACCGACCTCAACCCACAACTCCACCTCTTCCATTAAATCCAGCGAACCCCAACTCTCTTGGCCTGTGATTTCACCCTCATCACAACTTGGCACCATCCTCATCTTCTGCGACGCTCCCACCCGGTTCCTACACCGCCCCGATCTCCAACGACTCCCTCTTTAGAATTCCAAGCTTGTCAGGGACGCTGCCTTGGTGGGCCGTAGGAGGGAGGGAAGAGTCGGTGAGGACGACGAGGGCAAAGATGAGATGCTTGGCGAGGATGGCTTGGCCGACGGGGAAGCTTCCGCGCAGGGTGCAGACTTGGATTCGCTTGAGGCCATGGTACTCCACCTCCCCGGCGCTTGCCTCACCAGCTAGACCTTTCTCACCGCTCCACCTCCCCGGTGTTGGTGTCATCGTCATCGAAGGAGATAGCGGCCAGAATGGGTGGGAGAGACCGGAGAGAGGAGAGAGGAAAGAGCTGAGGTGGCGTAAGGTAGTCAATATTGATCTAAAATGGTCAAAATACATAAAAATTGGTCTCCCGTTAGGCCGATGGACGACGCATGGACGGAGGGACAGATTGAGTTGATCCGTGAAGTTAAGGGATTCAATCAGGGATTTTTAAAGTGCATGAACTTGATAAAAACTTGTCAGAAACCTCAGAAATGAAACACATATTTTAGTCATTGCAGAAATATGCTTCTCATCAATTGAACAATAACATTATGTGAAATACACTTGTAGCATTAAGGCCAAGCACATGCTAGAATGTACCGCATTGCAGAATATTCATACATTTTACCTTAATGCGCCCCAAGTGGAACTCCCCTTAAATAGGCGGTGGATGGCGACATTATCACCAGGGAGTTGCATGTATTCATGTCTTAATTCTACGACACCATCTAGTAAGTGATTGAAAATTCGACTTATTGTTTCTCAAGAATGCTGAAATGTCTCAGCCAACACTCTATTGGAAACTGAATGTCCAATCCCGACAAGGAAGATTGCAAGTTGCTCTCTGCTTGTCACGTTTCATGTGTCATTAATCAAACCTCGCGCCTCCAATGCACCACATAAGCTGTGAAACACTTTTTTTGACATCATAAACAATTCTGGATATCTTGTTTCATGACCATCCACGATATCATTGGTTAGTTGATGTCCGGTCAAAGGCCTAGTGTGGCACGACACCGGAGCTGGCCATTGAGAAGAAGATGGAAGATCTTCTAGAGCTATCTGAATAATCATATCCTCCTCTTCTGCTCTCATATGACAAAAAACTCATTTCTACCAAAAAATGATACAGTAGTTGTAATATTATACAAGACAACAATGTGATTTATAGTGAAGTACATTTAAAACAGCTTTAAGGGAAAGGAATGTCAGATGGAGATGGCATGCATTCTAGTAATTCACACACCCTTATGTGAATGAAAAAGAAATAGTTACCCAAGTAAATCAACTCATAAAACTATTTTGAAAAACAAACAATGTATGTGCATGCCCACTACTGAACCAAATTTTGTTCTACTAGATACAACTAAATCAAATATATAAAGCTATTGTAAAAATTAAAACATGACCCCAACGACACGGCTAAAATCATTCAAAACTCATAACTAATGATCTACAAGTATAACATTTAACCCAAAACAATGAAAGAAAGGCGAAATCAATATCTCAGGCTATTTGACGAAATCCACAAAAAAACTAGCCCAAAACCAACAAACACAACTACTCAAGACCCACTGATCTCATTATATAGGAGAACCTACATTATGACATGCAATGTAAATATCCAACATTCATACAAAATAACTCGTCTTTCTATGATAGCAACAAGTCTATCATGCCTACCATTCTGCAAAGTTAATAAAGACAGGTGGATAAGGCTATCACACCTCCCCCTTGTTATTTCAAATCCTATAACCCCACACCTCTCATTGTCACATTGATCACATACATGCAGCAGCAACTGCACCACCAACACCGCCCCCCCCCCCCCCCCCCCCCCCCACACACACACACACATTGTCATGTCAAATCTTACAACCCACAAGGTAGGCCACATTGATCACACACATGCTGCAGCAACTGCACCACCAACAAAGCTACACTTTCATCAACCATAAGCAACTGTGAATTATAACATATAAAAACAAGTTCTACTTTTATCAATAAGCACTAAGCAACAAACAAATATCTTATAAGATTCAACATACAAAAGCAAGGTAATAATGGAAGCCATAATGCAAGCAACAACAACTAAATTTCCAAACCTTTATCAATAAGCACTAAGCAACAAGCTAAAATTTTGACCCACCTGTCAATTCGAAATCTAACAAATATCTATAGCATAGAAGAAGAAATGACAATCAATCACTCATCCAAAGAAGCATGATACACTTGATATCCAACAGCTCATATTTTGTGCAAACAAATACCTTATATGATTCAACATACAAAAGCAAGGTAATAATGCAAGCAACAACAACTAAATTTCCAAACCTTTATCAATAAGCACTAAGCAACAAGCTAAAATTTTGACCCACCAGTCAAATTGAAATCTAACATTTTAATAAGCAACAGATATCTTATAGCATAGAAGAAGGAATGGCTATCAATCACTCATCCAAGAAGTATGATACACTTGATATCCAACAGCTCACATTTTGCGCTAACTAGATGATTATCCAAATGTTGATTTACTTATGATCTATGCACTAAATGGCACATTGTCAAAATTGTCAGAGAACAAACCTATGGGCAACAAAAAATGCCAATGACAAATCTAAGTTAAAAAGATGCAATTGACGCAGATTGCATAAATTAAAAAAAAAGGTACATGAGTTACTTCATGGTGAAGACAAACAGCTAAAATATATCCAATGATAAGAAATCACAAGATCATTAACCATTTCTAAACAATCATGTAGGTAGGATTAAGTTAGCAGGCTACATACCTAGACAAGTACCGCTACATGTCTGGATCTGATCTGCCACGTGCGAAGTGGTCATCTTCCCGCATCCCATATGGTGTCCAAGTAAGATTGACTTGCTCCCCTTCCAGCTGTGCACCTCTAGTCATATGGAAAGTAGGAAGATGTGGACGAAATGGATATGTGTATGGCACCTCCATGGGAGGAGGCCATATAGGTGGATGGTATGATGCTCCAGGCTGTGTGACAATTGAAGATGGCGGCTATGGCTAGCCTGGCTAGGTGACTCTAACTCCTTCATCCGATCATCTACCCACATGTTCCATAGTCTTTTGTTATTGAGAGATATGAATCCCTACCTACGTGTCTTACTCTTAAATATTTTGGTCAACTTGACCAACTTGTAAGGTGTTATTTCAGGCAATGTATGGGCCACCGCCATACAGCTTAGTAGGGAGTAATCAACATCTCTTTGCATCGTCCACTCTTCGATGTCAAACTTCCTCTATAACTGCTGTGCAATTAGATGTGCACTATCACCCCTGCCTCCAACTATCTTCTTCTTACATTTGTTTGCATACTCTTGTCGGCAACGCTTGCCGCAGGAAGAACCAGACGCATCCGTGCCAGTAGCACCCTGCTCCTTTGTTGGCCGTGTGTGTGGCGTGTCTTGCGATATCGGATCACTGGAGTTTGTATCTTGCAATTCATCAATATATCTCCATGGCCTGGATCCTCCCACGTAGTCTTTGTCTTCACCGATATTAATACCAGACACACGAGATGGGTAAGTCCGAGGCGGGGGTCAACTAGCATCGGTCGGAGTATATGATGATCCAGTGCTCTCTGATACTTTTTATGCATTCTTGTTGTTGTTCTTCTTCATGTTGGAGGAATATCTGAATTATCCTGTGGCAGTATTCTTGCTTGTTAGGAGATTCATTACTTCATAAAAGACCTAGGGTTTATCTTTGAGGGGAGCGAATTTTGAATGACTCTAAAAGAAAGGAAGAAAACATTAATTAGAATAGGTGTCTTTGGACTAGAATTATCAATACTATATTTGGACGCTTCTTACCGCAACAACCTCATCCCACACCGCTCTATCAGATGGATCAACCATCTTTGTTTCGGGGTTCCAATCCCATCCGCTCTTGTCCAGCAGCTCTTTGTAGATAGCATGTATTTTTTTCAGGTTCTTCCACATGTTCTTGACGTTTCCTAACTCTAGCTGATGTTCTCGATTTTCATTGCGTTTGGCGAGTGCTATATTCCGTGCATCTTTGGTAAATTGCCCATTGCTTCGTGCTTCGCCGAGATGTTCTATTCTCAAGTGTTCTAGCAGCACGTAATCCTCGGCTTCAATCCAATTCCCTTTTCTTACTATCGGCATATTTATGTAATTTTGAACGAATATGTTGAAATAAGATAATGTAACTGTGTTCTATGCATTTCTATACATTCACATTACAGAAATAGTAGAAACCTGAAAATAAAGTTAAAATCTTGTGAAGCTAAACTTGGAAGTGATGTTAATAGGGTTAATAACACTTTACTCCCTTCTAGTTTCACAATATGTCAATTTACCCCCTATAGTTTAAAACGTGACAAAATGAACCCTTAATTTATCAATGTGGTCGTTTTACACCCAATCAGCTAAACTCCGTTAGCCGGGCTGACGGCAAACCTGCTGAATTGATTCTTTAACTAATTTTGACCGGTTTGACCGGCTAAACACATAGACTGACGTCACCTCTCACTCACCTCTCTCTCTCTCTCTCTCTCTCTCGTTCCCTCCCTCCCTCCCCCTCTTCCCAACTCTCGAGACAAGCACAGGCCGGAAGGAGCTCCGTCGCCGGCTTGCCTCCCCGCTACAAGTCCTCGCCGGGGATTCCAAAAGCGCCAAGTTCCAACCTCGCCGCTCTCTCTCTCTTCCACTCCTCCGTCGCCATTCCATTCTTTCCTCGCTGCCGCCGTCACCACTTCCGTCGCCGCTCCATTCTTTCCTCGCTGCCGCCGTCACCACTTCCGTCGCCGTTTCAGTCTTTCCCCCTCCGACGCCCCGCTTCCGTCTTCCCTTCTCTCCTCGACGAGGCCTTGCCCGCTGATGACAACCCAACAACCACTTCAATCCCCAGCGCATATCCGCCCCTTCGCCGTTTCAACCTCCCGAGGTCCCCCTTCACAGCCGATGATCTCCCCCGACGCCAGTGACCTCCATCTCAGCTCGACCGTCATCGAGACCCTCCGCCTCCTTCGGATCCCACACTCCGCCGCACCATCTTCCCCTGTGGCACTCCCTCTCCTCGCCGATGGCAGGGCCGGCGTGGAGGCGGGCGTCCTCGCCTGTGAGCACGAAGATGCCGGCGCCGACGACGAGCTCCCTCCACTTCCCTCGGATCCAGCACACACCGTGAAGGTTGGCATGGCGAGCAGAGAAGCTGACGTCGAGGCCCGAGACAGCGTAGGAGATGATGATGGCGGGGCCGGCGTGGAGACGGGCTTCCTCGCCTGTGAGCACGAAGATGCTAGCGCCGACGACGAGCTCCCTCCACTTCCCCCGGATCCAGCACACACCGCGAAGGTTGGCATGGCGAGCAGAGAAGCTGACGTCGAGGCCCGAGACGGCGTAGGAGATGATGATGGCGGGGCCGGCGTGGAGGCGGGCTTCCTCGCCTGTGAGCACGAAGATGCCGACGCCGACGACGAGCTCCCTCCACTTCCCCCGGATCCAGCACACACCGCGAAGGTTGGCATGGCAAGTAGAGAAGTTGACGTCGAGGCCCGAGACGGCGTAGGAGATGATGATGGCGGGGCCGGCGTGGAGGCGGGCGTCCTCGCCTGTGAGCACGAAGATGCCGGCGCCGACGACGGCGCCGATTCTGAGGAAGATGAGGTCGAACCAGGAGAGCTCCCGGTGCATGTCGTTGAGGCTGCACTCCCGGATCTCATGGGCCTGGAGGTGGTGAAGGAGCTACTTCACCTGTGATATGAGATTGACAACGGCAAAACCGGTCAAGCGGGTCACGTGCATCGCATGTGACCTATTTAGCCGGTTTGCCGTCAATCTAGTTAACGGTGTTTGAGATTTGGGTGTAAAATGACCACATTGATAAATTAAGGGTTCGTTTTGTCACGTTTTAAACTATAGGGGGTAAATTGACATATTGTGAAACTAGAAGGGAGTAAAGTGTTATTAACCCTTGAATTATGCATTATAACTCTATACAACAACGGATTCGGGCATCTTCCTTTGCATAATCAGTTGCAACTTCCATAAATGCTTGAATTCCGTTAGCATATTCGGGACTACATTTATTCTCAAGCTGCATCCAGAGGATCCATTCTTATACTTCGATATGTATTAAGTCCAAAAGAAGTCAATCATGACATGAGAAAAGGAACTAATGGTTAAGATTATGGCTGGTAGGGTACTACTAGCTAATAGGAAGTCACCGAAACATGAACAAATCAATCTAAGCATCGACAAATAATATTAGGAAGAAATCAATCCAAGATGGCTTAAAGATCCTAGGAAAGGATGATAGTGAAGATTAAAGAAAAAACTTTAGCAACCCTAGCCATCACAATTTAGGAACTATGAAAGTTAATGGATATAAAGAAATCAATTCAAGATGTTTTAATGATGAAGTACCAACTCCCAAAAACAAAAATGGCTACAACGTTCAAAAATAGCCGCAAACATACAACCAAGCAGTCAAAGAAAAGACAATATATCATGAAGAACTCATTAAACTAGAACAAGGAGCAAAGAAATGCGAACTAACTTACGATCATTCCAGAGCCCAAGAAACAAAAGAACACCACTGCAAAGATCTAAGATGGGTAAAATTTGAAGTTAAATAAACTAATTGAAACTAAAATGAAAGCAATGTACCACCTCTAAAACAGTACCAGACTACTATACTAACCATGAACCAACCAATTCCATGCCTCAGTTCTCCAATAGAAATAAAAAGCCCACAGAGAACGCAACCTCATCCACTAAATTAGTTCATCAAAATCTCATGGAAATACACCCTACGATCAATCCAGAACCCTAGAAGGCCATACAAAACTGTATTCATCCAATAAACATAAAATCTAAAGTTAAAAATTGGATGATCAAATTGCTTACCTAGAGAAGAAGGATCAACGAAGGGGACTTTGTCGTCAGGGAAGATTGTAATCCTCTTTGCTAACCTCAGATCAGACCATATCTAGTTGAGAGAAGAACTCTCATAGAACCGTGCTCGGATCGAAGGAGTTGCAAGTCGGCAGCGAGTGGGAAGAGAGAGCGGAGAGAAAGATAGTCGCCTTTGACACAATAAACCCATAAGATTAGAATCAAATAAAAGTACTGACAGAGAAGATCATGAAGGAGCTTTGCATACTGGCGATGGCGGTTTCCAGCGTTGGGCAGCTCAACGACGGATGACCCTCTCGACGATGGAGGTTTGCAGGCCGGCGACGAGCTCGATGAACGAAGGGCGCGGGTTGTTGTGCGTGAAGGCGGGGGAAGGAGAGAATATAGAGTGGTGGGGCAGATGAGCTAGGCCTCGTGGATGGCCTCGGTTGACCGCGATAGAAGATGGAGAGAAGTACTGGCCAATCTCCTTCCCCGTCTGGTGTAGTCAATCCAACTCCATAGCTCAATCTTCTTCAATATTGCGTTGACAAGACAGCAGCAGAGCAGAGTAACGCCAAGATCTACTCACTTCCGACAACGGAGCAGAGTAACCCCGACCGGATCTGAACAGAACACTCTTGGCTTCAGAGAAGGTAGCAGACATATCCCGCAAGAAGACCTCAAGCGGCGCCGTCAACCTCAGACGGTGGTGTTGTCTCTCTTTTACTCTCTCGATCTCTCCTCCAACCGACCAGATTTGGAACGCTCTTGGCTTAGAGTCCAGGTAGCGGCCGGCGGTCGACAGATCCCACAAGAAGCCCTCACACGACGCCATCGACCTCACGCGGTGGCACGGTCTCTTTCTCTCCCCCCACCGACTGCTCCCACCGCCAACCACCATATCCCTTCCTCCTACTCATCGGCAGCGCTCTCCTAGTAGCGTCCCGCTCATGTGTCCTACTACGCCGTCGGCGATCCCCGTGACAAGACGGTCGATGTCGCACCCCGACCCGCGAAAGCCCAACCGGGTCGGGCGACGCGAACCAGAACCTAACGAAACGCGGAAATTTTTTGGCGATGGTTCCCTCTAACCTATTGGTCTCCCTAAACAGTTAATCAAAATCACCCTCAATTTAAACAACAATAAATTAAGCAACCTCGAACCCAACATTCCAATTCCAAAAGAGTTTAATATACAAATCCTAGGAGAGGGGAAGATCAAGTACAACATAAAACACTCCCGTAGGAGGCTAACTAACAAAGGTTTAAAGTGACACGCCTTGAAAAGTGTCGTGGTCTTAACAAAAACGTCAAAATTAGAAATTTATAATCCGAATCACTAACTAACTACTTTATGGGTAGATAGCAATGAGTTCGAGTCGAATCCACAAGGAAAAGAAGTGTTAAGTACAATTACCTCGTATAGTTCTAAATCAAAAGATTGATAGAGAGAATGATTTTTGGGTTTGAACTACTCTTAACTCAAATTAAACTAAACTGAATAATAATAGGATAAATGGCCAAGAGATTTCTAATCCGTAATAAAGAACTTACTAGGTTTTCCTAAGATAAAAGCAATTCAATTAAGCGTTAATGGTTTTAACTAGTCGATAGGTGAATGGCTAGAACCCCTACCGCTCAACAAAGATTCGTAAGAAGTCTTCATCGGAATGACTAACATCAACGAATGGATATTTGGTGAATAAATCAAAGTGGTTCTAGCACTTTGAGGTTGCCACACCAATAATAATAAGGAACGAATGATAAGTTAAGAATATAGGTCTCAGTGGTTCTAGCACCAAGGTAATGGCTCTAGCACTCCTATAATCTTAATCTAGGGTTTAGGATTCATAAACATAGATCAAACATGGTTCTAGCATGAAAACATCATGAAACGATCCCAATCCTAGCCTCTAACATGCACAAGACCTAGATCTAGGGCACAATAGAAGAAATCATTCATCTACCATGTAAATCGACACCAAAAAGATATACCAATAAAAGATTAATCCATTAAAAACCATCAAAAGAATACATGCTCCAATCCATAGGAATCCCTAGATAGATTCTTTAATACATCATAAAAATCCCTCGAATAGATATTAGTTACTAATCTTAGAAAGGAGATCCGTCGATGAAGATTGTCGCCACGCTCCACCCATGGATCTTCCACCAAAGATCTAACCTAATTTGTGAAAAAGAAACTAAGAGAAACCCTAAGAGATGAAGAAAATTCGGCCATGGAAGACTGCCAAAACGGCCCCAAAGAAGGCTATTTATAGCTTAAGACAAACCCTAACTCGGATTAGTCAGTTTCCTTTTATTTTCCCCGTAGTGCCAAAGGAGATCGATCTTCTTTGGGATCGGATCGATCTTCTTTTTTCGAAGCTTCTTTTTCTGCGCATCTGTACTAAAAATAACATAACTTCTTCTAAAAAACTCCAAATCACGAACCGTAAAAACTCCCGGAAACTAGATTTCCAGAACTTTCCAACCATATATAGCAAATCATCTAGTTCGTTCTGAAAAGGTACAATTTTGGTGGCAAAGATGACCCATATTTGCTCATTTGCTCATTTGCTCATTTGCTCCTAGTGAGTTCTTTATGTGTTCATTTTAACACCAAATTTGATCTAATCTTCGTTGAGGGTCCTTAAACCTGAAATGGGGAAAATACAATCAAAATAGCATTGCTCAGAGACTAACAAGACCTCGTTAAAAGGGTGATTTGTGTACTTTTCACGTCTTATCATAAAGCAGTAAAAGATCGCCACATTTCAGACTCCGCCTGGCGCCGTCGACCAACTGCCCGGTAGGGGCCACCGAAGAGGAGCTAACTCATGCACCTGCAAAACACAGCTCGGGTACGAGTGAGCAACTAAGCTCAGCAGGGAAACTATATTACGACACACAGAAGAAAGAGGGAAACGCAACAATGTCACCCTCAAGTAAGATCTGGGTGTATACAGGGGTCCCATAACCCAACCGTGTGTCCCTGAGGTGCACGATCATGGTCTTCCAGGAGAACTGGTCACATGATGGGTCACACTCAGTAAACAGGAACCAACACTGATGGCTCACAAGCAGAGAAACGACACTGCAGGCGGGAAATAACACCGCTGAGTATGCAACCCCTCTACTCAAGAGTCAACACAGTCAGACACCGGCTACAACTCAGAATCCGACTCGAGGCCGACACGACCTCTACAATCATCAAGCAATAGGTGTACAAGTCATCTAGGCCTATCATCGAATTCGACTGTACACCACAATTCAAACCGGGTCAAAACTACCCAACCCCGGTCCTAGGGCTAAATCTGAGCTTTCAAGCCTCGGGACGGTGACCCACAGATCGCCCACGCCCTAACCATGCAACTAATGCACAACAGAGATGCATGCGATGAACATACGCTCAAAAGCAATTAAGCATGCAGCAGGATGTGGTGATATCATAACAAGGTCTGGGCTCGGCACTCTGCCGGCCCGAGTTGGTGAACATATAATTAAGGTTTGAAACTGATGTAGTGATACACCACCAACTGTCAGCCAGTTCACCAACAACCTGCATCGGGAAGCAGCCCCGCAAACAACAGAAGACAAACCACGCAGGTAAAGGCCCTCGGCGCACGCCAGCATGCAAGGTTATAGAAAGCAGTAGGGCTACTCGCCCACTTATTCTAAACATCCCAGGAGTCATCACTCTCCTGGTTCACCACTGCCCCTAATATGGGGCTCGCATGCTTAAGAGTATGTACAAGGTATAAAGCTGTAAGAAATCCGTACATATAAAGCCCCGTGGGCAAAACCAATGAAAACTCATCTCTGCCACCAAAGGATCGATCTTTTCCTAAGGAAAGATCGATCATCCAAGTAACAGAGAGCCTTCCCTTCCTGTCGAGCCAAAGAAGATCGATCCTTCCTCGCAGGAAGATCGATCATCCTCGCGACAGAGGGCACCCTCTTTGCCGCGCCAAGGAAGATCGATCCTTCCTCCCAGGAAGATCGATCCTCCTCGCGACAAAGGGGATCCCATGCTACCTAAGGCACAAAGATCGATCATCTTCACCATATGATCGATCATGCTCGTGTTCAGCATGACCAACAATGAGGGATCGATCTTTCTCCCAGAAAGATCGATCTTGTTGGGTTCTCCGGCGAACCTCCGACGAGAAATACCGTCGGAAAACTCCACCAAATCCCACAAAACCTTAGGATCTGGTAGTACGAAGGACCACGAGTCCAAAACCGGTAAGAATACAACAAACTAACAAACATGCATCAAGATCTAAGCAAAAGAAGATCAGAAACATCTCAAACTCACAAAAACCGGAAAAAAAACATAGGTAGGATCCCTACCTAGCCTAGAGCAGCTTCAATCCCAGCTGCAAGGCCTTGGATCGTCCACAATCTCTTTAAAATCCGATAGCTCTGAGCTCAAGAACGCGGATTTTAAAATGGATTCAAGGAAGAGGGTTACGTCCGTTTTATAGACAAATGAACCGACCTATGAATGATCGATCTTTCCTTCACGACGATCGCGCCTTGATTTTCTGGTATTAAAAGATCGATCTTCTAGTAAGGAAAGATCGATCCCTTAGGTGCAGAAAGCTAGACTTGGGCTAAAACTCAAACCCAAGCCCGGATCTTTCGATCCCAGGTCCACCTAATCTTTCTAATCAAACACTAACACAAACATGATCAGTGTATGCATACGCGAATGTGAAACAAACCGACAAGGCGCAATTTACCAAATTGCTCTTGCGGTATACAACGAGCCACAGGGGTAGAGGGACATGTCCTCACAGTCAACCCCTCACACAATGGTCACTGCTGCTTTGCTTTGCCAGCCCCCTCGATCAATGTATCACAAAAAGGGGATAACCCTCGTTAACCTCAAAACTAGAGATAACCCCACTTATCACAGAAGTTGTAACCCCACGGTGTTTGGAGATAAGATGGGGATAATCACCTTATCCCCCAACCAAACACAGGCTTAGGGTTTAACTTCCATAGACCATTGTATTGCATCCTTCTTGCATCTTAAAAAATACATACATTGGGTTGACTTTGGGATGATGGCGCACTTTCGCCACCAGTTTCTTGTCTAGTTTTTAGTCAGCTGATGCTTGCCTCTATTATCAGATTATTAAGAATTGCCAGCTCTTCCCCTGTTTGACTTATCTCTCTATTTTCTTTTGATAAACATAGATGTGCATGGATATTATTAAATGGGGAGGGATGAGGGATCTCGAGTATCACCTCTAAAACCATGCCATTATCTTCACATGGACCTTTTGCACCAATAGGATCTATAATGTACTGGTTTTATTCATGAGATGGATATGAACCTCCCTGTCAGAATAGAAAAAGGTCATCCTCTTGCATCGAATCGGCTCCCAAGCTCACCTCCTCATCATCATCAGGAAGATCCTCATTTTCACTCTCGCATGGATCAAGGATAATTTTAACCTTCAGATTTGTGTTGAATACCATCAAAACATGAAGGGTGGAATGTCCAAGGCAGCTTTACATCATAAAAAGAAAGGTAATTTTGTAAATAGCATGAAATTCGACTTGGTCAAAATTGGTGTTTACAAACACCAATGGTACATTATCTTCCCCAGGAAAATTGAAAAGGGACAATGAGCAGATGATCTTCTTGACCACTGCTTCAAGCTGGAACTTTGAATGTCGAATCATTTTCCTCAGGAGCCATCCAAATTACAAAATGAGTTCACGTCGCAGTGTCTTACTTCACTTCGGAGCAGTTAGTTGGACCCACAGGTTCTCTCAGGCAACTTGATATTGCCATGACAGCAGATTCGATCGATGCATCTTCCCCCTGTACCACCATCAAGATTTAAAGACCACATCTCATATTACAAAGCTACATCTGTAAACTATCAAACAGTAGAAGGATATTTTCCTGATGGTTTTGTTTCACATCATAAAGACCATAGAATTTGGACCATGTATCAGCCACAGAAATAAACTTGAGGTGGTATTTTTAATCTTGATTTGGCCCTTTAAATCTTTCTCTCGTAGAGAGGATTGAACTGACTCCTACTAGAAGAAAAAAAAAACTCATATCTTCTGCAAGCATAATGATCATGAATACCAATTCTTCTTTCCATGACATATCGGTAGGATGAAATTTATTAGTGGCTGCAGGAATCATTTGAGCAATAACCACAATCTGAGGTTAAAACTGTTTTTTGTGATAAGAATAGCACCTTTTCTTTCCAATAGAAAATGTTTCCGTACTTCCCTGCTAAACGGCTCCAGAAACTTTTAGGTATATCAAGGTCAACAGATTCACCGATATTGAAATTCAATATATTGCCTGTCAAAAAATATCAAGATTTTTACACAGCTCTATATAAAGATGCACCATTAACTGACATGAATTAACTTTCATCTTTTGAGTGACATGCACAATGTTAAAACTCCAATCACACTAATGATGAGAGTTTGAATACTCGTAGCCTTTAGGCTTTCTAGCATCACACATTGTTTGCAACCTTTTGGTGTAAATCCGATGGCTCTTAACAGGATATCAATACAAATTTGCAAAGTAGATACTAATTAACCTACAAATGTAGAATTGATGAAAACAACGATGACAAAAGATGACTGGTTCCTTGTGCTCAGGTTCATTCCAAATGCAACTATAGTAAGCATGAAAATTAACATGAAACTTTGGGACAATAATATCATTTCTCTGCCTCCTGTAGCTTACCAAAGGTTGGATCAGCAACAAAGACAATAGTCCTGTCATCCACTTGCCAGAAGTCTCTGATAGCTAGTCCTGTGTAGTAAATGCACACAAGTAAGAAATAGGGGAAATAAGAATGACAAGTACAGCATAAAAGAAAGTTGAAAAATGATTAATGAGGATTTATTCATGAATTCGTGCAGATATAATCCATTCGAAGGGCATCATCAATAGAAGCTACCAGGCATGTGAAGCAAGGTTTGATCTTTGGTGGCCTCTCTTAGATGTTTAAAAGGAAACTACCCTATGCTGTTCACAGACAACTGATCAACCAGACATATGTTTGTTGAAAGGAGTTGCATCCTTCCATACATGAAAATATGATAAAATGGCACATGCTTGGGCATATGAGAAGTTGGATATGCCATAAATTAGTCAGTCTACCCTTCGAAAAAACTGGAGCTTAGCTGAATTGTGACTGTGAAAGAAGTGCTTAATCAAAAAGACCTTATAAGTCACTGGATGTTTTTGCGAATCACCTCAGAAAAAGGAAAGACACAAGAATTAAGTAAGCATGAACCAGAAACATAACTGAACATTAGTGATGATATTGCAGTTTGAAGACCTTACCAGGCGTATCCGGATAGTTCTGCGCAAGAATTCTTAGTTTAAATCCAGTCTCCTTTTCAAGGTCAGCAATTTCTTGACGAAGTCTATTCTCCTAGAAATATAAGGTGTATCAAAACGAGATTTTATTGGTATACAAAGGCCCAAGACCTATAAAAACTCATCCAAGGCATGAAGTATAGGTTATCAGCGCTAGACACTGGTAAGACAGCTAGATGACACATTATCCTAAATAATGTAAGCACCTATCAGATCATAGACAACCATAAGGCAGGTCTATGCAGGATACTAGCCTATGATAATGGTCACGCTAAGGAGAAATGCTACAAATCGAAAATCAGGTTATTCACTATATCCTGGTCTGGCCTCCATCTGCCCTAGAACCCTGGTTTTTATAGCTCTAAGGCCTAGACCTTGATATCTTTCCGATTTGTAAAATATTGGACATCACATGAAAGTTTCAAGAAACTAAATCCATCTGACAATATGAGATGCTTGCCCACAGAATGCTTAAGTCAGACAAGAGAGCAACCTAAGAGTAAACAAGCATCAATACTCTTGCACAAATCATTGGTTTACTAATTAAGCTGTTTCTATTTATCAATGAAGTGGAACTGCTAGGTCGACACATTTAGAAGATCAGAAGTTCCTTCCAGTTTACTTTGTTATCAGTTCCTTGATCACAAAACCACCATCTAAGAAATTTTGGACACAGAACACCCAATGGATTGCCACGGATTGTGGTTAATGACGGAAAGTACGATGCTATATAAGAAACCTTGTATTCGCATGGTCAATCAATACTAAAAATCCAATACAAACTAAAACAACTTTCCCCACACTCATGGCAACATCTACTTTTATTATTTTGAAAACATGGAAACTGCTACTTAAAGCTGTCAATCATTATCTAAGAAACATACTTAACGCAAAAGCAGAATTAAGATAACTGAACCAAAAAGAAGCATCCTCACCTGTCCAGCAGATAGAAACCCCGCAACATCGATTACAGTGCTAAATTCTTTAGGAAGCAATTCTGGTTTGTTGACCCCAACTTTGGCATCGACTGATCCCACTCCTACAAATTTCATTCATAAGATTCTCTTTGGAGGCACAAGATCAACCTACCATCTACAAGATAAGGATCAATCCAAGAAGATGATAAAACGGGATAAACAAAGGACCATTGATTACAGGATCGATTTTTTTACAAGCTATCTAATTATAGTTTCATCGAGATGAGGAGAAGCAATGCTAATAACTTATAACTCTCAAAGGACCATTTTTTCCACTATAAAGAAAATGGAGCGCGAACCAGAGAGAGCGATCCCCAAAGAGAGAGCCCCCGAGAACGCAAGCCGGAGGGATTCCGATCCAAACCTCGAGACCCATTTCTTTGAGTCGGATGTAGGTGGATTCAGAGTGGATCTTGAAGCGATACTAGAGTGGCTTCTTAGAATTCTTGGCTTCTTGGATACTGCTAGCCTTGTTAGTGCTATAGGATGAGATGATAGAACCAAAGCCATGTCTAGTCTATTTGTTTTCCCTCTTCTTTTTCCTGACCGTTTGTTGTGGTTCAGAAGATTAGAGGGTCTCAGATAAGTGAAATTGTCCAATTGGATGTGGTATTAGAGTGAGCCACCTCATGCATTGTATTGCTGTTGGATTGGACCACCTTTCTCACAGACTTCGTCGGACTCAAATTAGAGAATATATTTTGGGCAAGGATTTCATCTCCATGTAAGCTAAAATAGAACTTCTTAGGCTTAAATACACTTTTAGTACCTAGAAAAGTCAAGTTGGCACAATTTTATACCTAGACATTTTTTCTCCCATTTTAGTACCCAACGTTCAAATACCAGATGATTATGATCCAGCGGCCCAACTCCGTCAGAGAGGTTGATGGAAAACTTGTCACGTGCGCATAATAATCTTTTGGTACGCCGGGTCGGCGAAGTAGCTGAGGGTGGTGCCGGAGTCGATGATGGTCCCTCTGGCACCGTCCTTGGTTAATTCTCAGGGTTTCCGGTGGTATATCTAGCACTTCACCGCCGACCATGATGCGCTTTATTCGTAAGTAAGAGAAGGTTTCGGCGGGGTTCTCTTTTCCGGCGACAAAGAAGGTGTAGTTGAGATGAGGATGAATGAGGAGGGCCTGGTCTTCTCCAAAGATTAGCTCGCTGCTGACGCTAAGATCGCTGTTCCGATCGATGAGGCAGCAGGAGAAGGTGTGGCCATTGAGGGATCTAAGCTGCGAGGAGAAGGACAGCGACCCCTGGCCAAGGCCGAGCAATCCGGCGGCGCCGTGAAATAGCCTACGATTCCAATGTCCGCAGCCAAAGATGACGCCTTCCACGTGATACGACTCGATGGCAGAGCCACCGCCATTGGGGGTGGTGAGGTTGACGGTGAACGTCTCCAAGGCGAGGCCGCCGGTGGTGTTTGACCGATCCCCGTACCAATAAAAGTATGTGCAGGGTTGGTCAGGGGGGTCGACACGGCCTCGGGGGGTCCAGCGAGGATACGAGGCCGCAACAAGGGTCGACGTAGCTACGTTCCTGTAGTACTCGCCGGAACCCAAGGTGACGCCGGACTCCAAGGTTGCCATTAGCCTCCCGGCCAACTCAGGAGGCATCGGGGAACCCGCCGTCGTCTTCCTCAATTCGATTGGAACGTCGAAGGAGGACGTGGAGGTCTTAGCGACGTGGGCGATGGCGTCCTGGTTCCTCTTCTCGGTGATCTGCCGGTACAACGTCTGAATTCGGTAGAGGTCACGGTGGGTGACCCGTCGATGAAGTACTCGCCCACCGAAAACCTTCTTCTTTGCCCCTTTGTTATAAACCCTAACCCCCTTCTCATTGTCATTAAATAGGAGTAGGAGAAGGGAGTATTGGTCCAAAACCACTTCAGTGCGTTGGAACAACGTCAAAACCGGTCACGTGATGGTTTACCGTCATCTTTCTATAACGCCGTCGAGCGACGGTATCACAAAAGGTGTCAATTTTAACTTTGGGTACTAAAATGGGGGAAAAATGTCTAGATACCAAACTGTCCCAACTTAAATTTTCTAGGTACTAAAAGTGTATTTAAAAATAATAAAAAAATCAAGGTTATAGTATTTGTAGGGGTGAGCATTCGATTTTCGGTTCGGTCTTCGGTTCAGAATCGAAGAACCGATCTTTTTTCGGTCCAAAATTTTGAGAACCGAACCGAATTATATGTCAAAACTGAACCAAACTAATTCGGTCCAAAAATT
This sequence comes from Narthecium ossifragum, assembly GCA_963920575.1. NCBI lineage: Eukaryota > Viridiplantae > Streptophyta > Magnoliopsida > Dioscoreales > Nartheciaceae > Narthecium > Narthecium ossifragum. The sequence goes on along the minus strand of OY986964.1, from coordinate 27,942,733 downwards.
TAAAAATCGAACCGAATTCATGTAAAAATCAAACCGAATAGAATCGAACCAAACCATATGTGTACTTATGTAGTATATAAAATAAAAATAATAATTATTTTACTAATAAGTTTGATTTTTTGGTTCTAACTAAATTTATAATGAAGAACTGAACCGAACCGAGGAACCGAAAATTTTAAAGTTAGAGAACCGAACCGAATGAACCGAAGTTGTTCGGCTCGGTTCGGTTTTTCGGTTCCGGTTCGGTTTTGCTCACCCCTAAGTATTTTTTTCGGTCCAAGCAAAAACCTGATAAGTTTCGCTAGTTTCAATGGTTTCGAGCCTAATTTTGGTATGGGCATGTGTCAAAATTCAACATGTTTCCAAGTTTCAGATCGGGATTGGTTGACACTTCAAACCAAGTTAAAAATTTGAAAAGTTGGATTTCATCTTTGTAATCGTATATGCATATGCACAAAATAATCAAGGATAAAAGAGCTAGTAGGGGTGTAAGCGAATAGGTACGCTCAATGAACAGCTCGTGAACAAGCTCGATAAGGACTCATTCATGTTCGTTTGGTAAGGTAAATGAACGAACTTGAACGAGAAATTTAAGCTCGTTTAATAAATGAACCGAGCTTGAACAGAGGTGAGCTCGGCTCGTTAATGTTCACGAACATGCTCGATTACTTGTTCGTGAACACGCTCGATCACCTATTCTTGAATAGACTTGATCACCCGTTCATGAATATGATCAATTACACTTCAAGATTATATATGCTAAGTGTCAATTCAAATAGTTGTATATATGGTCATTAATATAATAATCATTTGCAACCTGTTGTTCATGAATCGTTTTATGATACGTTTTTTGTGTGATTTATATGATTTTGTATAGAGAGAATTGTGATCTACACTTATACTGTTCGGCCTATTCTGGATTAATCTTATATACTCTAATCCCTAGCTCAGTTTGATCAGAATATGAACTGAATGAGATTTCATATCTAAATTGAATCATTATATTTCAAATAATCTGATTAGAACTCAAATTGAGTTTCAAATCCAAATTTAAGCATTTAATTTCCTATTTGGACCCAATGAGGCAACGATAAACTAAATACCAGTTCTCTGTCCTATATGATTATATCACAATAACATCTTACTCTAATTAGAACTCGTATGGATTCAGATGAAGGCTCTATCAAGTTTTGTTTTTAAGTTAAATATATGTTATACTGCATTTGTTCAGTTGTTGTTTGTTTCACTATGTGTTCACGAACAGGCTCAGTTAGTTATTCACGAACAATTTTGATTAACTATTCGTGGACAAGTTCCATTAGCCGTTTGCGAACTTAACAAGCCGAGCTTGAACAGCTTTTGGATAGCTCGTTTAAAGCTCGGCTCGAGCTCGAGTTCAATAAAATGCTTAACGAACGAACTTGAATATGACAAAGTTCGGCTCGGCTCGGCTCGTTTACACCCCTGGAGTACGGGAGGCTAAAACTACATAACAATGTTGTAACATAAGAAGAGAGGAGGCCGCCTGAGTTGATGTGGTGTTGTTCATCCTCATAGCTCTCCAACAATAGACTCCAACTCGCTAGGCCAACAAGGTATTGCAAGTGCTCCGTCTTGCTGGAATCCAAACTCCTCCTCTGCCAAGTCTAGCAATCTCAAGAACATCGGATTCGAGAGGCATCTCAACGAGACCACGAACCTCTTGGGCTTCTCGCCGCACATGGCCAGCACTGCAAAATGCCCCTCCTTGACGTCCTCCGGCACGGCCTTCCGCCGCGGAGCCCGCGACCAGCTCCTCTGCAGCGCCTGAACTGCGAGCTGGACCATGTTGCTTCTCTTCATAATTTTTAGCCAAAATAGCTTGTATGCCTCTTCTCCTTTGCTTCAAGCTTCTTGAGCTGTGATAGTAGTCTTCAGTGGGGCAGTTTGGATGATCAGCAAACCATTGCCTCAGTTCCTTATATAAGGAATATTTTGAATAGGATGCATCATAGATCTTGTGACAGGAGATATTTTAATGTTGGTACGTTTGAGTTTGGTTGTGGGAACTATCTTGCAGTGAAAAGCCATGTCGGATATATTCCCAACAGAGTAGCTAGCTTGATGTCCGACTGTGGTGTTTCAACATGATTAGAAATTGATAAGCTTCCGAGTTTCTAGAAAAAGGAGATCTTGGGTGGCAGATACTTGTGGTGGCCAATTCTTACTCGGAAACAGCTTTGCTTCCCCCTTTCATAACAACTCTCCTCTTTCTCCCTATCTAGGAAGATCTCAGGATGTTCAGGAGATACACACAATGAGATATTTCAAAACCTCCTTTGGAATATCTTAGATGTCTTGGTTTGTGCTAAACCTATTTGCAATAACAACTCAGCTTTGGTCAACTTCATAGACCGAGAGTTGGCTCAATTAATTATCATATTCCACCATCAAAACATTCTTTTAATATCACATCTCTTCCTGCAATCTTTATAATATCAATTTTCTCAAATGAAAACATAGAATAGTTGCAGAACTACTCTTTCCTCCAATGAACACCTTTAATCGTGAGTTCAAAATCGTTAAAATGATTTCAATACCTTGGACATTAAGGCTATTTAAGTCATTTAATGCTTTTTAAACATAACTAAGTTGTTCATTGGAGGGAATGATATTTTTGAAAAAATCATTTATTTTTGAGGGAAATATAACTATCAAGATTGTAGGGTGAAATATGATATTTAGCATGTTTTGATATTTAGCTATGGAATAATTCCACTATTATGTTGATGAAGCCAAAAGCCATGCGAGAATCGTAGAAAGATCTAATGTGAAGGTGAAGATTCCAACCAAAGCTACATCAATCAGCTTCATTGAACAGTTCAACAGCAGCTATAATGCCTGGGATATGTAGATATAATCATGCCAAAAAAAAAACACAGTGTTGATTACAGGTGTGATGTCTCAGATGCTAAAGAAAGGAACCTCTTTCCTATATACATGTATTCCTATGTGAATGAAAAGAGGATTGAGAATTACAAAATTGAGATCGACTATATGACGATATACATGAGGGTTTAAGAAGCCACTAACCAGCCTACCATATCTCAAAGACACAAAAGGCTGTAGAACACCAGGGGGATGAAAGCATTATCGAGCTGTGCAGTGTATGCCTCCAGTAAACCGGTCACAGTGACTGCAAAAAGCAATGATAACCAGTGCTGCAATAGTACACCAAAAATATCTTCAGACGTGTGCTATGTTATCATGGAAAAGAAAGAATATCTGTGCTAAGTAAACAGAAATTAAGAAACTATAATGAAACATAGGACCTTTGACCTTTTTGAGTGTAAATATTTCTGTATTTAGATAAGACCAAAAAAGAAAATCCTCACTGGGGATGATACGAGACAGGTTAAGGAGGCCCTAAATTTAGGGAGCATGCAGGATAAATCCAGAGGTGAAGTTGGAGGAGATTGCAATGAAGGGAACAGCATACACTTGAAGATACTCGCAAGATCCAAGAAAAAGCTTATCAGGTACCAGATTTAATGGCAAGGCAAGCTAGTTTTTTTTTTTATGTAATAAGGGCTGCTATTTGCTGTCTATGAGGCATTTGCTAATTGATCTACAAAACCCTATTTCAGTCTCTACATGGCATTTCAGGTTGGCTATAGATACTCTGAAGACATGCAAAATGACACACACACTTTATAACTCTCTCTCTCTCTCTCTCTCTCTCTCTCTCTCTCTCTCTCTCTTATATATTTCAGACTGATAGGGAAAACGGATGCAACCTGGGAGAGTATATAGCCGGTGGACGCGAGTAGAGGTAGGAGAACTGAACAAGCCACCAGGACAGATGTTATACCAGCTGCAGTCCCTTCAACAGTTTTCTCTGAAACAGGAAAACAAGGAACACACTAGTGTCTTGTGAAGAACAAAAAGATGACCAACATTTTTTAGGATCCATCAGCTAGAAAGGGCAAATGATTCACTTACTGCCAGTTTTGCTCCATCTGAGAACACCATACTTGTGACCGACCATCGAGGCCTGCAAATTAAGCTGCCATAGTTAATCTACAAGCAAGGTTAGGTTTCCAATAGAGTTATTAACAGGTGACAAATGGAAAATACCACAAAAGTACTTGATCTATACCATCTAACAATTAATTACTCACTAAAGTACTTGATGAACACTGGCAAGAAATCTGTGCACATGACTTCCAGTAGATAATATTCACGAAAAAGTGCACAACAAAGATCTTGCACTTCAAGGGAAACAACTCATAAATTTGCAGTCTCTTCTCAGATATTCACTTAGCATTTTATGAGTCTGACTGAGTCGATTACTTCAGTGAAGGGTGAGATTTTTATGGAAAAATCTGTAGAAAACTTTCAGAAGCCTACATAACTTATTGCAGGTCACAAATAAATGGTCAAATTGCGAGCTTAATCAACCTCACCTGAACTACCAGTTCAATAGGGCTGGAAGTAATATATTGCATGATGTTACCTAATAACATCAACAGACAGCAAAATGCTAGTAACTTATGGAATTGATGAAAAATTTACATATAGATAGATTTAAATCATGCCAAAATAATACGCTGACATAGCTTGCAGGTTAGTAACTTAGTATTCTTCAATGTCTATCCTCCTATCTAGAGCGTGATTCATTTGGTGCTTCATCTCTAATTCATCAAGGAAGCTAATCCACCATAAGAATTACCTGGAATTACACAATTCCACAAGATAAGAGTGTGGTATCTCAATATTATTTGCAAATCACAGTTAGAGAAAAAGTTTCCAGCACAATTTGGAACATCTCCATGAGTAGATAAATGACAGCAATACCCCCAGTTTTTGTTTTTTATTTTTCTTTCCACCAAATCTAAAAGCAAAAGAAAAGGCTTCGCAAGTCATGCTGTCATGTTTTCAATGATTATGTTGGTACCTTAGGCCCATAGCAAACAGTTCTCAGTATATTATATGACAAAGTAACCAAACAGATATTTGGAAAAGAGTTTTCACAAATCATGGTCAACGAAGCATCTAGAATTGATCAAAAGCCTGAACTCAGACAAATTACAACCCTAGAAATATAGAAATCCTTTGATAATAATTCTTTACATTTTGAATGGACCAAAGATTGAAAGGGCCATGTTGCTGACCATGCCGACTATCTCCTGGCACGGTCATGCAAATCCCTCAGGAACCAACTTCTATTATGCATGCCTATCACGACACAAGCCCACGTTAAGAGCCAGAAACATGTTGGCAGCAAACATTATGCCACAGGAACCGTGCCGTCAGAAGTGAAAATCCTTGGAGTGGACCATCTAAACCAATTGTCCTAAATCATTTCCCATACAGCAATAAGTAACAGGAGAAAAACAACAGTATGATAATGCTTTGCTACTCAAAGATACAGCCTAATTTATTCATAAGAAAACGTTTTGAAAAACATAATAGAAGGCACAGTTAAACGAAAGAACCATAAAAGAAAAGGAAACACACTACTCACCATAGTATCACCAATCCCTAAGCTCAAGATACCAGCAAAAGGAACAAGTGGCCGATCGTTAAAGCTGGATGACATCCATTTTGGAAGAGCACATCCCAGCAAGAGTGAAAAGTGACTGAAAAAAGGACAGAGGGAGTAACAACAGAGCAAATAGATTCATATACAGCATTTTGCAGTAATTTTATGATCATAAATGGATTTAATCCAAAAAACGTCTTGCCTAATAATAAGAATATCTGAGTCGCGGTGGTCAGTAAAGGCATTCATGAACTGGTGTATAATGTGCCAAAGAGGCCACACTTTCCACACCTGTCCACACAAATAACATTAAAGAAACTTATGAAGAGTAACTGGGATGCTTATTACCTATGCATAAAAGACATTTAAAGAAGGTATAAAACCGCCGACGCATTTTGCACACACAAGACAAATCAGCAACACTGATATCCTTTGGTCTCATGTCTCAATGTAAAGATCACGAAGAATTACCATTCAAAACCAGCACAATAAAACATTAAGACATACGTAGCTATGACATTTATATAATATAATAGAAAGCTTGATCTTGGCATGTTTACTTACACGAATCATTTCTAATACCAAGAACACTGCAAAAGCAGCACCAAATGCTAGATCCAAAAATGCCGGCTGCAAAGCATTGACATAACAAGCATCAAGAGATATCCACAGGACTACCAATTACATCAAAACAAAATGTCCAATCATATTAGGCACCTGAAAAAGGAGAGCAGGCACAAACATGATTACTGCCACAAGATGGTAGTACTTCCGAAGAAGAATCCTCTCTATCTTGCTGTGCTTTGAAATATTATAGAATTTCAAAACAGATGCGCATATCACAGATATCCAGTAAATGCAGAGTGCTAATCGTTTCTGTGGCTCTGAAAACACAAAATTCAACACCCTGCAAAAGGCCACAATACATTATAAAATGAATTTGTAAGCAGATTAAGAAGAGAGAAGATGTGCTTGGACTGAACTTGAAACTGATTAATCCCAAAGAAAGTATAAGACACTAGTTACCATCTAATGTAATAAAATACAATAATACATATTTTTACAGTGGATAGATTATAAGGAATTGCTTTAGAATTGATTCCATTGTACATATGAGCATTTAAGACATGCATTTTGTTAAAGATCAGCTGAACAGTGCAGAAAGCAAAATACCAGCGGTGCAAATCAGCAACTCGCACCTCCTGAAAAATTCATGTAGTATAAAACAATCATGGCTTAAAGTGTCTGACTTAACTTGAATCCAGACATCAGAGGAAAAATTGCTCATGTTCTACATGGTTCAACTGATATATCCACTATAACTTATTGACAGTTGCAGCTCTTGGCCAGTTGTGACAAAGAGCATAGGTAAGCTTCAGGCCTTACTACTGCTATATACAAAGCATATTATCTCTTCTTACCTACAAACATAGAGATCATTCTTTATAAGATTACATGTCTGCTAGGATAGAAGTTCGAGCATGTAAAGATTTCATCATTTGCAGGTTCTCTTATGTGAAGATATTCTGTAACAAAGAAATTCAATTCAAAATAAATGGAGAAGTGATTGACCATAACTGTAAGCCCTAACCCAAATTGTCACCTACAGACCACTAATATGCCAGCAATCTAAATGTTTTCCAAACAAATCTAATTAAAAATCCAGTATCAAACACCGGTTTAAAAACTTTATACCCAAGTCAAGGAGGTGGCATTTCTTTGGGGATTTACTAGGATTCCTGTCAACCTTTTCTTACTAGATCAAACCATTAGAAAAAATGTTTTTAAGTTTCTTACCACCAAAATATGCTGCTGTTCCAATATCAATGCTTAAGATCGGGTCTCTGATTCCTAACTATTTAGCAGTTAAGAAGTTCCTCTTGCCCATTGATAAATACAGGGAGAATCACCCTTAACTGTCTCCACATTCATCAGATAAGTGGGTGTCATCTTATCTGGCAATATATAACAGGAATCAAAATGTGAACGAGGAAATTTAAGGCTTGAAATGAAGAGCATCTGGAAAAGGAAGGATACAATGACTACCATAAAAAGACATAATATCCGGTATTGGAATATTCAAATATAATAGTGTCACCAACTTAAATGTTACAAACTCAGAGCACAATAATTACCGCCATCTAAGTGTTCAAACAGAAAAATAGTGAGCATAAAACCAGGGGCGAAGCCAGAAATTTTGTCTTGGGGGCAAATCATCATTGCCCAAAATACGAGCATACAAAAGTGAAAAATGAGAGTACACTCGTGGCCGTGCGCAGACACACACACGTGTATATATAGAAAGCGAGAGTTGGAGTAGACACCACTAAGGAAATCTTACACGACATTTTTACTTGAACTTGCCTCAAGATGTGAATTCTAACCACCTTTTAGATAATTGTTTGAACTTAAAAAATATTTTTTCAAAAAAGGTGGTTATTCACATCTTGAGGCCAGTTCACGTTTGCCGAGTAATCTTTGTCAAATGATTACCCTAGTGATATTTAGTCCAATTCAGAAAGACCCATAATCGTTCTACCATTTTTTATACATACCTTCCTTGAGTCGCACAGTGGGGATAAAATGCTATTGAACATTTAAGCTTTGTCATTGTTTTGAAATTATTATGCTTATTGGTAATAAAAAATGATTGAATGCTTATTGGTAGCGAAAATTTCTATGCATAAAAATAGATAGAGCTAGAGATATTAGGGAGAGAGATGGACTCCACTATTAATCAAAATTTAGAACACTAATATGTGTGTGTGTGTGAGAGAGAGAGAGAGAGAGGAACCAAAAAGGGGAGTTAAGTGGCAGATTGGGGGGCAGTGAACAAAACATAGCCTATTAATTAGTTAAATGATATTTACAAGTATGGCCATAATACATTAGTATATGCAAGAGTCCCACCTGGGGGGGGGGGGGGGGGGGGGGGGCGGTATTTCACTAGCCCTCTCAGCCCCCCTTGCCCCACTGCATAAAACAATGATGTCAAAGTTCAATGTGTCAGAAACTTACTAATTAAGCAGGTATTAAGAAAGATCTTCTATCTCTAATGTCTAAATGCAAGGAAAGGAACATAAAAGAGCTGAATAATAACACAGATTTTCCATAGTTCAGTTCATTGCAACTGGAAGATGATAATGTGATTACAGGCCACAAAGTAATTAAATGTCCATAATGCTCGTCTTAAATGACAAAGCCACACCTAGCTGTCTAAAGATAGGAGATGTATCATATGTAATGTGCTTGCAAGTGGGAACATGATGAATTTGTGACAAGCTTCGTGCCGGAAGAAACAAGATAGAAGCATACCATAGCAGAGGATGCACATCAAATTCGTGAACCAATTGCATCCATGCTGGCACTATCAAAGTCAGCATTACAGAAAGAGAAACGTAGAATACTATTGAACTTCCAAACCCTCCAGAAGTTCCTCCACCAACTTGAGTTCCAGACTTGTTCAACCTCATAGAATGTGTCCAGATAGAAAGGAAAAATTTGTAAAATACAGGAAAAAGAATTAGACCTAGTAGCACTCCCTGTGAAAGAAGAGAAATTTACCATGTCAGCAGAAGATTGTGATAAAGCATATTTAAACTTTCTACAGCATCTTACCTGAATAATCACACTTATTTCACTTCTTTTTCCATGTTCAGCAAGCAGTTGTTTCGAAGACCGCCAGAATGAAATAATCTGGCAGACAACATCTAGAAGTGAGTTTGAAGGCAACTTCCTTCTAGAGAAACAATAGCGTCAAAATATTACAAAAAAAAGGAGCAAAGATGGAACAGTGAATTCTCGTTAACAAAAAGGGAGACCTTTGAGAGAGTATGTTCCAACATATCACCAAAGTAAAGAACCAGACCATTAGATGCCAGAAGTGATTCCCCTGAAAACAAAGCATAATACTAAAGTAGATGGCAGAGAATGCTTTTCATCCCCTTAAGCCTTCACAATAAACAGAATACACATACGGACCATTATGGAACAACAAGAAATGCCAAAATTATCATTCAGCAAACAAAAAACTACCCAAATATCACTATGAGAGTAGAAAAGGTACATTATGGAATGTCAAAGGCAATAAAAACTAGATCATCCCAACATTCTCTTCGGGCTAGTTGATTTGCAGCATTGGCATCCCTGGATGGAGCTAATTTTTTTATTCAGCCATTTTGCACACTGCATAAGCAACTGATGCAGGCTCAATAAATGCAGAGTATAAAGAGTGGCGCTGCCTGATGTTACATCAGGCGATGCGGCCAAATTGGCCTGTTTTGTACGATACAGCATCAGCCGATGTGATGCAGGGACCCGCTGCAGTCATCCAAACTGCCCTTAAACAATTACTTGACTTTTACGGGTTAACATATGCAACCCAAAGTTTTATAACAGCGGTGATCTTTCACCTTTCCCTCAAACAAAAAAAAAGAAAAGAAAAACATATGCAACCCAAAGATCAGCTCTTTCCTTCCCCCTATTCACTGACATAGGCTAAAAAATATAACTTTTCCCTACAAGAGTATCATTATCTGTTACTTTTAAAAGTGATCTTTTAAAAATCATTAAGTAAACTAACTTTTGCTTATATTAATTCCAAAATCTGAATAATCAATCTCTCCTGAAGTAAGTTCTCAAATTTGTGCAAGAAAATACAGAGATCAGCCGAAAGTAGGTTTAAAGTGGAAACACGATTGCCAATCAAAAAAATCTCTAAATGATTGCACTGAATGAAGTCCTATGAGTCCTATATCTGTTTAGTTAGGAAGCCAGGGATAATACATTTGGACTAATGCTTACCTATTGAAGCACATGAAGGAAATGTGTTGAGAATTTGCTGGATAAGTGCCACACTTGCCATTGCATGGCAGAATAACCACATTAAATTCATCAGGACGAGCCAGCCTATAAAATGGATGAGCAAAATATTTAAAATTGGCTACATAGTCCAAACAAGATTTTGTCTCAATTTGAACAATAATTACTGCCAGAAAATTACCTCCAAAACAATGATATGTAAACATAAAGATACCAAGGATGGTGGAACTAACCAGTATATGATTTTGATATCAAAGAAATATAGCATGTAACACCATAAAGAACTATGTAGAGCAAGATATATGTTGATGCTGTAGGACCCCCTGAATGATTGTAAAGGCAATGTCGCAGTACAAGACAAAAGAAGAGCAGGGCACCAAAGGAGCAGGCAGACGCGGCCCAATATTGCATGCTTGAGCTTGCTAGCTCTGCAAAAGCAATATGAGGAACATCAAATTTAAAATCAAACAATCAGATAAGTTACTTGAAACTGGGAAGAGAACAAAATCAAGGCCATCAAATTTAGAATGAAGATATTTAGACATGCCACTTGAAATCAGCGATTGTCATGCCGGTCAAGGCATAGACCCATGCTGTTACATGTATCAACACATTAGCTCAGAAGAGCTTTGTTCTGCCTTGAAACTAGTGGCCAAAACCATTTAATGATTCCATATAACATCAGTAACCTGCACATTCAACATACATCTCCTCCAAAGGCTAGATTCACCAATACAAGCTCTTGAAACTAGTCGCTAGACAAGCCTTGGAATGGTAGTGATTGTTTACACATGAATCTTAGGAAGAGCAATTAAGTGAGCAAACAAATGCTACCACCTTAAAATGCTTGGAACAGTAAGTACATAGGTACACATGACCCCTGCCGCGATGAGATAAGCAAAACACTCAACATACCTTCAGATAGTGCCCTTGAGAGTAGTATTGACCGTGAAAGCATGACAGTGGGCAGTGTCACTGTACCAAGGAAAATTCCTGACGAAACACCAGGCCTAGAGAAAACAAATACAACTTATCAGAATTTAGGAATATAACCATGTAACTTGCAAATCGACAGAACCTGAATTTCAGGTGGTTTCACTATAAGCGGTGTCTATTTACTCTTCAAATAATTGCTTCTTCTGTCTTGCTTCTTTGTTTAGAGATTTATGGCCCTTACTGGATCAATCAAACTAGGAAATACACCAGAAAAGAGTACATGTCCGCTTGCAAAATCAGAAATGAATATTAGTTTGTCATTGAGTGACAAGATTTCAAATCTGATATCACATCCATTTAAACTTCAAATGGTCATGGCAAGACATGCCACAAAAACTCATCAAGTGGCTGTTCATGCACAAGACTCTCATTAAATAACATGATAAGTTGTGGCCAAAAAAGAGAAAACCTCAACTGCAGTTATTATTAACCCGTTCAACCATGGAGAAAGTATCAATACCATTGTGAACTACCAACATTACAAAACAAGCACGCAAAAGAGCAAAAACAAAAGGGACCGTGGCATCTATTTTCTTAGAAACCTCCTTTCGCAAATAGCTAACTAGTGCCCTTTGTAAACCTTGTTTGCAGCTACCAATGCAAGACTTCCTCTCCACACCCAAGGAAGTAAGGAAAAAAACAAAAGGCATAAACATAAGGAGAAAACTTAGACTATGGCAATCTCAAAGAGCAACAGTTCCATCAAGAACCTTACTTGCAGAAGAAGACCAGGAAAAAAAGAAGAAAACTATTACACCGAATGAGAAAATAAGGAAAATAATATTCAAAAAAGAAGTTCCTTGAATCAAAAACCATTGGAACGAATAGTGTCTTCTACACAGTAGGGCATCAGCACATGACCAAGCTCTAGATTCGCATCTAATCAATGAAAAGAACACCAGTGAAAAAATAACAAGTACAGAGATCTTAGACAAGTTGACTGATTAAGGCAAATGTGGAGCCAAGAAGTCTAATTAGTTATACGAGATTATCCTCGTCAAGTCTTAAGGACCACCATCCCCTCAAAAACACAATTGACATCACACAAAGAAAACCCACCTTAACTCATACGAGAAACAAAATTTAAGGGAAAAATAAGACTTGAAGCAAAAGATAGAAATTTGATTACGGGTAATTCTAAATGCACCACACCCTTTTTTTGTTTGGTGGCTGGGGCTGGGCACCGAACATGTAATATAGTGTTTGGTAGGAACCACTGAACTATGTAAAAATTGCACAATTCGTTGTGTAACACACCGAACATACAGCATAATGTTCGGTGGTTAACTCCCGAAAGAATAGTACTGTGGTGCACAAGCAAAACCTGTGGTGCATTTAGAATCACCTACAGGACAAAGTTCTCTCGCTACACAAGTTCCCCCCATCACTCTACGTAGCTCTCTGGTCCATTATAGCAAACATGGAACCAAGAATCTGGGTGATAGTGCTAAAATAGAAATTGCTATGAATCCCAAGGAACATCATTTCCATCAAACCGACAATTGCAGCAACACGACATTAACCAAGGTGAGAAACAAAACTATAAAATTAAAAATAAAGAGGAGATTCTAGAAGCGAAAGATAGAAATTTCTATCAAATAAATGAAAATACGCACTCAAAAGGACTCAAAAGATATATAAAATACGTAGATGAAAGCAATTCAATCGATCTGCGCAAATTATAAACCAAGTACCCTCGAAACTCCTAGGAGTTGCATATCCATGTCAATAGTGGAAGGAAAGGAATAGAATAAGATAAGAGACCTGGTCTTGAACCGCTGGAGGGCGGTAGGGGACCTCTCAGAGGCGATCTCGACCACGAGAGCAGCGATGGAGAGAAGGGCGAGGGCGGCGGCCTCGCCGGCAAGGGCGAGTGGAGTTGAAAAGAGGACGCGCCCGACGAAGAGGAGCACCACCGCCCTCTCCCCGTTCCATATCTCGCCGGCGGCACCGGCCATGGCGGGTGCCCGAGCTAAGCGTTCGCGTCACGGCACGCGAAACAAGGAGTTGGTTTGGGTGGGTGGGCGGGCGCGACGACGCCTTTTAATACTAAAAGGCGACTACGCGGTCCGCCCGCGCAGTCGCATCTCACACGAGAGAACACGCGAGACAGCTCAATCCGGCCGCAGGTTCAGGCCTCGGGATTCGCTTGCTTTCAGATGATTTTCCCAACGGATGCACGTGATCGAACGGCTGTGATCAAGGGGTTTTTTTATCAAGGACTTGATCAAGCCGATAGAAGGCTTGGGGCTAGCCTTGGCAGCCAAATGGCGGGTTTCCGGGAAGGACGACGCCAGCGGAAGGAGTCCGTCGAGAGCTCCGGCGATGGGTTCCGGGGTGGTCGGCGACGCGTGTAACGGAGGGCGGAGGCCGTGGCGGTGGCTTGGGATTGTGGGAGGGAGGCGAGGAAGCTGGTGGTCGCGGCAGGGCGGCGTCGGGGAGGTGAGCCGGCGAGGAGGCGCGGCCTTGGCTCGCGGTCGCGAGAGGAGGAACGAAGGGGGGAGGAAGGAGATCGTGTGGAGGGTAGAGAGAACGAGTGGGTGGGCTTGATGATGTGGACGGCTGGAATTGCTTCGGTAGTGTGATAGAGGGCTTAGATTCAATGGAAGTTTAATTATAGAGGGCTTAGATTCCTTTTTGTTTTTCCCGCTTTCGCAGCACTTGGATTTAGTTCTTCCAAATAATAATGTTCTATCCCTATCCCTATCCCTATTATAAAAAGGAGAATAGTCGGGTAGTGGTCAGATGCCCTTTTTCTTTGTTTTCATATTTCTATTATAAAAGGGAGAATAGTCGGGGGTTAGTCGGATGCGTTTTCTTTGTTTCCATAAATGCTCTTTTTTCTGTCTCCTCTTCTGATACTCGTTCGCCTCCTCTGCCCCTTCACCTTTTCAACTGTAAAAAGGAAACGAAGCGTCTAGGTGGAGACGGAACCTCTAGGTGGAGAAAAGCTTTGAAAGCTAAAGCACTTTCATCGTTATCTCTCTTTTTATCTTCTCTCATTGTTCCCGCTTTCTCGGATTTTTTAATCGACTCCATTACAAAAGCTTGGAGATTCGAGTAGTTCCAGTGAGGCCGATCCCTGGTGGAAACCCAGTGAGTGTGCTTAACCATTCCAGTCTACTTTTTTGGGGATTTTTTGTGTTGTTTGGGCTTTCTTGGGGGGGTTTGGACATGAATCGAGGAATTATTTTGAATGGCGTTGTTGTTTTTGTGTTTTTGGTTCGATTTGGTGGTTGGTGTCGTTGATTTGGGTTTTGTAAACGTAGATTGCGGGGTCTTTAGCTGTTAGGGTTTGTAACTGTTCACGGTTTGTTGGTGGCATGTGTTCTTATATTTGTAAGTAAATATGTTATTTTTAGTAATTTGTTAGGGTTTGTTGTTGGGTCAGTAAGGTTTTTGTGTTGATTGAACTCGGTTAAATTTAGAACACCATTAGGTTTGTTGGATCCTAAGAGTGTTGGGAAATGGATGGAAATCGATCAGAAGACCTCTTCTGAAGACCCATCGTCCCAATTGGAAGGAGAAAGTATCTATCCTTGTTTATATCAGAAATCTTCACCATTTGCTTAGTTTTATTCTGCTATTTTTTGGTCTTCTTATCCTGTTTTAGATATAACGTCTTCATTTTCAGTTTTTTCTTCGATCTAGAGTTGGTTTGATGAAAAAGTTTTCTTTTTTTGCAAGATTTTGTGTGCATTGTTTATGAATGTGGAAACTGTTGAGATGAGCTATTAGTTGCTGAAAGGTAATTGCACCGGGGATTTATGTATTTATGCATGCAATGTGCAACTTAGAGAGAATTGCTTAAGGAGAGTACGAGAGAATAGGAGCAGCTTGCTTTGGAGGATCAAATCGAATGGAAGGCAGGCTTCTAATGAAAAGGTTGTTAGTGTGATAATTAATGTTGACAGCTGAGTAATGGCCTCTTTCTCTGTTGCAACAGTCCTTTTCTTTTTCGGTGATTTTTCCAATGCATTGTAATGAGAGCTTCAAGTGCTTGCTGTACATAACTTCAAAAGTTGGCCTCATGGTTCTTGATTTCATTGGCATAAGCAAAGGCACATAGAATATAGTTTGAAGTCCCAAAACTGAATCTTAGAGCAAAGACTTCCTATCTTAATTTTTTGATTCAGCAATGTGTAACATGAGCTTTCGTATCAGATTTATCGAGATTGTCGATTGTGCATGATGACTTATCTAATAGCATTTTAGAGGTGTACTATTGAAATTATAAATGCAACATATCCAAACAAAAATGCACGGGGTGGTAGAGATGCTACGAATGCGCACACCGGGCCTGATGCTACAAGAGTCAAATACTACACAGGTTGAAACGCAAATCAAGTTTTGAACTTTGAGTTATCTGTCTTGGTTATGGTGAATGGTCTTAAGCAGTAAGTTGAGCAAACATGCAAGCATGCAGATTCTTACATTTATATACAGGTTATTACATTGCAATAATACTTTCAGTTTAGCTGGTTCTGACTGGATTCTGAGGTTGACAAATCTTTGAGTTGTTTCTTAAGTATACTTTGGATTGTTAACATTTGCATGTGTTGTTGTTACTAGAATGTTGTTGTTGGTACTCTTTTTTTTTCCATTAGCAGGAGATGCAAGACTTTGCATTCATGGACATTGTTTCTGATGAGTTGCAAAAAATTAAGGTATCATCTTTGTGTGTCTGCCAGGGAATTTCTTTGTCCAGGATTAGTGATGTATGGGAATATGATGGTCCTTGTCCAGACACTAACACAAATGAAGTAGAAAATGAGGAGTTCTTGATAGAAATGGAAAGGCTTCTTTACGAGGACCTTAGAGGAAATGATTCGAAGAGGTATCATCTAATTCGGTGCTCATTATTAGGAAGAATTTTAATTGGATAAGTAGAGCATCCTATTTAATGCATGGAATGGTTCGCATAATTAAAAAAAAACTCTGCTGCAACCTTTTGTTCTATATGTTAATATAATATTTTTTATACTTTGCTTATGACTTTGTTATAAATAACTTCTTTACTCTTTATTTCTCTAAATGATTAATTGTGCTCCATTTGTGATATAAACACAAATGCTTTGAAATTAATAAGTGCTTATCACAACAAAACTTATGCTTTTAGCATTATTTTATTTGCCCAAGTTTGTTTAGTCTTTTCCAACTCTTCTTTGCCCATCACTCCAGCAATGGCACCAAAGATGAAATATGAAAGTACAGATATCCTTGAGGTGTGGGCATGGAGAGATGTGGCCTTTGAGATCTTTAGGCCTCCCATTGCGTTCAATCATTGGTACTAATGCACTTTTAGGCTTTCTTCATATGACATGAACAATTTGAGAAGCATTTTTTATAGCAGGTGAAGTAAATTCAAAGGATGGGAAATGAAAACACAGCTCATAATATCAGAATAATTACAACAATGTTATTGTTGGAACCTTGCTGCGTGTAATTTATTATTGGGAACAGTGTTTGTAATTCCTTAGCCTTTTTTAGGATATGTTATTGTCATCAGGATGAAGATAGGGTGGGTTCAGATCTAAGGATGCTTTTGAGAAAAATTTGGAAAGTGGCTTCCCCATATTGGTCATCAGAAGACAAAGTCCAAGCCCGATTGAGGCTTGCTGTTGTCTTTGCTCTCACATTAAAACCACAGGAATTAGTGTTGGATTTAGTTTTCTTGGACGTGACTTCTATAATGCACTTGCAAGTAAGTAGCTCCTTTACTTACAATTGTTCATTCATATGGTTTTTGTGGTTGGACGATAATGAATAGATGTTCTCACTAATTAAGTTTTAATATCTGTTCATTTGTTTTGCAAGACAAGGATCAAGAACAATTCACAAAGCAACTTCTTTATTGCTTGGGGGCTTTTGCTGGAGGAATCCCGGTGAGCATATTGTTGACACCTTATACGTACTGCTCTCCATATATGAGTGCTACTTCTGTTTTTTGAAAAGGTCGAGCAAGTGTGATGAAAGACAAAAAATTGTTTATTGTTCTCTTCTTGAATTTAAGTCCATGGGTAAATGCAAAAATGAGGTTGGAACAACATTCATTGCAGGGGAATCAGAATCTATGTTGCAACCTATGATAGTCGATTTATGCACCTTTGCATGAGGGTTGAAGTTGGAGGGACAACTAAAATGTGTTCCACTAAATAAGTGGCACTTGACCAAACAATGTTAGCCTTGTATGATTGGCTTGATTGAAAATCCGAACATGTAAGAATTGGGCATTCTATCTCCTAAATTTGCATCATGGACAAGTTTGTAGGAAGGAAATCAAGATTCAGCATATCTCTATTTCAATAACAACAAAATTTAGGCTATACAACCCTGAATAACAACAAAATCTATGCAAACCCTGAATATGCTTTATGCTTATTTAAATACGAATCATCATTATCATTGTTATCAAATCCTTATCCTATTTTCAATCAAATACCAACAGCTATTACTTTGTGAATGAGAATATGTTTCCTTGAAGTCTTAGTTCATTTTGTCATGTCGGTGCTCCAATTCTTAATGCTATAAATGTCTTGCAGATTTTTGTCCTGAGAGATTATGCAAGAGAGACTCTTTCTTTAAGATGGCGATCTTGGATGACAAAATACTACATGGAGCGATATTTTAAGAATCAAATATTTTATAAGATTCAATCTCAGTCAACAATTGACAATCCAGATCAGCGGATTGTTGATGATTTGGGTTCGTTTACTGGAACTGCACTTGCATTTTATACTAGCAAATTTTATGAAAACATATGACAATTTATCTGTATGTTCTTCCTTTCATGTCATCTAAGACAAGGATATTCGCAAAACATGATTTGGATGTCTATCACTGCAGTGTTATGTGGTATCTAGGCTCTGCTTAAACTATGACATGTTATCACATTAGTTATGGTGACGCGTTCGGCTCACACATCCTTTAACACAGTATTTGACACTGAATCTGAGCCCTCCATCTCAGCCTTGATCAAGGGCTGAGATTAAAACAAAAACCCAGTCCTAAGTCCCTGATCTAAGTCCCCTATCCCATCCTCCTCTCTCGCCTCCTCGATCCCGGCCTCCTCTCCTCCCCACTACCAGCATCCTCTCTCGCCTCCTCTCCTCTCCTCCTCGATCCCGGCCTCTCCACCTCTTCTCTCCTCCTATCACGTCCTCCCGCGACACCTCCTCTCCCCTCCGAGAGAGAGAGAGACTGCGTGGCCGGGATCGGGGAGGAGAGGAGGCCGGGATTGAGGAGGAGGGGAGGCTGGGGTCGGGGAAGAGAGGAGAGGAGGCGAGCCGTTGTCGGAGAGGAGGGGAGAGGAGGCGCCACGGGAGGACGTGATAAGAGGAGAGGAGAGGAGGAGAGGAGGCAAGAGAGGATGTCAGTAGCGGGGAGAAGAGGAGACTGGGATGGGATCGGGGACTTAGATCAGGGACTTGGGGCTGGGTTTTTATTTGAATCTCAGCCCTTGATCAAGGGTGAGATGGTGGGTTCGGATTCAGTATCAAATGCTGTGTTAAAGGATGTGTGAGCCGATCGCACCCCTTAGTTATGAGTGGTTGTCTTAAGTTCTTTTACTGTGGACAAAGAAGAGCTGAAAGAAGAACATGTTTTTTTATTTTCCAATTCCAATAATCTCACTGAAGTGGAAAATTGCATGCTTTTCAATTTGTTTCTAATTCTTGGCTGGAATTTCTTTCAACAAAGACATGAATTTTGTTGGTTGTTGCAATGCAAGCTAACTTTCACTTATATGGTTTGAATTTTGTGTTGCATTGCAATAGTGATCTATTTGTTTGTCAAGTATGAGGTATTTTCGATAGTTGAAAAGAGTGTATTGTGATCTATTTGCTATCTAGAAGTAGTTAAATCATTAATAGTCAGTTTGATATTTCAGACGCTTGATGTGTTGTGAGGTTATGTGGATAGTTTAAGCGCCATTTAGCTGTAGTATTTGTGCTATATTTCTGTACTTTTATCACTTGACAAAGTATATTTTTGATATTGATGTGTTTGTGGGGTTATGAGCACTAATGTTCTCGTATCCTCAAAATTTGGGTAGTTAAAAATGTTATATCAACAATTTTCTATAGATTTTTATACGCTATGATCCAATTGAGCCTTTGAAAGAAGGGAAGCGCGCGGTCCAACCCCCGTTCTTCATTGTAATATTTGAATTGCTCTTCTTGGTTGGTTGTAAGAGCATAAAGAGTGACCGAATAGAGTGTAATAGGAGTGCTCTGATGTAAATGAATGATCGTTTTGAATTGCAAGAACAAGCAATGTTAAAGAAAAAGGTGGTAAGTGTTATTTACACGAATTGCGATACCAGATTAAGGACCTAATTGACCGACTTATATGTTTTAGTTCACTTCGATGAAATGAGTTCAAGTGTAATGTGGTTGGCACG
>OY986964.1:27893895-27922791 GCA_963920575.1 Narthecium ossifragum | reverse complement strand
AAAAGTTGGTTACAAAGCTTATTTATGAAGTCTTCAAGCTCTCCATCTTCTCCTACACTAAGCAAGTTTGTCAAAAAATGCATACCTTACATTTGCTTTCTAGGAAAAGCCAAATCATTTGAGAGGTGCTTATACTTTCCCATCGATGCTGATTGTGCAAGTAACTAGTGTCGGATGTCAACTCAGCTTCCTCCTTGACTCTTCATATGGCTACCATGTGCCGTTTTAAATGTCCAGTGTCACTCTTCCAATGGGTGGAGTAGATTTGGCCTTAATATTGGTAATCTTGTCATTGGTATTTTTGAGCGTTTCCTCTCAAATAGGTTTCAAATTTGAATCGTGCCCGTTTCCTAGGAGGAGTTGGATCATCCAATAAAATAGAGTGCTTCTTTGATATCTCCTTCTCCCTCGTTTTCCATCTCAGTTTCTATCTCATTCTCGTGGTTGAGGCATCATAGTCACGGATTGAGGACAATGCCATATGAGAAAGAGAAAGAGAGTGATAGAAAAACAAGAGAGAGCTCTATCAAAGAACGAGAGAGCTTCTCCAAGAGAGTTTGAGGGAGAAAAAGGGCGGAAAAGGAGGTGAAAACACTACTCTATTATGTAGAGCATGGGTTGAAAGTGAAGATTTGATTTGATCTTATTGTTGGTTATATATAAATAGATTTGATATGATCATGTACAGCTAGCATATATCATATGTAATCTTTGTGTATATATATATATATATATATATGATAACATCTTCAATTGTAATTAGTGAGGTTTTCCCCTAACCTTGTCTTGGTATCAGACGTTCCGTGGGACTGACCGCCTGCCAACGATTCATCATGGCCGAGCCGTGGTCTTCCGCTGCTATTCCTCTCAGCACGTTGGTCCATATGATCAGCTTCAAACTCGACTCCGTCAACTACCTCTATTGGCGAGAGTAGATGAAAACTCTTCTCTCGGGCCAAGGGTTACTAAGTTTTGTTGACGGTTCTTCCTCGGCTACTACGACGACGATCAAACGTGGTGGTCAGGACGTTCCCAATCCAGATTCATGTCATGGTTCACCATTGATCGTCTTCTACTTAGCTTGATTCATTCCTCTTTGTTTGTTGATGCCATGAGTGAAGTCTTGGGCTTGAAGACTTCTCGGGATGCATGGCTTGCTTTGGAGGCAGCCTTTGCCAACACATCCAAAACCCGTGAGCTTCAGTTACGTGATGCACTTCAGATGATGCAATGAGGATCTCGTAGTGTGGCTGTTTATGCTCGTGACTTTAAGGGAGTTTGTGATCAACTGAGTGCGATTGGTGCTCCGACCAATGACAAGGACAAAACCCACTGGTTTCTTCATGGCCTCGGTGTTGAGTTTGCATCCTTCTCTACCATGATGATGTGCCAGTCACCGCTTCCCAGCTTTCGTGATTTGGTGCCAAAAGCTCAAAGCCATGAGCTCTTTGTTCGGTCCTTGCACTCCGGTTCATCGTCCTCGACTTCAGCATTCACTGCTTCTCGTGGTGAGCCTTCGATATGGCGGCGACGGTCGGTCTTCTCGAGGCAGTGCTTCTCACGGTGCTCATTCTCCTTCAACTCGTGGTGCTCCTCGCGATGCTCCTACTCGTTCTTCCTCCTCGGATGAGATCATATATCAGTTCTGTGATAAACCATGCCATGTTGCTAAGAGATGTTGGAGATATTTGAAGCAAAAGAAGAAGCAGTCTGCTAATCTTGCAGAGAACTTTGCTAATGCTTCCCTACAAGAACAGTTTGATGTTGAGTGGTATACCGATTCTGGTGCTACGTCTCATATGAATGGAGGCTATGCGTTGCTTGAAGATACTCACCCTAACAATGGTAATCATCGAGCGGTTGTTGATAATGGTGACTCTTTATCCATCTCTGATACCGGTTCTTTACATCCTGTTTGTTCTTTGACTTTGCCTCAAGTTTTAGTGGTTCCTAGTCTTACCAAAAATTTATTATCCATTAGTAAATTCACTCCTGACAATCATTGTTCTGTGACATTTACCTCCATTGGCTTTATTGTACATGATCTAATGGCATGAGTCGTGATGGGAACTAGAAGATGTGAGAAGGGCCTTTATGTTCTCGATCGGAGTCAAGCTGCTTTCTTTTCTACTTTAGCTTCTTCTCAATTGCGTACTCCTCTTTTTGCTTAGCATGCACGTTTGGGACATCCCTCTACGAGGATTGTTAGTGCTTTGAATATAAGGGTGTCATAGAGTTGTCTGGTTCTTCTAGAGATCCTTCTTCTAGTCTTTGTGTTGGTTTTAGACTTGGGAAGAGTCATCGTTTACCTTTTGATCATAATGGAAATCGTTCTTCCTTTATATTAGATGTGTTGCATTGTGATCTTTGGGGACCATCCCCTATTACTTCGCCTAATGGTTATCGTTATTATGTGGTTTTCATTAATGATCATTCTCGGTTTACATGGTTTTATCCTCTTAAATTCAAGTCCGACCTCTATGATGTTTTCCTTAAGTTTCAGAAGCTGGTAGAAAATCAATTCTCTTATCGTATTAAAAATTTTCAATGCGATGGGGGAGGCGAGTTTACAAGCTCTCATTTCCAGGCTCATTTATCTGATTGTGGTATTGCTCAACGTTTGTCATGTCCCTATACCCCAAATCAAAACGATGTTGCCGAGCGTAAGCACCGTCACGTTACTGAGACAGGACTTACCTTGCTTTTTCATTCTGGTGTGCCTCTTTGTTTGTGGGTTGAGGCCTTTTCTACAGCTGCCTATCTCATGAACCGGCTTCCCACTCCGATCCTTGGCAACAGAACACTGTATGAGCTTTTGTATGGTACGTCTCCTTCTTAAAGTATGCTTCGTACTTTTGGTTGTCTTTGCTTTCCATTTTTGCGTGATTATTCTCCTCACAAATTATCTCCACGCTCTTCTCCTTGTGTTTTTCTTGGCTATAGTTCTATTCACAAGGGTTTCCATTGTCTTGATCAGCGCACTCAACATTTGTACATCTCTCGCTATGTTGTCTTTAATGAGACAATTTTTCCTCTTTCTGACTCATCATTGCATACACCTTCTCCTGGTGACTGTTGCATTTGATGATTTTTCCATTACCTTATCTCATGTGCAACTTGTGCCTTCGCCTGAACTACCTCCCTCCTTTCCTATCATGGGCTGCCTACCATGCACTGATGCTTCTGTCTCTATGTCCGGGTCCTCCCATCTCACTGCTCCTCCATCGGCTACCAACACTCATCCGATGACTACCTGGCGTAAGGCAGGTATTTCTCAACCTCGTGTGATTCATTCTCTTACTGCTTTGCCTTCTACATAGCTTTTTAAAGCCTTACTAGCTCTTAAGGAGCCTCGCGGTTTTAAGTCTGCTGCTAAGCATTCTGAATGGTTGGCTTCTATGGATGACGTGATGGCGGCACTTCGGCAGAATGACACATGGTCTTTGATTCCTCGACCTTCTGATCGAAATGTAATTGGGTGTTGTTGGGTGTTTAAGACTAAGCTACGTGATGATGGTTCGGTTGAGCATTACAAGGCGCGCCTGGTAGCTCAGGGTTATACTCATGTGCATGGCTTGGACTTTGCCGAGACATTTAGTCATGTTGTTCGTGTTGCTACTGTTCGTATTATTCTGAGCTTAGCTACTACTTCTAGTTGGCCCCTCCATCAGCTTGATGTGAAGAATGCTTTTCTTCATGGTGCCCTTAGCGATGAAGTTTATATGGAGCAGCCTCCTGTGTCGCGTCCCGACTCGCGAAAGCCCAACCGGGGCGGGTGACGCGAACCGAAACCTAACGAAACGCGAAAAATTTGGCGAGGATTCCCTCTAACCTATTGGTCTCCCCAACAATTCTTCAAAACACCATCAATTTAAAAGACTATAATTAAAAAAGCCTCGAACCACAGATTACAAAACCCAAACTTAATATACATATACTCGAAAACGAGAAGATTCAATTACAACATATAAACACTCCGTAGGAGAATAACTAACATAACTTTAAAGCAATAAAGGATCACCACTCCTCAGACTCCGCCTGGCGCCGCCGCACCGCCGACCAACTGCCCAGTAGAAGTCACCAAAGAGGAGCTAACGCCTGCACCTGCAAAACGTTGCCCGAGTAGGAGTGAGCACTAAGCTCAGCAGGAAAACTACACTACGACACACAGAAGGAAGAGGGAACACAACAATGTCACCCCTGAGCCAGACTTGGGTGTGCTACAAGGGCCCCATAACCCTTCATCGGTGCCCCCGTGAGCAGGAAACAAGCACTGCTGTCTCACAGCAGGACGAAGTGAACTCTGCTGACGGGCGTCCAACCCGCTAAGTAGGCATACCCTCTACTCAAGGACATAGATCACTGGACACCAGCTGCACCCCAGCACCCGGCTCGAAGCCGACACGACCTCTACAATCATCAATCCACATGTGTACAAGTCATCTAGACCTATCATCGAATTCGACTGTACACCACAATTCAAATCATGTCCAAACTACCCGACTCCGATCCTAGGGCTAAATCCGAGCTTCCAAGCCTCGGGACGGTGACCCACAGATCCCCCACGCCCTAACCTTATGCAACTAATGCACAACAAGAATGCATGCGATGAACATGCGCAAACAAAACAAGTAAAGCATGCAGCAATATTTGATGATAACATAACACGGTTTGGGCTCGGCATATGGCCGGCCCAGAGTGGTGAATACATATTTAAGGTCTGGAACTGCTGAAGTGGTACACCACCAATTGCCAGCCAGTTCGCCAACAACCTGCACCGAGAAACAACCCCGTAAACAATAGAAGGAAAACCACACAGATAAAGGCCCTCGGCGCACGCCGGCATGCAAGGCTATGAAAAGCAGTAGGGCCACCCGCCCACTTATTCTAAACATCCCAGGAGTCATCACTCTCATGGTTCACCTATCACGCCCCGCCTCGGGATATACCCACCCCGACCACGGGACGCGAGAAAAACCTGTTTTACACTAACACAACATAATCAACTTGCTCTCAACCAGCACAATCTAAACCATAATAACTTCACTACATTCATCCTGACATATAATCAAGCTATGATGCACTATATTATTCCAAACTTTCAGGATCAATCACATAAATTCCAGTACTTCAATACATAATTCAAATAATTAATTACAATATCCTGATTCTGAATACATGAATCAAATTATTACTCAAATCTCATAATCCCAATATCACTACAACTCTCAAATGAATGTAATAAAATAAAATAAATGAATTTAATGTCGAATCCTCCAACGATCTCAAACTCGGGTGTCATCACCTAAAGAACCTGCAAAAGTAGAGGTGAGCAAAAAGCCTAGTAGGAGATTAACTAACAACATACAAGAAACTAACTAATAACCAACCTAAATAAGCAATGTAATCTGGCGCCTAAGTCTTAGCTCAAGGCAAGTCACAACCTAAGCCCAAGCTCGCAATCGACCCATCGCTCTCCACCACGGTCCGGGCGACTACCCTGCCAACCGTGGGCACAGCTCGCTCTCCACCATAGTCCGGGACATTACCCTGCCAACTGTGGGCACAGCTAGACTGGCGTCGACCAGCAGACATTAGGCTACCTCCCAATAGCCACTAAGACTAAGGTTCAAAGGAATCAACCAATCCTCAAACAATAACAATTTAATTCCTCTCATCAAATTTGAATTTCATAATCATTCTCCTAAAATCCCGATCGATCACAGGGACCACATCCACCCGTAGCCTCGATCGCAAGTTCCTAGACCTGACCCCTTGCCTATTCATACAATGCGTTCTTGTACAATATTTAATTAGAACATCGTCAGACAGTAGTACACATATGGCTACGACTCCAGCAAAACAGCATAGCACCCATATCCGTCACAGGATTGTATCTAATCACATATCATCCAAGCATTAAGGTAATTCACATACATACGAATACGCAATGCCATATCACATTAATTGCACAGCAACAATTAGTCATAGCTGACACATCACACATCACAGACAGCCATAACCTTCCATGAGAAGTGATCAAACAGGAATCAATGTCTAATTAAACAACCTGTGCAGTCACTTACACACTAATAGGAAATTCTACAATTCAAGTAAAATAGTGAAGCGCGTATACTAAGATAACCATAATGTAATCAGCATAGAATTATCATCATGAGCATCACATGAGATAAATTTATCTACACATCATTCATGATTTATGGTAGTTATAATAGCTAGTTTCATGTATGCATCAAGATAGTCCACCTACCTCAAACAGAAGAACAAGAACAACTCCCCAAGCCACGAGATCCACACATTACACCTCAGCTTCCTCTGTTGCCATGCAAGAATACATTCTACTTATTAAGAGGAAATACTAGCTGGTAACGACAAGTGAACTTAGCCCTACTGCAGCAACACCCATCAAAATTGAAAGAACAATCGCTAGGCATAGCTCAGCCAACACCACTGCAATAAAGAAACAAATCATCGAGCACCTTACGTGCATACTCAGACGACAACCAACAAAAAGGAACTCCCAAGACCAGCAGCTGATTCGCACAATCAAACACAAAACAGGGGAAACCAATCGGTCTCAACATCAGGTTGGAGAACTTGATCCAAAAAGGAATTCAACCATGCCATAGCAAACCGTCAAACACCCATCGCGCATACCAGAAGATCATCAGTAAAAATACCCAATGCACATCAACCACGACCACTCATGAATCCGATTCAAAATAGAGATGGAATGGAAAATCCCAAGCTTGAGAGATAAGCCAAGAGAAAACCAACCCAACATCCAAAGCTGCTGCGGCATAGGAACCCATCATCAAACACCTTACCAGCAATCCAAACAGAGTACGACATATGGATAGATCTCATGGGGTATGAGAACACAGAGGACAGTAAGATAATAAGGTAGAAAGCTATCATCCAAACGAAACCAGATCATAAAGGCTAGGCAACCAACTAGAAAGAGCAATTCGAAGCACACACTTTAGACAAGTTGAGAAGATGAACAGGGAAATCCAACCGATCAAAGGAAACCATATCTCTAACGATCTATACCGTGCTTGCATTAATCCAAACCAAAGCAATGAGGGAACCGAGAAACTCCAGATCCAAGAACCCAACAACAATCAAAGGAAAACCCAAACTAAACGATCAAGGGAAGCCCGTCGGGGAAAAACGCGGGAGGAAGAGGACATGACTGGGAAGAAAGGAGTAGAGAAGAGGTTGTTAACCTCTAGCTAGTGAAGACCCTCCCCGCCGGCAACATCGATCTCGGCGGTGTCGATCACGGGCGTCGGCGTCGTCGTCTCTCTCTCGCGAGCGGCGGCTGGAGAAAAGAAAACCCCAAAGAGGTATGGGTTAAGAGCACCTATTAAGGTATTAGGTTTAAGGCTTAGAAATGACGATTTTACTAAAAACCCCTATGAAAGAGTGGCATTAGCATATAAGTCCTCAATTTGTATATGGGTCCTCACATCACCACTGCCCCTAATATGGGGTTAATATGCTTAAGAGTATGTATAAATTATAAAGATGTAAGAAAACTGTACATACAAAGCCCCGCAGGCAAAGCCAATGAAAAACTCCTCTCTTCCATCGATCTTCCAAGTAACAGAGAGCCCCCTCCTTCCTGTCGAGCCAAAGGAGATCGATCCTTCCTCCCAGGAAGATCGATCATCCTCGTGACAGAGGGCACCTTCCTTGTTGCGCCAAGGAAGATCGATCCTTCCTCCCAGGAAGATCGATCATCCTCGCGACAAAGGGCACCTTCCATTTCACGCCAAGGAAGCTCGATCCTTCCTCCCAGAAAGATCGATCATCCTCGCGACAAAGAGCATCCATGCTACCCGGGAACAGAGATCAATCATTTTCACCAGATGATTGATCATGCTCGGGCTCAGCATGACCAACAAAGAAGGATCGATCCTTCTCCAAGAAGGATCGATCTTGTTGGGTTCTCCGGCGAACATCCGGCGAGAAATACCGTCGGAAAACTCTACCAAATATCACAAAACCTTGAGATCTGGTAGTACGAAGGACCACGAGTCCAAAACCGATAAGTATGCTACAAACTAACAAACATGCATCAATATCTAAGCAAAACAAATCACAATCAACTCAAACTCTCAAAAACCAGAAAACAAAGTAGGTAGGAATCCCTACCAAGTCAAGAGCTGCTTCAATCCCAGCTGCTAAGCCTTGGATTGTCCCCAATCGCTCCAAAATCAGCCCCAAATCTGAGCTCAAGAATGACGGATTTCAAAGGGATTCAAGGAAGAAGACTACATCCGTTTTATAGACAAACGAACCGACCTATGAATGATCTTTCTTCCCTGAAAAAAGATCGATCCTTCATGACGATCACGCCTTGACTTTCTGACACTAAAAGATCGATCTTCTAGCAAGGAAAGATCGATCCATTAGGTACAGAAAGCTAGACTTGGGCTAAAACACAAGCCCAAGCCCGGATCTTTCGATCCCGAGTCCACCTAACCGTTCTAATCAAACACTAACACAAACATGGTCAGTGTGGGCACACGCGGGTGTGAAACAAACCGACAAGGCACAATTTATCAAATTGCCCTTGCGGTCCAAGAAACAATGCGATCCACCGGATCGCACGCTCGACGCGAAACAATCAAATGAGCCACGGGTCCGACCCAGCTGGTCGACCGAGAAGTAGAGGGGCATGTCCTCACATTCTGGCTATATGGATCCTCTTTACCCTTCCCATGTTTGCCGCTTGTGTAAGGCCCTTTATGAACTTAAATAGGGGCCGCGTGCTTGGTTTCATTGCTTTAGTATTTTTTTGTTGAGTCTTGGGTTTCACTCTAGTCAAGCTGATTCATCTCTATTTGTTTATAATGGTCCTTCTTGTACTATTTATTTGCTCCTGTATGTTGATGATATGGTTGTCACGAGGAGTGATTCTGTTTTGGTCAGCTGATTTTTGAAGCGTCTTGCTACTGAGTTCTCTATGAAGGATCTTGGGGAGCTTCATTATTTTCTGGATATTGAGATTCACCGTTCTGCTAAGGGTTTATTCCTCAGTCAGGCTAAGTAGGCTCTTGACCTTTTGGAGCGTGCTAGTATGTTTGATTGTGCTTCGGTTACCACTCCCTTTAGTTGTTAGCTCTCATTTGACTTCTACGGGTGCTGCTTTTGAGGATCATACGTTTTTTCACTCTTTGGCTAGTGCTCTTTATCTTACTATCACTCGCCCCGATTTATCTCATGCTGTTAATTCCATTTGTCAATTCATTCACTCTCTAACTGTTGAGCATTTTCAAGCGTTGAAGCGTGAAGGTCCAAGAGGGGGGTGAATTGGACTCTTTTCGAAAATCTAGTTTAATGAAAAAACCAGGTAGGAGAGAAACAACACTTTAAATGCTTATAGATGAGATGAAACTAAAGCAAAGAAGCATGCAAGAGTACAATTAAAAGGGTTAGAGAGATGGCACCGATTTTATAGTGGTTCGACCCAACTCTTGGTCTACGTCCACTTCTCTCAAGGCTCCCCTTGAGGTTCCACTACTTGCAAATCCCTTACAAGCTTTTCCTCCAAGCATCCTGGTGCTTGGTGACGTTACACACATAGCCACTTGCTGTTGACTATCTTTCAAGATACATCTTCACACTTGAAGAAGGCTTACAAAGGTTTTAGCTCAAAGGAGAATAAGTAGAAATCTTTTCTAAAACTTGCTTAGATGATCTCAATAATAATGATGAAAGTTCTAGCAAGTTTACATGAAGGAACTACTTATACATGGGCTTCAACCAGCTCAACAAGGAGCTCCAACGGCTCTCTGCAACTCTCCAACGGCTAGTTTTTTACTCTGCGCATTGCTGGCGGTCGATCCATGCATCGTCCATCACGTATAAAAAACTCAGCCTTTTTGCTCGACGGTCGATCCACGCATCGTCCGTCACGTATAAAAAACTCAGCCTTTTTGCTCAACGGTCGATCCACGCATCGTCTGTCACTCTCACGGTCTACCGTGACATCGACCATCACATCGTCCGTGAGCCTCTGTTAAGAAAATCGCTTCCCACGGTTGATGCACCGATCGACCGTCGCTCCTTGACTTTTCTTCATAAGTGCGCCACGGTCGACCGCTGTATCGACCATCGCATCGTCCGTCAGGCTCTGTTAAGAAAAACGCTTCCCATGGTCGATGCACCGATCGACCGTCCCTTCTTTACTTTCTTCATTAATGCGCCACAGTCGACCGCCACATCGACCGTCGCATCGTCCGTGAGGCTCTGCGAAGAAAAACGCTTCCCATGGTCGATGCACCGATCGACCGTGAGCCAATAATGCATATTTGCATTCAACACGGTCGATCCATGGATCGACCGTCACATTCCCACGGTCGATCCAATGTCGATCCTTGCATCGACCGTCAGTACAAAAATAACTTAAATATTGAATTTAAGATTTCCAAATAAAAGGGGTAATAAATGTTAAACATATATTTTATCATTTAATGTATATTGGCATCATCAAAACAAGGTTAGGATCAACAATCTCCCCCTTTTTGATGATGACAATCCTTTTAAATGTGATGATAAAATATTTTGACTCCCCCTTAACCAATGCATCCTTTTCTTTCAAAAAATATGTTCTAAAGTTAATTTTCAAGATACACATTAAGTCATATATCTTCAAAATGATATTAAAAGTTCCATTCAAGATATGTTGACATAATAGTTTGAATTTTAGCATGTTCCCTTCTTTTCAATAACAACTTTTAAGCTTTCATGAAATGATTTCATATTGAATTATAACATTGTATTAATACATCATAGCAATATCCAAACACATCTGCATTTCATTCAAAAGATTCCAACATTTTCATACAATACTTCCATTCAAAATCATTTGGAAAACTTTGGACTTACAAAAACTTTCATTTCAAAAACCAGGTTTTCCAAAATACAAGATAAGAAATGTAGAAATGTAGGGCTTTCACATTCATCACACTTTTTCTCCCCCTTTGGCATTATCAAAAAGAAGTAGGAAGGATGGGGAATTAGGATCAATCAACTGAAGGAGTGTCAGGTGGGAATTCATTCTTGATGTAGGCGAAAATCTCTTCAAGTTGCTTAGACATCTTGGCTTGATCTCTGGTGATCGTTGCTTGGGAAGTCTTGATGTCTCCTAGACTTAGTTCCATTCTTCCCAATCTAGCTTCAAGCTCATCAAGCCTTTGTGCCGTGTTGCGACGAACTCGGCTACTAGAGGATTCTCCTTGATGTCCTTCAGGTAAAGGCTCTCCCCCTAAATTTTCTGCTTCATGCTCTTCTTGAGGCTCATCATCTTCATCTCCACTGACATCAGGCCAACTAAGGCCTAAAGCTCGTTTGGCGGCCTTCATCCTCTTGTAGGTGGACTTGTTGAAGGGTTGAGAAAGGGGTTTCCGTTCATCATCAGCTAGGTTTAGGGTGAGGGCTTGGAAAATTGTTGTTAGAAGCCCCCCAAAAGGAAGTGATTGCCTAGCATTTAGATTAAGTATCTCCTTGATAAGGAGATAACCTAGGTTAAGACGCTTCTTCCTAACCATGCAAGAAAGAACATAGGCATGGATGGGTTTTAAGTGATCATGATGGCCAAGCTTAGGAAATAGGTTTGTTCCTAGGAAGTGGGCAAGCTCCCTAAATTGTTGGTGTAGGCTATTTAGCTCTATAGGATTTTTCTCAACTAGTAGAGCCTTAAGGATTGCCTTTCTCCCTTGTTTATCCTTATCAACTCTATTGAAATCCTCATAAGAAGTAAAGTATATGCACTCTCCTTGATTAGGTGCATCTAGTAACTCATTCAACCATTCTATGGTAATTTTAATTTCATTACCATAGACATAGCTACTAATAGCTACACAACTTTCATCATCTATATCCTCAATCATATTGCAATAAAAATACCTAACCATTTCGGGATAGATGTACTAAGGCATCTCTAAGTATTTTTTCCAACCCATATCAGTGAAGAAGTGTTCAACTACATGTTTCTTGTTTGTGGGCAATTGTAAAGCTCTACCGGAAACAACGAATTTATCCTTAAATTCAGACCAGGATTTATACCTATCCATATCTAGGAAGAAGTAGTCGTCGTAGGAAGGGGTAGGTGGAGGATTGGATGAAGAACCGCCTTGCACTCCTTTGGCTTTCTTTGACCCGGGTGGCTTCTTTGCTGCTGCCGTTTTCCGTTTCCCAGCTGGACTTGGTTCCTCAGGTGGAGGAGGACCAGCATTCTTGGTACGAGGCATGGTGCACCAGCTTGTTAGGGTTTTGAGAGGGAAAGAGGAGATCGTGGCTTGAGAGAGAGGAGGAGCAGTGGCTGCGGACGTTTGAGGAGCTAGGGCACGGTCGAACCAGGGAGGTAAATCAAGGGTTGATCGGGAGTTATAAGGGGAGATTGGAGAGGAAATGTCGAAAAAGCCCCTACTTAAGTTGTCACACGGTCCGTGGCGGTCGACCGTAGGAACTTGGCGGTCGACCGTCGCGAGCATTTTGTGTAAAAAGCCATCGCACGGTCGATCCAACGAAGTTGGCGGTCGATCGTCGCGCACATTTGTGTAAAAAGCCAAGCCCACGGTCGATCCAAAGAGTTGGCGGTCGACCGTGGAATACAATGGGTTTAAAAATGAAATCCCACGGTCGATCCGAGGAAGTTGGCGGTCGACCGTCCAGTGTGAATGTACGCAAGGTCGACCGTCAAGAAGTCTGGATCGACCGTCAGTTCCAGAAAGTGATTTTTGAAATTCAATTTAAAATCATTTTTAAATCAAAACATCACAAATCTTTGCATGCACGTGTAACTAAATATTATGAGACAAAAATCACTCATTAATCATGATATTAACTTAATTTACCAAAATTTAGCATTCAAGTTGAATATGGTATGAAAAACAAATAAAGAGGTGACCATACCTTTTCTTTTTAGCTCGTTTATTTTGGACATCCATTGGACATCCCAAGCTCCCTTAATAGATAGAGAATTCTGGTTTCACTCAAGGGTTTGGTTAGAATATCCGCAATTTGATGTTCAGTGCTAACAAATTCAAGTGTAATATCTCCTTTTTATGCATGATCATGAAGGAAATGATGTCTAATTTCTATGTGCTTGGTTCTAGAATGTAGGATGGAATTTTTAGATAAATTTATGGCACTAGTGTTGTCACATCTAATGGGCATTTTGCATATATGTATGTTGTAATTTTTCAATTGCATTTTCATCCAAAGTAATTGTGCACAACAACTACCCGCCGCAATGTATTCCGCTTCGGCGGTGGATAAAGCAACTGAATTTTGTTTCTTGGAGAACCAAAAAACAAGTGCATGACCAAGAAAGTGACATGTACCACTTGTGCTTTTTCTATCAAGTCTACATCCGGCAAAATCCGCATCGGAGTAGCCAATTAGATCAAAAGATGATCTTCTAGGATACCACAGACCATAATTTTGGGTTCCTATTAGATATCTAAAGATCCTCTTGACCGCAACTAAATGAGATTCCTTAGGACAAGATTGATATCTAGCACAAAGGCAAACACTAAACATGATGTCCGGTCTACTAGTGGTCAAATAGAGTAAAGAACCAATCATCCCTCTATAAAGTGTTTGTTCAACGAGTTTCCCATCTTCATCCTTGTCTAATTTTAGTGTTGTACACATGGGGGTTCTATAAATTTTGGATTCTACAAAATCATATTTCTTGAGTAGGTCTCTAGTGTATTTGGCTTGATTAATAAAGATCCCTTCTCGAGTTTGCATAATTTGTAAACCAAGAAAATAATTGAGTTCACCCATTAAACTCATCTCAAACTCACTTTGCATACATGTGGCAAATTCTTCACAACATAAATTTGTAGAACCAAAAATAATGTAGTATCAATTTGTAGAACCAAAAATAATGTCATTAACATAAATTTGAACCAAGAGCAAATCTTTGTCTTTTGATTTGGTAAACAATGTAGTATCAATTTTTCCTCTACAAAAATTATTATCCATCAAGAATTTGCAAAGCCTTTCATACCAAGCTCTAGGAGCTTGTTTTAATCCATATAAGGCTTTAGTGAGTTTGAATACATGATCTCTCAATTTATAGTCTTCAAAACCGGGGGGTTGTTCAACATAGACTTCTTCTTTTAGTAAACCATTCAAGAAGGCACTCTTAACATCCATTTGATATAATTTGAAATCTTTGTAAGATGCAAAAGCTAGAAGTAGTCTTATTGCCTCAAGTCTAGCTACCGGTGCAAAAGTCTCATCAAAATCAATTCCTTCTTGTTGGTTGAAACCTTTTGCAACTAGTCTAGCTTTATTCCTTGTAATTGTTCCCGATTCATCCATTTTGTTTCTAAAAACCCATTTAGTACCAATAACGGGATGTTCATAAGGTCTAGGTACCAAATTCCAAACTTCATTTCTTTTAAATTGATTCAACTTTTCTTGCATTGCTAAGATCCAATGTTCATCCTCTAGTGCTTCCTCAATCGTTTTACGCTCAATTTGAGATAGGAAGGCTAGATTTGCACATGTATTTAATGAAGATCTAGTTTGGATTCCTCTTGATGGTTCACCAATTATCAATTCCTTTGAGTGCGAAGATGCATACTTCCAATCTTTTGGCAAATCATGATGTTGGTCACTAGGTATAATCTCAAGGGATTCCTCAAGTCTAACATTTAATTCTTCAACATCATTTTGGGTTTCATCCAATAAGTCTTTTGATTTGTCATTTGGGATTTCCTCATCTTTACCATTATCAATTCTACTAGGAATTAAAATCATTTCATCAAATGTAACATGCATTGATTCTTCAACCACCAAGGTCCTTTTATTGAAGATTCTATAACTTTTGCTTCTTCCCGAATATCCAAGAAAGACTCCTTCATCGGATCTAGCATCAAATTTTCCAAGACTATCCTTGCCATTGTTCAAGATAAAACATTTGCAACCAAAAGCTCTAAAGTACCCAATATTTGGAATTCTTCCTTTCCAAAGCTCATAAGGGGTTTTCTTCAAAATGGGTCTCAAGGTTACTCTATTTATCACATGGAAAGAAGTATTAATTGCTTCGGCCCAAAAATACTTAGGAAGATTATTTTCACATAAAAAAGTTCTAGCCATGTCTTGTAGGGTTCTATTTTTCCTTTCAACAACACCATTTTGTTGAGGGGTTCTAGGTGAAGAGAAGTTATGGGAAATCCCGTTGTCATTACAAAACTTTTCTAGATGGAAATTCTTGAATTCTCCTCCATTATCACTTCTAATGCATGTAATGAGAATACCTTTCTCATTTTGGACTCTTCTACAAAAGTTGGTGAATTCCTCAAAGACTTCATATTTGTGTGCAAGGAAAATCACTCAAGTGTATCTAGTATAGTCATCTACTAAAACAAATCCATATGAGCTACCACCTAAGCTAGTTGGTTTAGTAGGCCCAAAAAGGTCCATATGAATGAGTTCTAGTGCTCTTGTGGTCGAAACTATATCTTTAGACTTGAAAGATGATTTTACTTGTTTTCCTCTTTGACATGCATCACAAATCTTATCTTTATCAAATTTGATCTTGGGAAGTCCAAGAACAAGGTCTTTTCGAGAAAGTTTGGATATTAAATCCATGTGTGCATGTCCAAGCCTTCTATGCCATAACCAAGAGTTTTCATTTAAGACACTAAAGCATACATCATTATGGCAAACAAGATCATCAAGATAGAATGTGTATACATTACCATCACGATAACCTACTAGCAAGATTTTATCACTAAGAGCATTCTTAACATAGCATTTTGAATCTTCAAAAATAACTTTGTTATCTCTATCACATAATTGACTAATGCTAAGCAAGTTATGTTTCAAACCTTCAACTAAGAGAACATTTTCAATAATAATGGAAGAGGTTTTACTAATATTGCCAATGCCAATAATTTTTCCTTTTCCATTATCTCCAAAAGTCACCATTCCTCCATCTTTAGATTGAAAGATTGAGAACATGCTCCTTTCACCCGTCATATGTCTTGAGCATCCACTATCAAGATACCATCTTTTAGCCTTTGTGTTGGTCTTGATCTTGGATCTCATGCATTCCTACAAATAGGAGATCAAACCTTGATTTTTGGTACCCAAATCTTTTTGGGTCCATTTGCATTAGTACTATGCATACGAGAAGAAGATGAATGTCTAGGTGCCCAGATTTTCTTAGCATTAACATTCCTCATTAAATAGCAACTAGGTGCAATGTGACCTACTTTGCAACAATAATGACATATAGGTGCTTGTGTTACCTTAGGAGGATGAGAAGAAGCTTTAACAAAGTTAGTCTTCTTTTGGTTGTTCACCTTTATAGGGTTGCAGCCAATTCCTTCCTTATTTAAGGAGTTCCTTTGGCTATCAAGAATTTCATCTAACTTGTCTCTACTCTTCACAAATTTTGCTATAGTGATTTTTAAGTCATTTATCTCAAGAGTGAGATCTCTCTTGGATTTCCTCAAGAAGATAAGTTCTCTTTGCATATCATAGTTTGTATTCTTCAATATGGTGAGCTCATATTGAGTGTCCTTGAGTTCATCCTTAAGTGTGTCATTTGTGTCACAAGACTTATTCTCTAGCATGCATTTGTTTTCTTTTTCTAAAGTTCCAATCCTATGCATGCCATTTACTTTTTCTCCTTCTACTTTCTTCAAGTTCTTACAAGTAGCATAGTATTTCTTTTAAAGGAATTTGAAATCATTTGCTAAAGCATGATAAGCATCAAAGAGTTCTTCAAATGCAAGCTCGTCCTCTACCTCATTTTCTTCTTCTTCCTCATCTCCATGTGCCATTAAGCATATGTTGGCTACCTCTTGTTCTTTTTCATCGGATGAGGTCTTCACATCACTTTCTCCCCAAGTAGCCATCATTGCCTTCTTTTTTTTAAACTCCTTCTTTGTTGGCTTCTTGAGTTGAGGGCAATCGAACTCGTAGTGTCCGGGTTTTCTACACTCATAACATATGATTTCATTTGTGTTAGAAGAAGTAGGATTGTATTTTTCACCTTTGGGGAATTTCTTCTTGAAGAATTTCTTTCCTCCTTGGCGTTTGAAGATCTTTTGTATTCTTCTTGATATCATCGCCAACTTCTCATCGTCATCTCCATCACTTGAATCGGATGAGTCTTTGCTAGATGACTTGAAGCCAACCGTCTTCTTCTTTTTACCTCCCTCTTCGTTGCTTCTCTTCAAGCTCATCTCATAGGTCATGAGGGAACCCATGAGCTCATCTAGTGGCAATTTGGATAGATCCTTGGCTTCTTCGATCGCTGTCACTTTAGGATCCCACGACTTAGGTAAACATCTAAGAATCTTCCTCACAACCTCATCGTTAGCATAAATTCTTCCAAGAGATTCAAGCATATTTAATATGTTAGTAAAACGTGTAAACATCTCACTAATAGTTTCATCATTCTTCATGCAAAAGAGTTCATACTCATGTACAAGCATACTGATTTTTAACTCTTTAACACGACTTGTTCCCTCGTAAGTAACCTCAAGTTTGTCCCATATCTCTTTTGCTGATTTGCATGTAGAGACCCTATTGAATTTACTAGGGCTAAGGGCACAAAATAGAAAGCTTTTGGCCTTGACATTAGTTTGAAGGTTCTTGAGGTCAATTGGGGTGTAGTCACTCTTTGTCTTTGGGACATCTTTCCCATCAACAATTTTAATAGGGACATAAGGTCCATCCTCTATTACTAACCATGCCTCACAGTCCATTGATTAAACAAAAATTTCCATTTTTGTTTTCCAGTAATTGTAGTTTGAACCATTGAAGTAGGGTGGCCTATTGGTAGCTTGTCCCTCTATGTTTTCCATATCTAGATAGGATCCTCTAAGTGTTGTTACACCACTAAATAAGAGACCTAGCTCTGATACCAATTGAAGGTCCAAGAGGAGGGTGAATTGGACTCTTTTCGAAATCTAGTTTAATGGAAAAACCAGGTAGGAGAGAAACAACACTTTAAATGCTTGTAGATGAGATGAAACTAAAGCAAAGAGGCATGCAAGAATATAATTAAAAGGGTTAGAGAGATGGCACCGA
The DNA here is from genome assembly GCA_963920575.1 of Narthecium ossifragum. Taxonomy (NCBI): domain Eukaryota; kingdom Viridiplantae; phylum Streptophyta; class Magnoliopsida; order Dioscoreales; family Nartheciaceae; genus Narthecium; species Narthecium ossifragum. Next base: position 27,904,692 of record OY986964.1, on the reverse strand, counting down.
TTTTATAGTGGTTCGACCCAACTCTTGGTCTACATCCACTTCTCTCAAGGCTCCCCTTGAGGTTCCACTACTTGCAAATCCCTTACAAGCTTTTCCTCCAAGCTTCCTGGTGCTTGGTGACCTTACACACACAACCACTTGCTGTTGACTATCTCTCAAGATACCTCTTCACACTTGAAGAAGGCTTACAAAGGTTTTAGCTCAAAGGAGAATAAGTAGAAATATATTCTAGAACTTGCTTAGATGATCTCAATAATAATGATAAAAGTTCTAGCAAGTTTACATGAAGGAACTACTTATACATGGGCTTCAACCAGCTCAACAAGGAGCTCCAACGGCTCTCTGCAACTCTCCAACGGCTAGTTTTTTACTCTGCGCATTGCTGGCGGTCGATCCATGCATCGTCCGTCACGTATAAAAAACTCAGCCTTTTTGCTCGACGGTCGATCCACGCATCGTCCGTCACTCTCACGGTCGACCGTGACATCGACCGTCACATCGTCCGTGAGCCTCTGTTAAGAAAATCGCTTCCCACGGTCGATGCACCGATCGACCGTCGCTCCTTGACTTTTCTTCATAAGTGCGCCATGGTCGACCGCCGCATCGTCCGTCAGGCTCTGTCAAGAAAAACGCTTCCCACGGTCGATGCACCGATCGACCGCCGCTTCTTTACTTTCTTCATTAATGCGCCACGGTCGACCGCTACATTGTCCATGAGGCTCTGTGAAGAAAAACGCTTCCCACGGTCGATGCACCGATTGACCGTGAGCCAATAATGCATATTTGCATTCAACACGGTCGATCCATGGATCGACCATCACATTCCCACGGTCGATCCTTGCATCGACCGTCAGTACAAAAATAACTTAAATATTGAATTTAAGATTTCCAATTAAAGGGGTAATAAATGTTAAACATATATTTTATCATTTAATGTATATTGGCATCATCAAAATAAGGTTAGGACCAACAAAGCAGATTTTATTGTATGTCAAGGGCACTTATGCTTATGGTCTTCAGATTTCTTCTCCTTCTCCGCTTACGTTGACCACCTATTCTGATGTGGATTTTGGGGGGGGGGGGGGGGTGCTGTCTTGATACTCGTTGATAAGACTTGAAGAGTGCACAAAACACCCTTGTAATTTGACTTTGTTGGTCTCTGAGCAAGGCTTCACTGACTACTTTTATCTCATTTCAGGTATAACAGACCCTACTATGAGTTAGATCAACTTTGGTGCTAAAAGAAGCGGATTCTGGCAATTCTGACAAGTCAGATCGATCCGCCTCTACTGGAGTGATCGATCCTACGCAACCAGCACGTGGACAAAGAACAAGCATAAGGATCGATCGGACTCAACATGACGGATCGATCCTCCACGGGACGTAGCATAACAATAATGGAAAGATCGATCGGACTCGATAGGTCTGATCGATCCAGGGCGTCAACAACAATCAAAGGAGTAGGATCGATCGTACTCCAGAGACGGATCGATCCTTTGCGGCTAGTGTTCACGAATAAAACGTCGATCTCGCGGGGACAAGATTTCTATTTTATTTTCGAGCATATCATTTTTTATTTTGTTCAAGGAAATTGCAGGCACCACACCCCTGGATCGCCGAATAGGCAGATCCATCATTTACATCCTCATAGGGAACACCTCCGATTCTAGATCCGATAAAATAAGCTTTTTACATTAAAAAAATATTTAAGACCGCCACCTTCATCGCCGGGATCTTTGAAGTCATTGAAGTTGACGGGATTTTGTTAGAGTTTTGTCGCCGGATTTGTTGAAAGTTATGCGGCTTCAAAGTTCTGATGGCAGCTCTTAATCTTTAAGCTTTCACAGTTTTCTTTGGCAGCAACCGGCACAATTTTTGAACACCCAGCAGCAAGCAATTCTTATCTTCTGCAACAGACTTTTAGAACTTGCTTCGTCTTCTAGCAACTAATCAGCAACAAGTTTTCGTTGAACAAGGACCAAAGATGCGCGCCGGCTGGGAGCAGAGGAGGCCGACGAGTTCTTTGGGTTCTTCCGACGAGTTCTTTGGATTCTTCTGCTGGCTGGAACAGAGGATCGCAGCGACCGGAACAAGGGACGCAGCGGTTGGAGCTCGAGGACGTCGGCTGGAAGCTTGATGACGTCGGCTGGAAGCTTGATGACGTCGGCTAGAAGCGCCTGGGTTTGGACCTCGCCGCCGCGGGTTGGGTGACGAATCTCTTTGGGTTCCGCCGGCTGGACGACAGCGATGGGTTCTTTGGGCTGGTTCAAGACCAGTTTGGCGAGGAAGACGACGGTCTCCTCGTTTCTTTGGGTTCCGCTGGCTGGAACAGAGGAAGATGACGACGACGATGGGTTCCCCTTTGGGCTGGATCAGCGGACGGCGATGGAGCTCCTTGAAGGGTGGTGATGGATGGGTTTCTCCCTTCGGGCGTTTCCTTCTCTTCTTCTCTTTCTTTGACTCTGTTTCTTTCTCTGCTTCTTCTGGATGCTCTTCGTCCCGCTCTGGTTGACGCTCTCCTACTTTGCTATTTCGCCAGCCTCTCTTCTCTTCCTTTGCTCTTTCGGTGATGGGTTCGGACTGGCTCGAGGATGACAGCGACGAGGAAGACGATGGGTTCCTCCTTAGGCAGCGATGGGTTCCCTGGCTGGCTCGAAGAAAACGGCGGCGATAGGTTTCCTTGGGTTGGAGCAGAGTGGGCGATGGCGATGGAGTTTCCTGGATGAGCGCGGGCGATCTCCTTCTCCTCTCCGTCAGCCTTCTCTCTGTTTTCTCTAGTTTTTGGTAGCCCTTCCAACCTCTGCTTTCTCTATTTTTTGCCAGCCCCTCTCTTCTCTCCTTTCTTCTCTTCTTATAAGAATCGGGGTTTGTTGGAGGTTGCGAGAGATACGCTCGAGACTATAGGGATCTGGGTGTTGAGATTTGATTCTCAGCCAGGTTGTTGGGAGGATGAGGATGTTAGGATTTGATCTGTTGAGATCTGAGTGAAGTTAGGGTTTCCTAACCATTTAGATTAGGGAGTTGGGATTTGGCATTTAAATTTTAAATGTTCATTTAAATTTGAAGATTTGAATGGTTTTGTCTAAATTTGAATGTCCCATTTAAATTTCAAGTTCATGTGTGAACTTGTTTGAATTTTGAATATTTATTCAATTTTCAAGTATTTATCTTGAACTTGAATAATTATCCGGCTGTCGGACATTTGTTCAAATTTTGAATGTCTTGTTTGAATTCTGAATTTTATGTGATATTTGGAGAATTTACTAAAATATCCCGGGCAAGCCGGTTGTAAATTACCAAAATACCCTTTTTAACGGTCATATGTATTTTGGACTGAAATGCCCCCAGGGTAGAGAAAATACCTCTATTTTAGATTTTCACACCCCTGAAGATGTGAAATGACTAAAATGCCCTTTCGGGTTAAATGACCAAAATACCCTTTCGGTTTGGTTGTTTAGGTGCGACGCATGGCAGCGCGACTTGTGTGTGTGTCATGGACACGTGCGCGCATTATGTAGCACATGTATATTTTTGCCGAGATTTGGGCATATTTTAATTTGGACGCGATGCATGACAACGCGTCTATGTTGCACGTGTCATGGACACCTCCGCGCACATTATGTGACGCACATATTTTAAACTTGATGTATGCGAGTCATGTGCACGCGCATGGCGTACGCATCGCCCTGGCCGGGACTTAGGCGAATTTGAGTTTGGGTATTTGTTTGGGTTTATTTTGAATTTTCGGATTTTTTCTTTATTTATTTGAGGGAATTTTCTATAATGGCCCTGATGTTGTGGAAAATTACCAAAATGCTCCTATATTTACACAGCTTATTTAGGATGCCGTCAAAGCTATGTAAAGGCTATTTTAGAGAGTAGTGGGAGATTTAGACATGTATTTTAGTCTAAATTCCCAAAATACCCTTGGGTGGATAAAATTACCAAACTAACCTTGTTCCTCTGGTTTGTATAGGATGCCGTCAAAATCAGGAATATGTAGGGAATTTGGATGGATTCGACTGTGTATGAGCCAGTTTGGATTTGGTGCATGCGGATTCGGCCGGGGGAATTTCGCAAATATGATCGACTTAGCCTTAGCTAAAATCGATGTCAACAGCTAGAAATAAAGATCAACGGCTCAGATCTAATCCGGGGGAAGATGCGTCCTAGGCTATAAATAGTCAATGTTTAGGGATTTTTAGGGGGCTTTTTCCAGATCTTTTTAGGGAGAGTTTTCCTGTACTTCTTCTACACTTTTCTTCGAGGATTCTTCGGAGGAGATCCATGGTGGGAGGAGATCATCGACTTCCACCTATGGATCGACCCCTAAAGATGAGTAGCTAAAACCCTAACCATGGGATTCTTATGATGTAACTAGGGTTTTTGCTAGGGATTTCTGAGATCTAGGGCTTGTAAACATTATTGTTTGACTTATATGGATTGATTTCTATTTTCTTCATACCTTGGTGTCAATTTCTTGCTGGATGTATGGATTGTTTTGGTTTGCACTTGATTCTAAAGCTTGTGTATGCTAGGGCTTGGATTGGATTTATCCAATTAAGAGGACCATGCTAGTCCCATGGTATCTCGAATGAAATCTTCTTCGTGATTAGGGATTGTATAGTCCTAGTCCCACTACAGTAGTGCTAGTCCCACTACGTTCCATCCCTAATCCTTCATACGTCCTGCTTTTGTAGTTTTGGCCATCAAGATGCTAAACCCATCTTGATCTTACACCTAAATCCATATCCGTAATACTATTTGCGATGAATTCATCCTGATAAGAGGGTTCATTAGCAGTGAACGTAACTAATCATTCGGTTACTGATAATTAGATTTTTGGTTCTTGCCAACAAAGAATCCTAATCAGAACTTGTTGAGTGCTAAGGAGAACTAGCCATTCATGTCACGCCCCGACCCGCGAAAACCCGACCGGGCTGGGCGACGCGAACCGAAATCTAACAAACCGCGGAAAAATATTGGCGAGGGTTCCCTCTAACCTATTGGTCTCCCTAGCAATTCATCAAACACTCCCAATTTAAAACAACAATTAAATAATAAAACCTCGAACCACAGATTACAAAACCCAAGTGAATTTAATATACATATCCTCGGAGAGGGGAAGATCCAAATACAACATTACTCGCGTAGGAGGCTATCTAACATAGGTAAAAGCAGTAAAAGATCACCACCTCTCAGACTCCGCCTGGCGCCGCCGCACCGCTGACCGACTGCTCGGTAGGGGCCACAGAAGAAGAACTGACGCATGCACCTACAAAACGCAGCCCGGTAGGAGTGAGCATAAAGCTCAGTAGGGTTCTACACTACGACACACAGAAGGAATGGGAACACAACAGTGTCGCCCTCAAGCAAAGGCTGGGTGTACACAGGGGCCCCATAACCCCACCGCGTGTCCCTGAAGGGAAGCCTCATTCATGTCTTCCAGCCGAACTGGTAATACACTGGGTCGCCCTCAGCGAGGCAGGAAAGCAGCACTGCCATCTCACTAGCAGGAAACCAACACTGCTGGGCGGGCAACCAACACCGCTGAGTAGGCACACCCTCTACCCAAGAGACAGTGAACCGGACACCGGCTACACCTCAACACTCGGCTCGAGACCGACGCGACCTCTAAACATCATCAAGCACCATGTGTACCAGTCATCTAAGCCTATCATCAAGTTGACTGGACACCACAATTCGAATCTGGACCAAGCTACCCAACCCCGGTCCTAGGGCTAAATCTGAGCTTCCAGCCTCGGGACGGTGACCCACAAATCACCCACGCCCTAACCATGCAACTAATGCACAACAGAGGATGCATGCTATGAACATACACAGATAAGAGATAAGCATGCAACAGTATGTTTAAGGATAGCATACAAGTCCAATCGGATCGCTGCAGCGGTACTACCAACCGCTGCCAGCCGATCCGCAGCGGGTCCCAGCATTACGACGGTACCACGACCGTCAACCGCGGACTCCTGCAACGGGAAGCAAACCCGAAAACCTCGATGAATAGTAAAATATAATATTATATGTTTCGAACATATAATATTATTAAAACACCAAAAGTCCTCTACTTAGGGGCTAATTGACCCAATCGATCCGACATCCAAACAATGTCAGATTCGAGATCTAACTTAAACACCAGTAGATCAACATACCGGAATCAACATATCCAAAATATGGAAACATCCAACGGCTAGATTAATGGGAAACACTAATCAAAATCGCTAATCAAACTAACTTACCATTACTTGCTGCAACACAGCCCTCCAGTAAGAAATTCATAACAAATCGTAGGAAAATCAGAAAAATATGAAATCAGTTGGATCTGAGCGTAGATTCAAAGATCTACCACTCTTATGTTCATCACAACCCAAGAACCTGCACCTATTGGTCGGAAAACTCACCGCAAACTGGTTGTTCTTCAAAAACAGCAGAAACCGAAAAATCTGAGATTAAACAAGCTTAAATCCTACTAAAATCTCAACCAAAGCTTATGAAACTTAAGCCCGAAATTATATTAAGCATGAGGAAGCCAACAACACAAAAAACAATAAGATCTAACTGCTAGATCCAAAGAAAACCCCTAAACTAACTCAATAGGTAGAAACCTACCGGAAACGCTAAACCTCGGCTGATTCCCCGCGATACGACCACCAAGCCGGCGTCCAAGCAAGCCAAGGATCTTCCTCACGTTGTCACGAGTCCAACAAGCTTTCAAGCTCCCAAAAAGATGGCCGGAGGAGGGAGAACGGAGAGGAAGAAGAAGACAGGAGCAAACCGGAAAAACAGGGGAAGGTCGCGGGCTATTTATAGACTCGAGTCCGATCGATCGCTCCAGGATTGATCGATCGGACTGGGCCAGGTTAAGTCGGTTCACGTCCTTATCTGGACACGTCGGCCACACTGACCACCGGCACAAGGCCGATCGATCGCTCCTTGGAGCGATCGATCGCACACGGGCCGCCAGCTGCCCCAAAAACGGGCTTCTGGCACTCGAGCTTTGATCTTTCGATCCCAAGTCTACCTAGGGTTCTAGTAAACACGTAAATCAAACAACAGAGCTGTGTGTGCACCACGCAGGTGTGAAACAAACCAACAAGGCACAATTTACCAAATTGCCCTTGTGGTCTACAACGAGCCACAGGGGTAGAGGGGCCGGGGCGGGGGCGTTACAGTATGGTATCAGAGCCGGTTCCCAGCCAGAAATTGTGCAAGCGAGGACGCTGGGCCGCTAAGGTAGGGTGGATTGTGAGGCCCGCTGGGTCTACTTTGGGACAAGATGCCTTCGCTTGGAGGGCGGGTATGAGTCGGGTAGCTGGGTAAGCAATCCCACAACGCCTGGGTATGGTCCGGGGTTCGATATAAGTATATAGTAAGCCCTTATAAGACACAACACGTTTTTAAAGCCGTGATGGCAGTGATCCGTCAGAAAACTCCAACGTTAAGCGTGCTCGGCGTTGGAGCGATGGGTGACCTCTCGGGAAGTTGGGAGGTGTAGCCTGGTTTTCGGTGGTGAGCCAAAAGCGGACAATATTGTGTCGTGGCGCGGCACCGCTGGGCGGATCCTAGTCGGACCGAGAGCCCGCGGGTGGGGGCCGGGGCCCAGTGGAGGGTCGGGGCGTTACTGTATTGTATCAGAGCCGGTTCCCAGGCGGAAATTGTGCCAGCGAGGACGCTGGGCCCCCAAGGTGGGGTGGATTGTGAGGCCTGCTGGGTCTACCGTGGGACAAGATGCCTTCACCTGGAGGGCGGGGATGAGTCGGGTAGCCGGGTAAGCAATCCCGCAACGCTTGGGTATGGTCCGGGGTTCCATATAAGTATATAGTAAGCCCTTAATAGACACAACGCGTTTTAAAGCCGTGATGGCAGTGATCCGTCAGAAAACTCCAACGTTAAGCGTGCTCGGCGTTGGAGCGATGGGTGACCTCCCGGGAAGTTGGGAGGTGTAGCCTGGTTTTCGACGGTGAGGCAAAAGCGGACAATATTGTGTCGGGGCGCGGCGCCGCTGGGCGGATCCTGGTCCGACCGGGAGCCCGCGAGGCGGGGCCAGGGCCAAGTAGAGGGCCAGGGCGTTACATGTATTCTTTGTGATAATAAGAGTGCTTTATTTATGACTGGCATTCCGGTTACTCGTCCTCGCTCCAAGCATGTTGCACTTGACTATCACTTTTGTTCGTGAGATGGTGGCAAATGGTGCTCTTCAAGTTAAATTTATCTCTACAGATTTTCAAGTTGCAGATATCTTCACTAAGGGTATTTCAAAGCCTCAGTTTGTTCTTTTTCGTGGCACGTGTTGCAAATTCGGCAGGGATGAAACCAAGATGGGAAGACAAGAAAATAGAACAAGAAGGAGACACCGGAATTTAATGTGGAAAACCTTCCGGCAAATTACCACAAAGGAAAATCCACGGGAAGAAGTGCTTCACTATGTAAGGAGATTACAGAGCACTCTCTAACTCTCGCACCAATCCTCTCTTCCCTCCCAGTACGTTATCACGTACTTAAAGATATATCTCTGTCTTTGCTTTCTCTCAAGCCCTAAGACCTCTCTCTAGGCCTCTCATATGAGAATCCATGTTCTACAAACCCTAACATATATCCTGACCTTAAATAGCCTCAATCAGAGTGATTTAAGCTGTTAGATCAAAGCCAGTTTTGCATCTCGCCGGTTTTGGATCGATCCAAAAGAGGTCTGGATCGATCGAACTGTGCATTGGCCAAACCACTTCTTTGTCAATTGATCTGGGATTGATCCACTGTGGATCTGGATCGATCCACTCTGCTGACGCCTCTCTGGATCGATCCAGAGCCTTTCTGCATTGATCCAGGAACGGCTCTCTGCACGCTAGCCTTCTCCTACGCGTTCTCACCGCTTCTCGTTGACGCCTCTCGTCGACGTCTCTCATGGGGAGGGATTTCCCAACAGCAAGCTCACTGTTACATCTGCTTCTGCGGTTCCCTTGAGGGGGGGGGGGGGGTGTTAGTGAAAATATGATATGATCTTACTGTTGGTTATATATAGATAGATTTGATATAGTAATGTAAAGCTAGCATATATCATATGTAATATTTGTATATTGATATATATTCGTTGTGCAGCTCCAAACAGTCGAAACTGAAGTCTTCAAAGACTTGGGCCAGACTGGGTCCAGTCTAGGTATTTCATCCAAGAAGAAAGCAATACAGGCCAGACCGGGCTTCCACCAAAAGAGGCCCTGGTCCAACCAACAAGGTGAATACTTCAGGCCTGTTTGGTTTGGGTGCATCAGGCAGCATCGCATCGTGCGATGCACTCTGATGCACCAATCCCCTGTTTGGTTCGCGGGGTGCATCACACGATGCACTCTGATACTCCGATCCACTGTTTGGTTTGCATGGCGCATCGCGCGACGCATGCATCACACGATACATTTTCAGCTGATTTCGCGCATCATATGAAACGACCAAAATTACCGTTTTATACGATGCACCATCGCGCGAGCTTTCACCAGCGAACCCGAACTGACCTAAAGGCAAACCAAACATAATATAATAAAATTTTAATATATATATATTCACAACATTATATCAATAATATATATATATATATATATATCATTGAGATTAAAATTTAACTTTATTGCATCATTATGTGAACTTTATATACATAATATATATATATTATTGAGAGATATATAATAATATATATATTATTGAGATTAAAATAATATATATTTTAAAATGTATATTAAAATTTAACTTTATTACATCATGTGAACTTTATATGAATAATATATATATCTATATATTATTAAGAGGTACGCGGATACCTCCCGCGGCGTCCCGAATTTTTTTCGGGATGCCGAAATTCGAATCCGCCTCAGGGCGGATTCCAATTTACGGAATCCGACCGGGATCCACGCCGGAGCCAAACGCGCGGATCCCGGTCGTTGGAATCCGCGCGTCCCCGGATCCTGCGGATTCGAGGGATCCGGGGCGCGCCAAACGCCCCCTAAATTGACTCTTCATATATTCATAACACTTATGTGCAATTTGTTCATCAAAAGCTTTAGGAAATCTCCTTTCAAAAGCTCTTTTTATTCAAGCCATGTGATTGTCCTCAGGGATTTCACGAACCATATTCTGGTTTAAAGCATTCTCATTTCTGCTGATGATCTCTTGTAATTCAGAGACCTTTGTGTTCACATCCAAGCCTCTCTACCATTTGACTTGGTATCTTCTTTTGAGACAGGGGATGTATAAATCATCAATTCCAGGTACACAACCATTTCCAAATCCGTGGAATTTCTACTTTTGCAAAGAAGTATAGAGGGCACATTCCCTCTAAGATTTCATCATCTTTCTTGGTATGAAGAATAGGATGGGTGGAAACCCATTTCTCATAAAGAGCTGCAATTGGTTATGGCAATATATCCAGCTCGACACCATATTAATATCACCAGTCATAAATCCATGCGGGGATATCCTTATAAAGGATCTCAGGACATAGTTTAATAAACCATATATGTTTTAGATTCTCATTCTCACATAAGAATGATAGATAAAATGCATATTTATAATCCCAATAATTGAAACTATAAGTTTCTTTCTCGATCTTAAAAGGGAATGGTTTATGGGTACTAAAACCCCATTCTTTTGGTGTCATGACATTCTTGACTATGCATTTACTATAAGTAGGTGGCTTCATGTCATCAGAATTTTTATAAAAATGTTCAAAATGAACCTCTCTTTGTGATAAAAGAGACTCCATCCACTTTCGCGATTTATATACCGAAGTAGGAT
>OY986964.1:27859708-27893695 GCA_963920575.1 Narthecium ossifragum | reverse complement strand
TTGCCAACGAGCAAAAATTTGTTTAGAACTCAAATTTTTAACATCCTTTTCAATAACACTCTTAGCAGAGCTACAATCAATGCGAAGGAAAAACGGTTGATTAAGGAGATCATCCTGGAATTTAGACATGCATTTAATAATAGACAACATTTCTTTTTTAATTGTGGAATAGTTAAATTGAGCAGTATTCCACTTGCCAGGCGTATAACGAACTAACTCTTCGTTAGTAGAGTCCGAGCATTGTTGTTTTAAAATGCCACCATAGCCAATATTACTGGCGTCAGTTTCAACAATCTTCTTACACTCTGGTTTAATCCGATTTGTGCAAGGAAGATTTTTAACTTTAGACTTAATTAGTCTAATAGCATCAGTATGGGCATGAGTCCAAGGATCAGGGTTCTTCTTTAATCGATTATAAAGGAGAGTTGTATCCTTTGCCCAATTTTTATAATAATCAGATACATAATTCAAAGCTCCTAAGAACCTTTGTATTTGATTGGTATCTGTTATAACATCAGGAAATTTAGAAGCAAATTCAATGTTTCGATCTATGAGAACTATAGTTCCTTTACCAATATTATGACCAAGAAATCGGATTTCAGTTTGAAATAATTTCATTTTTGAGGCAGATATTACTAACCCATTTTTTTATGGCTAAATGTCTAAAGACATCTAAATGTTTCACATGCTGATCAATATTTTCAGAAAATATTAGTATATAATCTATATAAGACAAAATGAAATTGGTATAAGAAATGAATATTTCATTCATAATATTTTGAAACTCCGAAGGAGCATTCTTTAATCCGAATGGCATTACATTCCATTCGTAATGGCCAAATGGGATAATGAAGGCCTTTTTATAACGGTCTTTCTCAGCAATTTGGATTTGCCAATAACCAGATTTAAGATTAAATTTTGAAAATATTTTTGCTCGATAAATTCTATTAAGCAAATCCCTCTTATTAGGGATTGGATATATTATCCATTTCAACACCTTATTAACGGGCTTGTAATTTATAACTAAACGAGGAACTCATCGTTCTCTTTCAGCAGTATTGTTAACATAAAATGCTGTACAACTCTATGGGGAGTAAGATTTACGAATCAATTTTTTCTCTATAAGAGAAGGAATTTCTTTTTTGGATAAATCAAGATATTCTTGGTTTATTTGGCACGGTCGTGCTCTAGTAGGAACATTCTTTTCTTCAAAAGAATCCTCGTAAGGCAATTCAATTATATGTTGCTTACGATTTTAAAAGGCATTAGGAACCGTTCCACACACAAAAGACTGAAACTGCTTGTCAATCTGATCTATTAGATCTTTAACATCATGCTTCTTTAATTGTTCCTCAATTTGAACATGTCAAATTTCTTCTTCAAGAAAAAGAATTTGATTTTCTTTTAAAAGAATATCTTTCACCTCATTAAGAATTTTCGTATGAGGCTCAGTTATAAACTGTAAAGTAATAAGTTCTCCTTTATATCTGGCATTAATTCCAGAGGAGTCAACTCTTTCTAACGGCGTAATATTATGCAAAAATGGAGTACCCAAAATAATGTATTGTGAAAGATTTTTTACTAACACAAAAGGGGTAGGTATACAAGTTTCTTATATAGAAACATAAGCTTTTGGAAGTTTATGATTAACTTCCAATTTATTACCACCAGCGCCGCTAAGGGCTTGAGTGGTTTTCTCAAAATATTTGAAAGGTACTATTCCATCACGAATGTAATTAAGATCATCACCACTACCTATTAGTGCTATCAAATGTGGTATAACTACTTGATCTGAAATAACTAAAGTTATTCCTACATACCATTTTTGAGCAGTAATTTGCTGCAACATTTGGACTAAGAATTCATTAGGAATTTCAGAACTTTGTCTGGTCTCAATTTGTTTACTTTTGTCAGGTATAAAAGGAAATTCTCCTTCAGTAAAAGATAATTTATCTTTTTCTTCAAGTAGAGAAAATATATATTTATTCTCTTCTCTAAGAAGTTTAACTTCTTCTTTAAGGCTATTAACCTCTCTGTTAAGTTTTGCTAAAGACAGACATTTAACAGTTTTTTCTTATCTTCTTCGTATAACTTCAGCAAGTCTATAAGTATTATCTGTTTTAGGAGCTTCAATCTTTTGATCTCCTTTTAAACATATATCAATCAATTGTGATTTTAATTCAGAAGATATATTTTCTTCTATAAGCAATTTTGCTATGATACTCTTATCAAGAGACATCATATTAATAGATAAGCCATTCATCTCAACTATGGCTTTCCAATAGTTTGAATTATCCTTAGTAATACAATTATTAATTGTACAAGAGCATTCTCTTTCTTCTTCTGATGATTCAGAAGAAAGGCTTTCATCAGACTTAGAATCAGTATTACTGATCATCACTTTGTATAAGGATTTTTTTAATCCTTCATCTTCGATCTCATTGATCTTTTTCTTGGTATAACATCGATTAGCATAATGACCAATCTTACCACATTTAAAGCACTTAGCTTTAGATTTATCAACCTTTGGTTTCCTCTGAGTATTACTCTTTTGAGGATCAAATTTCTTTCTTCTCTTCTTATAGAAAGATTTATTTTCCTTCTTCTCTATTTTGGGTTTCTTTTGCTCAATTGGCTCGTGAAAAGCAAATTGTTGGCAAAATTCTCCCAATTATTTTTTCTCAGTAAGTTTATGAGACTTTAATTAATTTTTAAGCTTTATGTCATTACATAAGCTTAATCCTTTATGGATGCATGCATTTATTAATGCACCATAAGTATACGATGTATAAGAAATAACACCACTATCAGGTTCTTTAATATAATTTCTAACTCTTTCTACAAAAAGGTTAGAAAGACCGTTTACGAATTTAGACTTCCAATGAGTACTATTAACATCATTGAGCTGCATAACTCTATTAAGAAATGTATCTTTATACCAACGGAAATGGGTAAGAGTTGGACATCTTAAATTTTGAAAAAGTGCCCATGTCTTCTCCCCCTGATTAGTAATATTGCCAGTAAAATGATCAACAATAGTCAAAACAAGAGTATAAACGACATCAGTTTGTTGTTGACTATTTTCAATTTTGAATGCAGAAAGAATTTCAGTCCGTTGATCATGGGTGGGATAATTATCCCACCAACCTTTCAGACTTCTAGTGAAACCACAAGTTAGAAAAGAAGCAATATTAGTATCAGAATTTCCATTACTTCTACAAATAGTAGCATACATCATCATTCGATGAGCCATATTGTAAATTTGGTGATCGCTCATACCATCTATATTCCATTCATAGATGTTACGACCGGAGTAATCTTGTTGAATAAAAGTATCATTTTCTTCATATAAAACATCCAAAGGAGAAGGACGTTTATAATAAAACTTCTCGATATTACGAGGTCGGTTTTCTATTTTATTAATATGTTGAAACTGTTGTTCAGTTTCCAGAATCTCATTAATAGATTCAGGTTCAGAAATATTATCTGAAGAATCAATCTCAGTATTGACTTCAGAATCCTTTTTAAGAACTTGAATATGAGTCTGATTAAATTGTTTACTTAGAGAAGGACGTTTGTAATAAAACTTCTAGATATTACGAGGTCGGTTTTCTATTTTATTAATATGTTGAAACTGTTGTTTAATTTCCAGAATCTCATTAATAGATTCAGGTTCATAAATATTATCTGAAGAATCAATCTCAGTATTGACTTCAAAATCCTTTTTAAGAACTTGAATATGAGTCTGATTAAATTGTTTACTTAGAGATTCAATTATCTCTTCTTTTAATTCCTTTTCAAGTTTAAATCAAGAAATTTCTGAACTAGGATTAATAGAAGGTTTCGTATTATTCTTTATGGCTTTATCTTTTGCCATATAGAAATTTGGAGTAATTTCTCCTAATTTATGTACAAGCTTGTCGATTGTTTGCTCAACATTAGAATAATTATTCTGCTTAAAGAGTTTATTAAGCTATTTTAGAATTTCATGAGTTGTTTCAACATGTTTTATAAAAGCTGTTGCTTCCAGATTAGAAGTTGAAACCCCTTCTAATTTAAGAGGATACAAAGACCTCTTTTGGGTTCCAATGCTAGTCTTCTAAAATTTAAAATGTTCTTCAATAACATTAATACTAGCATTAATTTCTTGTTCTTTTTCATCAACATAATGATTAAGAAACCAAGGAATTAAAAATTAAATCTAATTCTTAGATTCTAATTCACGATAGTATAAATTTTTGTAATGATTCTGTTGATCCTTATTAAAGGTTGAAAAGAACCAATCACGAAATTATTTTTTATAAAGCTCTTGAAATTCTTTATTAAGGTATTTCCTGAGGGGACTATGAGGTCGAAAATCCATTTACAAATGGACGCTCATTTCAGAATCTGTATTAGATTCTTTTTCATATATTCCATGAGGAATTTGCGATTCGGAACTTCGAATAGCTTGAACCGGAGTTCCCGGAATAGATATAGATTTCCTAGACATAATTGTAACATCAGTAAATTTAATAATCCTATTAGGATCAAAAGTAATAGTAACTTCTCCATCATCAGTTTGAGATATCTGATCAATTTGCTGATTTACAATTGGTATAGGAGGGACAATATTAGCTATAACCCAACAATCTGAAAAATTAACTTCTTCCCATTTAATTTGTCTATTTGTAGCAATTCTAGAAGACAGTAAATTAGTTTCAATTAAAACTGTTTTACCCGGAGGAGTAAATTGTTTAGCTCTAGGAGCTAAGGTACTGAGAACCTTGTAATGTATTCTATAGACAATTGCTATGGTCTCAGATTGAGGTAAGAATTCATAGCCATGTGTCTTAATGTTAAGACTAGTGGCTTCCATTATATTAGGATTAGTCAAAGACAAGCTAAGATTTGGGTAAACATTGAAATAAACTGGTCCATGACTGAGGCTAGTTTCCATTATTCCCATGAGGGATTAAGGCCAATTAAGACAACGGGCATCTCTTAGGCAAGAGAGAATAGAAACATTTAAACCTTGTTAGGTAAGTGGTTTATATGCCACTTGAATTAATCTTATGTGGATGTAATTATATTTATCCATATACGGATCTAAATCTTCTTCAGAGAGAAGTTTAATAGTCTGATTTTCTTGATCGACAGTTACAGTTTTTCAACTGTTTTTATCGCTATAAGCGACTTCAGATATAGAAATCCAATTTTATAGATTTCCCTGTTAGGAACATCTGGGATTGACCAGTTATTTAGGGCTTCTAATTCAGAAGGGAATTCGCCCAATTGGGCATTTTTCAATTTCTTATCCTTTTTGGAATTGATTTTTCTTAAAGCAGTAGATGTGGCCATGATTCTAGTGGTATACAGATATAATCTATTAGTGAAATGTAAACACAAGAAAATTAGTTTTATATTTTTCTTTCTAATTATGCTTTTGCATCTATAAATCAGTCAACGATTTAATTCAACCTTAATTCTGTTAAAAAACCTTAATTATTTCTTGAACTTTCTTCTGCTCGTCTGCCAACGACTTAAAGGACTTACCCTAACGCCTAATCCTCGGCAAGCGGTCCCACACGCGGCTTGGGTGACCACAGAATAGATTCAATAATAACTAGAGTAAATAACAGAATAAGGGATACGTAACTATGATCTAAACATGCAAATTAAAAGAGCAAGAACATATATAAGACATACTTTCTTAGATCAACATTTTACTAACGATTAGATCTACACTACTCCACTACTCGAACAACATGGCTCTGATACCAGGAATGCGGAAGAGGGGAGGTATTGATTAAAAATCAATATCTAAAAGACTAGCGCTCAATTCAACCGATATGTGAAGAGATCGGAAGGTGGAACTGAACGTTTAACGTTCCACTCTTTAGATATTACTTCTAAAAAATAAAAAACAGTACTTATAATACTTACAAAGAAGTTGTAGCAGAACCTTAAACGCTTATTAAATCCATTGGAAGAGGTTACAAGGGAGGAAAGAAGGTTACAAGAGAATAGAAGGGTAAATTCCAGCGTATTGAACTTCTTCTCCTTATATAGGAGAGCTAAAGATGCCTTATGATAGCATCATACAATAATTCAAAGGGAATATTTCCCTTTACATCTTGTCGCCCAGTGGATTACCAGTTTGCTTTGTCGGCCATCACTAGTAGGGCCCGCCACTACGTGTGCTGGATAGGGTGTAGTGGGTTGAGTGACCTTTATTCCTTGCTGATGGCCTGTAAAGAAGAGATTCTCCTTATCTTCTTTCGACTACTTTAACTAGTGAACTTTATTACATCATGTGAACTTTATATGAATAATATATATATCTATATATTATAGAGATATATAATAATAAACATAATATATTATTGATATTAAAATAATATAATATTTTAATATGAAAATTATACTAATTACATATACTATTTTAATGTAAACATTATATAAGTAAATGTTGCATCATATGATTTCAAAGCAAACCAAACACCAAACACCAGCATCATATGGTCGATGCATGCATGGCGGCCACGATGCATGCATCTCACGATACATGTATCCCCCGATGCATGCATCATGCACATGCACCAGTGATTCACGCAACCAAATCAGCCATTCACGCAACCAAACACCCCCGAAATCCAAACAGTAGTCCTGTATCAGTTAACACCACATCAGTCACGCCAAACTCCACTAAATTAATGACACATCAGCCTTTTTTTCCAATCCAAATCATACAAATTGACACATCATCATCAGCTAATACACATAATATTCCAATACACGTCATATGATTTTTATTCTGTTTAACCGGCCTGAAAACAACCTTTTAATTAAGTGTGGATTCAAATTGGATGCGAATTGTGATAATAAATTCCCAGCAAGAAACTAATTAGGGAGTCAAACTAAAAACAAAAGAACTCGGACTCACCCAAGTAATTGCTACATGGACGGCTCTGATCCAGAGGCGCCCTTTGATATACGTCGCATTAAAAACCAACGGCCAGGACGCACATCTGCTTTCTTATTGGATACGGAGTCTAATCACACACTGGCTTGGAGAGGAGGCCAACCCCACCGACGCCTCTCTATATATGTATCCGTCCTGTCTCTTTACCTTCACCTTTCTTCAAAGCTTGGTAGTTCCTCTGAGACCTAAAGCATCCAGCGATGACGACCCAGGGCGAGGCATCCACCTCCTCCGATCCGTAACGCTCGCTCCTTGCCCTAATTTTTCTTGTTTTTTCCTCGCTTTTTGACGATTCTTTTGGTCTAAGAATAGGGTTTTGCGGTGGTCTTTTTTGGGTCTTGTGGATGAATCAATGTAGAAAGCTGATGGATACATCTGTGTGTTGTGATATTTTTTTCTCCTTGATAAACGGAGGTTGTTTTTAGGGTTTTGATGGTTTCTTTGGAAATTGATTCAGGAAGGGGACGAAGAGGGATTTCAGTACTGCGATCTTGGAGAGAAAGAAGGCTCCGAACCGTTTGATCGTCGATGAGGCGGTCAATGACGATAACTCGGTGGTGGCACTCCATCCGGCGACGATGGAGAAGTTGCAGCTGTTCCGCGGCGACACGATCCTCCTGAAGGTAATGTTCGATGATTCTGTTGTGAGGGGATGGTTGGATTCTCGGAGAGTGGATCTTGAGGGCAATTAGTTTTTGTTTTTTTAACATAAGATGTACTACGTATCTTATGTAAAATTCGGTTACTGGGTTTTGCAATAGATATGCGTGGCATTAGTTTGATGAACCGTTCTTCATCCTGTTTGATCTATTCTCTAGATTAGTTTACTAGTAATTGAGGAATAGATAAGTATTTATAGGGACCATATATATAATTTTTTTTTTTGGTTTTTCTTCCCGGGGACTAAAATTCATGGGAGATCTTGGGGATCATTGGGGTTTCGTGAACTTTTTGTATTGCTTAAACCTTAGGTCGTGTTTGTTGTCTTGAGAGGTCATCTTCCTTGGAAAATTTGACTACATATTATTCATGATGGCAATTAGATCTAAGAAAGAAATCTTCTTGAGAGGGGAGGAATTCTTAAAGTTTGCTGAATGGGAAAATTTCTGGACATTTGATCGATACTGTTCCTTAGCTTATTATGGTTCATGTGGTCATCAGTCTCACACTTTAATTGGTCGCTGTTGCTAATCTCAGGGCAAGAAGAGGAAAGATACGATCTGTATTGCCCTTGGTGACGACACATGTGACGAGCCTAAGATAAGGATGAACAAGGTTGTCAGGTCAAATCTTCGAGTGAGGCTTGGTGATGTTGTTTCAGTTCATCAGTGTCCGGATGTGAAGTATGGAAAGCGTGTGCATATACTGCCAATAGATGATTCCATTGAAGGGGTCACTGGGAACTTGTTTGATGCATACTTGAAGCGTGAGTTTTCTTCCCCTTTTCACTTGGATTTACTTTCTATTCTAAGTTGTCTGTTTCAACCTGAGTTGTCTCATTTTCGTTACCTTCCCCTGTCATCAATTTGTGTTACTGTCATCATTAGGTGTCCATCCAATTATGTTTGTCTTTCATCTATATGTCTATTCATGGTTTCATATGTGGTCTAAGAGATTTTCCTCTATCTGTTGTGACCTATGAGTTTTGGCATTTTAGTGGCCTTCCATGTCATCAAGTAAGCTATATTAGGTATACTTCTTTTTCATCTACGTGCCAGTTCATTGAAAGATATGTGATCTGTTATAGAGATGAATTTTGCTGATGATGTTGGTAACACAGCCAATCAATACGTAGAGTGTTGCAATTCATCTTGGTTCTGATTTGGTTATAACTATTGAAGTTGGAAATTCGTTGATCATCCTGAAAACGGTGAAAATTATTACCATGCATCTTGTTCTGTTTTGGTTTCAATGATCCCTTCTTTTCACCTTCGATGGGGGAGGTGTGTGAGCCATTTTTTCCTTATTGTCTGACTTTACATAATAAAACCTTGCTGACCATCGTGAGTGGTGCCTATATGACAATTTGATACATAGGATGTATACCAGTATAGTGCTTCTTATGTTAGAAAAGCAGTTTCAGCTGAATAATTTCATGCTGAATCATCATCACAGCGCATTTTTAATGTTTTAATGAACACATTTATGAGATGCTTACAAGCAAGACCAATTTTTTTAACCTGGTTTATTGCAGTAAAAGGTGTGCTTTGTGTTGATGTAATCTCTTACCCTGTCCTTCCATTATTTTCAGGCAGGTAGAAAATTTGATGCTTGAATTGTTATCGTAAAAAAACAGCTGATAATTTGTTGTTTACTTTAATGAGTGACAAGGGCACATTGATCCTTGTAATTTAGGTAGGATGCACTTAATGAGATTTGGGTGGCTCTGCTATACCTCAGGATTAACCTTTGATTTAACTGTCTCTGGGAAGAGTGATAGATGGGCAGTCAGTCATCTTTAAATATGATTTCTAAGTCTGATAGTTACGTCTTCTGGTATAACTTGGTGCCGTTGTGAGTATTGTGCATGTTGTGCTGCAATCCAGCTGATTTTTTTTTATATTTCTCAGAGTACTAGTACAGTAGCTGAAAATTGTTCATTCCATTATATGTCACCTCATGATCCTTGGGTATAACTAAAATCTTCGAACCTCTGATTTTGATGTTTCCTGTTGCTATATTTCCTCTCTTTTTACTTAGATATATTTTTTGGTCACGCATCTCCAGAATTTCATTATTTTGTTGTTTAACAGCTTCCAGTATATTCCTTTACTAGCGCTGGAGAGTTCAGGACTTAGCTGAGCTATTAGTTATGGAAGATAAGACACTGTCATAGACGAGAAAGAGAGTTTTTTCACATGTAATTTAATGTATTTTCTTCCTTTGATTTTGCCATTCTTTGATATATATCCTTTTTCAGTTGCCTTCCCAGACTTCTACTATCAGTGGAGCAGCAGTTCTTAAGCTCTTGAGTGTTTACAATGTTTGCTATCCACATTTGTAGTCTGATTTTAACTATGTTGTTATTTAGTTGTTCTTTATTTTCTAAGTTAGAATTACAACTTGAAATAGTATGTCATGTTTGCAGTCTATGATATGCCAAATCTTTGTTTGTGTCGTGGAACTAAAAACTCTTTCAAGTGTATGTAGCCTCATATATTATGATCCTGTTGGTAAATTTGGTTATCTGGGATATATTACTCGGCTTAAATTATGTGAATTCTCATGTGCAACCTACCTACTAAAGATGTGTTTTTACTAGATTTTACTGTCCGGTCACATGACATGACATGACATTTTTTTTTTGGTATTATCATTTTCAGCTTATTTCCTCGAGGCATATCGTCCTGTGAGGAAAGGAGATCTTTTCCTTGTCAGAGGAGGCATGCGGAGTGTTGAGTTCAAAGTCATAGAAACTGACCCAGGAGAGTATTGTGTAGTCGCCCCTGACACCGAGATCTTCTGTGAAGGTGAACCTGTTAAAAGGGAGGATGAGGACAGACTGGATGAGGTTGGTTATGATGATGTGGGTGGTGTACGGAGACAGATGGCGCAGATCAGGGAACTGGTCGAACTTCCGCTAAGGCATCCCCAGCTTTTCAAATCCATTGGTGTTAAACCACCAAAGGGGATCTTGCTGTATGGCCCTCCTGGCTCTGGGAAGACTCTTATAGCAAGAGCTGTTGCGAACGAAACTGGTGCCTTCTTTTTCTGTATTAATGGTCCTGAAATCATGTCAAAGCTAGCTGGAGAAAGTGAGAGCAATCTTAGGAAAGCTTTTGAAGAAGCAGAGAAGAATGCGCCATCTATTATTTTCATTGATGAGATTGACTCAATTGCTCCTAAGCGGGAAAAAACGAATGGTGAAGTCGAAAGGCGTATTGTTTCTCAGCTCTTGACTCTGATGGATGGATTAAAGTCTCGTGCTCATGTTATTGTCATAGGGGCTACAAATCGTCCTAACAGCATTGATCCTGCTCTTAGGAGGTTTGGGAGGTTTGATAGGGAAATCGATATTGGGGTGCCAGATGAAGTTGGGCGGTTGGAGGTCCTTCGCATTCATACTAAGAACATGAAGCTATCGGAAGATGTAAGCTGTAGTGGGTTGTCTGACTTTTTCCTTTTTATTGCCTGTTATAGTGCCCTTTAACTGTAATGTTCATTCTGTGCAGGTTGACTTGGAAAGAATTTCTAAAGAAACTCATGGTTATGTTGGTGCTGATCTTGCTGCGCTGTGCACTGAAGCGGCCCTTCAATGCATACGTGAAAAGATGGATGTAATAGACTTAGAGGATGAGACTATAGATGCTGAGATTTTAAACTCTATGGCTGTTACTGATGAACACTTCAAAACTGCTCTTGGAACCAGCAACCCATCTGCACTCCGTGAAACAGTAAGTGCTTTCTATGGTCCAACTCTTTGCATCATGTGTTTAAGAGGTATGAGTGATATTTTTATCTGACTTGGAACTGACACGGTTTCTTTGTTGAATAGGTTGTTGAGGTGCCTAATGTCAGCTGGGATGATGTTGGTGGACTCGAAAATGTCAAGAGGGAGCTGCAAGAGGTAATTTAAGGATGAATGTTCCAGCTTGTTCTCCCATAGTATAAATTAATCTCCCTTCTTCTGATGCCTTGTGATGACTTCACTAATCTTTTAATTTGATGTCATGTAGACTGTTCAATATCCAGTTGAGCATCCTGAAAAGTTTGAGAAGTTCGGGATGTCACCTTCTAAGGGGGTTCTGTTCTACGGGCCTCCTGGTTGCGGTAAAACTTTATTGGCAAAGGCAATTGCTAACGAGTGCCAAGCGAACTTTATTAGTGTCAAGGGTCCAGAGCTGCTTACCATGTGGTTTGGTGAAAGTGAAGCGAATGTCCGAGAGATTTTTGATAAGGCTCGCCAATCAGCACCATGTGTTCTTTTCTTTGACGAGCTTGACTCAATTGCTACTCAGGTATGTTTGACTGTATGTGCTGTTTTAGTGGTTCTTTAAAACTTTTTTTTAAAACTTTATTTTCTTCGGGAGCTATAGTTTGTTAGTTTTTATGGTCCTATTTAATTCGGCATTGCAGAGAGGGAGCAGTGTTGGAGATGCGGGTGGAGCTGCTGACAGGGTTCTCAATCAGCTCTTGACTGAGATGGATGGCATGACTGCCAAAAAAACAGTTTTCATTATCGGCGCAACCAACAGACCTGATATTATCGATCCAGCATTGCTCAGGCCAGGCCGTCTTGACCAGTTAATATATATTCCTTTGCCGGATGAAGCCTCTCGTCACCAAATATTTAAAGCTTGCCTGAGGAAATCTCCAGTGTCTAAGGATGTCGACCTTAAGGTTCTTGCACAGTACACTAAAGGATTTAGCGGTGCAGATATTACAGAGATCTGCCAACGTGCTTGCAAGTATGCTATCAGAGAAAATATTGAGAAGGTGATGTCCCTTTAACTTCGCATACAATGCTACTTATATATGGCACTCAATTTATTTCCAGTGGTTATGTAATTTATGCCGTTCTGAAGAAGTAATTGCGTGGTATTTGCTAGCAAAATCATACGTCATAAGCTTCATGACTTCCATGCTTTTAACTATGCTTAATTCTGGGTACTAACTTATTGTTTACTATAATGTGCATATACAGTAGTTGCTATAGAATTTGTTGTATAGAACGAGGTTCAGGGAGGGAGGGATACCTGTAGTACAACCGTGGGTTGCAATTTTTGGAACCTTGGTAAATCTTTTTGGGCTTGACCTATATTGTGGTGTACTTCTGAAACATTTGATGGGACATGGAACAATTTTGAGTTTATGCAAAATGATGACTGCTTGAAAGACCAACCGGTGTTCAATTTTCTGCAACCCTTTCAACATATCTACCATAATTTCTTAAGTGCCTTTGGCTCTTGTCCTGCTGTCCTTATAAGTTGGGTCTTGATGAAGAATTAAGTCCATTTTACCTTTACAATTATCTTTTGGTGGTTTGATTTTGTTTATGGTGTAATCTAATTGCTCTTATTCTTCCTTATCGCTTGTGTAGGACATTGAGTGGCAAAGGAGGAAGAGTGAGAATCCTGAAGCCATGGAGGAGGATGATGCTGATGAAGTTGCAGAGATCAAGGCTGCTCATTTTGAAGAGTCCATGAAATTTGCTCGAAGGAGCGTCAGTGATGCTGACGTCCGCAAATACCAGGCATTTGCACAAACTCTGCAGCAGTCTAGGGGCTTCGGAAGTGAGTTCCGCTTCGAACGGTCGGAGACTGCAGGAGTGACTACTACTGGATCTGATCCCTTTGCAACATCAGCGGGTGCAGCCGATGATGATGACTTGTACAACTGATTTATGATCGTTGTATAGACTCAAATCATTGGAGCTCACCTCAATGCTTGGTGCCATTGGAATTCCCGATTTATTTTATGACTGAAGGATTGATATGAGGGCGCTGGAATATATGCCCAACTTAGAACTGATACGTCTTTGCTTTATGCCTTTCTAAGCAGGTGCTGCCCTTTAATTACGCTCATTGTTTTGTACTCAATTATACTCTTTTTTTTTGCTTTATATGTAGTCGGACTAGCCAAGCTCATGGTCTGGCTAACTTTTAATCCCTGAACTTTAAATTCAGTCTGTACTTTTATTCATGTACTTTTATTTACGGGGATTAGGAGGCAATATCATAAAATGAATCTTTTTTACTAATAAAACAATTTAGATTTAACGCCTTAACACCAAAATAGATGTTAAAAGACTCTTCTACCACTGACCCTATATCCGATGAAGGTACTTTGGCAATCGAAACCCATTCAAAATTTCAATTTATGTGAAAAATCTGTACTAAATCCTTCCCAAAACCAGAATCTTTCAATACGGGGTGATTTTTGAATTAGATTTTGAGAGTTTCTCCTTCCATCTTCTCTCTTTTCATTCAAAGTTTCAATTTATGTGAGAAACCTGCACTAAATCCTTCCCAAAACTAGAATCTTTCAATATCTGGTGATTTTTGAATTAGATTTTGAGAGTTTCTCTTTCATCATCTCTCTTTTCTAAAAAAAGGAAGCATCTCATCCGTGTTAAGGACGGTGCTTTACCTCCTCTAATGATGTAATCTGTTTTGGTACCTATCCTTTTTTGGCTCAACTAATAAATAAAAAAAACATCTCATCCATTGCACAAGCCATAGTTCATCAATTCAGAGTTTTTCGCATTGTTTCTCTCAGTTCATCGATCGAAAATGGCCAAGAAAGAGGTATAGACGATCCCCCTTCTATTTTGTATTAATTTTGATAATTAAGTTGGCATCGAATTTGTCGACCTCAAAATTAACGAAAAATGGTAAAGGGAATTTCAAGAATCTAGGGTTTTCAAAATGGTCACTTTTCTCTTTCAATCTTAGTTCATATTTTGTGCACCATTATAACAAGAACATGAACCCTAACTAAAATCACGAAAGAAATGGCTAAATTAAGCTTTTAGTACCCGTAAAAATTCCCATGTATCACTTTAGTACATATAGTTTGATAATTACTTTTTTGATACATACATTTAATATAAATAACATATTTAGTACCTACAGTTAGACGCCGTTCTACTAACTTAACGGATTACCGGTCACGTGACATCACGTGACCGGTTTTCATTCAATTTAGACTGGTTTTGTCGATTTTCAGTCGATTTTGACTGGTTTTGCCACATCATCACCATCTCTATCTCTAATCTCTCTTCTCTCCTCTCTTCTCTCTCTCCTCCCTCTCTTCCGTGCTCTCTCTCTCTCCCCCCCCCCCTCCTCCCCTGTCTCTCCATCTATCCTCTCTCCTCTCTGTCTCCCCCTCCCATGTCTCTCCATCTCTCCTCTTGTTCTCCCCCTGCCAGATCTCTTCTCTCTCTTCCCTCTCTCTTTCGTGCTCTCTCGTCTCTCTCTCTCTCTCTGTCTCTCCCTCCCATGTCTCTCCATCTCTCATCTCTCCTCTCTGTCGCCCCCTCCCCCGTCGGATCTTTCCTCTCTCCCTCTCCCCCTCCCCCTCCCAGATCTCTCTCTCTCTCTCTCCACACACACACATGCAAATCCTCTCCTTATCTCTCCTCACCTCTCCACAAACACTACACCACTATACATGCAAACTTCTTCAGCATCTCAGGCTCCCTCCCTCCCTCTCTCTATCTTTCATTCTCTTCCCCTTCTTCACAAGCAAGGTGGCGACGTCAGCGGCGACTGCCGGGGGAGGACGACGGCGATAGCAGGTTACAATGTTAAGCGAATAACGCTGGACAGGGAGGTAGAGTTCGAGTGCATTCAGGACGCGGCGGAGGAGCAGAGCATCTCACTGGCATACTCTTGCCGGACGTAAGCTTCCACGATGAGGCTCAAATGGCCGCCGGCTTTGTGCTCACCTGCGCCACCTACCCCCGATCTGAGCTCATCATCGAGACTTACAAGGAGGATGAGATGATAGTTAGCTAGTACCACACACACACACACTCTCTCTCTCTAGATCCCTCTCTCTCTCTCTCTCTCTCTCTCTCTCTCTCTCTCTCTCTCTCTACCTCTCCGTTTTGCTCATGAGATGACGATCGGCGATCACGCCATGGTCGTTGAAGCTCACCGTCGAGTTCATCGCCAGTGACCAAAAGAGAGAGAGAGAGAGAGAGAGAGCACGGAAGAGAGAGGGAGGAGAGAGAGAAGAGAGATTAGAGATATAGATGGTGATGAGGTGGCAAAACTGGTCAAAATTGATTGAAAACCAGCAAAACCAGTCCAAATTGAATGAAAACTGGTCACGTGATGTCAGGTGATCAGTTTAACATTTGAAATGTTACGCCGTTAGAGGGTCGGATCATAATGAAGCGGTTTTTATAAAGAGGTACCAAAAAACTAATTATCAAAGTATAGGTAGTAAAGTGATGTGGGAAATTTTACATGCACCAAAAGCGTAATTTAGCCTGAAAGAGATTGATACTAGCATTTACAGGAAAAGAGAAAAGAGAATTTCAAGAATCTAGGGTTTTCTATTTGGTTCTAGTTTTCTCTTTTACTCTTTGTGCATGTTTTGTAGTATTCACTTTCTCTTTTACTTATATGTTCATGCATGGTTGCAGTATTCTCCAGTATTTTCTTTTATCTTTTTCATTAATGTTTATGAATAGATTACAGTATTCACTTTGAAAAAATAGAAAACCTATCAAAGAGGGTTTGGATAACATTTATGGTCCAAAGTATTCTCTTTTCTTTTCTACATTAATGTTCATGAATGGATTACAATATTCTCTTTGAAAAAAATAGAAAACCTATTAAAAAGGATTTAGTGCTCGTGCATGGTCTAGAGTATTCTCTTTTCTCTTTTTCATTAATGTTCATGAATGGATTGTAATATTCTCTTTGGAAAAAGTGAATACCTATAAAAAAGGATTTAGTGCTCATTCATGGTCTGGAGTATTCTCTTTTCTTTTCTTCATTAATGTTCATGAATGGATATACCTATAAAAAAGGATTTAGTGCTCATGCATGGTCTGAAGTATTTTCTTTTCTCTTCTTCTTTAATGGTCATGAGTGGATTACAGACTTCTCTTTGGAAAAAAGATGAAATCTAACAAAGTGGATTTAGTGCTCATGCATATATGGTCTGGAGTATTATCTTTTCTCTTCTTTTTTAATGTTCATGAATAGATTACAGACTTCTTTTTGGAAAAAGATAGAAATCTAACAAAGAGGATTTATGTTATTGCATGGTCTGGAGTATTCTTTTTTCTCTTTTTCTTTAATGTTCATGAATAGATTATAGACTTCTCTTTGGAAAAAGATGAAACCTAACAAAGGGGATATATGTTTTTGCATGGTTTGTAGTATTCTCTTTTATGTTCATGAATGATTTGCATGCTGATTGTATTCTCTTTCGTAATCCTTTGATTGCATAACACTGAGCAGTACAGGTCTACACTTGCCACAATCACGAGTGTCATACCAAGCACAGAAAAGAGAAAAGAGAAAAGAAAAAAGAGAAAATGAAATCATCGTAGTTGCGGAGGTCAATATTAGGCTAATATTGAACTGGAACAATGAACATCATACAAAGATAGAAAAGAGAAAACGAAAGTTGAGATGCAGACTTGGCCGTCATCATCGGCGATGATGTCGTCCCTGATCTCTGAGTTGATCAACTTGACGAGATCCTCGTCGGAGTTGGTCTACTTTCTAGAGAAGAAATGGCGACGAACATTATAGGCGTAAGTGGATGTAGTCCAACCTCCTACCTTCCAAGTTACAAACACCTCTTCTCCTCCCCTTGTCCTCTTCACAAAGCATTGAGATCAGCGATGTATAAGTTATAAACCAACCACTATAGCTGGCAGATAGAGAAGGGGAAGAGAGGGACCGATCGGGGCTTTCTCTTGAACGCTAAGGCGGGAGCTCCAACACTCGAAGTATCCTCATCAGATCCAACCCAAGGGTGGTCGTCTCTCACTATCGTGCACAACCATGAGCCCGCCGCATCGACCCCCAACGTCCAGCGAGATCTTCTACATCGACGTCCATAGTCTCTAGCATCCAGCGCGACCAATGGCCCGACGAGATCTTCACCGGATCCTTTTGAACGGCGCTCCCCGACATCCTGGCTAGATCTTCACCAGTCGTCCATCGTTGTCCGTGACCTCAAGCTTGCGGCATTAACTTCACATATGGCAAGATATGCTCTAGTGACATCCCTATCTCCAACACTTCGCACGATCAACACTGGATCTCGTCAACCTCTTTCTTTCCAAGTTACCAACATCTCTTCTCCTCCCCTTTCCCTCTTCCTAGAGATATGAGATCAACCATGTATAAGCTATGGGTGGCTTGTTGCTGGAGGAGAGAGCCACCGGAGGGAGAGACGCTATCTCTCGGATGGGGAAAGGGGCGCCGAGATGATGATAAGAGTTGGGACTAGGGTTTGGGTTGTCAGAGGGGTAAAGTGGTTATCAGAAATATATAACCAACTATAACTGACCATAACTGACGTAAAATGATGTTTAGACCTTAAATCTAATAATTGTGGTGTATTGGTCAATAAGTTTCACTCATTTGGTGTAAACAACAATTAACTATTTATTTATTGTGTTTGGAAAAGAAAGGGGAAGCTTGGTTTTACCTGTTTTCTGTGTTTATTCTTTTTGGAAAGCAACAAGGCATTCTGAGCCAAGCGTATTTTTCAGAAATCTGAAAACTGAAAAATAAGTCAGAAAATAAAAAAGAAAAATGAAATAAACAAACCAAATGCCTCAATTTGTAGGGCATACTATGTAAGCATATGATAAGGTGGCTTACCCACAGCACATTGCCTGGTTATGTTATTATTTTCAGTAGTTTGTAGCAGGGCCTTTACCCTTTGCTTATTAGGAGCCTCAGCATCATATTTTGTAAGAAGTTTGTAGAGGTTAGGCTGCTATAAGAGGGTGCTTATTAGGAGCCTCTGGATGATATTTTGTAAGAATTTGTAGAAGTTAGGCTGCTAGAAGAGGGGATAAGCCGGAATTGTTTAATGGATGTGGTACCCTTCTTAGGGTTTGGGCTCACTCTTATTCTCTAATTTATGCTCAAACACCATTGGATGAGAAAGGGGATAGGGTGGGATAAGACCCCAAACTCATGTTTACTAACCCACCAAGTTATTTCTATTTTTGAAATTTAGGTTAAGGTGGGAATTGAGGATTTTATTAAATAACTAATTAAAATTTGATTTTAACTTTACATATATACGAGTAGAAAAAATATTTTAATTTTATTACATCACTATCCCCAAAGCATATGATACGAATCCTGCGTCACACATCCATAACATAATTGGATTATGAATCTTGATGCTAATTGGTATAACATGACATGTATGATTAAATTAGATTAATGTTATTTTTAAAATATGATATATCGAGAATATATATATATATATATATATATATATATATAGTATTGTATAATATATAATGCTTTATATCAATCTTATAAGGAGCAATAACGGTTACAACCATTTCCCTCCTATTAGTTTGTTTATATGTATATTTTCCTAAGTTAACTTTGTATTTTTTTTATCATATTCCCTAGATTAGTTTTAAATATACATCCTTATAATCATATGAGCCAGGAGATTAGTTTTAAATATCTATCTATCTTCTATCAACCTTATAAGGAGCAATAACGGTTAACCTGCATTAATTCATATCCCCTATGTTTCTTTATATATATTCCCTAAGTTTGTTTTATATAAAGCTGCATTAATTCATATCAAACTAAATTCTATTAATATTATCTTATGCTAAGACTTATATTATTATTATTATTTTATATACCCTAAGTTTTATTGGCTATGTTTTATGATGGCAGTGAACAAAAAGCTATGGCCAACCTTCGAATCCTAGACCACCTACGGGTCAATACAACCATCTAACCAGATAAACTACAGAGAGTTTGTTAACATTTTATATTAGCAATAACTAAAAATTGTGCCAGGGGCACAGGCGAGTACTAGTATATTATAGTATATAATGTAGTATAATATTATTATATACTGTAATATATTATATTATAGTATATTATATATTATAATATGTAATAATTGTATATATTTTGATTATATTATATTAATATATTATATAATAGAGAATATATTATATTATATTATGTATTATTTAATATATATTATATGTTCTAATATATTGAAAATTATAATAAAAATATAAATAACCACCTCTATGCTAATAAAGCTAAAAATATAAACATAAAAATAAACTATATCTATCCCTATTCCACCTTTTACATTCAAACCTTATTTCCTCTCCAACCTTATTTCCTCTCCAATGAATCATTATTAATTTATATCTATTTCTTATATCCCAAAATTCTCTTAAATCGGATTACACTATCCCAACCAAAGGGCTTAGAGTTTTGAACCGATTTTCAATACCTCATCTCCACCATCCATTCTCCCCCTCACTCAATCTCAACCATCAATCCAACCCTAACTCCACTAGCGAAAAAGCCACCCTCCTCCACTACTCACCGTCGTCGCCGTCCATCTTCCGGCGAGGTCCCCATCTCCAGCCACCTCCAACATCCCCACAACCGCAACCACCTCCAACATCCCCACAACCGCAACCAACTCCTCCTTCTTCCCCACCTCTCTATTCCTCCACCACCTCTCCTCCTCACCACCTATCTCCTCTAAACCTCGCAACCTCCACTCCCTCATCAAGCGCAGCCACCACCACCATCTCCAACCCTGGCGGCCCCTGTCGAAGCTGCGGCCAACCGTGGCTCCTCCTCTCCGTTCCGTCACCATCGCGACCTCCCCGAGGTCCTCTACACTGACGCTGCCCTTCCCAGTCACCGGCAACCCCCACATCAAGCTCGATCTCCGCCGAGACCCTCCGTCCCCTTCGGATCCAGCACCCCGCCGCCCCGTCTTTCCCGACGGCACCCACCGACGTTCCGACGCCGCCCGACGAAGCTCGACGTCGTCCGCTGCCCTCCTAGTCGGAAGACTCACCCTATCTCTCTTCTCCCGCTTAGACCCAACATTGATCCATCTGGATCCGCCACCCCACCGGCTATCCGCTCCGTCTGGCCTGGATCCGACCACCTCGACGACCGCGACTCCTCCCCGGTAGCGGTGTCCAAAAAGCCCAAATGGCTTTGCCTGGTATGCGTTCGGTCTGGGTGTTGGCCCTACTGGATCGAGTGGATACGGGTTCCGGGCCGGACTAGGGCCCCTTGGTCAAAAACCCAATTTGGCCCGACCTGGTTCGGGTTTTAAAGAATAAAGAAGGATGGCTGGAGAGGAAGTAGGACACGCGCCCCGTAGCACCGGTTGGCTTCCCTACCTTGCCTAGAGCTCCATCGCCGGATCGCCTGAGATCCCAACTAGTGACCGTCACCCAACGTCACGCCCCGTAGCCGGCTCACCTCCCCAACGCCTAGCCGTTACGACCACCAGCTTCCTCACCTCCCTGCCACAATCCCACGCCATTGCCACCTCCTCTGCCCTCACCGTTACCTGCATCACTGACCACCCCGGAATCCATCATCGGAGCTCTCATCATTGCTTCCATCCACCTAGTCGGACTCCTATCGTCGACATCATCCTTTCCACAAGCCTACACCGGCCCCCGCTCTCCTCTCCCTTTCGTACCACCATCGGAACCCGGAACCTGCACCCAAGCTCCTCCTCACCGGTCTCCTCCCCTCTCATCAACCTCCCCCAAAACCATGTCGTCGGCGACACCCTCATTGGAACGCCTCCGTCGGAGTCCTCCTTCGGCCTCCCTGGAACAACCCCGCCCCCTGCTGCCCCAAGGCATCTTTTTATCGGCTTGATCAAGCCCTTGATAAAAAAACCCCTTGATCGCAACCGTTCTATATGGGTGAAGTGTGTGCAGACACGCGCCGGCTGCATCAAAATAGTGGATGAAGCGTGCGCGGCCTCTAGCGAGGGAAGGATTAATCGCCGCTGGAGACAAGAGAGAGGCAGGTGGATGCAACATGGGGTTTACCGGCGGCAGTGAGCCAGTGATGGGGCTTCGGGCAAGGGCAGCGCGGCTATGATCGATGCCAGCACGGAAAAGTCGGGTGAGAAGAGGGGGAGAGAATGAGAGAGAGAGCATTAGAGTGGGAGTGCGTAGGGGTGTCTAATCATGCTGGTCTAGCCCGATCTTCAAACCGGGTAGGGTCATAACTAGGGTGGACTGGATGGAAGGCATATTGGGCCCGACATTGGCCCAGCCCGATTTGGATGATTACAAGGGCCGGACTGGGTATTGCCTCTAACCCGCCCCGACCAGGTTGGACAACCCTACTCCCCAGCCGTTTCCAGGCAAGATCCGCCGGCGACCACAACCTCTCCCTGCTCGCGGTCTTCTGCCCCGTCGAGAGGCCCAGTCTGAGCTTATTCAACCAAGCTCAGCAACTTGGGTTTAGCTAGGCCAAGCAATCTGGTCCGATCATATTTATCCAGATCCAGCTCAGTTTAGTTCAAGACTCAGCCAACACATTAAGCTGCAGGCCCATTAAGCCTCCAGCCCAGCAGACCTCAGCTCTTTTTTGGGCCAGTTCACTAGTACTATCATAGACAAAGAGTGATATTAAGGGGGTGTTTGTTTTGGTTCGCCTTTAGGATCATATGATGCAATATTATTTATATAATGTTCACATTAAAATAATATATATTATATATTATTTGTATAATTTTCATATAATGATGCAATAAAGTTAAATTTTAATATAATATTAAAATTTTAATATATATTATATGATATTTTAATATTATATATATTACAATTTAACTTTATTGTATCATTATGTGAACTTTATATGAATAATATATATAATGTTCACATAATGATTGTGTATATATATATATATATATATATATATATATAATTCATATAATGTTCACATAATGATGCAATAAGGTTAAATTTTAATATACATATTAAAATATTATATTATTTTAATCTCAATAATATATATATATATATATTATTCATATAAAGTTCACATAATGATGCAATAAAGTTAAATTTTAATAAATATATTAAAATATTATATTATTTTAATCTCAATGATATATATATATATACATATATTGAAATTTTATTTTATTATGTTTGGTTTGCTTTTGGGTCAGTGTCGGGTCGCAGGTGAAAGCTCGCGCGAGGGTGCATCGTTCATACGAAATCAGCTGAAAATGTATCATATGATGCATGCGTCGCGCGATGCGCCGTGCAAACCAAACGGAGGATCGGAGTATCAGAGTGCATCGAATCAAACAGAGGATTGATGCATCAGGGTGAATCGAATCGCATTGTGCGATGCACCCTGATGCACCCAAACCAAACATGCCCTAAGTTCCCGAGTGCAACCCCATCATTTGTCTCGGACCGTGACCTGGCCTCCGACCCGATACCCGTGCATATCATTTGCAAGGTTTCTGGGTTGCATATCATTATTAAATACATCAATTGAGAAAAGCTAGAAATCAATATATTTCAGAATGTCGAATATACTAGCTTTCTTATTATATCAATTTAGCTAGGATGGAAGACTTACATCAGCCACCAATCCATTATAACTGAAGGAAACCATATAACAAATCAATACTTCAATTGCACATCAAGGCACTCTTGTTCTACAATAACACTGAAATGCACGTCTCATGGCTTAGGATGTCTTCTAGCATCACACACGACAAAACCAAGGGTGTGGTAATTCACATATCGGCTGGGGGCTGACGGCGGCGGCCGGAAGACCTTCGGCATGCATCCGGCAACCTCTCGGCCAGGAAAGATGGCCGCCTCCGGCCTCGTTCTCAGAGCTACATATCCTCGATTCATCGAAACCATTGGCCTCACTGCTTCCGCATATATCGATCTACCGCCATGAAAGAATGAGAGCTCTAAGGAAGAAAAGAGAAGGAAGAGGAGGCTCATGGAGAGAAGACTAGACATATCTTGAAGAACCAGTGGATCCTTTGTTCAATTCTAGGTGAGTAGTTAGTGCGGGGCTGAGGTTATAAAAGATGTTGGACTAGTACGTACTCTTAAATAGACTCGTGAAGGGAAGAGCTAGAGAGCACTGGGGGAGTTGCCACAGCTCACCGCTTAGCGAGCAAACGCCCATGGATAATTTGGCCGTGAATCCTAGTTGAAAGATAGGCAGGTGAGGATGCTCGTGGGATCAAACTTTATGGAGTCATGCATTAACTCTAGAAAATAAAGTGATTTAATACACAAGTTCTATTTTTAATGTTTGCCCAATTAAGCAGAGACTTCATCTCATATAAGAGACTTTTATCATGGATTGAATTCATGAAAGTGAATGAAAGTAATGAAGTATAATTTCTACCTTGTAGCCACTAATTTCAGTGTGTTACGTACATTAATTAATGACAAGTCAACCTAAAAAGCCAACTTTCGAGTGGTTGACGAGACATGGTGACATACGTTTACATACATCTTCTCAATCGCTATATGTCTACCGATTAGATAGAACACTATCGATGAATTAGGTGACTCAATCGGTAGACATTTACCGATTAGATAATTGACACATTCAATCGATAGATGTCTACATATTAGTTGATCTAATCTATTGGTAGAACACTACCGATGAATTAGGTGACGCAATCGGTAGATGTCTACTGATCAAGGGCATCTACATAGTACATGCCCCCTTACCATGTACCCCAATCGAGGTCCATTTTTAATTGATACACCAAACAAAAATGATACCATGCCAACCCCACATGGCGTCGACGTGGCACCCCATCCTTCTCTTACTCTTACGTATATCATGGTATCATTTCTCCTCTCCTACTTACGCCATCTCATTCGACACCCCCAAACCCTCTCTTCCCTCCACGAGAGCTGCCAAGCCGTCTCTGCCCCTTGGTCTCGAGATTGTCGGCTCGAGCATCTCCACGCCCCGGTCTCGAGCGTCCTCCGCATGCCGAGCCGTCACCACCCCCTGGTCCTGAGATCACCGGCTCAAGTCTCGAGCGTCCCTGTCCAGGATCGATGCTTCGATTTACCTTCAATCTTCAATCTTGATCAGCGAAGCTCATGTTCAATCCGTGCATCGTTCGTTGATCGTATATCCATGCATCCCCCTTGATTCACTCCCGGTCGATCCATACGTCGTCGGTCGCATCGACTGTACATTCTTGTCAAGAGAACATCACTCCAAGGTCGATACTTGGTTCGACCATAAGCTCAACTCTAACTTTGCTAAGTTAGGAGTATCGACCAGGCCAACTCATGGTTGATTCTGACATCGACCGCGAGCCTTGTTGATCAAGGTTGAAGATTGAAGATTTATCCAAGCATCGACCTTGGTGCATCATTTTCTCACAGAGTCTGACGGTTGATGTGACGGTAGATGCGTGGATCCACCGTGAAGTTTGAAGGCTGCATTTTGAGCTAGACATCTGAAGCGGCGGTCAATGCATGGATCAACCGTCAGCATACGCAGAGTCAAAAATAGAGCCGTTGAATTATCGAATTATCAAGCATTTTGCTGTTCATTAGATTTGTAAGCATTCAAGTTATAAACTCCTCCTACCTAGGTTTTCATTTATCGAATTATCGGAAAAGAGTCCAATTCACCCCCCCCCCCTAGACCATCACTCCTTAACACTGCTGCTCATCATAGAGGACACGAGCTCCATGGAGGCTGCAGCAAATTTGATCAACAAGTGAAGGTGTTCAAAGGCCATAACTCTCACAGTCACCTTAGCTTTTCCACACTGCTGGCCATGGCGGACCAACGGGCCTCCCTTCCTGCTAGTATTACTAACAAGCACATGCATTCCAACAAGGCACATACATTTCAACAAGTATTAGAACCAAGTGTATTCATTCCCCAAAGTATTACAACCATGTACTTCCTTCAACTCTAAGCCACAAAATAAGAACGAGTAAATAATATTACCAAATACCTCCACCAACTTAATATCATAATATCCATTTCCAATCATGACACATGACAAATTTTTCCTCATACACAGGATGTCTGTTAGGCAACAAGTATACATATTTTATCCACACAATACAATGTTCCGTTACCGACAAGTATACACCATAATGCATACAGTCATCACACCATCATGCATACAATCATCACAGCGCTAGATAGTATCACACATCTTTATTTCTCCATGCATCGTCGTAGGTACTCCTAGGCTCCTGCATCTGCAAGTTAGCAAATAATTAGGGTAGGGACATACTATATTGATCATGAATTGTCATATACCACTAATAAACATGCAAGTACATAATTGATACCTGAAGGAGATAAAAGGGGATAGACGGCGGCCATGTTGCATAATTCCCCGCTCGTGTGTGTGTAATTTTGGTGCATTTCTATTGCTTGTATCGGGCAGCAACTGAGTTGTGGCTCACAAAATTAGGAGATCTCATCCATCCTCCAGGCATCAGCTGTCAAAATAGTTAAATAAATATAACGAGAACAAAAATAAAATACAAACAAGTAAATTAAAAACACATACGTTTATGCTCTCCTGAGTGCCAAGGTCATATGCAATTGGGAAAGGGATATCTAGCACACATTCCAAAGGGCGATCGACTAGTACCTGCACAGATCATGATATAAATTTGCAACGACGAATATAAATGTCTATTGTTAATTGCAACAAATATATTTAGCAAACTACACATTTTTGAACACAAATACCTGCTTTTTTCCTTTTTCTTTTGTTATTCGTACCGCTTTATCAGTCACCAACTCTTTTCTCTTCTCTGGAGGTCTTCCTTTGTGTCGCACTTATACCAGAGAGTTTATCCTCACTTCAGTATTTTCTTCATTGTTGATGGGCGGTGTAGTATTAG
This sequence comes from Narthecium ossifragum, assembly GCA_963920575.1. Classification (NCBI taxonomy): domain Eukaryota; kingdom Viridiplantae; phylum Streptophyta; class Magnoliopsida; order Dioscoreales; family Nartheciaceae; genus Narthecium; species Narthecium ossifragum. The sequence goes on along the minus strand of OY986964.1, from coordinate 27,867,362 downwards.
AACAAACATGTCATGGAAATGTGCCACTATCATGCGTGCTGACTATTGATAATTTCTCTCTTATGCCTTTCAAACATAAAACGACCATGTTCTTTTTTTCGTGTGAATCAATAGCTTCATTAGCTGTTTCACGAAATTCAGTATACATCTCAACATAACGTAGGGCCTCGCGTGTATCTCTTGTGATGCCGTGTCCAACACTCAATTTAGTGTGATATCGTTTCATATCTTTCCTCCACATGTGTAAGATATAATGATCCGGGATCTTACTTATACAATTTTTCCTCATCACAACAATTGCATGTCGACACAAGATACCATGACACTCCCACAGTCGACAAATACATCGGATAATGTAACCATTTCATTTCAATAACACATAGTAATTTCTATTATTTGGACCGGGACCATAGTTTATCATTTTACTGATAGTATAACTTGATATGCAACCATCATCAGAGACTATGTGTACATCATAATAGATAATTTTTCAGAATTCATCCTGAAACTCCATAAATTTCACACTTGTATATAATTCTTGCAACTATCTTTCAAATGCAAATTCTGTAATATGTGGGATCACAAATTGAAATGAGCTATAATATGCTTGAGCCTCCTTTTCTGCTCTGCTCCTCAAGGTATTATCATATTGCTCTACAAATTACCTAAAACTGGCCTTGAAATATACGAAGCCATCAAAAAAAGTGTTTATGCTTTCACTTCATTGCGTGGTCGACATCCCCGTCCAAAATGTGTCCTTGACATATGCCAGGACCCATCTACGTCTCTCCTCATACATGTCAGATAACCATTTATGCTTTCCAATACCAAACTGTGCAATCATATGCCTTCAATTATCCATGAAGGCTTATGGAGTAAGGGATTCATAAGCAACATGTTTCAAAACTTTTTAAATAACTTTGTAATCTTTACGACTTCCAACCTTCTCATGTATTTTTTTTAAAATACGCCATAGACACCACCGATGCCGTGTAGTAAGCGGAAATATTGTTTGCACGACGTTCTGCATATCTTTATCTTGATCTGTAATAATGCCTTCAGGAGGTTTGTTATTCATGCAACAGAGCCAATTGTGAAAAATACAACAAAATGTGTTAGTGTCTTCATTTGACAATATACTACAATCCAGTAAAACTAACTGTCCATGGTGGTTAACGCCCACGAAAGGGGCAAAAAGCATGTCATACTTGTTTGTGAGATAAGTTGTATCAAATGTTATGACATTTCCAAAAGATTCATATGTTGCTCTACTTTGGTCATCTGCCCAAAATATATTGAGTAATCTTGATCCCTTATCAACATCAAGTGTATAATAGAAACCATGATCTACTTGTTGCATCACCCTGATGTAATTGCACACAGCTTCTGGATCTCCTTCACCCAATCGTAGACGTCTTGCTTTACTAATGTAATTTCTGGATTCTCTTTCACCAAAAGTTAAATTATCATATCCACATGCTTGACAACAAATGTATTAAAGTTACGATTCATCGTTACTCTGGCCTCACCATTTAATTCAAGTTACCGTTTAATATTAGGTCACAAAACTTTATTGCAACGAAAAAATCTTGCCTTTGATAGGCTCAGAGCATGGTTGTGTTCCAAAATAATTTTCGTCGATACGAATTTTCCTTCGACACCTAAACTTGTATTTATTGTTACACTACAACTTGTTTTACAATTTGGCCTCGGTCTCATTGACGTGCTTTCAGCTTGCTCAATGTTTTCACCGCGTGATAAACAAAACGTGACATAATTTATATTTCCATTTACATATGTTTTATGACTCATTTTACGAACTGAAAAGCCTTTTTGTTTACCGTAACATCTGTAATATTTTTGCGTTTCATCTACAAAATCAAATGTCATGTGACAGTTTGGATCATCTATTTTCTCAACTGCTGTTGTAGACTTATTGTCATCTTCTTCAAATTATTGTGGTATGAATTTATGTCCTGTTTTGTGTAGGTACTAGTCGATCGCCCTTTGGAATGTGTGCCATATGTCCCTTTTCCAGTTACATATGATCTTGGCACTCATGAGAGCATAAACATATGTGGTTATAATTTACTTCTTTGTATTTTATTTTTGTTCTCGTTATATTTGTCTAACTATTTTGACAGCTGACACATGGAGGATGAATAGGAACTCCGAATTTTATGGGTCACAACTCAGTTGCTGCCCCGTTACAAGCAATAGAAACGCAACAAAATTACACACACCAATGAGGAATTATGCAGCAGGGCCGCCGTCTATCTCATTTTGATCTCTTCATGTATCAATTATGTACTTGCATGTTTATTAGCGGTATATGATAATTCATGATCAATATAGTATGTCCCTACCCTAATTTTTTGCTCACTTGTAGATGCATGAACCTTGGAGTACCTACGAGGATGCATGGAGAAATAAAGATGTGTAATGCTATCTAATGCTCTGATGATTGTATGCATTATGGTGTGTACTTGTTGGTGGCGAAACATTGTATTTTGTGGATCAAATATGTATACTTGTTGTACAACAAACATCCTGTGTATGAGGACAAATTTGTCATGTGTCATGGTTGGAAATGGATTTTATGATATTAAGTTGGTGGAGGTACTTGGTAATATTATTTACTTGTTCTCATTTTGTGGCTTGGAGTTAAAGGAAGTACTTGGTTGTAATATTTTTGAAAATGATTACACTTGGTTATAATACTTGTTGGAATGTTTGTGTCTGTTTGGAATGCATGTGTTTGGTAGTAATACTAGAAGAAAGGGAGGCTGTTGTGGAAAAGCTAAGGTGGTTGTGAGAGTTATGGCCTTTGAACACCTTCACTTGTTGATCAAACAGGTTGCAGCCTCCATGGAGCTCTTGTCCTCTGAGATGAGCAACAGTGCTCAGGAGTGATATTCCAAGAGGGGGGGTGATGAATTAGACTCTTTTACGATAATTCGATTAATGAAATCTAGGTAGGAGGAGTCTATAACTTGAATGCTTGCAAATGAAATGAATAGTTAGTAAAACAAGCAATAATAGCCTTCAATGGCTCTATTTGTTACTCTGCATATGTTGGCGGTCGATCCATGCATCAATCACCTCTTCAGCCATCGAGCTCAAAATATAGCCTTCAAACTTCACGGTCAATGCACGCATCCACCGTCACATCGACCGTTAGCCTTTGTGAGGAAATGATTTATCCATGGTCGATGCTTGGATCGATCTTCAATCTTCAACCTTGATTAACAAGGCTTGCGATCGATGTCAGGATCGATCGTGAGTTGGCTCGGTCGATGCTCCTAATTTAGCCAAGTTGGAGTTGAGCTGACGGTCGAACCAAGCATCAATCATAGGTTGAAGTTCTTTTGACAGAGACGTAAGGTCGATGCGACGGTCAATGCATGGATCGATCATGAGTAAATTAAGGAGGATGCATGGATAGACCTTCGACGGACGATGCACGAATGTACCGCGAGCTTTTTTAATAAAGATTAAAGATTGAAGGTCAATCGAAGTATCGATCCTGGATGCATCATTTCCTCACAGAGGCTAACGGTCGATGTGATGATGGTTGCGTTGATCGATCATGAAGTTTGAAGGCTGCATTTTGAGATAGACGGTTGATGTGACGATTGATGCATGGATCGACCGCCAGCATTCATTGAGTAAAAAATAGAGACATTGGGAAATTGTAGGGAGCCGTTGAAGCTCAAGTATAAGAATGAAGATGGTGTAAATTTGTGTAACAACAAAGGAGATTATTATGATGCTGTATGAATAGCTGCAATTGTGGACTGGAATGAAATTAGCTTGATGTGTGAACAATTACAATTGGAATATTGTGTATGATGCATATGTTACAATTGTGACTGAATATAACTGCCATGTCTTATGCCATTTTTTACAGCTTATGTAAACAAAGAGAGTAGCTTAAGATTGAAATAGAGGGAACATTAAGATACAACAAAAAACATAGGACCTGAAGATTGAGGTCCTACATAGCAACCACACACACATGTGCCAGTCATAAAACCTTAAGCAATACAGTACATTATATCTATAGAGACATGTGATAGCAATATAGTATAGTAAATACAAATGACCATGTCAACATTTAAAGCAATATGGTATGTCATGGCCTTGACCTTGAACTGATGGTTTTGCAACTCCAATCGGGCCACTATCACATCTCTCTCATCCACTAACCTTATGTCAACACTTGATTCCGCTTTCCTTACCAGCTCAAGATCCACACTATTGCATATCTCTTCATCATACCATATGAAGAAGTTGCAACCGCCACGGTCCTGTAGAAGCCAACACAAGAGGGTACTTAGGGCATTATTGAACAGTGCATCGAGAATGGACTAAAATGATTTTAGGGATCTTACCCGTGGTGTTGCACAACCCAAGAATCTTTTAGCAAGGTTGTAATCCATCCGAGAAGTCCATAATTTGGTCTCCATACTGCACCAATAGTAGTATTTCATCATTTCCACCATCCTCATGGATGAACATGATCCAGCGGTGAGCTGTGGACTCCCGGTCTTTCCTGCCCTCCTGGACATGGTGTCGTCCGATGGCCGTGCTTTTATGTCCAGCAATTACGGGTGCTCTCATCATCTAACTCCTCATAAAAGTTGATGTATATAAAGGAAATGTTTGCATTAGCGAGAAGAATTACAGTAATAAACAACAATATCGTGGGCATTTTAATCTTCAATCGGTAAAAGCAAATTACAGTGGCAGTAGTATCTGCTGCTCGTGGTTGCACTCCTTTCAAACCAACTACCTTGGAAAAATAAAATTACAGCCATATAATGCAAGGTATTTAGAAAAGGAATAAAGTTAATCCATTGCACATGTTATCAACAAGGCACGATTGGACCGAATTTTGCAACTTATAAAATTCTAATTACCCTATGAACCACAGAATAACTCCTCAAAAGAAGTTTCTATTAAAAACCATTTTAAGTCATGAGAAGTAAAGGATACAATTTCCACGATTCTTCATTTCTTGATAATGAAAAGTAAAAGTCTCATTTTAGCCTCCCAATCTATTTTACACAAGGTTCTAAAAAACGCTCTAGGCGGCCGTCTAGGCGCTGGGTGCTTCCCAGCCGTCCCAATTACGACATAGTCGATCGAGCTAGGCGTTTGGCTGAAAATTGGCCGCCTAGGCGGGCTGGGCGGCTAAGCGGGCTTGGCGGCTAAGCGGGCTTGGCGGGCTGGGAGTACTAAAGGGATGTGGAGAAGAAGAATTTGAAGCATATGCTTGAAAGTTGCTTGAATCAAAACTTTGAAAGGAATAGTGTTGCTATTTAAGGTTTATATTTTTAATTATATAATTATAAGTAATAAAAATTAAATTAAAATTAAAAAAATAAAACCGCCTAGTCCCCTCCTAGGCGTCCGACTAGTCCTCTAGACGCTAATGTTGGACATAAAAGAACTAGGATTATTGCTTTTACTAAGATAGCAAGTAATCATTTACAATCAGTTTTAACAAAACAAACAAAGTTCACATACCGTTAATCCGGAAAAGGAATGAAAGAGAAGGAAGACGAATCTGACGAAGAAACTCCGCTTGATCGAGGCCAGTGTGCCACACTGTGCCCTTAAGCTATATTTGCCCACCACCTCTTGCTTCTGGTTCTTCAGGCAAAAAGCTCCCAGGGTACAACGGTTCACTGCGATTGGAGGGAAGCCGGCTGTCCGATCGCCCTTCGAGCTCCAAGATGGTATGGTACCCTCAATCAGGACCCTCTATTATGCAAGTGGTGTGGTGAGGAGTGTATGCATGAGCCAACTTAGAATGGCTGGTGTGGGGTCCTATTTATAGGCTAGCTAGGCTAGTTGATCAGCCATTTAGTGGGGAGGTGAAGAGACTCGCCACGTCAGCGCCACGTCATCAGTAACCGCTAGTCATGAGCTGCCACTCTGCCACATCACCAGTAGCTGCTACTTAATGGGGAGCTGAACAGGCGCCACGTTATCAGTAACAGTCACCCAGGTGAACATGGGCTGCCACCTCATCCATAACTGCCCAGTCATGAATATCATGGGGAGACCAAGAGTCATAACTGACTCAGCCCATTTCTGGTGAATTGATGGCTCACTTAATGTGGCTCAGCCCAATTGTGACTGTTCAGGAAGATGAACAGTCACATGCCACGTAGGCAAAAAGGCACGCGTAGCGTACACGTGGCGCCCACATGGACGCACACGTCACCGTCGCCGGCACCGGTCCGACGGGCCGGAGGCGGGTGGCCGGCGAGCGACGGCCGGTGGCACACGCGCACGCACGTGTGTGTGCATCTCTCTAGTTCTTACACACATTCAAACTATAGATGCCCAAGGCTCTATATAAATTAGAGAAATGTTCTTATCCCAAGCAATGTGGGACTAAACATTTACACACACACTCACATGGGCTTCATATGGCTCTCTTCTTAACTGGGCTTTAGCAGGCCCATTTGATTCAGCATCTATAGTAAGGCTTAGCTCACTCCTTCACCATAGAAGTTTTGGGCCTTAAATAAACATTAATTCCAACAATCCCCCACATGAATCAAATGACTGATCAAATGCTGTAAGATCCTAATGCACTTGAGAGTACCGCAGAAACCGCAGAAACTTGTTGCATCAAGATAGGTGGCTTTTGGCTTTGAACCTTTTTTTAGTAAAACACTATCAGATGTACTTTCTAAACAGTGAACGCGATGTCTTGAACTGTTCAGCTTTTATGTACACCAAGACAACAGTGCTTACACAACGCATTTCTTATACCACTGATGGCTCATTTGTTGTGTCCATTTCGGCCCTGGACATGCTTGGTAGAATTCTTCGAGTGCTTTAGAGAACTAGCCCTTAAAACGTTCTCATAGAAGCGACCCCTTCTCACTTGATATAGGTGATCTCTTATTAAGAGCATCATGTCATGCTTTTACTTATTGAGTAATAAGGATCATTAAAAATATAAGCTTAACCTTTACATTATGCAGGTTATCACTCACTCATCAAAGGAATGGGTAAGAGTGATCTTAGCAACTGCCCCCCACAATTCGGTTGTCCCATTGAACCTAGAATCTGGGTATGCCAGATTATCTAGGTTGGGTTGCCATTGAGGAGTATAGTCATTTCATGGCTTCAACCCCATTCCCCTCGATGAAACATCCACTAGATCTCTTGTTAGGGCCTTTGGTTAGTGGATCTGCAATATTTTCCTTCGATCTCACGAAATCGATGGATATCACACCAGTAGACAACAATTTCCTCACAGAATTGTGTTGTCGTCGTATATGTCGAGTATTTCCATTATACATGTGGCTTTGTGCTTGATGAGTCACTAAATGTTCATGATTAAACCCCTTTAACTTAGCTTTGTTAGGCCTAGAGTAGTTGTATTTGATAGCTTGTTAGTTGATTTCAGGTTTAATCATGCTTTGAGAAGAAATGCAAGAAATTCGGTTAATATGCTGAAATACACTGCTCTGTCGACTATTAGCACAATATTTACCAGATATTATCCTTAAGTCCAAATATTCTGAAATTTGGGGTGACATCTAGAAGACATCAAGACGTACAACTTTCATGTTGGACACTTTCAGATATTCCAGATGGATTGATAGAAGTTTTGAAGAAGATGGAG
>OY986964.1:27810454-27859508 GCA_963920575.1 Narthecium ossifragum | reverse complement strand
AGGATATCTAATTCTTTTGCTTCTCTCTCTCTCAGGTATGGTGATGTTGAGTATGTAGATGAACGACATCGGCATAGATATGAGGTCTGCCATTGTCCTAATTTATGAAATACCTGAGTGTGCTTGTTGTACTGCTACATGATATAGCTACTGGTGTCTTGGCATAGTTTTGAAACAATGTTCTATTATATAAGGAAGAGCGGTTTTTGAAATGTCTCAACTATAAGACATAAAAAGCGGTCCAGATCTATCTCCAAATGCATCCAACGGTCCAGATTCCCATTCAAATTTTCATTCCCCCCAAAACTCCCGCCCAAACTTTTTTCATCTCACCCACCCACCCACCCTCTCACCTATCCGCCGAAAATTCAGCCCCGCAGCCGCTCCTCTCCCGTTCAAATTTCAACTCTGAGAGAGATGGGACGTGAGTCCTATCCCGTCCCTCACCTCTCCTCCGCCACCTCTCCCACCCTCTCCCCCTGTCTTCGTCCCCTCTCCCCCGTCCCCTCTCTTTCTCCTCACCTCTCCCCCGTCCCCTCTCTTTCCCCTCACCTCTCGCCCAAGCTCGCCCTCCGCACCGACGCCGTCCTCGCCGTCCTCGCCCCTCTCTTTCCCCTCACCTCTCGCCCAAGCTCGCCCTCCGCACCGACGCCGCCCTCGCCGTCCTCGCCTTCCCCTCACCTCTCGCCCAAGCTCGCCCTCCGCACCGACGCTGTCCTCGCCGTCCTCGCCCCTCTCTTTCCCCTCACCTCTCGCCCAAGCTCGCCCCCCGCGCGCCGTTGCGCCCCAACGCCCGCGCGCCGTCGACCACGTCGTCGAGAGGATCTCCGGTGAGCTTTCCCTCTCATCTACCCAGCCCCCCATGCCTGTTCGGCTGTCCCCGTCCCCTCTCCCTCTCTTTCCCCTCACCCATCCCCTCTCCTCTCCCGACCTCGCGCCGTCGTCGACCTCTACCCACGCCAACCTCGCCCTCAGCCACGTCGACGCCTACCTCGCCCTCAGCCGCGCCGTCCCCGACCACCCAACCCACACGCCGTCGCACGACGTCATCGACCTCGCCGTCGCACGACGCCATCGACCCCGCGTCGACGCCTACCTCGCCCGACCTCTCCAACCGCCCCGATCCCCCACTTCCCCCGACCCCATGCGCGAGCACGCCGTCTCCGAGCCCTCCCAACCACTGGTGGCGTGGGGAGCAGCGCGTCGCTGGAGGGGCAGGCTATGGTGAAGACGGCGGGGTGGTCGGCGCGTCGGAGGCCCTCTCCACTCTCTTCCCATGCCTCGCCAGGAGAGGAGCTCCCCACACCGTCGCCCACCTCCTATCTCCCATCCCCCCGCCGTCGCTAGGAGAGGAGCTGTCCACCCACGCCGCCGCCGTCGAGCTCCACCCACGGTGCCCCCGTCTACCTCGCCGCCGAGGTATTCCCCCTCTACTCATCTCCCATCTCCCCTTACCACTCTCACTCTCTCTTCCCTTACCTCTCTTCCTAGCTCCCCACGCCGTCTACCTGGGACGCCACCCCTGTTTTCAAGGCTTGGACAACAGCTTCCTCTGCTCCGGCTGCCATCCCTCCACCGGCGATGCCAATCTGTGGAGTTATTGCTTCCTGAATCATTCTTTCTGTTTTCTTCTGGTGGTATTTCCACTCTACCTGTTTGATCGATCGATCCAGCGATTTTTTTTCCTTCCCGAATCATTCTTTCTGTTGTTTGTTTCCAATCTGTGGAGGTTCTTCTTCTCGATCGATCCAGCGATTTTTTTTGTTCTTCTTCTTGAGTTCTTCTTCTCTATCGAGTTCTTCTTCTCATCTTATATTATCCCATGTTGACCCCTTTTTTATGTGCTAACATTTGGTTGAATAGAGTAGATATCCAACTGGAGAATCCCTCAATGTCCTTGGCCAGCTTGACATAGCCAGCCTGACATAGATTGGTTAGTAACTTATGTTTGATTACTTGCCAAGTTAAAAAATGGATGTAGCAAGCTTTATGCCTTGTTGGAAAAAAGTTCTTGAGTTCATCTTCTCTTAGAGTTTGGAAAAAAGTTTATGCCTCAATGTACTTTTTTATCACAACAACCTCTGTTGTACTTTTTTCCCCTTGGTTTTCCCCGTGTTTCCCTTGGATTTCTATCGAGTTCCCGAGTTCTTCTTCTCTTAGTCTTTTTTTTTGTTCTTCTATTGCTCTTTGGAGGGGTTTGAGATACAGTAATCAACAACTTGGTCAGTTCCCTAGGTCAGTTCTTCTTCTCTTTTTTTTTTGTTCTTCTATTGCTCTTCTCTTTAGAGTCTGCTATCATTTTTACAGACTGGTCTGGGCATTGAACTTCTTATTCTTTGATCAAGTCCAGAGATATTTAGAGGTCTGCTATCAGTTTTACAGAGTGGTCTGGTGGTAGATGAAGTGAAAATGACCTGAAGTTGTTCCATAAATCTTCTCTCTGTATCTTTGATTAATCTGATAGACTTTTCACCGGGAATTCATTGGTCAAACTTTCTTTTGACCTCACCTGAGATCGCATTCTATTTTCTTGACCTCCTCAACTATCATGTCTAAGCAGTGATGCACTTATAAGGTACAGAGTTCCAAGAATAGGTGCCATGCCCTTTATATGAATGATCTTGGGAAACCCAGACTTGATCTACTTGATGATTAATGATTTCCATGAAAGATCACTCAAACCAACTGGAAGTGTACTTATTAGGCATTTTGGGAGGAAGAAAAACACTTCCATTGTTTGGCAATGCAATTTGTAAATGCCTTTTTGTGAGGAGGAAAAGCCCAGTCACCCATTCACATTGTTTGGACATGCATTTGTGTTCATTTATGATGTTTTATGCAGAAATCACCTGGTAGCAAGATAATTAGGAATATAAATAAGTGTGGCATCCTACGGTTAAGTTGCATGGGTTTTAGTCATGATTTCTATAGGTTAATATTTTTTGCATTAGAATAAATAGTTTCTTGATCTATAATCCTAATCACTTGGCTTCAATGTATGAGATTAATATGAGGAACACCATTCCCGTACATCTCCATGTTGCTCGCTAGAAATATATGTCTCAAGATGAGTCGAGGCAGGAATATGTCGAGAAAGTTTATGCCTCAATATTTCGGAGCATTATACAATTTTTACTGCAATGCAGGAAGAGCAGTGGATTTTCTCGGGGTGCTTCGATTTATCGTGGAGTGACAAGGTATATATAGCTCTTTACTAATAGCTATTTTTGAGAGAGTTGAACCAAATTGCTATTAACCATCACTTTGTACAGTTGGCTCACGAGTTTAAGAGATCATATCGCTGGTTTTATTGAAATAATTTTTCTCCTGCTGCAAAGAGACACATGTTTCATCAGACATTATCAGAATACAATAGCTCAGATATTTTATACAGTAATTTTTAAGCATATTAGTCTTTTTTCTGGCCAGTGTGCAATTATTCAGTTATATCTGTACAAGTCATAGAATATCTAATGCATTTTTCATGATGGCACAATGAATATGTGTGTACTTATATTGAGTTATTTGTTCCTAAAGTTCAAAACCTGATTCTATGCCATATTGCTTTCAAATTTTTTATTAACCATTGGCAAGATTAACATGCGGATTGGAAGAACATAAACCTTAATCTATGCATATGAAAGGCATAGTTATTTGATAACTCTGAGATTGTAATGCTGCCATATAATGTGCATTCTTTAATTTAAGCTGATAATGTATAACTAATTGATATGCGACGGACATCACCAGCATGGGAGGTGGCAGGCAAGAATAGGAAGGGTGGCAGGGAACAAGGATCTCTACTTGGGGACGTTCAGTGTTCTTATTTTCACCAAAGAGTTGGTATTCATTTTTTCGCTCAGTGATTTACTTTGTGAAAAAGTAAATATCTTAGGAAGTTTGGCGAGCAATAGATTTACTTTGTGAAAAAGTTATATTTCTTCTTAGTTGTCCTAACCTTTTTTCCTTTTTGTTGTAGGTTTTCATTGATGATGTAAAAGTATTTGAGCAGATGATGGATCTAATATTCTATACTTTAATTGCTCTTGCGTGCTATGATCAGGTTCAACACGTTCAACCATCACCATGTCAAACACATAGTTTCCAAAACAATGTTCATATTGACATCAAACTGTTCATATTGACAGACTTACATGCATTTTTAATATTAAATTTTGTTTTGTACTTTCTGTCAATATCACATCTCGGTCTAACAATGTGTTTTTTGTGTGCATATATGCATACTGGGCATGTGTATGTAGATATATATTGGGCATATACATATATATAACAATTGGATGTGGAAAAGAGGAGGCTTAGACGCTGATATGTATGAGAAGGATGTATAAGTTTAAGCATGAGGCTAATTGCTAAGGAAGCGTAACACTTGACAGGCATGATCTCAGATATGGTTTGATCAAAGGGTAAGAAGAAATTAGTGTCCTAGAAAATTAATCATGTGAGGTGTTTCATGACATGATATCATTGTGATGACTGTTCTGCATATCCATGTTGTCCCAAAATCAACTGTTATCATTAAGTTCTATTTTCTACTTATACTTATATCTACGTCAAAAGCTCTATATAGATTCATTAAGTTCTATTTTCTATTTGATAGATTCAAGGATGGTGGATTTGCTATTCGTTGGGTGAATGATACCATGGATTTGCTATTCAAGGGGGAGCATGTATTGCTGTTAAGGTGCAATACAGAATGTTGTTAAGTTGAATGCAGTTTCGAAAAAGTTAGATCTTCTGCTGAAAAATTGAAGACTGCTTGGTTCAAAAGATATTGATGTAAAGAAAGAAATTATTGACTCATTGCAGCTTGATGCTTGAGTGATGATATATTGATGTAAATATATTTTAAGTTGTAAATGTATCAATAGAGAATATCTTTTAAGTTGAAAAATTGAAGCTGCAATATAGAATATTGATTTAAATGTATTCTTTTAAGTTGTAGTTTTGTTGATATATGACATATATAGAATGCTCTATTCTCCTATGTGTTTATTTATTGTTTAATCTAAATTATATCCAGCAGCGAATTTATATTTAAATTTATTATTTTTAAATTTTTTTGAAAAAAATCCTTAATTTTTGTGTCGTGGACACGGGCATTTACTAGGAGGGAAGAGAGAGTGAGAAAGAGAGATGGGAGATGAGAGATGGCTCGGAGTAGAGGGGGGTGGGATACATACCGTAGACTGGGGGTTCCTTCAGGCGGTCCGAGAGGCGGTGCTGGGGCGATGATCGTGGTCTGAGAGGCGTGGGAAGGGGGCGTGGCTACGACCTCGGGCTTGGTCGGCGACGGCATGGGGCGATGGTCAAGCCGTTCGGGTTGGGCGAGGTCGGCGATGGCGCGGCTGATGGAGGGTTGGGCGAGGTCGGGCGAGGTCGGGCGAGTCAGCGTGGGGAGAGGAGAGGGGATGGGTGAGGGGAACAGATAGGAAGAGAGGGGGATGGGGACGGGGAACAGGGCATGGGGAGAGGATGGGTGAGGGGTAGAGGGAGAGGGGACGGGGGAGAGGGATGGGAGGGATGAGGGATAGGAGAAAACTTTTACTGCTCTCTCTCTCGGCTGAATTGATTGGGCGGGAGTTTTGGATGGGAAAAAGCTTTTCGCTGCGAATCTCAAAGTTGATCAGCTAACCTAGACCATTGGATTGATGTGGAGATAAATCTGAATCGTTCTTTATGTTTTATAGGTGAGACATTTCAAAAACCGTTCTTCCTTATATGAATGACCACTCTTGAATGACCATTATGGTAAGTTATCTTTTTTTAGTAATGATGTTCTATGGTAAATTGTCGAACAACTGATGTCTCACCATTTTTTAATTGAATTACCTGATGTTCTATGGTAAATTATCTTCCTTATATTTAGTCCCTTTTTTTTCAGTTTAGAAGAGATACTACACGTTCAAGTATAACATTCAAATTATGACTGGGAACTATAACTTTACCCTTCTTGGTTTAAGCATAATCTCTTTAGTTCAATGCAGTATAATTTGCCATAGAATATCAGGTAGTGTTTAAGCAATTGTATGCAGAAGTGTATTGAGAGACTTGGAGAAGAAGCCTGGCCATTCTTGGATTCTGTTATTAATTTTTCTTCTATTTGGTCATTAATTTATGCTGGTTTGTTCTTGATTTCAGTGAATGCATCGAATGGTTTCATGATTGGTTGTTTGTGGGATAGATCTTATGTTGGTTTAAGCAATACTCACACTAAGTGGAATGGAATATCTAGAAGTTTCAAAAATTTATCATGAAGATGGAGAATTAATCCAGTTTTTAATGTTTCTGTTCGTTGCTCTATGTTAAGTTTGGTTGTTAACCCTCGATACAAGGGAGCAACTGCAAAAAATTTCGTTTAGAAACCCTAAATATTTTGTGCCGCATTGCATGAGTGTCCGTGTCATAGGCACGGGTATTCACTAGTATATATATATAGGCAACCATTTGAATAGACATCCAGGATTCATTCCTACGGGACCCGGAGTTTTGCTCCTCTCCCTCTCAAGGTGCCCATCACCTTCATTCTCTCTCTCTCTCTCTCTCTCTCTCTCTCTCTCTCTCTCTCTAGTCCCTATCAATATCTATAACTCGCTGGCGCCGGAAGTTCCCACCGGGGCCACAACGCTTGGTCAATGCGAATTGCTTGTTACACCAAAACAAACAGGGTAATATCGAGTTCATTGACACCTTGGCTATTTTGACAAGGTGATCATGATTATCACGAACATAGAAGAAAGGTTTCTTCTGAAAAATCCTAAGCCAATAACAGGAAGTCATAAGATGTAAAGAGAAAACAACAGCACTCAGGAAGCCAAGAGAATAAATCGACGCGTCTAATTAACGTACCTCCTATCACGATGGACTCGTTCCACGAGTATATAACAATGCCTGAAAGCTTCTATGATGATGAATATAAAGAACACCCATTGCATAGGATGCCAGTCCTAATACCTTTAAACATGGTTCAGTTTCTTCCAATTGACAACACTCCAGCGGCTCGTCCTCCTGATGGACTTCAGGTGCAATTAGGCGATTGCAGAAGATTTGGTCTCAATACTGGAGCTCACAAGAGAGGTTAGGTACAGAGGATCTTAAGGTTACAAGGTTCTCAAACTCACAACTTATCCTGTGATGGCTCTGGTAACACGATCGCGAGTAAACACATTGCATCTCACAAGTACATCACCACTAGAACCCATTAAGTCGTGAAACATTGTGATTTTTAGGGCCCAAGATAATCGACTTTCACAGAAACTGGTATTCCAACTTCGAGGGATGGACGCCCTTGTACAGGATGGCAATAAGCCAAGAGGTGCACTCACAAGAGTCACTATTTCCCACATAATTGGAGCAATAAAATAAGAAAAAATCAATGCCGAGGTCATCATGTACCTCTTCTTTGGATTGGTTTGTAGAGTACCACTGTAACAAACTTCGATCGAAAACGGTGGGTGATTCCCAGAGCTACAACCGATCTTTGGGTCTCTCTGTTCTCCAAGTAGAGGTGATTCAGAATCACATTCTGGGGCAAAGGTAGGGTGCTCGTAGAATCTCGACTAGCTGGGTAGCTCAACAAGGAATGCTGCAAGTGAGGGGGTACGAGCGGGGGATCTCGGGCCTCATCCTCATTTCCTGGGATGGGATTGCAGTAGCTTGAATCAGGAGAACTTGGAACTTCAAAACCCACAACACTGACTCCATCCTGCATCATTTTTTAGATAAGTTAGTTTTATATCACAAAACATATATAAGCATCATGGCCATGCATCATGCTAATTCTTAAGAGGTAATTATCATGCTTACTTGATCTTCTCCGCTCCGTGTATCCATCATATACGACGGTAAAGCTCGTTAATAGTGTTCAATCACTAACCAACAAGATGCAAGAGAGCAATAAGCCTGAAGGGGAAAAGGGGCAAAAGTAATTGTCAATATAATGGGAACAATCTGGACCAGAAATTACACCAAAATAGAAATTGGTAGTAAACATGGTCGGTGGAGACCACTGAACAAAAGAAAAAAACATGAACAAAGACTCAATGGAATGAAAAGGAGGGCTTGTTTATTATCTTTGAGGATGATGCGCTTTCCCATATCTCCTCCAAAAAAGATAAGTACAATCCTTATAATGCTCATAAGTTGGGGGCAATTGGTTTTGAAGGGAAAAAGGCTCAAACTCAAATAATCTGATGGCAAACATAGGGGCATGATTCTACACATAAATGCAAGAACATGAACTTGCATCCTGGAAAATTAATTATTGCATGAGAATAGCTTATTTCAACATCTATATTGATTTCGGTTAAATGCTCATCCAACTTGAGTATCACAGATATAAATTTCAGGCCAGGCAATAAAAGAGTACTGATTTCTCTTATTGATTTATCTTAAAGATTGCAGGTCAAAACATGGAAATGCCTTATGATGTTTATCATTAGTACATTTTCAATGCGATATTGGAGGCTCTCGACCTCGTCTCCCGCATAATCCAAGTTAAAAATATCAGAGAAGAAAAAAGAAGCATGGATTTGAGAGGAATAGAAAGACTGATAACCATGATAACACTTCACACTTCTTCGTCTCAATGAAACCTAGTCTACTCATTTTGTGCATAGGTGACTACACATTCAGGACTTAAAAACAAAGACATTTGATCGCCAATGGAGTGAGGTTACTTGGCTGGTGTTCTCTCAGCATAGATGACGAAAGCAGAGTCTTGATAGTACCTCAAGAGTTAGATATGAAACTCTACTCAAATATCAAAAGGAGCTTCCTAAGCTCCTACATCACACCCAAAAAAAGTAGAAAATTGATATGCATATTTTGCTTAATTCGAGTACAGAGCTTAAAGTATCATATATATTTTCTCTTATTAGTACCGGTGTACAAGAGGCGCACTATTGTAAATAATGAAAGAGCAAATCGATTACAGCTTCATTAATACAAATACTGCCAGAGCTACCAAACAATATTAGTGCTCTTTACAAAACATACAAGTCCACAACAATCACAGCTTAATTCAGATGTAAAGGAAATATACCATTGATGACTAGAACACTTAATGAGCAGTAGGCTACCAATCAATCAACGTATGTGGCTATAAACTCACTATAGATACAAAACAAACTATGCAGCACCAAAAAAAAATCCAGCCCAGAGAATGCTAATCCATTCAATCGCACACAAAAATACGTAAACCATTTCTATGAAAGGTGATATACACGGCTTATACACATTTAAGAAACAATCTATCACAATTATGTGAAACATTAGGCTGCTTGACAGCAATGGAAGTCATGATAGACCAAAAACTTTAAAATTCTAACCCTCTTCCTCACAGGAAATAACTTACATAAAAAGTAATTTTGGCAACCTCTTAGATCTTACCTCAATTAGCTGGCCATTCAATCACCAATATAGATTAGTCCATCTGGAAAAGTATGGGAGGTGGCGGCACTGACTGCGAGCAGGAAAGAGCTCAGGGTTACATCAACACGTTCTGAGATGTAACCCGTACAACGTGGCTTAGCATCTAAATAAGACTCTTTTGACACAATAAATATGGCATCCAACTAAAGGAGTTTTACCATAAAAACTATTTCACTTTTTTGCCTCTAACATACATATCCTTTGTTAACTCTTCTAAAACATCAAGCATTTGAAGATCATCAGAAATCTATCACGGGCCATCTTAAATCTACCTTCATCAATCCCACCAAGACGAGTGCAACTTCCACTTAGCAGAATCTCCTCCAGATTCCAATTCGCACACCAATACTAACTAGACTAGTTCTTTAATTTGCTTTCACTTTGTATTATAAGTATGTTTCATGCTTTACATATGTACATCCTAGTTTTTCCAAGAATCTACATCTCTTCAGGATTAAATTATTCAAAAAAAATGCAATGGTTCCATTTTCACCATCTTGTTTCCATACAAAATAAAGAGTCCACAAAATGACGTATTAATACTGCAATTGTATGAATGTTTAGTGCAAGTCAACTATAATAAGTTTTGATCACCAGTTCTTACAAATGTATTTATCTTATAGCAAATACCATTCATTATTTATGTTACAAAGAAAATCAAAGACGTCAGAGATACATGTTGCTTTGTAAACTTGGAGGCCAAAGTGATGAAGATGTGGAAGAAGCAAGAATCCATCTTATGAAGGATGAAATCAGATGATCATCATCATGCTCATCATTTTCATTTACTCTAGGAAAGATTGAAGCCATACTTTCGACAGTAAATTCTGAAAGTGTGGAATTGGATGAATCATTACATGCTAGTACTAGCTTAAACAGTCTTGACCTAGCTCAAACTCCGTATAAAGTTGATCTGCCCCAGGTACACTCTTCAGTTAAGGAGGACGAGTGAGAACTCATAGCTACGCAAACATAACCCAAACGTAATTATTTGAGATGATTAGTGACCATAAAACGAGGAGCAACTAAAACACTAAAGAAAAAAAAGATCACAGCTTATCCAAGTCATGTCTTATTAGTATCCAAAAATTGAATTGTATTAATTCAAAATCATGTCACCTTGCTGAGTAGTCACCTCACTTTGAGAATCTGCAAAAGTTAATTAAATGGCATTTGCAAATTCGAATGAACGTAAAGAAATAAAATAAGGGGAAAACATGGATGAGATATTGTGGCTAAATTTTTGCACAATTAATTGAAGTACCCAAGATACTCTAGAAGCACATCACTAGAAATTCTAGTGTAGTCTACCTTAAAAAGAGAACTCAAGATCCAAACAAACTCGAGTCCCCAATAAAGATCAAAACAAGGATATACCGTCAAGCCAAGATAAAGGAACAAGGTTTTTACAAGGGTTTTTACAATTTACACTGGACACAAGCAACATAATCCAACAAGTAACATACTTCCCCTGCAGAAAACAAGATGTATCCATCTTAGCATTTCTGCACAAAAGATAGAATAATTATGTGATACGGGTAGAAATAAAGAAACTGCATTTGCATAAGCAGGCACATGAACCATAGCTAAAACCATCTGAGTCTACATAACTGATAGCCCCTTAAGAACTTCGACCAGTATACATTGTAGTATGCAAACATTTAGGTATCGAGCTGAGCTTGCAAGAACATGCAACACAGTGATGCAAACAATCCCGTAAGTCACAAAAGTTTGTGATTTAATACAAAGCTATGTCAAGCTATACCATGAACAAGCCAAACAAGCTTTCTAGCCTCATGCATATAAGGTATCGTGGATAAAGTAAGTTCCAGGACAAAGCATGCGCGAGTAATCGTGCGTTCACTTGGTGGATATATTCGATCCATAATTTCTAGCAACCCGTAGACTTTTCTACTGAAGATATAAAATATTGTTAGGGTTTTCAAGCTTCAATGCAGAATAATGAAATAACGATGTGCTATCTGAGCATCGCTGTTTAAAATGCCTAATTTAGTATCGCGTACCCCCAATCGAAACGAACCAACTAAAAGCCTAGCCTATTTAGGAACTCAATCTCGAGGAGAAATTGCCACCAAAATAACCCAATCCTAAACATGAGCCAAAATTTGTCAACAGAAACAAGAAATAGTGCATGACAATGTCCAAGAAACATCAAAAGGTCCCAAAAGGTATCAAAGAGAAGAGGAAATTAGGGGATTACCAGGTAGAAGAGGATCCAATACAATCTGGCAAAAGGAAACCCTGCTCCACCTCCGATTCCCTTAAATCTCGTGAAACACACCTATAAAAATGGGATTTTTTTGGAGGACAAAATAGAGAGGCTTCGCATACAAGATGGGGCTCTCATGTAACCCTCTCCGACTATGGGCCCCACCACCTTCGGCCTAAGCGTGGCACCCTATTAAAAGACCATTTATGGAAATTCGCAAAGTCGTGAGGGGTTTTTCGTAAAGTAGGAGCGATCTAAACCGTTTAATTGGAAGATCTTCTATTCTAAATGAGTTTGAAAGCAATAATTTTGTGCCAGACCCGACACCAAATTACCAGGGATATAGGAGGCGAAAGGGTGGGTGAGCAAAGCTCAGGGAAAGGAGGCGATTGAAGTATCAACTGATGCAACTGATGTTGCCAATTTTGTTGCATCACCATGGAGCCACCTTTTTGCATCAATTGATGCAGCATTAGTTGATGCATCTCATCAACCAAACATGGGTTTGGACCATAATGCTGACCAAACGCCCCCTAAATAAAGCCAAACCCAGCACCAAATTATTACTTTTAAACTCATTTAGAATAGGAGACCATCCAATCAGACGGTCCAGATCGCTCCTACTTTACGAAAAACCCCTCATGACTTTGCGAATTTCCATAAATGGTCTTTTAATAGGGCGCCACGCTTAGGCCAAAGGTGGTGGTGAGACCCAATAGCCGGAGAGGGTTACAAGAGAACCCCCATCTCGTCTACGAAGAATCCTCTATATTTTGTCCCCAAAAAAATCCCATGTTTACATGCGTGTTTCACGGGATTTAAGGGAATCAAAGGTGGAGCAGTGTTTCCTTTTGCCCGATTGTCTTGGATTCTCTTCTATCTAGTAATCCTCTAATTTCCTCTTCCCTTTGATACTATTCCTTTTGAAGCTTGATTTCTTTGTAATTTTGATTATCATTGTTTTTTTGAAACCTTTTGATGTTTCTTGGACATCGGCATGCGGTATTTGTTGTTTCTGTTGACAATTTTGGGGTTATGTTTAGGAGTGGGTTCTTTTGGTGGCGATTTCTCCTCAAGATTGAGTTCCTAATTAGGCTAGGCTTTTAGTTGGTTCGTTTCAATTGGGAGTAGGCGTTACCAAATTAGGAATTTCAAACAGCAATGCTCAGATAGCACGTCGTTCTTTCATTGTTCTGCATCGGAGCTTGAAAACTCTAACAATATTTTATATCTGCACTAGAAAAGTCTACGTGGTTGCTAGAAAGTATGGATCCAACATATCCACCAAGGGGGCGTTTGGCAGACGCGGGATCCGGTGAATCCGTGGGATCATCGGATGCGCACATTCCGAATCCCGCGGATCCGGCCGTTTGGCGCTCAAGCGGATCCCGAAAATCGGGACCCGATTTCGACGTCCGCTCTTCTCGAGTGGATGCCGATTCGGGATCCACGGGAGAGGATTCCACGGATCCCATCCCGCGGATCCCGACGCGCCAAACGCCCCCCAAGTGAATGCACGATTACTCACGCATGCTTTGTCCTGAAACTTACATTATCCACGACAACTTACATGCATGAGGCTAGGAAGCTTGTTTGGCTTGTTCATGGTATAGCTTGACAGGGCTTTGTATTAAATCGCAAACTTTTGTGACTTACGAGATTGTTTGCATCACTGTGTTGCATGTTCTTGCAAGCTCAGCTCGATACCTGAATGTTTGCATACTAGAATGTATACTAGTCGAAATTCTCTATGGTCCATGTGCTTGCTTATTTCAATGCATTTTCTTTATTTCTACCCAGGTCACATATGTCTCTTGTGCAGAAATGTTGAGTTGAGATGGATAAATCTTGTTTTCTACAGGGGATGTATGTTACTTGTTGGATTATGTTGCTCGTGTCCAATGTAAATTGTAAAAACCATGTTCCTTTATCTTGTCTTGGCGGTATATCCATGTTTTGATCTTTATTAGAGACTCGAGTTTATTTGGATCTTGAGTTCTCTTTTTAAGGTAGACTACACTAGAATTTCTAATGATGTGCTTCTAATATCTTGGGTACTTCAATTAATCATGCAAAAATTTAGCTACAATATCTCATCCATGTTTTCCCCAAATTTTTATTATTTCTTTACGTTCATTCAAATCTGCGAATGCCATTTAATTAACTTTTGCATATGCTCAAAGTGAGGTGACTACTCAGCAATGTAACATGATCTTGAATTAATACAATTCAATTTTTGGATACTAATAAGAAATGACTTGGATAAGTTGTGATCTTTTTTTTCTTTAGTGTTTTAGTTGTTGATCGTTTTATGGTTACTTATCATCTCAAATAATTACGTTTATGTTATGTTTGCGTAGCTATGAGTTCTCACTCGTCCTCCTTGAAGACATAATGTTCCCTTATAAAATAGGCAATTGGGTACATGATAGAAAGTACACTTATCAACCACAACCACAACATCTCTTCCTCGTTTTCCATCTCTTGCTCGTTTTCCATCAACAAAAATTGCTAGCCACATCAATACTAGTGTACTACTACTCTCAAGGGTACAAGGGCCTGTATTATCCAGGAACATGGTTCTTAATAGGGTATTGGCTTCTCTTCTGTTAGTCCCACGGACTATGGTTCTTAACAGGTTATTGGCTTCTCTTGATTCGTTTCTAAATAATTATTCCACGATTCAATTACAAAGCTTTCAACAAATTCTCCGTAACAAATGCCAACATCATGATGCCTCCCTCCATATCAAAAGGCAATACACAAAAAATAAATCAGAGACATCAAGCAACAAAGATAGATCTTTTCTCATCTTATTGCAGAGAAATAAGCATAAAAAACAATTCTAATAGTGAACTTCTGAATCCATGATGGACTCTAAAACCATCCTTCTATAGTTCAAGGCGCAGCAACAACATTTTGGACACAGCCTTAAAGAGCAGGCCATAAAATCTCATCATGAAGTTTTTCAGTTGAATAGAAGGCCTATAATAAAACAAAGAGGTGCTCAAGTGAAATGATGAACAATCTAAGCCCGAAAATTTGCTCAGATGAGGGAGACAAGTTCATGCTTTCAAGCATATTGGCAAAGAATATCAATTCGTTCAAGACTCCCAAAAAAAATAAGCTTTTTAGCACCAAAAAAATGCATCGATCCATTGCAAAGAAGAATCATGTGGTTTGCTGCCAATATACAGACAAACAGCCTCGATCCATTGAATAGAAGAAAGCAAAAAATTAGAACGATGGGAAATATATGAGAAGTGATACCTTGAGAGCAGTTTTCAGGTGCACAGGGTGCTTTCGCGACGGCGAGGAAGGTCGTGCGACGTCGGCGAAGGCCGGGGAGAGGTCGTAAGACCTCGCGGGGTGGCTTCAGGTGCACCGGGTGGCAGCTGGGTCGTGGATTCCGGAGATGGGCGTGGCCGTCGAGGGGGTTTGTGGGAGGTCGGTGATCGGGTGAGAGAGAGAGAGAGAGCAGCGGAAGAGAGGGGGCCTGGGGAAGAGGTGGTGCGGCGGCGATGAGTCGTTGGCCGGTGGTAATCAGCGCTGACGGTGGGAGATCTGGTCGGCAGGAAGAAGTGGAGGCCGCGATCTTTAGAGAGGAGGGAAGGGGAGGTCAGCACCGGTTAGAGAGGAGGGAAGGGGAGGTCGCGATCACCAGATCTGGCATCTTCCTCGCCGGATCTGGCCTATTTCCTCTGGATCTGGCCTCCGAGGAAGAGGGGAAGGAGGCGAACGGGTGGGTGACCAGAGCTCGGGGAAAGGAGGCGATTGAAGGCAACCAAACGCCCCCGAGGCTTGAGTGGGATAGGATTGGGGTTATTGCTATGTGTTTGATCGCATCAGAGTTTCAAATTGACCGAATACTATATTTAATATATCGGTGCCTCAATCTACACCGCGGAAATATCTAGGACACCGCTATTTTTTTATTTTCTCTAAACTACCCTCATTCACACTTTCGATTTTTAAAATCCGAACACTAAGTCGACTTTTAAAAACCGAACATTAACTACATGTTCGACTTTTTATATCTGAACAGAAACCAAGAGTTTGATTTTTTTAAAGCCAAACACTGCCTTCGTTATTAAAAACTAAAAGATTCGGTTTTTAAAAACTGAAAAAAAACACAGTAGTTCGGTTTTTAAAAACCGAACTGCTCCGACGGGAGAGAGAGAGAGAGAGAGGGAGAGGGGGGGCGAGATAGAGGGAGAAAGAGAGGGGGAAAGAGGTGAGGGCTTCGGGAGGTTGCATGCAAGCTAAATTTAGCCGTCCGGAGATATCCACGAGGGAGATCGCCGAGAGGGAGATCAGAGAGAGAGAGAGAGAGAGAGAGAGAGAGAGAGAGAGGAGAGAGGGCGGTGGCTTCGGGCATGGTGTTTAGCGACAGAGAGCAGGCCGGTGGGGGCGACGTCGGGGTTGTAGGTCGGCGACGGGCAAGACCAGTGGGAGAGAGAGAGAGAGAGGGTGATCGGGGAGAGAGAGGGAGGGAGGGAGGTTGAAGACAAGGGTAGTTTAGGAAATAAAAAAATGGGCGGTGTCCTTAGTAATTAGGGCGGTGTAGATAGAACCACCCTTAATATATTTGATACAGGTTATTGCTAAATAAAAATTATCTAAAATACCTATATATATATATATATATATGTATATATCGGGAGCTTGTTAGGCTACAGGATAGATGAGGGGATCGACATAATAATATTGACTTGTTTTAGCATGAGGCTAAAATCCATTTTTTATAATAGTAAATTGGTGACTACCATATTGACCAAACTTATAGTCAAAAACCCCATTACCTTAGTTTTTAAGCCATAAACCCCATCGTGGTATTAGTTGTTGCGTATTAATGTATTGAAAGTCTAAAATGCCCTTATGTGAGGACCCGTTCCTCCAATCTGGTCTGATTGCGTTAGGTCTGACTGCGTTAGGTCGAGGGTCTGGCTCTGTTGGTCTTGTTTTGCAATCGTGTTGATCGCGAAAATTCCAAGGGCAATTTGGTAAATTGCACCTTGGTGGTGGGTTTTACATCCACGTAGTGCACACACGGGCCTTTGATTCATGTTTATGCTTGTTAGAACCTTAGAAGAGCTTGGGATCGAAAGATCCGAACTCGAGCGTGCGGAAGCTTGTCATTACGACAGCTGGCGTCCCAAGAGTGAGAGGTCGCTCCAAGGAGCGATCGATCGATCGGACCCTATGTCGGCACCACCTTTGATGTGTCCGGATAAGGATGCTGAACCGACATAAACCGATCGGTCGCTCAGCCAACGACCGATCGGACACGGGTCTATAAAGACTCGCGAGAACCCTCTGTTTTCTCTTTTTTTTTCTCTCTTCTCCTTCGTTGCTTCAACTCATAATTGAAGTTTGATCTAGAGGCTTGGAAAGGTTGGCAGCAAAGGGAGGAGCAGATCTGCACCTTCATTGCACGGATTAATCGAGGATTAATCAAGGATTTGCGTAATTAGGTAGGATTCTTACATTAGGGCTTGCTTATTTGTTCTTAGCTAATTGAATGCTTAATTAGTTGATCAATCTATGCTAGATGGTTACCTAGGCTTGATTAATATATGTTTGAAGCTTGATTTGGTTGGATTTAAACCGGATTTAAGTAGGTTTTTCCTTGATTTATTCCCGGATTTCTATTTTAATTAGAACAACTATGTTTGAGCTTGATTATAGAGATGTGCGTGCATTATCTCAGTTGATCTTCAACATGAACATTTTAGATATTTGAGCTAGCTTTCAATTCCAACTAGTTTCACAATTTTCGGATTTATGTACGAGGTCTAGTGAATTAAAT
Source organism: Narthecium ossifragum (assembly GCA_963920575.1). NCBI lineage: Eukaryota > Viridiplantae > Streptophyta > Magnoliopsida > Dioscoreales > Nartheciaceae > Narthecium > Narthecium ossifragum. Next base: position 27,842,019 of record OY986964.1, on the reverse strand, counting down.
GGCCACGCTGTGCAGAACAGAGCAGCCAGTTTAATTAGTGAAATTAAGTGTTTTTTCTTTATCTGATTGATCTGATCTTTGGATATGTGATTGGAGGTATGTCATGGAGTAAGCATATCAAGTTTCACATCAATCGGACTGTTAGATTAGAAGTTAATATTTTCTGAAGTTAGTAGTAGTTCATTTGCTTTCATTCGATTAATCGAGCTTTTCATTATTGTCATATATATATATATATATATATATGTATATATATTATATTGTGTTGTGCATTGGATGTCTTGGATTCTCTCGACGGCTTAACTATGACACACTACGCAAAGTTAACGGTGTCTGGGGCAACGCCCCAGTAGGATCGACCTATTGTCTTTAGACCCGACACAGAGTTAACAGATTTTTGGATTTGTTTTAGCGGATCCAGCCTATCTTGTCTTTAGACCCGACCCAGATTCGATTATGTATGGAGGAGTATAAATACTCATATAACCTAGGGTTAGGGTTAAGGATAAGACATATTAGAGCGGCTATGAGATTGAGAGATTTGTAACCGCAATTCTGCAGAGTGAAAGAAGACGATCGCCCCCCCCCAGCCATTTTTGCCGAACCACGTAAATCTTGTGTTTCTGCGTCTCTTTCTATTTTCCTTTTCCTTTTACTATGTGTGGTTGCCATCGCGTGGACGTGTTTATTACCAACATATTGTGTAGGCCTGTGTGTGGCATGTGGGTGAACCAAGGGGTTTACACCCATTGGGATGTGTAGAATAAATATTCGCTTTACTAAGACCATTGCTATATATACCCTTTTGGCGAGCTGTAGGCTACGCCCAGACTTGTATATTATTTAACATACTGTTGCATGGTCATATTTCTATATTTGTGCCTGAACATTGCATGCATTTGATTGCATTAGAAGCATTAGGCTAGGACGTGGGCGATGGGTCGGTCGTCGATCCATGGGCTCAGGTAGCTCGGATCTATCCTTAGGACCGAGGCTAGGTAGTAAGGTTTAGGGTGAATTGTCATGATAATCTTTTGCTATAGAGGCTACTGTGTTAGTAGGCAGCAATTACTCTGATCGAGGTATAGAATAGAGGTCGTCCTAGGTTTCAATCTCAGTCTCGTTCTCAGTACAGCGATGGGGGAAGTTAGGTACACCTTGGGTCCTACACGTTGTTTCAGCGCAAGAGCGTCTGGTTTGTTAGGGACGACTGCTGACAATAGCGGTCGTCAGAGTGCTTGCCATGGGTAGGTGGTATTCGTAACATGTGTTTTCCCCTAAAGATGAGATGGAACACGGGCACTTACTGTTCCCTTTCTTTTAGTGTGATGTAGAATAGAATCATGATGAACTTATCGCTCACTCCTATCTGGGTTGCGTTTTGCAGGTGCAGGCGTCAGCTCTTCTTTCATAGCATTCGCTGGACATGCTTTTGGTGGCGCGTCGACCTCTGGAGGTGTTTGAGGTCTTGGGGTTCAGTTATGTTGACTTACTTGAATGTATAATTTCCTTTTGTGAAGATTTTACAGTTAGTTTTATAAATGTCTTGAGGATCAGTTTCGTATCAGAATCTTGAATTATATTAAATATTATAATATTAACCACAAATCAATTGTTTAAATTAGTTGTGTTATTTTATTATAAATGCACCACAGATTGATTGAATAAATTAGGAACCCTCCCTCACGCCTCAGATTGGATGGGTTTTCTGGGTCGGGTGTGACACCTTATATGCCAATGCTATTAAGGGTTACCATGCACATGCGTCATCATCTTGTCTTCTTCCGATGATCCACCACACGCATGAGCATCTTTAGTTGTCGTCGTCTCGTCTTCCTCCGACGATCCACCACACCCATGAGCATCTGTAGTTGTCGCCATCTCGTCTTCCTCATAAGATCCATCGCACCCGTGAGCACCTCTAGTTGTCATCGTCTTCCTCTAACTATCCACCACACCCGCAAGCATATCTAGTTGTCGTCGTCTTCCTCCGACAAACATTCGCTATCTTATTCGAGAACCCTAACACGTGGCTACTTCCTCGTTATTTCTCCCCGGTTTGTATGACGATTCTTTATGTGATTTAAGGATTATTTCTTGTGTGGTTACAACTTTTGTGGTTAAAATCCTAAATTGTGTATTTATTGATGATTTTGGCACTTTTTTTAGTATTATTGTGCGCTTTGATTCAGTTTTTGGTTGATTTATTTTTCTCCTAATGCATTGTAATCCAAGTTTTCCATTCAAGGCTTCTAAAGAGTTGCATATCACCACTCTATGGTAAGTATGTCTATTGGCATATAACTCAAAGCATGCGAATAGCCTAGCAATACCAAAGTTCAGAAAGATGAAAATCATCTGAAACATAAGATATATCAGAAAGATGAAATTGATATGAAAGATGAGAATACAACAGAAAGATGAAATTAATCTGAAAGATGAAAATAGATATAAAATGAGATTAGAAAGATGCTAATAGAGATGAAAGTAGATCAGAAAGATGAAAATAGATAATAAAAAAAAGAAGAAGAAGATGAAAATAGATAAAACAAAAGGATGAAAATAGACCTGAAAGATGAAAATAGAAATGGAAATAGATCAGAAAGATGGAAATAGAGATGGAAATAGATTAGGAAGATGAAAATAGAGATGAAAGGAGATCAGAAAGATAAAAATAGAGATTAAAGGAGATCAAAAAGATGAAAATATATCACAAAATAAAAATAGACCATAAAGATGGAAATAGAGATGGAAATAGATCTGAAAGATGAAAATAGATCTTGAAGATGAAAATTGATCAAAAAGATGAAAATAGATTTGAAAGATTACCAATGCTCATGATTATTTAAGTCCAAATGTTCAATTATCATTGCCATCATTATTTTGCTCTTCTTCCGCTTCTTCTTTTTTAACACCATCATCATGGTCTATGTTCAATCTCATTTTTATCTTTCCGCTGTTAGAATACACGATATGCTACTCATTCTTGTTGACATGTGGTGTGTATAAAATCACTGATGTTGGACAAGTTGGTGTTGTTCTGCACGTATGGTGATGATACTGTTGTTGTTGAAGCGAGAATCAGAGCTTCTTTATATCAGCTTGTGAGTCATGTTTGTGACAAATGGACCAAATTGTCTAGGGCCGCTATACGGGTCTATTATCCGATACCTGGGCATCCAAGATACGCTCTTGCTTTGGATTGTGATTTCAATAGTTTGTTTTTGGTTGCAGCTACGTTGGGGCTCCAATTTATTGATGTGGAAGTTTCGGACGGTGGTCTTAGCATTTGTGGCAGTGGAAGTGATGTGGGTTCTTCACAAATTGATAATGTCACTGATGATGCAGAGATTGATATGCTCGCTGGTTTTTGTCGTCATATGAAAAGGACGTTGATGACAGTCGGTTGGGATCGATCTATCACTCATGTGGGGCAGAAATTTGAAGGTGGTGTGATGGAGTTGAGATTATGTTTGCAGAAGCAATCACTTGCATCGGGCTATGGGTATAAATTTGTGAGAAATGGGCCTACTAGAGTCACATCGGAGTGTCCAAAGAAGGATAGTACTGGTTGTGATTGGATGGTGCACACTACTCATGAACCGATCTTTTATCTTAAGAAGCTTATGAACATACATACATGTAGAGCAGCTTCCCGTGCATATAAACATAATCGGACGAGCTCCAAGTTGGTTGCAAGTCTGATTGAAGACAAGGTCCGTGCTAAGATAGCGATGCATCCTATTGACATAGTTCAGCAGTTCATCACAAACTATGGTTTACATATATCTTATGACCACGCATGGTCAGGCATTGAGATGGCCAAGGAGGGCGCTTTTGGGGATCATGATGAATCCTTTGGTGATTTACGTTGGTATGCTAGGGCCGCAATCAATGCAAATCACGGTTCTTGTTTTGCTATTCAAATTGATGAAGATTCTGGCCGTTTCAGAAGAATGTTTGTTCCTTTCAAGGGATGCATTGATGGTTTTAGATATCATCGGCCGTTGTTTTTCCTTAATGGAACACATCTGAAGACAAAATTCAAAGGGCATTTGCTGGCTACCACCACCAAGGATGGCAACCAAGGTAAAAGGATGTGAATCATTCTGAAAGATAGGAATAGAGATGAAAGATGAAAATAATCAGAAAGATGAAAATGATCTGAAAATGATTATAGAATAGCATTTGTCAGTTAAATATGAGCCATATGCATGTTGGATTTTTATCTCAATTATGATTACAATATACCATAATCAAACTTGCTTATTGGATTCAATTTTATCTTTACAAGTTTATCGTAGCACAACACAATGAAAATTGATGCATTGAATCATTTTCATCTTTCCTGTTGTATCACAGAATGTGAATCATTCTGATAGTTTCATCTTTTAGTTTAGGTGGTCTTCATTTTTGTCTTTCATGTTTACTCACTTTTATCTTTTCCACATCCAATGTTGCAGGTCTGTTTTCGCTTGCATTTTCCATCGTTGATTTTGAGAATGAAGCTAATTGGTTTTGGTTTTTGGAATGTTTGAGAGAAATTGTATCAAATGACTGCATCATAATGTTTGTTTCAGACCGGAATGCTGGTCTTTTAAAAGTTGTGTCCTTTGTGTTCTCAAGAAGCCCTCATGCGTATTGTTGATTCGATTTGAAACAAAATTTGAAAGATGCTCTTAGCTGTAAGCGCTGCAATGGTAAGTTCAAGGATACAATGTGTTACAAGTTTTGTGAATGTGCCTATGCTCCGACTGTCGAACATTATCAAAAAAAGATTGATGAGTTCTTGGCTGAGGGTGGACGTATTACGGAGAGTTTCTTGCTGAATCTACAAAAGGAGTATTGGGTGAATACCTGTTTCAAAGGAAATAGGTATGGTGAGATATGTTCGAGTGCCGCCGAATCCTGCAATTTATGGATTAAGAATGGAAGGTATCTTGTGATCACTAATATAGTGGACTTGATACAGACGAAATTGATGCAATAATTATCTGGTACGTATGGTCTAAAAGAGATGATTTAAAATTAATACAATTTTGTTGCCTTTTTCATCTTCTGTTCCCTCTATTCATTTTCATTTTTGTTGATTAGAATAAACCATTCATTTTCATCTATATGTTCCATTGATTCATTTTCATCTTTGTTGATTGCAGTAAACCAATCAATTTTTATTTTCATGATTGTTGAGTCATTTTCATCTTTCTGATGAGTTACATTGATACTTGTTGGTATTCACATTGTGTTTGTACATACAAACAAGAGGGCTGCTTCAATAGGTGAAATTTTGTTATATGTTCAGAAATTGATTTGGGGATTTGCATCCTTTGAGGAAGTAATGACTTGGTTCGTCAAGAATTCTACTAGTATGTTATTCCAAGTTGAATCAAATCCGTCAGTTTTAGTTGATTTAGAGAAGATCATGTTCCCGTCGCTGATGGTAACTAGATGGTGTGCCTTGCTCCCACGATATTGCCTGCACCATGGCTTATGGACAAGACATGAATTTGTTTGTGGATGTTTATTGTCACAAGTTATCATATGTTATGTCTTATTCATATCTAATTTACCCGGTTCCTACTATTGACAAGCCAGACTATGCACAAGCAGACAAAGCTGTAATTCTCCCTCCCTTATCCATAGGCCTCCAGGAAGGCCGAGGAAGAAGAGGATGACATCAAGGGGTGAGGATTGAGAACCATGAAATGTTCTCGTTGTGCTCTCGAGGGGAATCATAACCAGAAGACATGTACTGAAACCATTACAATAAAATGCTTGGTTGAAATTTTGTATTGGAAGAAAATGACTGGTATAATTGATCATTCTTTGTAATTTTTGAAAATGTAATTGACATTTGTTGCATGGATTTCGATTTTAGTCAACCAATTGTGAACAATCCAGATTTGCATCTTTTCTGCCCATTTTGATCTTTCTGATGTACAGTTGAGTCATTTCTATCTTTTCATGATATTACATGACATCACAGTTATACATGATGCAAATAGATCAGAAAGATTTAGAAAGATAAAAATTGATCTAAAAAATAAAAATGAATCAACAAAGATGAAAATAGAACAGAAAGATGAAAATAAATCAGATAGATGAAAATAGTTCAAAAAAGATGAAAGTAGATTAGAAAGATGAAACTAGATCAGAAAGATGAAAATAGATAAGAAAGATGGAAATAGATAAGGATGAAAATAGATAAGAAAGATAAAAATATGTCAGAAAGATGAAAATACATGATGTTCATTTAAGTGAATTTTATTTTTCCTGGATTATTACATGACATGTTAATTGGATTTGTAACCCCCGTTCATTTTCTTCTTTCTGAAAAAAACATAAGAGATCAATTTCATACTTGACTATTGCATTCAATCTCATCATTCCAGATGCAACACAACACATGCCAATCGGATGTGAATGTATAATTTTTTATTGTAACTCTGTGAATGTACATTGATTTGTAACCCCCGTTCATTTTCTTCTTTCTGGTTTCAACTCTTTTGACAATGGTTGATGAATGCTAGGATCTCAATGTAGTAGCACATAAATATTGCATAATCAACCTTGTTGGTTTTTTGGAAAGCTAAAGTTAGACTCATTTAGCGTTTACTGTTTAAGAATTACAAATGCATGAGCTGCCAGGCTATTTTTTGATAAGAACTTGCGTGGAATTTCCTTGTTGTGGTATATCGTAGACATCCTCAATGGGGAGGATCCTATCTTGTGTGCTAACATCCACCATTTCTTTGGCTAGCACTTCAATGCGTTCTTTCTGCATGAAAGAAAAAGATTTTAATGTGCATTAGGTCAAGGTTGCATCTCTGTGGGAATCATTAATTCATGTACTGAGTGTTTGACTTACAATTCCCTTTGTGTTTTCGAACAATGGATCCTCACGTCATCTTTTTCCTTCATTGGATTGTAGAAATACCACTTTTCATTCTCAAGGTCAGCACTATTAGTATAAAGTGGTTGGGCTCTCTCTCTTTGTCTCTTTGAAGCGACCATTGGAGCAGATTGGGAAGAAAATAGCAGGTTGTGGCTCCTGACAACCGGCTTAAGCAATTTTCAAGTACACCTTCCTTGTGATTTCTTTAATTTCTCGACGTACAATGTATTCCTGCATATGCATGTACATTGGTATTAGTAATAATCATTACGGATGTTAGTAATGGTGAAGTTTATGTGAAAGATGCACATACCCAAGTGTTTGATTCCATGAACCAGCATGTTTTATTAATGGAATCATCCTCACTTAGGATTTTGGCATAGGCATCTATGACCTGAAAGATCAGAAGGGCTTAGAAAGATGAAAATAGATTAAAAAGATGAAAATGAATCAAAAAATATGAAAACAGATCAGAAAGATGAAATTGAATCAACAAAGATGAAAATGAATGAGAAAGATGAAATTGAATCAACAAAGATGAAAATGATTGATAAAGATGAAAATGAATGAACAAAGATGAAAATGATTGACAAAGATGAAAATGATTGAACAAAGATGAAAATGAATGACAGATGAAAATTAATGAACAAAGGTGAAAATGAATGAACAAAGGTGAAAATGAATGAACAAAGATGAAAATGAATGAATAAAGATGAAATTGGATGAGCAAAAGATGAAAATGAATGAATGAAGATGAAAGTGAATGATCAAAGATGAAAATGAATCAACAAAGATGAAAATGAATAAACAAAAGATGAAATTGAATGACAAAGATGAAAATGAATGAACAAAAATGAAAATGATTGAGAAAGATGAAATTGAATAAACAAAGATGAAAATCAATGAACAAAGATGAAAATAGATCAGAGAATGATTACAATAATGATTGGCTTACATTGTCGGAGATGTATGCCCCATTTAGTATGTCAAGGATGTCTTCGGCCACTACAATCTTGTTATAAGCATCATTGTTTCTCCATACTGTAGCACTGTATGTGAAATTTCAGTGACTTAAACTTGCTATATTTAACATAAGAAATCTTCATAATGGAGCATGTGCTATTACCATAAGCCAGATTCTCGGATAATTTCACTTATTTTATTGCATGCTTCAAGATCTAGTTCTTTGCCACCTTTACATTGATTCTTCTTTTTCAACTTGTTCAGATCTTCAGCATACCTCTCATGTCTTGGCTTCTTGCCGGTGTTGTACCGGTATTTCGGGTCTCTTTTTACGCTCCTCTTTTTTTACTTTACCCTTAATACCATGGAGTTTGGGTCAATAGCTCTGGCACACTGGAGCTCCTTCTTGAATTTTTCTTGTTCTTCAACTAGTTGTGAATGAGCATCTTGAACTGCGTCTTCGTACTCCTTTCTCATTAAATTGATCTCTTCATTTAATTTCCTGATCCTGGACTCTAGTTCCTCATACTTTGCAATTTTTGTTGGACTTCTTTCAGCAACTTAGCTTTTTCTTCGGTGAGCGCTTTGCACTCCAGTTTCTTTTGGCTAAGTCCATCTGTTGCAAGCTGTAATTTATCCTTAAAAGACGATAGAGTTCTATCTTTAACTTTGAGATTTCCTGTTAGCTCTTGAATATGTTTTTCAAATGGGAAGACATCATCATTCAATTGAGGCACACTCATTGGATTTTCAAGTGATTCAAGCCTCTCCACCAACTCCTTTTCTCGATCATGAGCTGTAGATTGTCTTTTGCATACTTATTGAGCTCCTCTTCCTTTCTCTTCATTGAAAGCTCAATCTCCAATTTATCGCATTCAAATAGTTCAATTATCTCTCTCAGACCAAGTACCTCACTATTTGCAGCCTCAACATCCTTTTTAAGCTCGTTGATCTCAGTCTTCAGGTCGTCATTAATGTTAAGGTCAGGTTGTATGTTTGGCCCACTACGATACAGAAGAAAGATAAAAATGAAGTTGTGCATTCGATAGAAGAAAGATAAAAATGAATTCATAGATAAAATCAAGGGAGACTTACATTTGTGTAGAAGTCATGAAGGCTGTCAGGCCCTACATCATCATTAAACCCTTCTTCCACATCAGATTTATGAAGTACAACCTGAATTTAGAATGTAATGTGATAATTAGATACCGATTTCATGTTATTGCATAGGAAAGTCATCAAAAAGATGAAAATGACTCACATTCCAAACATGAGGCTGTATATATGACCAATAATTCAATTGGATATCAACATCATGCAGACAAAACTGTTCTTTGTCATGCGATGAGTGTGAGGAAGATTCTTCTTCATTGTTATCCTTGTCATCTCCTCCAATTCCATCTTATTCATCGCCATCATTAATTTGCTCTTCTTCTGCTTCATCTTCTTTTTGAATGCCATCATCAAGATCTTCATCAACTTCTTCATGATTCATTAGTGATTTGAGGATTCAGATATTCTTGTAGCTCTTGTTCTGTTGGATTTAAATTTTCTGAATTGGTCTACATCAATTGCCATGGAAATTAGTATAACAATTTTGCTAGCGCTAGGGCCCTTGGAAGGCCCTAGCAAGGCCCTTGCCACGTGTCTCCAGGTGAGGTCGCCACGTGCCTTTAGCCAGCATACCATCTCGGCGGCGAAAATGTCGATTTGGCGCTAGCAATTCAAAATCACGCGTAGGTTCAAGCCCGATCTTTCTCTCTCCCCCCCCCCCCACAACCCCCCCTCCCGAACCTCTCGCGATTCTCTCTCTCTCCCGGCGTCGGCATCACCAGATCGGGGTTTTGGGACCCTCTCTCTCCACGGCCTGTGACCTCTCCAGGCCGCTGCCCGACCTCACTGCCTCTCTCCGACGCCGACAAAATGGATAGCCAGCCTGATGCTCTCTCCCCCCACCGCAGCGCTCGCCTCTCTCCCGTCGCCGCAGCCGTTCCTCCCTCGGCGCCTCCATCATCTCTCTCCCCCCACCGCAGCCATCGCCTCTCCCACCTCGCCGCAACTGTCGACTCTATCCCCGCCGCAAGGTATTTTAAACTTCCTATGCTTACACGTCGAGAAATGGTGTTGTTTATAGGTGAGCGGCTGTAGAGTTTTCCCAAATCTCTACCGGTATGATTGTAGCAAATCTCTACAATTAGCTAGTTGAAAATCGCTACCCCGCCGCAGGGTATATTAATTTGCATGCTTGTAGCAAATCACCACTATGATTATGACATTGGACAATTAGCTAGTTGAAAATCGCAGCGGAATCAACGATAGATGAGATGATTATCATTACTATAAAGCCTTGGTAAAGTCACCTGAGTTCTCTTATCTCACCAGAGATGATAAGGCACTATATAAAAATTCGAATATGAATCGCTGCCCTGCAGTTAATTGTACCAATAGTCGATACACAGATCACCACAATTTTCAATCTCTTAAGTGGTTATTATGACAATTAAACTTTAATAGAAAGGACTAGGCATGTCATTCTTAGCAACTCATTTTGCTTTTATGTTTTGGTTCAGATGGCATTCTGATGGATGCAATCAGTTAAAGTTATTAATTATTGTCTAAATGCTAGAATTTGTGAGGTGGCCTGTGCTTATTCTAGCCATACAAGCGTCCATTGCTAGGATAAGCACAGGCTAGAATAAAGTTGCTAAGTGGATGGTTTGATACTGATAAGATATCAAATGCATGAATGTATGGTCATGTTTATGAAGGCATTGAGAGGAAATCCTACAACATTCTTGTCTAAAGACTGACTGATGTTATTTGTCTCCTACTGTACATGCATATCAATATTGCTTCTTTCTGACAATAGAGCAAAGTTTAGTTTCAGTAATTCTCTGATAATAGTGTTTAAAGTCTAGAGGTCATGTAGATATATATATACAGTGACAATGATTTTATTCCTTCGCATTAAACTTGTACCACATATTTGTTATTTGTAGGATGATTGAACTGGATTTGGAACCAAAAGTTGGGAAAAAGTTCGAATCAAAAGAAGAAGTTGTAGAATATTACAAGAAATATGCGTCACTAAAAGGCTTTTGTGTGGTGACACGATGGTCCAATAGAAGGAGGATTAAAGTAACTGTAACATACAGTTGCCATAGGAGTGGAAATTACAAGAATATTGGTAAGAATCCTGTTAATCCCCTTCCAACAACAAAAACAGAATCTGAAGCACGCTTATGTGCCTCTTTGCAAGCTGATGGGAAATGGATGGTGAATTCAATTTTTCTCGACCATAACCATGACATGGACGTTGAAAAAGCCAAATATATTAGGTGCAATCGGGCACTCCCATCACTTGTCAAAAGAAAAATTGAATTGGATACGGCAGCTGAAATCTGGATGAATAAGACTATGACCTCATGTATCATTGAGGCAGGGGGGCATGATAATTTGACATGGACAGAGAAAGATGCACGAAACCATCTTGATAAAGTCAGGCGTCTAGATCTAAAGGAAGGGGATGCCGAGGCAATGCAAAAATATTTTGAGAGAATACAGAATGATTATGGGGATTTTTTTTATCTCATCAATGTCGATGAAGAAAATCGACTTCGGAATGTTTTTTGGGCCGATGCAAGGAGTAGAGAGTGCTACAAAGAATTTGGCGGTGTGGTAACTTTTGACACTACTTACCTTGTTAATCAGTATGACATGCCTTTGGCACCATTTGTAGGGGTTAACCATCACGGATAGTCGATATTATTTGGATGTGGTTTGGTCTCACAAGAGGACACATAATCGTTTGCCTGGTTGTTTAAGAGCTGGTTGTCGTGCATGTCTAATCGCCACCCAAACGCAATTATCACAGACCAATGTTGGGCGATGCAGAATGCAATTGAACAAGTTTTTCCAAATACGCGGCATCGTTGGTGTTTATAGCACATCATGAAGAAGATTCCTGAAAAGTTAAGGGGGTACGCCATGTATCTGGGTATTAAATTGAGGTTGAAAAGTTTGGTTTATGATTCCTTGACTCTATTGGAGTTTGAGCAAGGTTGGGCCGATTTTATTGAAGAGCACAGTCAACAACTAAGCGGAGTAAGAGTATTAATACCAATAGTATATGCATCTTGTGTGACAGTATTAAACGTTTCTACTTTTGCTAGCATTAAAGGTAATGCTCTTCCATATGAAATGTTAAGTTTTCTTTCAATGGTTTACTGCATGTCTATTCATGCATCTTTCAGTGTTGCAAGTTCATATGGCAGCAACTTTGATTGCATATTTCTTAGGTGGTTTATATTTCAGATAAAATTTATGGGAATATTGTTCTTGTTCCTTTAAAAAATGCTCCACTGAATAATTTTATATATTTTCTACAATGAAGTCTTGGCTAAGAATAGGTTTGCTAAAGAAGCTGATATCCATTGATGAGTTATGCTTTACAACTTCATTGGCTTACTGGCTAACTCATGGGAAATGTTATCGTTGGGTTATTGGTTTTGGAATTAGCAATTTGAAGGCTCTTGAGTTCACCTAGACTGATGACTGAAAGTAAGAGATATTTTCTCTAGATTGGAACATTCTTAGTACACCCACTTATGGACCACACCCAGTGACATTATTCATGTCACTATGGTTTTACTAATGACACTGTCATAATAAAGCATTTGAAATAAGGAGAAGCATCAAATTAAATTCTTAGAAGATGTCTACTCTTTGATTAATAGAAACAGATCTGCCCTGTTTCAATTTTTAATATGTTGATATAGTTTGATAATTATTCTCATCATGATCATTTGGCCAGGTATGTCAACAACTCAGTGGAGTGAGAGTATTAATACATTTTTTGATAGATACATCCTTTCAAATACGACATTGAAAGAGTTTGTGTCACAATATAACAATGCATTATGTAAGGAAGTGCAAAAGGAAGAGGAGGAGGATGCTCGGTGCATAAATATACAACTTCTTGTCATGTCTCCTTATGAGTGGGAGAATCAATTTCGAAATGCATACACACTGGCAAAGTTGAAGCAATTAAATTGTCAATTTGCTGATCAAATTGGATGCATGTTAGAAAGAGAGCCGGTTGTTGATGGTATTTCAAAGTTTAGAATTGAGCATGACACCTATCTTGGTAAGAAAAAAATGCCGAAGCACTATACTTTTTTTTGTTCATTTTAATCAGGAATCAGGAGAAGCAAAGTGTAATTGTCGAATGTTTGAGAGTAAGGGGATGGTGTGCACACACATGATATCGGTTTGGAAGGTCATGAGAATCAAAAAAGTGCCTAAGAAATACATTCTCCGGCGTTGGACTAAAAGGTAGGTAAGGAGTTATACCAATGTGAGAATTTCATACATGGATTGGCAAAGAAAACCCGAATGGATTCACTATGATAAGTTTCAAGAAATATTCCGTGTCGGGGCCGAGAAGGCCATGCATTCTGATACAAAGGCTGCCTACTTTATCAGGGGATTGACACAAGTCATTGAGGGGTTGGATTCTGTTGATGAAGATGAGTGTGTGAGCAACATTCCTATGCCTGCTAATGTAGAGGAGTTGTTGCATGAAAATGGGCAAGAAGGATTAAGTTGCTTGGGCAATCCATCTCTCGGTGCTCGAAGAGAATGGCCGCCGATAAAAAGGAAGATATCTGTGCAGGAGCAAGCTGCTAAGAAGAAAAAAAAATCAACAAAAATGGCAAAAAATTCACAGGTATAGCATTTGTTGTGTAAGCATTTTACTTATACTAATATCTTTTTTTAATTAGTCTAATTTTTTCAAAATCAGCATGTGGATGTAACTGGTGGAAATGATGCATTCGTGATCTTCAATCCTTGTTACACTCAAGAGAGTATAAACTTTTTGGTATGAATTACTTTATTTTTTCATTCTTTTGTATTATGCGGCATTTCGTTGTTATATATGCATTGATTGATTTTCTTTTCTTTTAGAATTTGTAGTTATCCCAAACGAGTGTACGAGATGGTGGGTTGTGGAACTACGACCTAAACGAAGCTCCAATTGATTTTGAATGGCATCAAGAAGCATTTGGTGGTGGTGGCCCTTCTTCTTGAAGATTTCGGGTTTGAGGTAATTACAATTTCATGGAGAATTATACTTTTTACACAGGCAAGTGGGAAGCAACAAATGCTGATTTTGTACTACCTACCTGATCACAAATAATATCTGATCGCTTACAAACGTGTCGTTAAAACGTTGCAAACTCAATCAAATATTAAATTTATAATCCTTATTCAATAACTACACTACTAGGTAGAAATAGCGGTGAAGTCGGGAGTCGATCCACAGGGAAAACGTTGGAAACTGAAATCAATTCTCGAAACCCTAAAACTAAGGAAAAGAATCAAAGATAGAATAGATTAAACTAATGAAGAAAAGAAATAAAAGGTTGATCAATTTGAATCAATGGATAAGTGACTTATTAATTACTCAATCCACCCTAGTTTCACCTTCAATCTTATCTAGTTATCCTCTTGTTCTCTTCTCTCAACATTATGGATCACATGGCTACAAGCTCACATGAATCCCTAAAATAAGATTTATGTTTCTAACGGCATAGCCTATCTTTCTTGGCATAGATTGTCTTCGGTCCTACGATTACTTTAAGTTATACTACTCCTAATGACCATGGCACAACCTATCCTACCTTAGCATAGCCTATCTCACTAGCAAACCATAAATCATATGAAAACCATCCAATGAATCTCTACAATCAATCACAGAAATCATGTATGACTGAAAATACGTCAAGGAACTCTGTTCCCTCAACTCTATTAACAATAAAAAGCAAATTCATAGGATCATGTCTTGAGAAGAATACAAGATTCAAACCAAAGAAGATAGAAAACTAGGCTAGAGTTTCATGAATAATCCTAAGTACAATAACTAGCAACTCATCTTTTGAATGAAAGCCATCGGGTTGGAATAGGAAGCTGTCACCATCCACATCCTCTCCGTCTTCTTCTTTCTCATCCAAAGATTGTCAAAAAGATGCTTATTTTCGGCCAACCAACACCTTCTTATAGGTGTATTCCCGGAATTAGGGTTTTGGGTTGAGTTGGACCTCTAGTGCAACTCGGATTTCCTAGTTTAATTCTGCCAGTCTCTTCTGGTCATGACTGGGTTCACCCGTCCGGAATTTAGAAATATGTTCAACATGAAAGATGTAGAGTAGCAAGTCTTCTGTGCTCCTCGAAGATTTTATAATATTCGGACTTCTGTGAAATATTTGGCGAATATTCTCCTGAGCATCGACGGACCAGTTTCCAGCAGCTGTATATCTTCATAGTCTTCAAAGCTGGTATTAAGCTGTATGGAATCTCGCCAAGTGTCCAACATGAAAGTTGTCTATCTCTGAGTCTTCTACCTCATCTCAAAGTTTCAGAATATTTTGATCTTTGTAAAATATTTGGCGAATATATTATTGACGGTCGACGAAGCAGTTTATTTAGTCATTTTAGCCAAATTTCTTGCACTTCTTCTCAAAGCATGATTAAACCTGAAATCAAACAATAGGATATCAAATACAACTACTCTAGGCATAACAAAGCTAAGTTAAGGGGTTGAATCATGAACATTTAGTGACTTATCAATATCCTTGCTGTTTATGAAGCCATTGAGAGGAAATCCATGAATTTGTTGCTTTTGGATGTTGAAATTTCAAATTAAGGAGCATTAGGTGATCATGTGGCTTCCATACTGAGCAAGATTCTTATCATATTGCATGCTAAGATCCTAGCTGCAATGCTATATAACCATGACCTCCAAAATACTTTAGTCTTGTAATTTGGTTGTTCATCTACTTATGCAATTTGCTCCTCAGTAAACCAATTGGCATCAGATTCAACAGTTTCTTGAACCAATAAGATCTATCCGGAATTCATCTACTTATTCCTATGTACCCTTCTTTGGATACATTACTGTTAATGCTTTGAAGAGTTGAAATGATGTATTTACCCAAGATCACACCATGTAGTGATTTAGTGTCAGGAAATAAGGCAAACCAATAACTTCATGAAAACCATCTCATAAATCTCTACAATCAATCACAGAAATCATGAAGGACTGAAAGTACGTCAAGGGAACTCTGTTCTTTCAACTCTATTAACAATAAGACCATATTCATGAGATCATGCATCGAGAAGTTCATAAGAATTCAACTAAAGAAAAACCAATGCTACACTAGGGTTTCATGAATAATCCTAAGTACAATAATTAGCAACTCATCTTTTGGATGAAAGCCATCGGGTTGGAATAGGAAGTTGTCACCATCCACATCCTCTCCGTCTTCTTCTTCCTCCTCCAAAGATTGTCAAAAAGATGCTTATTTTTGGCCAGCCAACACCTTCTTATAGGTGTATTCCGGGAATTAGGGTTATGGGTTGAGTTGGACCAACTCGGATTTCCTGGATTCAACCCGTCTGAAATTTGGAAATGTTCTCAACATAAAAGATGTAGATTAGGAATCATTCTGTCCTTTCCCAAAGATTTGACATTATTTGGACTTATCTGGAATATTTGACGAATATTCTCCTGAGCATCGACAGACCAGTTTTCCAGCAGCTATTTATCTCGATCTTCTTTAAAAGTGGAATCCATCCATCAGGAGTCTCGCAAAATGTCCAACATGAACGTTGTAGATCTTGATGTCATCTACGGATTACTAAAGTTTTAGAATATTTAGACTTATACAGAATATATAGAGAATATTCTCCTGACAGGCGACGAAGCAGTCTTTATCACATAAATTCATCATTTTAGTCGAATTTCTTGTATTTCTTCTCAAATTATAATTAAATCTGAAATTAACTAACAAACAATTAAATACAACTACTCTAGCCCTAACAAAGGTAATTTAAGGGGTTTAATTTTGAATATTTAGTGACTCATCAGCAGTCGTGGAGCTGCGAGGGTGGATGGGGTGGCACTCGAGCAACTTACTTTGAATCAATTTGCTCGAGAAGGGTGGACGGTTTCAATGAGAGGAGGCGGTGCTTGAGGGTGGAGAGGGCGGCGGCGCTCGACGGTGGAGAGGGTGAGTGGTGCTCGAGGGTGGACAGGGCTTTGGGAGGCCGAGAGAGAGAGAAGACTGAGTTGTTTAAAATCGTGATTTTGAATTGCTAGCGCCAAATCAAAATTTTCGTCACCCAGATGTATGCTGGCTAAAAGGGCACGTGGTGACCTCACCTGGAGCCATGTGGCCAGGCCTTGCGAGGGCCTTGCAAGGGCCCTGGCGCTAGCAAAATTGTTAGTATAAATCAATTGGAAAGATCAAAGATAAGAAATGTATTGTGAAGACCTGCCCGTCTACTCTTGGGCCGACCGACAGGGTCGGGCCCGTGGCTCATTTGCTTGTTTCGCGTCGAGTGCGTGATCCAGTGGATCGTATTGTTTATTGGGTCGCAAGGGCACTTTGGTAAATTGCGCCTTGTCGGTTTGTTTCGCACCCGCGTGTGCACACACTGACTGTATTTGTGATAATGTTTGTTTAGAACGGCTAGGTGGACCCGGGATCGAAAGATCTGGGCTTGGGCTTGTGTTCTAGCCCAAGTCTAGCTTTCTGCACCTAAATGATCGACCATTCCTTGCTAGAAGGATTGATCATTCCTCGTTGGAAGGATCGATCATTTAGTGTCAGGAAATAAGGCGGCTCGTCATGGGTGATCGATCATCTCTTGAGGAAAAGATTGATCATTCATAAGGCGGTTCGTCTGTCTATAAAACGGACGCAAACCCCTTCTTGAATCCTTTTGAAATCCGTCGTTCCTGAGCTCAGATCTAGCTGGATTTGGAAGAGGTTGAGGGTGATCTTTGGCTTGGCAGCTGGGATTGAAGCTGCTCTAGTCGAGGTAGGGATCCTGCCTACTTTTTTTTTCGGTTTTTGTGAGTTTGAGCTTGTTTGTGTTTGATTTGAGTAAAACTCTTTACATGCTCGTAGGTTTTTATTATAAGTATCGGTTTCGGATTCATGGTCCTTCGTACTACCAGACCCTAAGGTTTTGTGGGATTTATTAGAGTTTTCCGACGGTATTTCTCGCTGGAGAACCGATCACTCTGGGTTGGTCATGCTTAGCCCAGGGAGGATCGATCATCTGGCTGGAGATGATTGAGCATGTCCCTTGGCTGGCATGGGTGAGGTCTCTGTCACGAGGATGATCGATCATTCTGGTGGAGATGATCGATCATCTTGGGCTGGGCAGGGACGGAACCTTCCCATCACTAGGAAGATCGATCATCTCCCTTAGACATGATCGATCCTCTTAGTCGCAGGGGGTATTTTTTGTCGGATTTTGTCCGCGGGGCTGTGTATGCCGGGTTTTCTTTACTGCTTTATAACTTGTACATATCCTTGAGTATGTTAGGCTCATAATGAGGGGTAGTGGTGAACCGGGAGAGTGATGACTCCCGGGATGTGTAGATAACATGTTGTACTGTTAGTCTTAAATGTCGGGGTTGCTTTCCGTAACATGCTGTCTCTATATAGACTGGCTGCAGTTGGTGGGGTTACCACTACAACAGTCCCTTGGCCTGTTTTACCTGTTCACCACCCGGGGCCGGCAGGGTACCGAGCCCAGACCTTGTTTATTTAATCGTCACATATATTGCATGCTTATATGATTTCCTGTGTGTGTTCATAGCATGCATCTGGTTGTGCATTAGTTGCATAAGGTTAGGGCGCGGACAATCTGTGGTATCGCCCTCTAGAGGCTTGGAAGCTCGGATTTAGCCTTAGGACCGGAGCTGGGTAGCTTGGTCCAAGTTTGAATGGTGGTGTTAAGTCGATTTCGATGATAGGTCTAGATGACTTTAACACCTATTGATCGAGGATTTAGAGGTCATGTCGGCCTCGAGCCGGGTGCTGAGGTGCAGCCGGTGACCAGTGATCTACGACTCTTGAGTAGAGGGTGTGCCTACTCAGTGGTGCCATTTCCTGTCGGTAGTGTTGGTTTCGTGCTTGTGAGTTGGGAGGGTTGGTTTCTTGTGTTCAGGACACTCGAAGGGGTTATGGAACCCCTGTGTACACCCAGGCCTTGCTAGAGGGTGACATTGTTATGTTTTCCTCTTCCTTCTGTGAGTCGTAGTGTAGCTTCCATGCTGAGTTTAGTTTCTCACTCCTACCCGGGCTGCGTTTTGCAGGTGCAGGCGTTAGCTCCTCTTCGGTGGCCCCTACCGGGCAGTTGCTAGGAGGTGCGGCGGCGCCTGGTAGAGTCTGAGGAGTGGTGATCTTTTGTTTTCCGAACCTTGGTTTAATTAACCTCCTACGGTAGTGTATAAATGTTTGTAACGGATTTTCCTTCTTCGAGGTTTAGTAGACTTGTACTTTGGATTTGTAATCTTTGAGTTTGAGGTTTATGTTGATGTTAGAATTGTTAATTGAGAGTATTTAATGAATTGTTTAGAGAGAGCAATAGGTTAGAGGTAACCCTTGCCATAATTTCCATAGTTAGTTACGTTCCGGTTCGCGTCCCCAGCCTGCTTGGGCTTTCGCGGGTCGGGGCGGGACATGTATACAATGCAGAACTGATTGAGCTCTCTGGTGCTGAAATGATATTGTGCTCTACAAAAATCTCTCATGCCCTGATTCAAGTCCCATTTGATAAATCTCAGCATGATGTCCTTCTTATTGATCGGTGTAATCACGTCTGTGAGATCACAATACCAGTACTGGAAAAAAACATAGGAAAATGCCGACTAAATTGATATCCATTGACACATGCAACTATTGATAGAAGCATAAGATAACCAAACTTGATTATCCGATTAAAAGATAAGAATCAATTGTAAAGATAAGAATAGATCATAAAGATGAAAATGATCTGGAAGATAAGAATAAATCAGAAAGATGAAAATAGAGATAAAAATAAATCAGAAATATGAAAATAGATCAGAAAGATGAAAATAGATCAGAAAGATGAAAATAGACCAGTAAAATGAAAATAGAATTGAAAATAGATATCAAAGATGAAAATGGAAATTGGTTTGAAAGATGAAAATAGATGAGAAAGATGAAAATAGATAAGAAAGATGAAAGTAGGTCTGAAAGATGAACATCAATTGCAACTATTAAAAGAAGCATAATATAATTGTATTTAAAGGAAGGAACTCATACCAGCAAGAGGGTTGTGCATCCCTGAACCCTTGTAGGAGTGTCTATTTTCTTATTCATTAATTCCGTGAGGTATTCCAAAATGGCACCACTCCAATCATATGTTTTCATCTTGTTTAGATCTTTAAACAGCTCAAAATAACCCCATGCAAGCTGGGGTCTAGAAATACTGAAGAAGAAGGAGCCAAGGAGCATGAGGCAACAAAGTCGTACACTATCCTCTTGATTTGTTTTAGTTTTACCAAAAAATTGCCTCACTAGCACGTTCTTCAATGAGCTCAGATTGATCTGTTTCAGACCTTTGAATACTCTATCTTCTTTTCACCTTGTACCATCCCAAATTTAGTTGAACATCTCTCTTTCTAATCCTATAGTTTTCATTTCCAAACTTGAATGTCTGAGTCAACCAATTGTATAGGTTGAGTACGTTTGTGATGTCCTCATCCCGCTTTGTGCACATGCTTTTTGTGATCTTGCTCTCGCAGATCACTTCAAACAATGTGTAAAACGGGGTTTTCATCATCAAGTCCAAATGTTCTGGGCTGATAAGTGTGTGAGCTTGTTCGATAGCTGACACTATCCCTGCCATTGTTGATCTATATTGTTGTGTACCCTGAAAGATGAAAATAGATCAGAAAGATGAAAATGAATGAGAAAGATAAAAATGACTGACTGGTTGATCAATGTAATCAGCAAAGATGAAATTGAATGAACAAAGATAAAATTGAATGAGAAAGATGAAAATGGCATTCAATGAAGAGAAATCCTATAAATGGAAGAATAAGTAATCTAATGGAAGAAATGGGGTTTGAATGTACCTATTATAGCCGTTATCACGAAGCAAAAAAGTCTAATGGATGCATTTTCATCTTTCTCCTTTTTCTAGGGTTTTATCCGATTTAAATCATATGAGTAAACCCTAAAAGGTATCAATCAGAAACATCAAAATGAAATTGTAGGCCTAATTGATGCATTTCTGTCTTCTATCTTTCTAATAAAGAAAATAGAAATGAACTTGTAAGCATCAATCGGAAAGATGAAAATGAATCTCAAAGATAAATCTATAGGTAAATGGATAAGAGTCGAAACTTACCTTTTTCTCCTTTCTTTTAGGTATCTTCACATCCTTCACCATACTTGTCGAAGTCCGGATCAGGGCTTTCGGGTTGAAAAGATGACAATGGAGGTGAGGGCCGGGGTAGAGCCGTTGAGGAGCTGCGATGTTTGTGAAGACGCCGGAGTCGATGGAGACGACGGACGGTAGTGAGTCACTAGCCGAGGGGGACGCCGGAAGCGAGCAAGCGTGCGCGATGGGTGAAAGACGAAAATGGAAAAGGAGACGCTGGTTAGAGAGGAAGAAAGGCGCAGTCGATTGCGATGGATGATCGTAGGGACGTGAGGAGAGTATCGTCCTTTTTGCGCGATTTGGGGTTATTGACCTAGAAACAAGTTGTGTGGGGTTTTTAGCAAACAGCTGGGGTTTTGGACGAACAAGGGGTATAATATGGGGTTTTGAACCAATACCCCTTTTTATAACTGTAAACTTATCCTCATAACAACATAATACCTTTGTTTTACGTGTTTTAGTACCCCCAATTTACATTATTAACGTGATTTTAGTCCCACCGCTCACGCCGTTATATGAAATTGACGGTAAATAGGTCACGTGCGATTACGTGACTTGGTTTTAACTCAATTTTTACCTCTCATTATAAATTTCAGGTACTATATTGTCACAAGGGTAATTTTACAGGAACCAAGTAGATTTTAGTCTAGTTCTTTTTACTCGATTTTTTAACTAACTGTTCATGTGACGCACACGTAGCCAGTTTACCATAAGATAACTCACGTTGTTCATTCGTCAGATCAAAATCACATGGTTTTGATAAGTTGGGTATTAAATCGAGTAAAAATAAACATTAGGTACTATTTTGTCATAACATCAATTTTACAGGTACCAAAAGTGGATTTTAGCCTTTAGTATCGTCTTGTGCACCTACAAATAGAAGAATAGTTGGAGAGGACCATTTTGATCTTAGTTTGCATGATCCATGCATGTAAATTGGATTTCGAGTCTAGCTTGGTTAAGCAGAGCCTATCTCTTTATTTTGAGTTCGCTTATAATAACTATCAATCAAAAATAGGGATGACAACGGTCAAGAAAGCACTTAGGGGGAGAATCATGTCTCAACACCACATCTACAACTATTAACTATAGTAATATTACAAACCTCAAATTACCTAAATGAGAAAAACAACTGATTTCATTAATATGAAGATAAAGATTATAAAATATCCTTGAATCTCAGCATAATATGTACAACGTGATAAACATAGATTCAAACGGTAAAGATTGAATCTGGAAATCCTCAAGCACCTCCAAAACTAGTTGCGCCATCTCCGAAATGAAAACTTGAGGAACAGGAACCTACATATGCACATGCAAACTCAGCCTAAGTAGAGTGAGCAACAAGTATTAGTAAAGATCTACTCTAACAACACATAGGACAGGAGGGAACAATAGTTGTATCGGGGCTCCGTCTTGGTCCTAGAGAGACTCTACGCTCCCCGCCTAATCCAAGGCATGGACCCGGTTGGGCTGAACCCGCCCCAATTGACGATCAGGTTGGGGCCACACGGGTTTGACTGGACCATAGGTCCCACCCCACCTTGGGGTTCACTTGCATCGGGTTGAGCCTCTTACTAGGCCATACCACCGTCGTTCCCTCTCCTTGGGCCAATCCGCCTTAACAACCACCATCCAAGCACAACCACCACCACTATGCAACCACCTTGGTCCACCACCAAAGGCCACCTCCCTCGACCCAAGGAAACACTAGGCTGCCCTAGGCTCGCTCAAGCCCTAGGAGCCGCCACCCGGCCAGCTTACCCTAGTTCCCCTAGGAATAGGATTCCTACTAGAAAACCTTAACTCTAGACCTAGCTAACTAGCTATCTGATGAGTCACTAAATATTCATACTTAAACCCCTTAAATTACTTTTGTTAGGCTTAGAGTAGTTGTATTTAATAGTTTGTTAGTTGATTTCAAGTTTAATCATGATTTGAGAAGAAATATAAGAATTTCGACTAAAAAGATGAATTTATGTGATAAAGACTGCTTCGTCGTCTGTCAGGAGAATATTCTCTATATATTCCGTATAAGTCCAAATATTCTGGAACTTGAGTAGGTGGTAGAGGACCTCACGAGCTACAACTTTCATGTTGGACATTTTGCGATACGCCTGATGAATTAATACCACTTTTGAAGAAGATAAAGATATATAGCTGCTGGAAAACCGGTCCGTTGACGTTTAGAAGAATATTCGCCACATATTCCATATAAGTCCGAATATTATGAAATATTGGTGATATGACAGAGGACTTTCTAATCTACAACTTTCGTGTTGGACAAGATTTCCAATTCTGGCTGTATTGGACTCAGTTGAGCCCGGAATAAGACTACCAGAATTAAATCAGGAAATCCGAGTTGCACTAGAAGTCCAACTTAGCCATAACCCTAATTCCGGGAATACACCTATAAGAAGGTGTTGGCTGGCAGAAAATAAGCATCTTTTTGACATCTTTGGAGAGGAAATTAAGGAGAAGACAACAACGATGCGGATGGTGACAGCTTCGTATTCCAAGCCGATGGCGTTTATCCAAAAGATGAGTTGCTAATTATTGTAGTTAGGATTATTCATGAAACCCTAGTGTAGTTTTGGTTTTTTTTTAGTTAGTTTCTTGTGAATTTCTCAATACATGATCTCATAAATATGATTTTATTGTTAATAGAGTTGAAGGAACAGAGCTCCCTTGATGTACTTTCAGTCCTACATGATTTCAGTGATTGATTGTAGAGATTTATGAGATGGTTTTCATGAAGTTATTGGTTTGCCTTTGAGATAAGCTATGCTACGCGAAGATAGGTTGTGCCAAGGTCATTAGGAGTAGTATAATTTAAGGTAATCGTAGGACCAAAGACAATCTATGCTAAGCAAAGATAGATTATGCCGTTGGGAACATTAACTTTATTTTAGGGATTCATGTGAGCTTGTAGCCATATGATCCATAATGTTAAGAGAATGGAACAAGATGATAACTAGAGAAGACTAATAATAAAACTAGGGTGGATTGAGTAATTCCTAAGTAACTACTCCATTGATTCAAATTGATCAACCTTTTATATTTTTTATTTATTCGTTTAGATAACTCTATTCTATTTTTTATTCTTTTCCTTAGTTTTAAGGTTTCGAGAACTGATTTCAGTTTCCAACATTTTCCCTGTGTATCGACTCCCGACTTCACCACTATTTCTACCTAGTAGTGTAGTGATTGAATAAGCATTATAAATTTAATATTTTATTGAGTTTGCAACATTTTAACGGCGACATTTGCGAGCGATCACTACCCAACTCTGCCCACTTAGCCGTACGGACTCTCCTTTGTCCTCCCTCTGGGCTTCCACTACCTTCCTTCCACCACAGGGAAGAAGAAGGGAAAGTCTACGACTTCTCTACGGTCAATCTAGAAGCCTCTACGGCCGAGCACGAGAGATTTCACCAGACAACTTGATTGACTCCAGTTTAGATAATTTTCTAAAAAGTTTTGGCAGACTCAATTGTCTCGAACATCAGACAACATATATTAATTAGATGTAGAGATATATAGAGAATAACAACATATGGCTTCAAGAATAAATTGATTCATCCAATTTTATGAGCGATGGAGTATTTTGGAGGTTATACCTAGCTAGAAATACCCTCTACATGCC
Organism: Narthecium ossifragum; assembly: GCA_963920575.1. NCBI lineage: Eukaryota > Viridiplantae > Streptophyta > Magnoliopsida > Dioscoreales > Nartheciaceae > Narthecium > Narthecium ossifragum. Next base: position 27,817,246 of record OY986964.1, on the reverse strand, counting down.
CTTGGTCCCCTAAAATTGTCAAGGAAACATAGTGCAATAACCCATAAAATGATTCAAGCCCTAGTAACAGTCAAATGGTAATGGTAAATCAATGTCAAAGGACAAATCTTGCAGTGATAGATCTAGAAATTGTCATTCTGCATCGGTAGCATCAGTCTCGTAAGGAAATTGTTCGTAATTACATCCAGAGTCTTAAATTAAAGGGATAATTATTGAATAGTTCTTTTTAGATAAACTTTTTCCTCTCTAGTCTAGATAGATGTTTTTGCTCCGTTTAGTCCTTTGTCCGATTATTATGGTATGTTAGCAGATATTTTATGACCAAAATACCCTTTCCAACCCGATATACACATATCTCGTCTCGGTTATGATTTCCTATCTTGTGATTTACGCGGTTCTCGCCTAATGTTCTTCTTCCTCCTAATGACCGTCTTCATCGCCCTGGTATCCGATCTTCTCTATTGCCGTAGATCGCGTTGTTGCCGTCTCCATCGCCCTGGCCCTAAATCTTGTCGTCTCCATCGCCCTGGTATCCGATCTTCTTTATTGCCCTGCATCGCGTAATTACACATTGTTACATATCGGCCTTGTCAACTTCGTATTCGAGCATCTCTATTGCCCTAGATCACTTCGTTACTGTCAATTTTGTATTCGAGATTCCTTATTGATCTACATCGCGTTGTTGCCATCACCATCACCCTGGTCTCCGAGGTACCTATTGCTCTTTACCTTTGATGAGTTTTTAGTTAGTTATTTGATGAGTTTTTATTGATTAGATGAAGCAAGTCCTTGCATGAAATTCAATCATGCTCAGATAAGGTCTTCATCTACGCATCTACTACATGTGGGACTATATGTATGCATTTACTTTCCATTAAATTGGTAGCGAAGTATTTGATAGTTACTTTTCAATAACTAATAGTTAAGCAACTGGTACTTACTTTCCATTAATTGATAGTAAAGTAACTGGTAGTTACTTTGCAGTTACTATACTATTAGTTACTTTCCAATAACTGGTAGTTGCTTTCCAGTTACTTTCTACTAACTGATAGTTAAGCAATTGGTGGTTACTTTCCATAAAATGACAGTCAAGTAACTGGTAGTTAGTTTCCAATAATTGGTATTTACTTTCTTATAAATAAGGACAAAAGATATGATTGGCCAAGTAATTGGTAGTTTCTTTCCAATAATTGGTAGTTACTTTCCAATAACCGATAGGAAGACAATTGGTAGTTACTTTCCTTTAAATGACAGTTAAGTAACTGGTAGTTACTTTCCAATAACAGGTAGTTTCTTTCTAATAATTGAAGAAAGAAGATATGATTGGTCAAGTAACTTGTAGTTACTTTCCAATAACTGATATGTAGATAACTGGTAGTTACTTTCCTTTAAATGTTAGTTAAGCAACTGGTAGTTACTTTCCAACAACTGATCGTAAAGCAACTGGTACTTACTTTATATGAACTGGTAGTGAAGCAATTGGTGATCCTTTTATTTGATTTGTGTCTTTGTAGGGTTGATGATGGGTGAGAAATTGTTGTTACTGTTCAAATATGGCAATGAGACTATAGTCCGTTTACTTGAAATGGTCGGATCATATTATCGAGCTGTAGGAATTGTTTGTGATAAGTGGCCAATCATGTCTTCAGACAATACTTGTCTATCTTATTCGATACCTGAACACCCGAAGTGTGTTCTGGAATCTGAATATGATTTTGACAACATGGTATGTATTGCATCATCAATTCACATTGAAAGATTAGTTGTAGATGTTTGGAGCAAGGATAAGAGCATAGCATGCAGCAAGGTTGATGATGCCTCTTCTTCCCGTGACTCTGGTTATGATGTCGATGCGGAGGTTGATCTCCTTCCATCCTTTTGTCATCATCCGAAGAAGGTATTGAAAACATTTGGTTGGGACAGGGTCATTCATGTCGTGGGCGAAATGTTTGAAGGTGGTGCTAAGGAATTCTGTCTATGTCTGTAGAAGCTAACAGTAGAGTCTAGATATGATTATGAGTATGTGAAGAATAATAATGTGATTATGTCTATGGAATGTTCACGGAAGTTAACTGGTTGTCAGTGGTTTGTCAAAGCTCGTTGTCAGCAGAGCAATGGTTTCTTTTCTGTTAAGAAGTTTGACAATGCGCATACATGTGGCCCAGGATCCCTATCTATGAGACATAAACCACTACAAGAAAATAGGTCTATAGTGACAATAAAATTCGTCACTAATACCCTGAAATCAGTCATAGAAACCTTTTAGTGACGAGTTTAGAGTCGTCGCCTATACCTCCGTGGCTGAAAGTTTCAGTGACAACTTTGTTGCGTTGTCACAAAATCAGTTACTTTCAGTGACGAGAATACCTGTCACTGAAAGTTACTTATCTGTGACGACTACACTTGTCACAGTTGATTTGAATTTGTGACGATCATTGTTGTCACTGTAAATAAATTTGTTGTCACTATATGTTGAAATACACTGTAATTAGATTTTATTTATGACAACATATATTTTTACAGTGACAAGTGATATTGTCACTGAAAGTAGTTTTTAGTGACAATAAAAATGTTGTCACTAAAAGTATTTCTAGTGACAAGTACTAACAACATTGTTTGTCACTAATTACAGTATTAGTGACAACAAATACTATCTAAGTTTGTCACACAATACTGAATCTTGTTTTAGTGACAGTTTTTTTATCACTAAAAGTTTTTATCAAATCTTATTTTTATTATTTTATAGGGTTTTTTACATATATATCCTCAAAAACCTTTCAAATTACGGATTTACCCCTATATTCTTCATATTTCCATATATATCCCTCAAAAGTTTAAGTATTCACATATATACCCTTCCGTCAACTCCCGTGAGGTTAAGTAACTTAACCATGGTTAAATCATATTTTAGGGGGTTTTTTGTAAATTTATGGGGATTTTCGTGTAACTATGGGTTTTTAGGGGTTTTTTTTTGCAAATTCTCAGTTTTCATCGCCGACGCCATTTTGCGGCCAAAAGCCGGCCAAGTTTACTGATCTCCTTCCCCTTCTTCTCCCCACTATTTCTCACTAGAATGTAGTAGGAGGAGTTTGAGAGAGAAAGAAACGGACAAAAACATAGAAGAAAAAAAGGGGTTTTCGCCGTATTTTTTCGAGATTTAAGTGGTAATCGTTGATTTTTCTTCTTCTTGGTGTAGATAAGCTTCCTTATTGATTCCGGGTTTTTTCATGTATTTTTGGGCATTTTTCGTGACATTTTTCATGGTTTTTGGATCTTCTCCGGCGAAGGTCGCCGGAGATGATGCCCCCTTTTTCCAGCGACTGTAGAGTTGGGTAATCATCGATTTTTTTCTTCTTCTTGGTGTAGATAAGCTTCCTTGTTGATTCCGGGTTTTTCCATGTATTTTTGGGCATTTTTCGTGGCATTTTTCGAGGTTTTTGGATCTTTTCTGGCGAAGGTCGCCGGAGATGACGGTGGGGACGATGAACAGTATCAGGAGCAAAAAGGTAAATTGACACCACGCCGTTAACGGCGTTATGAAATATTCCCATTTGATTCCACGGCAACTAACCCGAAGGGTATTTTTGAGATTATTTAGACTTTTCTGGGGTATATATGAAAATATGAAAAATGTAGGGGTAAACACGTAATTTGAAAGTTTTTTTAGGATATATATGTAAAAAACCCTATTTTATATTTCAATTTAAAAATTAATCTTTAACTATAAGAACTATTTTTCTCTAAACAAACAAACACATTATTAGGATTCAAATGAAAATAATTCATACCATAAAATATATTTCATAAACAAAAAGCTTTGTATGTTGCTTATACAAAAAGATAGTTACTGCATACATCAAAGTTACATAATTATGTTAATTCAAAAGAGTACACTTAAATTACATTAATATCCAAAACAAGTCTGCTCGATAACCGCACCAGCTAACATTGATCTAATAGATCAAGTATCCTGTTATATAAGAAGGAAACAAAAGAAGAAAATTAGCATTTAGAAACATAAATACAATGTGTATAATAGACAATTATATAAAAGCCAACATTACAATTTAAATTTTAGAAATAAAATGGACAAGAGTCTCCCCTGTATTTTCGACATTCTCAAATGATACAACTGTTTAAACAGGTTTTTAACACATCTAGAACATCTTTACAATATAAAAACCTATACATTGGCTTACCATTCTTAAAGCATTTCCACAAGAACAAAGCAAAGAGGCACAAGAGTTGCAATTATGAAATAAGCATTTCCACAAAAACAAAGCCAAGAGGCACAGGAGTTGCAATTAATAGCCACTGCTATAATAGAAATCCTAGCAACTGAGCATGAGTATTCAAATACAGCATACTAGAGACTTGATTGCAAACTAAGTTTACGTAGAAAAAGAGAAATATTGTTAAAAATTAATACGCAATTAGGCCCATTCTTCAAGGTTTGATTCATAGAATTGCATTAGGAACAAATCACTTTGCAAGGCTAATTGGATGGCCAAACATGATCTTTTTTTTCAAGAAGAATAGAGAGAGAGTGATTTGGTCACAGGCAATGCTAGCTGCAGCTAGTTTTGCAAACATAAAACAATACAACATTAATTATACAATGAAATTGAAAACTATGGGACTACCCATCTACCACCAAAAAAAAAATCTTGTTGGTATATAAGATAACGTTTAAATTATCTACAAAGCTAGAACTAAAAATCACTTACACTTATCTTTTGGGGATGTGCCCAAACCCCAGTTTATGGATCTGCATGTAAGGAAATGGTGATTAGATATAGCAATCAAGAAGCAAACTAGGATCCTCTGAACTGTCTGTAATTTTTCTCTTTTTTTGGTTCGCAGCCTTCAGGCTTAACTAATCAAAAAAAAAAAAGATAAGGCGGAACATAGAGGCAGCATGCTTGTAAGTTCAAGAAGAATCATGAATGAATGTGAGAATTACACCATTGCAAGGCCTGCTCAAAAAGAAAAATATTATGGCATGAAGTTCCTGTTTAGCTGCAAATCATGCTTTTTTATTGGTCAAGGCTCACATCTCGGCATGGCTTAATTGGAGCATCTATACAAACTGTATTGACCTTAGGTTATAACAAGTTGCAATGCAATCTTGTAAAATATGTGAGAAGCCATTGAGATTTGTACGATGAATCATCCAGTGTAAATTAGGGTATTGATCTTCAATCTGCTAACACAAGCTACTATATCCTTCTCAAACCAAACGTAACCAAGCCTTCTTTTTAAAATAATGTTTCTTTTCACACTGAGAAAAGAAAGAAGACTAAAATGCTTCTGTAAAAAGAGATGCCATGATTGTTAACTATATCCTCTCATGCCAGATTCTGGCTCTATGCATGTCTGCCTGATGGTGATGTGACAAAGCACTTAGACCTCCGTCTGGATTCATCTAGTTGAGGTTTCTCAACAAAATTCTAAGAGGTATAATACAATGGAAAGTTAAGTTTGAAGCAGACCTTTATATTGAAGCCAGCTTTGGCACTTGTCTCAATAAACATCACACCAAGATCCCGAGCTTTAGCCTCTCCTTCCTCTATCGAGACTTGCCTGTTGGATCATAAAGAAATTGAAAACCTCTTTTAGCAGAAATGTGAACTTTGAAAGGTGCATGCATGAATAGACTTGCCAATTCAAAAATTAATAGGCGGTGTACTAAACCCATGTTACCTAACGGTACCACAATTTTTTTCAGTACACCATTCCATATAGCTTGAGTAATGCCTTTTGGTTCAAAGCAAAAGCATACGGCCAGATTTTCAGTGGAAGCTGTATTACACTCGATCCCTTGTGCATATACTTTATAAGGAAGTGCAAAGGCAACAATTAATGATTCAGCAGCCCTGGTAGCACTACCAGGCTCCCAGCTACCACTGACAGTTAAAAGACCTACTCTTCTACTGCTATATTGCTTACGCCCTTGAAGATAGCAAGGAAGAATGGAGAAAGTGAAACAGAAGAATAGGAAGGGAAAAACTATGGAACTAGAGTTAACGAGTTATATACACAAGAATAACAGTGAAAAATCATTCCACTACACAAATAATCGTGATGAAGACAGAGATGCATAATAGATGACCAGATTGTGATGAAGAAGAACCATGCTAAAATTTTGTGATATATCACTTGCGATGGTTTTAAAAAACTCTGCACCACTTCTATGTTAGAAATTTCTACTTTTAGCTCCTGCTGATGTGAGTTCAATAAGAAAATAGCGCCTTAAAAAGATACGACCACATCAGAAAATGAACTATTACAATGACAAGAAAAGGCTTGGATCACCTTTTGTCAACAAGGTCAGTCTTGTTTCCCACAAGTACGATGATAACATCACAACCTCTCTCTGTACGAACCTTGCTGAATTACTGCAAATCAAATTAAATGAATGTTAAATTAACATACTTGCAACATCATATGCAATGACTGCAACAGAAGAATCACGAATGTAGCTTGGTGTGTCCCTATGGAAGAAGTTCAGAACAGGAAATTGTTTAGAAGAATATATCTTCCATAAGCATTTGAGATTTTCATAGTGCACCTGATTCAGATGAATATCTAAACTTTGTAAAGGATCACTTCCTAGTCTTTGCTTTGAAACCATAGAAAACAATGACCTTTGTATACAATGGCATATATTGTGTTTCACTTTGCATGGTGCTCCAAAAGAATCAAATGGAAGATCGACAACTTTAGGATGAGTACCAAATCTAAACAATAAAAAGCATGCTGCCCATATATGCTCACAGTGGTTAGGAATAA
>OY986964.1:27789845-27810254 GCA_963920575.1 Narthecium ossifragum | reverse complement strand
ACTTTTGTGACAATAACTGTTATTGTCACTGAATGCTTGTCACTGTAGCCCATATTTCTTGTAGTGAGCGCATGACTTCAGATCTCGTGGCGTGTTTGATACAGGACCAGGTGCGCATAAAGCCAAGCCTTCGACCTATCGAAAAGGATTCATTTCATTCTGATTTTGGCATGAGAATTTCCTACCGCAATGCGTGGAAAGGTATCGAAAAGGCGAAGAAGGCTGTTTGGGTGATGACAAGGGTTCATTTGAGATGCTACGTTGGTATGCTCGGGCTGTAGTTGATGCAAACCCAAGTTCTCATTTTGTCGTCGAGGTGAAAGAGGAAATTGATCGGTTTAGGAGGTTATTTGTAGCAATGGATCGATGTATTGAAGGTTTCAAATTCTGTCGGCCATTGCTTTGCTTAGACGGCACACACCTTAAGAGCAAGTTCAAGGGGCAACTGTTGTCTGCCACGGGAAAAGATGGCAATGAAGGTTAGAATTCTGTATAGATGCTGTAGGTTTATATGTTCAGGTTTTTTTATAGAAGTAGATGTCCAATAAAATTATTTTCTACCATTAAACTGGAAGTACTTTATATTGAAGTTACTTTTCACTGATAGTTATTTTCCACATAAAGTTACTTCCCACCAAAATCTGGCTACAAACAATGTGTTTTTGATGATTGTTTTGCATGTTTGTTTCCTCCTGCTTTCGCCATTGTGGATGCGGAGAACGAGGAAAACTGGTCATGGTTCCTTGTTTGTTTGAAAGCGATCCTATCAATGGAACGGATTATCACATTCATCTCGGATAGGAACGTTGGTCTCTTGAAAACAATGCAAAAGGTGTTTCCTGGTTGTCATCAGGCATACTGCCTGTATCACTTGAATTAAAATATGAGGAGTTGTTTTAGCGAGAGAATTTTAAATGGTGCTTTCAAGGAGACAATCGTATATAGGTTTGCCGAGTGTGCTTATGCTCCAACTGTTGATCTATTTCAGTTGAAGGTCAATAAGTTTTGGAGGTGGAAAGCATATTGCAGCGAAGTTCTTGTAGAATTTGCCACCTGAGAAATATGCCTACACTTATTTTCAAGGCCACAGATATGGCTTGATCTGCTCAGATGCTGCAGAATCATTCAATGCTTGGATTGTTGATGAAAGGAACCTACCTATTATGAAATTGGTTGATGTTATTAGGGTTAAACTGTTGTAGCAGTTGTCAGGTAAATCAATACTTTCAAGCAGTCAATCAACATTTTTTTTTTGTCTCATGTCATATTGATATTTGACACTTAGGTTGTGCATGCAGATAGGAGGGAGGCATGCAATAGTTTCAGGTCACAGATTTGGCCTGAAATCAATCATAAGCTGTCAGCTGCATTTAACGAGGGGAGGTCTTGGATTGTGAACAATTCTACTAGATCGCTGTTTGAGGTTTATTCAGACCCATCTATTTCTGTTGATATTAGAAATAGAACATGATCATGCTATCAGTGGCAGATTAATGGCATCCCTTGCTCGCATGCGATGGCTTGCATCATGACGACAAGACAAGAACTGAGCTGTTTTGTAGATGATTTTTTTCCACGCGTCATGTTATGCTAGGAGTTACTCTTTCCCAATTTATCCGGTTCCAACGATGAGCAAGCCAGATCATGCACCCAGAGATGAAGTTGTTCTACATGCCTGGCAGACCGAAAAAGAAGAGAATCAAGTCCAAAGGAGAGTTTGTTAGATCCATCAAGTCGTTGTGGCTGTGAGGGTCATCATAATAGGAAGTCATGAAAAGAACCTTTACATTAGTGTTTCAATGCCATTCATTTAAATTTGTGTATTTGAGATTAGTTGTTTGTCAATTTCTAGTTTAGTTATGTAATACTTCCATGTTAGTTATTTCCACTTTAGTTATGTAATACTTACATGGTAGTTACTTTCCAAAATAAAATATTGAACTGGTAGTTACATTTCAGTTCACTGGTAGTTACTTTCCAGAATAAAACATTGGACGTTGAACTGGTAGTTACTTTTCAGAATTGTAGCTATGTAACTGGTAATTACTTTCCAGATAAGTATATCTGAAAACTAACTACCATGTAAGTATTTTTTCCAGGTTCTTTGTCAATTTCAAGTTTACTTATGTAATACTTTCCTAGTAGTTACTTTCCAGAATAAAACATGGAACATTGAACTGGTAGTTACTTTCCAGTTCACTGGTAGTTACGTTCCAAAACAAAACATTAGACGTTGAACTGGTAGTTACTTTCCTGGTAGTTACTTTCCAAAATAAAACATTGAACATTGAAAAGTCCCTACCAGATGTCACGATTGAAATGGTACTATCATCCCTAAAGATGGAAAGTAATAATCTCAAATAACATATTTCAAGTAACATATGGAAAGTAACTACCAACTTTACATTGGATCTTTATATACAGGAATTCTATTACATAAGTATCAACACTGTACATAAAAATAGAATTTGAAACTGTACAATTTGGGGAACAACTGGCACTTCATGCATTTTGCTTGGACTGTAATTACATACAAGATGAAATGAATTGTTCTGTAGTCAAATAGCCAAACATATTTTAGTTCCGCATTATATATCTCTCAATCAACCTGGCCTTGAATTGTGTAATCCCATCTTCATCGATTTGTCTTGGTTCTCGATGTCGATGATGAATTGCTATTTCCCGCATGAAGTAACACATATACATTGAACAGTCATTCCTGATTAATGAATAGCCAACACTAGTTAGATTCAAATAGTATTAAATGCTAAACATCTAATATTCGATAATGAAGATAGTTTGTTCCATTTGAGCTATTTCTCAAGTGTTTCTTACGAGTCAGGACTCTACTGCGAAGCACTCTTGACGTTTGCAATTGGTTTGTGTATGTCTTGAGTTGTGGCGATTTGATTTCTGCATTCGTCTTCTATTAATTCTTTTTGCGATGAAAATAAAGAGAAAATATCAGTTATTCATTTCAGTTAGAACAGAAATCATTTCATAAACAAAGATACTGAACTTGTAGTTGTATAGAGAGCATTTAGCATTACCATTTTTTTGGCGTCCTTTAAGAACGCATCTTTGGCGCGTTTACCTCTCGGCCCCATCGAGTTGTAGAAATACCATTTTTCCTCTCCAATGTTGTAGACCAAGAGTGTCCAGTGGAATGGCCTAACTATTTATAATCGTAGATTTCTCGATCATACGCTTCAATTTTTGAAATGCATGTTGTAATTTTGACATACCCAGCAACTGCCCTGAATGAAGCAAGTCTTTCCATCAAATTCATCATCCTTGGATAATATCTTCGTGTACTTTGGGATGAATTGTTGTTACATTGATTGAAATTACTTTTCATGTATAGAAAATAACTACCAATTAACTAGCAAAATAAGTACCATTTCACTGGAAAGTAAGTACCAATTAACTGGTGAGCATACAATGGTTAAGTGACTTCCTGTAATTCTCAATGTAGATGATAGCTAAGTAACTGGTAGCTAAGTATCTTGTAGTTACTTTCCAGTAACTAATAGCTACATAACTGATAGTTACTTTTCAGTAACTACTAGCTACATAACTGATAGTTACTTTCCAATAATTGGTAGCTAAGTAACTGATAGTTACTTTCCAGTAACTAGTAGTTACTTTCCAGTTTAATGGTACAAAATACTTACATGGAGTGAGATGTATTGATTTTTCAGCATATCTATTATCATTTTGAGATCTATCGAGGTGAATGGGTCATCCTCATTCTTCCAAACTATTGCCCTGCATTGTAAGATAGGGAATTGTCACTGTAACAAGATGACAACATGTTTCATTTGTGATGCAAGAAAAATAAAATAGTATTCGAAAAAGGGCATGGATAATTACATCATTCCTTATTCCGCAAGCAATGTGCTAATTTAGTTGTAGGGCTCGCCACTGAGATAGTTTCCACATCTATATTTATGTTTGGGTTCCATCCGATGTTATCTTCCGCCTTGTTTATTCTTGTCTTGTCTGTCTTGTTGGACCTCATCATCTTCATGCTCTAGATCCAACAATTGCAATCCAGGCATTCCATTTCTATTTCCTTTCTTTTTTTCAATTCCTGAGGTGTACTGTACTGGTAAACGTCATCTATTGCATTCTTTCTCTTTTTTTGCTTGATCCTCGGTACCATTGATCTATAATGCTGATCAACGGTTGGGTTTCCCATAGACTTCTCTATTGCCTTCATTTGTGTAATTTTATGAACTTCAGCTTCTTCAAGAATTTTTTGATGCTCTTTGAGGTGAATATGTAGTTGTGCCCTTAAATCAATGATCTCAGTTTCTTGTTCCTCTATTTTTGCTCCAATTTTCTCCTGCTCTGTCTCCAGCTCTATACTCTTCAACATTAAATGCTTGTTCTCTTCATTCTTCAGTGACATCCTTTCAGTTAAGTCGGCAATTGTCTTCTTCAGATCATTGATCTCATTTTGAATAATGTCATTGTCTTTCTTCAGGTCATCGTTAGCCAGGAGGAGTGCATTCGTCTCAGCTGTTGAGGCACGCAGTACCACCAAGTCTTCATGCAGCTTCACATTATTTGTTGTCAGCTGCATGTTAGCCTTGATCACATATTGTCTTTCTGCATTTGAAGCTACTATCTCCATTTCCAAGAATACAATCTTTGATTGCAATTTGCTAACGATGTCATTTATGGGTTGCATCTCTGCTTGATCTTCTGCCAGCCTAGCCTGAAATTAATATGGAAAGCAAGTTTAAAAATAAAGTGGAGAGTAACTACCAGTGAAAATAAGTACCAGTGAAAACTAACTACCAATGAAAGTAATTAGCAGTGAAAAGTACCTTGGTGACAATGTTGTCATTTAAGCCATGCGAGATGTTGTCATCTTCACCAATATCCATACTACATTGTTCCATTTCAACCTGCAATTGAAATATGCTTAGATGTATTTGAGCATAATTTGTTTTTTTTTTATTTGGAAGAGATGAATAAGAAACACCTCATACATTTATATCAGGAAGTGGTATGTCATCTAGTGGTTCTTCAATGACTTTGTCTTGTGGCGAGTGCGAAGGATAGGTGTCATCGCGTGTATCAGTTTCTTCTTTTCCTTCATCGTCATCAACTTTTCCTTCTTCATGAGTTAAAGGTGTTGAACTAAGTCCCTCTTCCTGTTTGTTAGCATCAATATCATCATCCTCTCTGACTCCGTTGGTGACGTCACAATCTCCATTGCCGGAGTCAATGTATTCAGTTCCTTTGTCAATTTCATGCTGACTGGATTCCCCCACCTCATCATCTCCACTATTTTCATCTTCCTCATCTCTGTTGTCTTCGTCACTTTCTTCTGCTTTTTCTCCATCACCCTCTCCTTCATCTTCCTCCATATCACAAAAACTAGTCGCATACACCTTCATCTCCTCTCGTGTGGCCTGCAATTCTGATGTTTTAACCTTGGTGCTATGTATTTTTGATATGTCAAAAGTGATCAGGTTCTTGCCGCAGTTAAATATTGTCCACTTGATACACCGTGGAACCATGTACTTCTTCTCTGCTTATTCAATGACTGTTGTGTGCTCACAGAACCAGTACGGCACATACATTGATAACTAAAGTGTCAGAGGAAATATACTTTAACTGAAAAGTAAGTTCTATTTGGAAAGTAAATATCAGTGAGAAGTAACTTTCAAGTTCTATTGGAAAGTAAGTACCCATGGAAACTAAGTACCAATGAGAAGTAACTTTCAAGTTCTATTGGAAAGTAAGTTCTATTGGAAAGTAAGTACCAGCAAAGGTAAGTACCTTACCGGAAATAAGACTGTGCAGCCAATCACCTTCGCAAGGTCCCGACAATTTTTATCCAATGACTCGATGAGAATTTTAAGATCTAACTTGACCAATCATATCTCTTCATGTTTTCTAGATCATCAACGTAATCAACATATGCCCGCGTTACGTTGCGTCCACTTGTGCAGAGGAAGAGTGATTCAATGATGTAAATTGCCAACAGTTTGATGTTATCCCGAACATTTGCATCTCTTCGCTTTGGGAATGCGTTGAGTATTTTATGTTTTAGCATATCCAACGTAATGACACTTGCATTTGAGAATATTCTGTTGAACAGCTTAGAAATTTTTTGATCGGTATTCGACTTATTCACATTTAATTTCTGGGACCCATGCATCAGCCCGAAGATGTGTTTAACATCTAAACTTCTCAGTTGGCAGTACTTTGACCCTATCTTGAATGCCTTTCTTCTCTCATCGTACTGGTTGATCAACGATACTATATCATCATCATGCTTTGTTGTATTCTTTTTTGTAAGCTTCCCTTCGTACACTGCATCAACCAGTGCGTAGAATGGTGTCAAATGCAACACCTGCTAGTGATCATCAGTGAACGTAGGTCGGATTGACTACATGATGTTCAGTAGTGCATATATTGTTGATCTATACTACACTTTTCTGCTGTCATACACAACACTTTTTTGCTCTGTCTTTCTGCATCAAGAATAACAATCAAAACTGTGTAGCTACAAGTTATTGAAAAGTAGCTACCATAATACACGATTGAAAAGTAACTACCATAATGCACGATTGAAAAGTAACTACCATAATGCACAATTGGGAAGTAACTACCACAATACATGATTGAAAAGTAACTACCAGTGAAAAGTGAGTATCAAAATGAAATGAGAAGTTAATTATCAGTGAAACGTAACAACCATAATACACGATTGAAAAGCAAATACCAGTGGAAATACGTATCAAAAATAAATGAAAAGTTAAGTATCAGTCAAGTAACTGGTAGTTACTTTCTAATAACTGGTAATTTTGACAAACAACTGGAAATTAATACTTATATGGTAGTTACTTTCCAGTTATACTTACCTGCAAAGTAACTACCAGTTACATAACTGCAATTATGGAAAGTAACTACCAGTTCAACATCCAATGTTTTATTCTTGAAAGTAATTACCATAATACATGATTGAAAAGTAACTACCATAATGCACAATTGAAACCCTAGAATGCACAACTAGAAAGTAACTACCAGTGAAAAGTAAGTACCACGCGAAAATGAGAAATTAAGTGGTAATTTTTGGAAGCCCTAGAACCGCAATTATGAACACATGAAAGTAACTACCAACTTATGTTGGGAAGAAGCTTGAATGTAAGAAACCCTAGAATGGCAGTGAAAGTAACTACCAATGAAAAGTAACCACCAGTGAAAAGTGACGTACACTTTCACCATTTTCAGAGGCGAAACAATTTAACCACAAAATGAACGGTGATGTTCAACAAAGGGAGCATCAGAAATCGAAAAGTAACAACCAGCGTGACGAAAATGAAGCCGGAAAACTTGTCGGAGATCTTAGTAGAGATGAAGAATAGGGCACGGGTGGCGGGCGGCGGGCGACGTCAACAGTGATCGGGCGGCGGGGGGCTATAGGTTTTGTTTTTTGGGAGAATATGGGATACGAACGGGGGTTTTGTTTTAGTTTTTAGGATTAAAACGGGCGGCATGGTGATATTATCAGGATCGGATATTTTCGGGCTCGTATAACTTGTTGGGGTATTATTGTCTTTTAGATCTAAGTAGGTAGTAATAGTTTAAGGTCTTTTAATGGAGACCTAATGATAAGTTGGTATCTTATTAGGGACCTATTGATAAATCTCCCTAAATTAAAGGACAACAACCCATATCATAAATCATTTGTTGTAATTGTCAGCAGTCATGTAGTGCTAATTGCTATATTATGATCGATCATCATAGGGGAAGATGATCGATCATTTCGTCCTGTAGAAGTGTCACGCCCTGAGGATGATCGATCATTTTAAACCAGATCGATCACTTCCATCATCGATTTTCTCAATTTTCTCAGCTGCGAAAATGATGGATCATTTCAAGGGAGAAGATTGATCTTGTAAAACATGGATCTATGTCATCTATGGCTGCATAAAATAATCGATCATTATAGGGGAAGAAGATTAATCTTGTAAAACATGGCTCTCTGTCATCTCTGGCTGCATAAATTGATCGATCATTATAGGGGAAGAAGATTGATCACTCACAAACGTCGTCATTAAAACGTATGCAAAACGCAATTTAGAAATTTATAAACCTTTCTTTCAACACTAAATTAATAAGATAGAATAATGGTGAAATACGGGGTCGGTCCTCAGGGAAAACTTTGACTAACAAAGAAACATCAGAATTAACTCTCAACACTCTAGTCCTAAAACGAAGAAGGATTGATTTGGGGTTTTAGGAACTGATTAATTAAAACTAAGTAAGAAAGCGATTAACGAAATTGAAATAGATCAATGGGAGAAAACCTAGGGATTACTCAATCTACTTTAGTTTCACTTCCTGTATTCTCTAGTTATCCTCTTGTTTTCTTATCTCGACATTATGGATTCACAGTTTCTTAAGGTTACATGAATCCCTAAAATAATGTGATTATTTCCCCAAGGCATAACCTATCCAAACTTAGCATAGATTGTCTTCGAACTTAATCTGAGTACAACCTATCTTCATCTAGCATAGATTATCTCAAAGGCATCCACAAAAGCAACATAAAAATCATCCTACGAATCACTACCATCAAGCACACCAATCAAGTAGGAACTCTGTTCCCTCAACTCTTTATAAAATAAAACCATATTCATAGGATCATTTCTTTGAAAAGATAACAAGAATCAAATTAGAAAATACAAAGAAGCTACACTAAAGCTTCATGAGATCCCTAAGTACAGAGCTTAGCCACTCATCTTTTGAATGAGATCCATGTATTCGATGAAGAAGGTTAGGGATCCACACCGCATCTCCGTCTTCTTCTCCAATCTGAATCCCTCTTTTTCTCTCTATGGAGACCTCTCTATTTCCAGCTACAAAACCCTTTTTATATCTTAATTCCCGGATTAGGGTTTTAGGGTTGAGTTAGACCTCAAGTGCAACTCGGATTTCCAGGTTCAACCCTAATAGCTTCTTCCAATCACGACTGGGTTCCATCCGTCCAGAATTTGGGAACTAGTCCAACACGAAAGATGTAGATTTGGAAGTCTTCTGTCCTCTCCCGAAGAGTTTACAATATTTGGACTTATCGAGAATATTTGGCGAATATTCTCCTGGGCGTCGACGGACCAGTTTTCCTGAAGTTAAATATCTTCATCTTCTTCAAAACTGCTATCAATTCATCAGGAATCTCTGAAAGTGTCCAACATGGAAGTTATACATCTTGATATCGTCTAGATGTCACCCAAATTTCAGAATATTTGGACTTAATAATAATTTCTGGTGAATATTATGCTAACAGTCGACAGAGCAGTGTATTTCAGCATATTAAGCCTTTTTTGTACTTTCTAACTTGAATCTTCATTAAACCTGAAATCAACTAACAAACTATCAAATACAAACACTCTAAGTGTGAGGACCTGCCCCTCTACCCCTGTGGCTCGCTATAGACCGCAAGGGCAATTTGGTAAATTGCGCCTTGTTGGTTTGTTTCACACCCGCGTGTGCACACACTGGCCTTGTCTGTGTTCGTGTTTGTTTAGAATGGCTAGGTGAACCCGAGATCGGAAGATCTGAGCTTGGGCTTGTGTTTTAGCCCAAATTTGCCTTTCTGAGTAAAGGAGATCGATCTGGATGGCTAGGGAGATCGATCTGGTTTTTATTGCAAAGGAGATCGATCTGGTTTTCAAGGAGATCGATCTGGATTGCAAAGGAGATCGATCTCACATGCCCTGGAGATCGATCATGATCGAGTCGGTGCTGTCTTTCTCTTTCGCGAGGACGGCCGTCGGCCGTCGCTCTCCCTTGTCAGAGAGGGAAGTCTTCCCCTCCCTTTTCCCCCAGCTTTTTCCCCTCTTTCCCGGCTTTCCCCTCCCCCTTTCCCCTCTTTTCTTCCCCTCCTCTTCCTCCTTCTCCTTCTCTTCTTCTTCCCTCCTTCTCTCTTTCCCGCGGTGCTCTGTTTCTTCCCTTTACCGCCGGCGAGCTTCTTTCCCTCCGTTCTCCCTCCTCCGGCCACCAAATTGGGTGTTCTTTGGCTCGTTGGATTCGTGACAACGAGAAGAAGGCTGCTGGTGTGGTTTGGCAGCTTGTTGGCGATCAAATCGCGGGGAATCAGCCGAGGAAAGCGCAGCTAGGTAGGGTTATACCTACTGATGTTCTTTTCGGGTTTTCCTGAGATCTAGCCGTTGGATCTTGTTGATCCTTGTTTTGTTGGATTCCTTATACCTGTAAGAATAACTAATTTAAGTTTCATGTTAATCAGTTGTGATTTGAGTAGGTTTTATGTAAGATTAGTCTCGGATTTCTGGTTTTCTGCTGTTCTTGAGAAACAGCCGGCTTGCGGCGAGTTTTCCGGCCGGCGAGTACATGAGCTTGGCTTTTCATAAACATAAGAGTTGTAGAACTACTCGTTAGATTTCCATTCCATCTTGTTTCGTATTTTTCAGATTTATGTACGATTTCTTATGAATTGTTTTCTGAAGGGCTGCGTTGCAGCAATTAATTGGTAAGTTAGTTTGATTAACGATTTTGATTAGCGTTTTCCCGTTAATCCAACCGTTGGATGATTATGATTTTTGGATATGATGATCCTGGTTTATACACCTACTGGTGGCTAAGTTGGATCTTGAATCCGACATCATTTGAGTGTCGGATCGACGGGATCAATTAGCCCCTAAGTAGAGGCTTTGGGTGTTTTTGAATATAATATTATATTTCACAATATAATATTATATTGTGTTTTGTTCATCATCGTTTTCGGGGTTGCTTCCCGTTGCAGGAGTCCGCGGTTGACGGTCGCGGTACCGTCGTAATGCTGGGACCCGCTGCGGATCAGCTGGCAGCGGTTGGTGGTACCGCTGCAGCGATCCAGTAGACTTATATGATGTTTGACATACTGTTGCATGCCTTTCCTATTATCTGTGTATGTCATAGTATGCATTGTTGTGTGCATTAGTTGCATTGGTTAGGGCGTGGGTGATCCTTGGGTCGCCGTCCCGAGGCTGGAAGCTCGGACTTAGCCCTAGGACCGGGGTTGGGCTGTTAGGACCCGGTTGAATTGTGATGTCCAGTCGATCCGATGATAGGCTTAGATGACTGGTACACTTATGGCTTGATGATTGTAGAGGTCGTGTCGGCCTCGAGTTGGATCTGAGGTGTAGCCGGTATCCGGTTCTTCTTAAAACTCTTGAGTAGAGAATTTGCCTACTCAGTGGTGTCTCTTCCCACCAAACAGTGTTCAGTGTCCTGTTGAGAGTTAGCAGTGTCTTTTCCTGCTACTGAGTGTGACCTGACATGTGACCAGCTCGCCTGGAAGACCATGATCGTGGGCCTCAGGGACACGCGGTGGGGTTATGGGACCCCTGTATACACCCAGATTCCACTTGAGGGCGACACTGTTGCGTTTCCCTCTTCCTTCTGTGTGTCGTAGTGTAGATCTCTACTGAGCTTAGTGCTTACACCTACCCGGGCTGCGTTTTGCAGGTGCAGGCGTCAGTTCTTCCTCTGTGGCTGGTGGCTTTTGAGAGGTGGAAATATTTACTGCTTTTACCCTTATGTTAGTTAGTCTCCTACGGGAGTGGTATATTAAATACACTTGAGTTTTAAATCAGTGGTTCGAGGCTTGAATATAATATTGTTTTTCTTGAGGGTGTTTTGGTGAATTGCTAGGGAGACCAATAGGTTAGAGGGGACCCTCGCCGTTCTTTTTCCGCGTTGGTTAGGTTCCGGTTCGCGTCGCCCGGCCCGGTTGGGCTTTCGCGGGTCGGGGCGCGACACTAAGCCTAACAAAGGTAAATTAAGGGGTTTAATTATGAATATTTAGTGACTCATCACACCCCCCAACTTACACTTTGTTAGTCCTCGAGCAAAGAAAAGATAAAAAGAAAGCAATAAATCTAACTAGCCACTTTCCTAGGTCTCACAATTGCACTTAGCATGTGTAACAAGCCTTTAAACCCCTGGGTTACCCCAGTGGAGGAGTTATAGTCTCATGAGGGTTTTCAGGGATGACACCCACAAACATCTATACATCCCTTAAATATATCATCAGAAATCAATTATAATATTCACCAACTCTAATGCATGAAATAGAAATAATATCCATAAATATACCCTTCAACTCATATTCACATAAAAACATAGTAAATCAAAACATGTCATAACATATTTCCAACACTTTAACATATTTAATCATGATTAAAAACAACTTTAACACTCCTGTGTATGATTAGGGTTCCACATGCTTCAGAGCATCAATTATATCTATGCACTTCAACTATTCAAGATCACAATCATATCCAAGCACATATCTTCCACTTATCACATAGCAATATCTATTTTTATTCATTTTTTTACATCAGGAATTTCAACTATTTTACGCGAACACCATGCTGGTTAGGCACACTGCCCGGTTACTAAGTATTAAACCCTTATTTTTTCCAGGAAATTCAACAATTTTACGCGAACACCACGCTGGTTAGGCACACTGCCCGGTTACTAAGTTGAAAATCCATTTCCTTTTTTTTCATATAATTGCATGTGTTCATGTATTTTCTATGTCATGACATAGAATTCTAATCTATCCTAATATCATGCTTAGAATCTAATATCAACCCCTTAACATGTGGAAGTGAACATGTGCATTAGGATATGTCAAGTTAGCCTTAAATCATGGTAAAAGTGTTAAAGTGTAGAAATAATGTCATGCATAGCAAAAATTTACTATTTCTTATATGACATACAAGTCTCAGAATAATCCATAAAATAAATTTCTAAAACCTGCATCTTTGTCAAGTTATATCATAATTTCATCCTTTTGACATATTTCAAGGGATGTATAATAATAAAAATGAAATTCCTAGAATCTACCCCCAACTTGAATGTAATTGTCCCCAATTACACTAAGTCATAAAAATAAAGTAAGGAAAAAGGGTAGAGATCACCGTAGATATTGCACTATAAGTAGTTGGCTCGCATAAGAGACGATCACCACACCGTCCATAAGAAGAATACGTCGCTATGGAATAAATTCATGTCTCTAGAAGAGATTAAACGAATAAAATCATAGAAATCACCATAAAATGTTAGAGACATATGTAAAGATTTTAAGAATAACCCCCTGATCGAACTATATAAGAATGTCATAAGTCGCCCCTCAATGAGTGCCAAAGGCCACCTGCCATAAAAAATACCTTTCCAAAAGATCAAATATAATAGAATGAAAAATGTATAAAAAATTATAGAAAGGCGTAAAAATCATTAACAATTTCGACAAAGTCTCCTTTGTATTATCATGATATATCAGTCTTATACAAGCATTCAATCCACAAAAATTAAAAATAAAGACATTAAAGCAATAAAATACATTAAATGATCCATACACAACACCCAAATAATCAGTGTCCAAAAAATTATCCTGATTGAAGATCTACACTGTTTGATCGGAAAACCGGGCTGCAAAGCGTATGGATCTCATCCATCAGCCAACGGACGGCTGAGAGCTCGCCGGCGACGATCAACGATGAAACGTCGTCGCCGGAGGATGGGAACAGTAGGGATGGAATCGTGGGAGGCCAAGGAGTCCGTCCATGCCGTCTGATCTGTGAATGGTGGTCTCCAGGCGGCGGAACGACGGGGGACGGCGCGGAGGAAGATGGTCGGAGTTAGAATCCGGCGGCCGGAGCTTCAATCGAGGTGGGTAAGGAGCAAGGAAGCATCGCAGAAGGCCTGAGAACGCACCTAGGTGATTTAATTGTAGAATCGGAGGGCCAAGAGGCGGATAGAAGATGACCGGCGCGGTGGAGGATCTGTCGGAGTTAGAATCCGGCCAACCGAGCTACAAGCTTGAGTTTTGAAGGTTGCAAAAGAGTCGTGACGGCCAGAGGAAGGTGCTGGAGGTGGTAAGTGACGGTGGAAGCAGTGGAAGAGGTGATCGGACATGGTGGTAGGAACAGGGGATGGTCGCCGGCGTCGGAAGAGACGAAATTGGGGGAAGAAGAGGCTGGAAGGAGGTAGAGGAGAAGATTGCGACGGTGTTGGAGGTGGGCTGGAGGGCTGGGAGCGGCCGGAGCGGTGGCGACGGACGGCGGACGGTGACGAGGAAGGAAGAAGATGAAGTCGGATCGACCGTGGGCGCGGGTGATTTGAGAACAAAATCAGACGGTCGATGATTGATCGATCGTCAACCAAGCAATTTAGAAAAAATAAACAGACGGTCGATCGACCGTGGCCCACGTTACCTGTTTGAGGAGCTGACGGTCGATCTTTCCATCGACCCTGAGAAGCTTTATTTTTAACAGAGCTTCATGGACGCTCTGGTGGTCAATGGGACGGTCGACAGTCCTCCAGGAACTTCGATTTTCTAGATATTATGATTATTCTTAAAGAAAAATCACGGAAAATCAAAGAAAAATCGGAAAAATTATGGAAAAATTCCTAAAAATCAAAACAATTATAAAAAGCTAAGGAAAAATCATAAAACTGGGTTGCCTCCCAGAAAGCTCGAAATTTTACGTCTATCGCTAGACTTCCCTAGAAGGTGCAATTAAAGCATGGATCCGTCAATTTGATGACATCGATCACCCAACTGAGAATAATTTCCTCCATATAATGGTTGAAACCAAACCCAGCCCCACAGTAAGTTCAGTATTTGATGATGCAGGCCAATCAGTTCTTTTCTCCCCACATGTGAACTAGAGGCTCCACCCTCTATGCATGGCAACCTATCGTCATGTTTTATCTTGCAACCCAGTCTACGGTATGTGTCCCTCATAATGTTGGGACCCGGAAGTGAACTTGGAGTGGATTTCAATCTCAGAATGGGTGTAGGCAATGACGATGGTGTAAATATAGGTAAAGGAGGAGGTGGTGGCTCAGGTTTAGAATATACTGACACATCTGTGCAAAAGTGTGTGTCAACATAATAAGCAAGAACTTGTCCAAGATCTAAGTCAGGTGCAGGAGTAAAAGATAACGGTCGAAGGGGCTCAACCACCCAAGAAATAGTTTTTGTCTCTGCAGTGTGCTGATCGATTGATTGGTCGGGCACGATGTGTGGTTTGATGTCATCTTTCGATTGTGCAGTGTCCCGATTAACATCATCAGAGTCAGAAGCAAAGGCATTCAAAATGTCAGACAGAATATCATTCTTTAATTCAACATCATCATCCTCAGAATCATACTCATCCCAAATTGTAGGCAATATATCATCATGCAGCTCAACATCATACTCATCATCATCAGAATCATATTCATCCCAAACTGTAGGCAATCTATCATCATGCAGTTCAACATCATAATCATCATCATCAGAATCATATTCATCCCAAATTGTAGGCAATCTATCATTCATTATAACATGAGACTTATCATCAAAGCAGTCCGTCAAACTATCAACATGAAAGCATTCATTCTCATGTTCAGGCAAACATGCAGTCTTAAAGATATTCAATTTAACATGCACATTACCAAAAGAAACATCCATCATAACAGTTCGACAATTTATGCAGGCATTAGCAGTGGCCAAAAACGGACATCCTAGAATAATGGGTACAATCTTTTTGCAGTGGACAACAGGTTCCATGTCTAAGACAACAAAGTCAACCGGAAAGAAAAAATTATCCACCTTAACTAAAACATCTTCTACTATACCTCTAGGTGTCTTAATGGACCTGTCAGCTAATTGCAAGATCACTGATGTCTGTTTAAGTTCTTCCATCCCAAATTCCTTATAAAGGTAGTAGAGCAAAATGTTAACACTGGCTCCAAGGTCAAGAAGAGCACCATCAATCTGGTAGTCTCCTATGCAACAGGGTATGGTAGGGGTACCAGGGTCCTTTAATTTGGGTGGCGTGTCATGTTTCAAAATTGAATTGACTTGTTCAGGTAAAAGGATTTTCTTGTCCCCTTTGGGTTTTGTCTGGCGTTTATGAGTGCACAGGTCCTTAAGAAATTTGGCATACGAAGGAATCTGACGAATGGCCTGAAGCAAGGGTATGTTGATGTTGACCTGTTTGAAAGTTTCAAGGATTTCCTCAATAGCTCTTCGGGGTTTGATGGTTGGGTACGGGTCCTTAAGGGCTGCAGGAAAAGGCACTTTAGGAATATATTTAGCTAGATCAGGCTCTCTAGAATCAGATGGGCTAGCATCAGCTGAAATGAAAGAGTCATCTCGAGTTGGACGATGGATCGGCTGGTAGGCCGATCGATCGTCTGTACTGACAGGTTCATCTATTTGATTATCAACTGTTTTACCACTTCTAAGGGTCACAACGGCTTTAGCACTCTCAAAGTTTTGGCTTTCTACATAGTGCTGGCCTCTTGGGTTGGTGACAGATTGACTTGGCAAATGCCCATCCTCTCTTTTAAACAAGGTGTTAGAAAGTTGACCAACTTGTTTTTCTAAATTTGAAACGGATTGAATCGTTGAAGATAAGTTGTTTTTCAATACATAGACATCACCTTTGACAGTTGAAATTTCACCTTCATGGATGACATGTCCCTATTGAAATCACCTCTCATCTCTAAAAGTGTACTCATGATAGAATTTAAAGTGGGCTCAGTTGATGATTCAGGAGGAGGAGGTTGAGAGGTATTCTGAGGATAATGTGAAGAGTACCCATGGACTGGATTTGCAAAAGATTTAGGTGGGTACTTGAGAGTAGAAGTATTAGCTGGATTGTTTTGCCCTTCAAAGTTACTTGACGGTTGTGGATTCCAACTCAAATTAGGATGATTTCTCCAACCTGGATTGTAGGTATTCGAATAAGCGTTATTTTGAGGGTTGGAAAAACCATAAGTTGCGTTAGCTTGTTTCTGAACAAAGTCAGGGAAATTGGGGGCCAGCTGACAATCAGTGATATTATGACCAGAGTTAAGACAAAAGGCACAGGTTTCAGAAGAAGTGTGAGGCGATTGTTGAGTAAGAGTTTGACCTGTTTTCAACTGATTCAGCTCTTTAGTTAGGAGGGCTACTTGTGCGAAGAGCCTTTGGAATTCAGAAATTTCATGAATTCCCCGAGAATTACGAACAGTGGTAGACCGACTCCTAGAGACTGAGGCATTGTGTTGTGAGTTTTCAGCAAGGTTGTCGTACATTTCCCAAAGAGCAGTCCAAGGCTTACTAAGAACAACACCCCAGCAGCAAGCTTCGACCATCGTCCTATGATGATCAATAAGACCATTATAAAACGAATGGGTTAACTGCCACTCAGGTACTTCATGATGAGGACATTCTCTAAGAAGATCCTTAAATCTTTCCCAAGCTTCATGAAACATCTCATCTTCATTTTGCTTAAAAGAAATAATCATGGTTCGATAATTTTGAGTTTTAATGATCGGGAAATATTTCTTAAGGAAAGCATCCTGAAGTTGGTCCCATGTTGAAATTGAATTTGGAGCTAAAGTTTGGAGCCAATGTTTAGCCTTATTTTTCAAAGAAAAAGGGAAGAGTTTGAGTCTAAAGGCATCATCATTAAAATGTTGAAGTTTGAACATGGAAAGGATTTCAAGAAAGCTAGCAATGTGTCCATAGGGATCCTCATTCTCACGCCTATAGAAAGAAGGAAAGGCTGTAATCCAGTTAGGCTTAATCTCATAATGGGTAGCATTGATGGTAGGTGGGTTGATACAAGAAGCATAGGTATAAGGTCCAGGTAGGAAGTGATTCCTAATTGGGACTTCTCTATTATTGTGATCATTTCCACCCATACCCATGTTATCATTAGGGTCAATGACATGTTCCTCGTGCTCAGCCAATAAGGATTGCAAGGTGCTTATGGCTTCCTGGTAATTACTTAAAGATTTTTGTGCTAAGGTTCTAGCTGTTCGAAGTGTGGCCTCTATTTCTACATCCAAAGGTTCCAACGGATTATGTAGGGATCGTCTACCTTGCATGCAAGATCAACAGAATGTTCGGAGGAGAGGAGAAAATCCGGAAAACAAAGATTGAAAGGAAAGAAATTTAAAACAATACAACTAACCTGACTACGCTCACGGTCGATCTAGTGGTCGACCGTGGAGAGCTCACGGTCGACCGTGGAACTATGCAACCTTACTTGAAGACGCGGCGGTCGATCCTCGTATCGACTGTGAGAGGCTGTTTTTGTGACAGAGCCTGACGGTCGATGTCGCGGTCGATATCGAGGTTGACCGTGGCTATCATAGAGGGCGACGGTCGATCCGCCGGTCGATGTCGCGGTCGACCGTCAGTAGTCTTCAACGTAAGATCGTTCCAGCGCTGCAAAAATTTCAGAAAATTATAAGAAGAATCCTAAAAAATATAAAATAACATAAATAAAAATAAAAATCTAACTCGCTCAGAAAAAGAGTTAAGAGAAGATTAAATCGATACTCCGTTGTAAATCAAAAGATTTTCCCCGGCAACGGCGCCAAAAATTGATCGCTCACAAATGTCGTCGTTAAAACGTATGCAAAACGCAATTTAGAAATTTATAAACCTTTCTTTCAACACTAAATTAATAAGATAGAATAATGGTGAAATACGGGGTCGGTCCTCAGGGAAAACTTTGACTAACAAAGAAACATCAGAATTAACTCTCAACACTCTAGTCCTAAAACGAAGAAGGATTGATTTGGGGTTTTAGGAACTGATTAATTAAAACTAAGTAAGAAAGCGATTAACGAAATTGAAATAGATCAATGGGAGAAAACCTAGGGATTACTCAATCCACTTTAGTTTCACTTCCTGTATTCTCTAGTTATCCTCTTGTTTTCTTATCTCGACATTATGGATTCACAGTTTCTTAAGGTTACATGAATCCCTAAAATAATGCGATTATTTCCCCAAGGCATAACCTATCCAAACTTAGCATAGATTGTCTTCGAACTTAATCTGAGTACAACCTATTTTCATCTAGCATAGATTGTTTCAAAGGCATCCACAAAAGCAACATAAAAATCATTCTATGAATCTCTACCATCAAGCACACCAATCAAGTAGGACTCAAAATACGTCAAGGAACTCTGTTCCCTCAACTCTTTATAAAATAAAACCATATTCATAGGATCATTTCTTTGAAAAGATAACAAGAATCAAACTAGAAAATACAAAGAAGCTACACTAAAGCTTCATGAGATCCCTAAGTACAGAGTTTAGCCACTCATCTTTTGAATGAGATCTATGTATTCGATGAAGAAGGTTAGGGATCCACACCGCATCTCCATCTTCTTCTCCAATCTGAATCCCTCTTTTTCTCTCTATGGAGACCTCTCTATTTCCAGCTACAAAACCCTTTTTATATCTTAATTCCCGGATTAGGGTTTTAGGGTTGAGTTAGACCTCAAGTGCAACTCGGATTTCCTGGTTCAACCCGTCAACCCTGACAGCTTCTTCCAATCACGACTGGGTTCAACCCGTCCAGAATGTGGGAACTAGTCCAACACGAAAGATGTAGATTTGGAAGTATTCTGTCCTCTTCCGAAGAGTTTATAATATTTGGACTTATCTGGAATATTTGGCGAATATTCTCCTGGGCGTCGATGGACCAGTCTTCCAGCAGCTAAATATCTTCATCTTCTTCAAAACTGCTATCAATCCATCAAGAATCTCTGAAAGTATCCAACATGGAAGTTATACATCTTGATGTCTTCTATATATCACCCAAAGTTTAGAATATTTGGACCTAATAATAATTTCTGGTGAATATTATGCTAACAGTCGACAGAGCAATGTATTTCAACATATTAAGCCTTTTTTGTACTTTCTAACTTGAATCTTCATTAAACCTGAAATCAACTAACAAACTATCAAATACAAACACTCTAAGCGTAACAAAGGTAAATTAAGGAGTTTAATTATGAATATTTAGTGACTCATCACAGATCGATCATCTTTCCTGTGTATTTTCTCTTTTGCTATTCAGACTGTGCCATTGGTACTAAAAATGCCATAACTTCCTCTAGGAAACTCATAATCATGAACGGTAAAATTCTTCAGAAACTAGACTTCAAGAGCTTTTAAAAAATATATGGCACCTCATATGGTTCTGCATGAACAGGTACAGTTTAATCTTCCAAGTTGACCCATGTAATCTTTTCAGCTTCTTTTAGCTCCAATTTCCTGTATTATTCAAACAACTATGTGAAGCAACATATAAATATAAAAATAGTAATAAAGATGTGGATTAAGGATAATAATCAAGCAATTTATATGGTTATAAGACTATTCAGAGTGCACTTTCATGCACTCATCACTAATTGCCTCATACTTCAGTTCATGCAACTCTATCAAGTCTCAAAAGCTGCAGCTTAATTACCTCACGTATGTACTTACGCATTTGCATGTCTACATGTGTATATATATATATATATATATATTATATAAGGAAGGACGATTTTTGAAATGTCCCCCCTATAAAACATAAAGAGTGGTCAAGATTT